>CM031240.1:1034362121-1035562121 GCA_018340775.1 Taxus wallichiana var. yunnanensis | reverse complement strand
TTGCTCGATGACATTGTCCCCAATCTCCTCTACGATGCTAATAAATACTTCATTCTTATTTCTTTTACTCCCATTGCAGATTTGCCTTCTTAGGTTCCATTTTTACCTTGTAAACATCTCCTCTTTAACTCTGCAACTTGCGAATCAAACCCTAGCTCGATTAAATCATGCCCTAACTCTTCTCTATCTCCCTACTTTACTCAAACCCTTCACCACCAGGTATGCAAGATTTTTTTCATACATATCTATTTTTCGTGCTTGGTCTCACACCCTTGACACCTTAACCCAATCACTCAACTCTTCACACTTAGCTCTTTCATCAAATTCTCTTATTTGCAATGATAAAAATGAATCCGCATCCCATCCTTATATAATTTTTCAAAATTTGATGCATTTATTTCTCCTTCACCTACTAAATATCCCCTCATTCATTGACCAAATTCATTCATTTTGTGAAATACATCTTTGTGCCCTAGCTATAACCTTCTAGCGCACCTCCCTACCCTCTAGTCACAAAATTCTCTTCATTGCGTGCCCTTGCACCTAAGTACCTTATCACTGTACCTTCTCCTAGTAGTTATCATGGCCTCCACTTACCTCACATTATACTGTCCTTTCATTCATCTCCATCCTTGGTCACTTGTGAGAAGCAATATTCTTTTGACTTAAAGCACACCCATAGCAGCTTATTCCTTTCACCTTTCAATTCCCATAGCCTTGTACCTAGATAACTACAACCACCCCACACTAACAATATGTGCAGTCCTTTGCACATAAACATGCATCATATAGTAATTAGCTTCATGTGCGCAAACACACTTATTACACAAGAACAAAAACTAGATTGACAAATCATAGCGAGGCGAAGGAAATACATTAAGGAAATACAAAATGGAAACCTATTCTAAATGGCAATACTACCTTATTACAAACACCAAGAACACTTATTTAAAGTAGGGCTTCAGCCTACTCTCGTTAAAGTAACCAGGTAGTTGTGTTCCATCAAGTGCTTCTAACTGAAAAGCACCTGATTCAAGTATATAAGTGATGACATACGGCCCCAAGCAATGTACTTTGAGCTTGCCTAGATGGCACAAGAACTTAGAGTCATAAAGAAGTACCATTTTTCCAATCTCAAACTTATTATCCCTTATGTTTCTATCATGACATGTCTTATGCCTAGATTTTTCCTACTTCTAACTCCATTGTGCTTTTGCTTGTCACTCATCGATTGAATCATCTTCTCAATATGCTCTTCTAAATCCTACTCATCAGCTAGACCCCAAAGACGCGAATGCGTAAAGAAGGTAGCATAAATTCTATATGGAGAATGGCTTCGCACCAAACACCAAGCTGAAACGGTGTGGATTTGTTCAATCTCTTATAAGTTGTTCTATATGCCCAAAGAATAGTGACAATTTATTATCCCAATCCTTTCTCCTAACATCACAAATGTTTGTCAAAGTTTGGCTCAAAATATTGTTGAAAGCCTCGCGAGTTCCATTTTTGTTAGGATGGTAGGGTGTGGTTTTATGGTGTGTAGCCATAAACTCATCTAATAGAATTTATATTTTCTCATTCAAAAAGTGTGTGCCCCTATCACTTGTCGAAGCTTAAAGAAAATCCATATCTTGTAAGAACATTCTCCCATAAAAACCTAGTTGTTGTACAATCTTTCATAGGTGTTTCTTTTTCCCACCTTGTGAGATAATCATGCAAGTAATGATATAGCGCGACCTAGTCAGTCCTTGCACGTGGTGGCGAAATAGATCTTACAAATTTAATGGCCCATTTCTCAAATGGTTCAAAGCACTAGTAATTGGTCTCAAAGGCATCTCATCTTTTTTCCCTATTTTTCCTAGGTGCTTTGACAATGATCACACACCATACAATATTCTTTGAAGTCTTTATACAATGTCTCCCACCATAATCCAAGCCAAGTAAGATCTTCCGAGCAGTCGCATCTCCTGCATAATGGCCTCCTACAATACCACCATGGGCCTATTCCATAATATCCTTGCGCTCATGCTCTAATACAAAATGTCGTAATACTTCATCTCTTCCTAACTTGTAGAGGTCACCACTGATTAACATAAACGGTGCCACACGTATAGCATGTTATTTCTTTTCTAATTCCTTAATTATTCTGGTGCCATACTAGTTCATAGAAAGAAAGCAATGTCTTCTAATTCGTGGGTGTGTGTTGTAACCTATATAACTATGCATTTGGCATGGTTTTTTCAATTATGTCGTGCTTCTTCTCCCGAGTTCATTCTAGATAAATGGTGCGGTCCAGAATTTCTTTTCCTTAGCTTCACCAAAAATGTGAAGTCAAACTCTTGAAATAGGAGTACCCATCTGCATATGTTCCCTTGTAAAATAGGCTTGTTTACCAAGTACTTCAATGTCATGTGATCTCGTATAAAACACATGGTGTTCTTTAAAAAATCTTATCAAAACTTGTGTAATGCATAGATCATTGACAATGCTTCACACTTTGTAGTTGTATAATTATGTTCGGTAGAGTCATCTTCCTACTAGCAAAACAAACTCGATGGTCTATAATACCTTATTTAGGTTGAGCTAACACAACACCAATGGCCATACAGAGAGGTGCCCACATGCACATGAATTGATCCGAAAATGGGTGTTTTATTTTTTCCACTTTTAAACGTTTTCAAGGATTGTTACTTTTTAATCAACTTGAAGTCTTTTATACTCCAAAAATTGATCAAATTCTGATTTAGGAATGTTTTCAAACTGAAATTTAAATTCCTTTTTATTCAACATTCACTTGTTTGATCAAAGCCCAAAATCATTGTTTCTTGATTTTAATCAATTTTCCAAAGTTGTCAAATACTGATTACCATTGCATCCAAATTATTTTTTGGAATTTAAATTATTGCAAATAATCAGAAACTAAAAATTAAAATTAGAACACAACACCAGATTGTTTATGGGGTTCGGAATTCCTACGTCCCTAGGTTCGTGGTGAACAAATCCATTAATAATGTTAAAAAATATAAATACAATAACATTTACATTAACCAATAATGAATCAAAAAAATTACAAAAATATGTTTCATACCTTGAAGGATGTTAATGGAGCTCATCTTATGTCCTTCACCTTCCTGATCCACTTGCAGCGGTGTCTCCCTTTGGTTCTATACCTTCATGTGAATTTAATAGCAAATAAATCTATCACAGAAGCTCCAAATTGGATAAATGATCACACCATCACGATTGTATCAAAATTATGAGAAACTTTCATATATAACTTGAGATTTGGAAGTGAGTATAAGTGCCCCAAAATTGCACTTTTCAAAAAATACTTCCTTATTCCCTTGACACAAACCTAGCACTTCCATTACAAATATAAGTGAGCTTTATTTATATCACTTACAAGAGGGTGGTAGGTTGGTAAGGCCTCTTATCTTTTTAGATGAGGTGCTGGGTTCAAATCCCCCTTCCATAGGTTTAGGCACCCAATTTAGCCATTGACCCCACATTTGGTGGGAAAGGGATATGATAAGCCTTTAAATAGCTTTTGTCCACAAAATCCTCCTTATCCCATGGGATTAGGCTTATTCCCATGGAATGGATTAAATAAAATATTATTATTATTATTTTAAATCTAAAACCACTAAAAACATGCCAAGTGTCATGTCCATAATATGTCATTTGTCCACGTCAGAGTGTGTCATTTCATCATTTGACCACAACTTTAACTATGCATATCTTTCGCATACGAACTCAGATTTGGTCCGTTCAAAATGTGTCAGAAATCTTGCGACGAGCTCTATACCATGGAACTGATTTTTAAAAAATTACAAGACCATCAATTTTGTCTTGTCACCAATTGCCACGTGTCACCTTTCCATTGGTCCACTTGTTGACCTGTTGACCAAAGTTGACTTCCTATTGTGAACTTTGACCGGACATAACTTGAGGTCATAGTGTCTTTTTCACGTTCTTATAGTCATCACAAAGATATCTGAAGGATCTACTACATTGGCATGGTCTAGGGAAGTTTAGGGAACTTTTGACACTAAAAATATCCCCGATCATGAAATGGTTTATCCCATAAGGAAAACACGAGAATGGGCATGGTAGTAAGTTTCTCTTTTAATATCTCAAATGCACGCTCACTGTGGTTCTCCCCAATAAAATGTACCTTTCCATTTTAGTAATTATTCTAAGGGTGCAGAAATTTTGGCATACCCTTTAATGAACTTTTGATAGTAACTGTATGACCCAAAAATCTGCACACCTCACTTTGATTGGTAAGCACTTCCAATCCTAGAATGACCTGCAACCTTAGTTAGATCAACCGAGAAAACATTCCTTGTAGATTATATTCCCTAAAAATATTCCAAATGGTGTAGCAAATATGCACTTCTTGATGTTCAAAGAGATACTCAATTGTCTACACCTCTTAAACATTAAGCTTGATTGTCACTGATGATCTTTCATAATCCCATATATTGTCTAATCATCTAGGTAGACTGTAAGAAGTTGTGAATAAAATTTTTGAATGCCCGAATAGCTATGCAAAAGAATATATCACGTGCATTTTCAGTCAAAAGGAATCACAAGTATAGGAAAAACTACCCCATTCGGTAGTAAAAGTTATATTTTCTTGATCCTCTTGAGAAATCCTAACCTGATGATACCCAAAAACCCATCTGTGAAAGAGTATATTTTACCCCGTGCCCTATAACGCCTTTTAGTATTTCCTTAGTAAATGGTGTAGGGAATGGATTTATTACACATACAACATTCAAATCCTGTAGTCCACATATATACTAATTCATCCATCCTTTTTTATACTAATCACCATTGGACTAACCCATTCGACTCATCGAGGGCTTGATAATTCCAGATTTCAACATTTTAATAATTTATTCTTTTACCTTTTCATGCAAATTAGGATTCATTTTGTAAGGTATCTTCCTCATAGGGCGTTCACCTTCCTTAAGATTTATCTTCATTTCCCAAGTGATTCATGCACACCTTTAAGTTCATGATACCCCGAGGAATAAGTCCTAATAATCCCTAAGTAACTCAATGATCTTTGCCACCTCCAAGTCGACTAGTAGTCTCCAATTATGACTTCCTTAGGCTCAACCTCCGAACCTATATTCACCTTTTTGTCTTTATGGGTTCGTGATAGGCATACATATCCTTATACGCACTCTCCAAGACCTCTCATACCCCTTGTGAATGTTCAATACCAAGGTTCTCAACTTCCTCATCATCCATGATGTAAACCATATTTCTTTTCTCTTTCTCAAGGCAAGCATGTTTAAATAGTATGGATTCCATTTCTTCTTCCTTTTCAAAATGCGCTCGGATTCTGTCTCACCAAATAATTCCTGAATACACTCTTCTTCTTTTACACTATCTCCCATAGTTAAGTGCTTAACAAATTTTAATGCCTCTTCTATTGGAGGTTGGGTAGAAAAAAAGTAGTCAAAGGTCTAGATCATTCCTGAGTCAATTTTTTCTAGTTTTCATTCTCTCAATGTAGTTCTGTGTATACATATCATGCACATGTGCATCCTTGTAGTGTAGAGTATAATCTATGCACCCAGAGTGAAGGTGGTAATGCTTCTTGTCCTTCTATCCGAGTCTCTCACATTGCTGAATGTGATGTTGAAATGAGTTGATCACCATGATAAGTGCATATCTGCATAGGTGCATTGTTCCTTACAAACCTAATAGATACGACAATCCTAATCTCTTCCCATTCTATAATATTATCTTTATTGACTACCCACCAGCGTGTCTTTGTCCCACATAAGACATATGATAACATGTCTCTTCTCTAACCTAGTCTATGCAATGTGCCTCCATGGCTTCTAAAAATACAAGAAGATCTTTTTCTCCAAGTATACCAGGGTACTACACATCCTATCCATTGAATAGAACAAAATACCTTCTTGTGCATAGCTGAATTTTTAACTTCACATCCTACTAGCTCATAGGTACCATGAGCCCAATTGTCAGAAGAAATACTCATAGTATCACTAATAGAATGAGAATACTCCCACTATATGATGCCTTCTATTGATTTCTCATTGACCTTTGGGTCCTGAATAACGCGTACATAAATTATGTTTAAGTCCTCCTCACTTAGAGGCTCAACATATGGTGTAGACTTCCCATCTGTTAGAGGTACCACAAATCTTTCCTCCTTGTTCTCAAAGATGATATACCCCTTATTGAATCTCAAGTTGACATTATTCGCATAAAACCAAAGGCATCTAAGGAAGGATGGAAAATTGTCTACTTTTACAAGTGCTAATACCTCAAAATCCCTAGTGAACTTGGCCCCTTGTATGGTTATAGATGCATCCTTTAAAACTCTTATGGGAGTGGCCTTAGTTCAATTTGCCATAAAAAACACATTAGATGATGGCTACAATGGAGGCCTCCCCATTTGTACCCATGCATCTAATGTAAGAACATTTACTTCCACACCTATATCAATCAATATATTTCTCAATAGCCATCCATCCACAACAGCATTCAGATTAATTTCCTTGTCATAGTCAATGTTATTAGGGGGAATATTTGCATGTAGAATCTGTCATCTGGTATCAATACTTGTGCATGGAGTGTTCCCTTTAAACCAACTTCTTAATAGTGGAATGATGTTCTCCTAGTGCAACATTTTGCACACTTCTCTCAGATCATCGATATCAGTTTTGAGTGTCTCTGATGCTTTCTTCTGCTCCTTTAAGTAGGGTTTCTCTCCCTAAATATTCCTTAGCACTTCCATGGTATCCTAGTAAACTTCCTTTTGATGAGAAAGATCTGGGTACCTTGCATGCAAAACCTCCTCCTTGGTGATTGTAGGCTTCTGGTGTAATGCATCTCTTACGTGCACTACTTCAGCTTGTGTAGTAATCTTCATTTTCAATGCCTCAGGTCCTTCTACTATCTTGGGCATCCATTGATCTTCTACCATGCACTAGATTCTAACCATCCCGACACCTTTATTTTCTTTCTTATGTTGCTTACTTAGATGATCATATAAGTCTGAGAACTCTTCATAGCTATGATTCTTTCCACAAAAAGAACATATAATATTCAGGAACATTCATGCCTATAATGATCATGATATCCACATGTATAGAATGTTCCTTGAGGAAACTTGCTTCTTCCTCCACCACGACCTCATCCTCCATATCCACCTCGATATCCACATCCTCTTCCATGACCTCCTTCAAAACAACCCTCATTCCTATCATAGCGCATTTGGTTATGATCCCTATCCTAGTGCTCATTATTACCCTTAGAATTATCTATTACACGTGTATGTCGTACCCCAATGTTTATAGCATCTTGGATCGACCAATCAACCGACAATCCTCGGTATCATGGGTCGTGGAGCAGAAATTTTTGTAAAAGTAGGATACATTCTTCCTTATCACGTTTTGTAACAAAGGAAAGTGAGCGCCATCATGATTCAAATGACAGATCTCACAATCCAACAGTAATGAGCATATTGTTCTATGAGGACAACTATCCTTGGTGTGACCTTCTACTTCATAATCTGTACACCAAATTCTTGAGCACATTTCATGGGATGAATTTTCTAATAGCTTCTCTAACTGCTTTTCCATAGTTGTAATCTATGCCTCTAATAATTGACTAACGCCGAGTGCAATGCTCCAAACTATCTCAACATGTAAAGTTTTTTCTAGTGCTTCACATGGATCGGTGTATGTCTTATGTTACAGTGCTCTTCTGGATGGTGTAATCAATCCTTCAAAAAACCATTGTGCATGCTGACTTGTGTGAATATCATAAGATAACTTAGATAGAAGTGTCTTAAAATGGGCATCATACTCACGTACACTCTCAGTAGTTCCCTGCTTGATATCTTAGAGCACGCTAATAATTTTATGCTCAAATTCAGGGATATGGAACTCTTTCAAGAAAGCATCCTTCAATGTTGCATAATACACACAAGTTTGATCAAGGTCAAACTTCTTATACTAGTTGTGTGCACGTCCCTGTAATGTAGTAGCAAATTGAATTTCCTTGAACTCGGCATCCATGATCCCTTTAGTGTGCAAAAGATCTCAAACATATGCACATGTTTGGCAAAAGCATCCTCTATTCCTCTATACTCTAAGAGATGAAGAGACATCTCCATATAGATATTTTGTGGTTGTTGGGACCTTAACCACTTGATCCAAAACCTCTTGTGTTCTCTCTACCTCTAGAACCACCAGATCCACTAGAAATAGAACCACCTATACCTCCTAATCCTCTACCAGTAGTTAGAATAGGACCTTTAAATGTACTCCCCTATGCTCTGACAATATTACTATACTGAACCCCTATAGTCTATGAAGTAGTTCCACTTCTAGAGGTGAATCCAACATTTTGTGCACTCACATTATGTATGGATGATGCATGTGAAAGCACACCTACGAATAACATTGAAGACATATGTCATGCCATTAATGTAATTTCTCCCTGACTTACTCCTACTCTCCTACTTCCCAAGTTATCTTACTAGTTACTTATCGTACTAGATATTGGAAAACTAAGCACAAGGGCTAGGTCACCAGGTGGATTAAGATGTGCGCTCGTGGCCCGGAGTTATCTCTCTTTGGTGCACTTTTGTGTGAGGCCAAGGGGGATCTCTGTCATGTTTTCCTTGATGGGGAGTTCATATTGCTCTGGCTCCATGTATTCTACGTGACCTTTAAATCCTTCATGATCCATCTCTCTCCTGAATGCCATACTTTCTATAATGGAGTGCTTCTTCTCTATCTCCCTCTCACATGCCTCATTATACTTAAGTTGCCTCTACTCTCTCTTCCTCTCTTCTGCTAGTTCTACAAGCTTTCACTAGACTGTTCTTTCCCTCATGCATGGTGAAGTTTATTTAGCCATTGGTTTACTCTCTAGGTTCAAAGTTACCATCAAGTTCTTGATCACTAGTGGAATTCCTTGCGAGATATGTTCCTCTACGATACCATGAAAAACTAGAATTCACCTACCTCCAAGAAAGAATACGTTGAAATTGAATATTCCAAAATATAACTATTTAGAACACTATAAAATCATGTATCCACAAAGACGAGTCCGGATCAAATAAGTATCATAGAGGGCCTAAAATTATTCCTGTGTCTAGATAAGTGCGCGATACCTCTAATTTCTATTATATGCATACACGATGACCACTCGTATAATTCTACTAGAAGATGGTGAAAAATCTCTCGAGATAAGCTTTCATATAGATTATGTTCTACCTAAGTGCATGTGTTAAACTCAGATCCACTTGAACTACCACGCATATTCTTCCTCTAGATCATGTATCCACTCCTTAATACTTGCTAGAGTTAAGCTGGTACATATTCATTCGAACCATCCTAAAAATAAGCTGAAAAAGAGGTCCCAGCAATGGAACTAATGATGCAGCTTAGAATTTACTAGATAACACCCTAGTTGTGCTTGACACTTCACTCAACCTAGACCGAGTGCTCACCCAAAGTGCGCAAAGGTACTAGAACCCTCTTTAGGGTTGCTGTAGCAGGATGTTAGCGTGATGAAGGAAGAAACATATATGTCCATAACTAATCCACCATTCTACCATGCATGCTACATTTAAATCAATGAAAGAGAAAGCTTAAACACTAATCATGATTGTATCAATAACATGCACTACTCAATTACACATACAGGAATGACACTTAGATTTAGCCAATATATTCCATCCATTAATAAACATAGAATCTCCTTACAATAATGTCAATTTATACCAATGCACACATGGATCTGATACAATAATCCAATCATATGCGCATACCTTTATACCTTCATACATCCATCTCTCCTGTGTGTATGTATATTTTACTATGTACTTCATATCATATATATAGGGTGGGGACTTTCCCTTCACCGCTTATCTATTCCAAAAATAGGCCACATGTTATTAATAGCCATGCATCGTTTACAGGCATAGCCACACATGCAAGTGTGCTATCTATAGACCTCTTGCAATTAACTGAAGTGAAAATCCTATTCTTAGCTCGTCTCCATGCAAAATGCTTTGATTTGATCCTCTAAAGATAGATAATGTGTGGTGTGCATGTCTCTACATCGTTGGTGTGTTCCGCATGCCATCTTCTAAAAATAGGTCTTCATGCTCAAAATTGGCTAAGTCTTGAAATGTCTAACTTGCCCTCCACATGTGTGTTCTTCCTATCCATTCACACCCTTGATCCTTGATTTCTCTCCCATGCAGACTCCTTGTGTGATCTCTAACAAGTATTCTTTGATCAACGATCAGTTGGAAGGTGGAATTTCTCAGTGAGGAGAATCGAGTAAGTTGATCTGCGTGGAGTTGGAAGGAGGGGGTGTGGATGAACTATCCGTGTAAGGATGGGTTATTGGGACAAAGTGGGAGATCAATCATGAGGGATTGCAAATGGAGTGGGGAGAGATACATGGAGGGGTAGGTTGAGAATGGTGACCGGGATGTAGAGAGCTCAGGTGGAAGGGATCTTGGTTGAGTGGTTAGGAAGAGTTGTGTGGAAGGGGAAAGGAGTTGCGTTAAAAGGAAGGGAGATGGGTGTGGGATTGTGGGTCAATCCGGTGGGAGACTAGGTGTTAGCCACTCATGTGGAGATGGTGGGATGTGAAGTGGCTGGGAGAAATGGTGTGGATCTTGGGTGAGCTTGATTAGGCTCCTAGAGAAGGTGTTGAGTGGTGTTAGGGAGAGATAACTCGATGGAAGGGGATGGTAATTTAGGTCAAGGATGAGTTCAAGTAGAAGAGAAGGGTGTATGCGTGGTGGGAACTTGGGTGGAAAGTTGATGAGGGAGAGCAAAGAGTTTAGAGGGATATTCGAGTCGAGGTGTACGGAGGGGACATGAGGATAGAGTTGAGCCGGATGTGAGGTGAGTGGAATAAATTCGGGAGGAAGGGATATGTGAGGTGAATGGGTGTGAGGAATTGGCTCGGTGTGGGAGTGGATGGCGAGCTGAGTGGGTAGTGGGAGTTGGTGTAGGGTATGAGCTCGTGGGTGGTTCGACGAGAAGGAAGGAGTATGGGGGATAATAATATTATTATTATATTATCTTTTTTTTTTTTTTTTTTGTAAATTTGTCTTATAATGAAGGTTAGTATTATTATATAAAATAATACAAATGTGAAGATTGTATATTAATGATTATCCAAAGAAAACGAACAACAATATCATAAGCTAGATAGATGGAATGAACTACAAAATTAATCAATATTAAACTAGATATAAATTTTTATCCTCCAAATACTAATCTTTTGATGATGATTAATTGTGATATTTATTATATTTAAAAAAAAACAAGTAATAACAACAAGATATATATTTATTGCAAAACCAAATTCAAAAACAGACGTCAAGCCATAAGGTCAATTTTTAGATTCATTTCCCATGTGGGTAAACAAGAAAAAAAAGAGCACGTACCTCAAGGTGACTTAAATGATGGATTGTGCTAAACTGAGATCAACGAATATTAGGACCATGCAAACAAGCAAGTTAGAAAAGATGAGTAAAATAACAAACAAAACGACCAGATCTAGGATCTAGTCCCCTTTGGGCATGCCAAAATTTTGTATAGGAAACCTCATTCTCACGTGGGTGAAAACCAGATCTTTGGAAGCCACTAACAACCTTGAATGATGGAGGGCTTAGGACCTTAGATGCAGATATGGATCTACGGGTACAAAGAAGATAGATGTGTGATAAAATAAGATATATCTGCAAGTATTAAATAGATAAGATTAGATACCGGTATGTGGGGGTTGCTGGACAATGCCGATTCCAAGAGGATTTTAACTCCCTTAGAGGATGTCAACCCCTGTGTTAGACAAGATAATAATAGATCATGAACAATAGTTATCATGTAGAAATAATGGAATATAAAATGACAAGTAACTAAAATGACGAGGGGACTTAGCTTGTGCTCTGCTATGGAGATGAACTGGGCATCAAGATGGTAAGATAATGAACCATGACAAATATTTCTCCCTCAAACTTGTAGAACTTAATTAATCTCTTTCTTCTCCTCTCTAGGCCTAGGTCTCTCCTTCTAGGTTTTCTAGGTCTAGGTCCTTTGAAATATGGGAGAAAACCCATATTTATAGCTTGGAGGTGAGGTTAGATTGGGGTTAACAAGTAACTGGGGTTGGGTAGAGTAACCCGAGTTAAGAGATATGATGTGATCATGTGGGGACCACGGTTTGAATTATTAGATGGAGTGGGGAGCATGATTGACATGGTAGGTGAGATGATAGATTCCATTTGAAATTTAGAAAGGGGTGTCGGATGGGTATATTAATACCCATGGATTGAATAATTGATATGGGAGAAAAGGCAAAAATCTTAATTATCACATGGGTCTACATGGAGCCCATTTGATAATTAAATAAATAAGGTTAGTAAAGGGATGAGATTTATTGAAATTTAAGAAAAATAAAGGTGAGAAGGAAATTGCATGAATGTGAGATGATGAAGGGGTGCTATACCAAAAATTGGTGTCTACTGAAACTCAAGGAGTTCCAAGAAAATAACAAAGGGAACAAGGCGGAGCAAGACTAGATCCTAGCTGAGGTAGAAAAGAAATCAGAAGCCATTGAGACACAGGCGGGGCTAAATCAAGAACCGGTTATAGGGATTATACCCTCCAATCACTTAGAGGATGGATGCACTTGAGTATTTGGGCAAGAAACTAGAGGAGATTGTGGAGAAATTGAGTGCTAAGGGAGAGGAGAATAGTTTTGAAGAAGTGAGTGCCTTGGTGGGTGACCTCTAGCAGCAAGTACAAAATGAGGTTGATGCTTGGGGGAAGTTAGAAGATGATTTAAGAAAGAATTTCCCTCTCCTCCTCTAGAAGTAAATAAATATCCCCATTATTTCATTCTTTTCCCCATTTCTTTGTTCCCTCATTCTTCCATTCCAACCATTTATAAGGATCCACCATTATTTAATTCTTTGTTGAATATTTTTCCAAGGATGGAGAACAAGCGATCCATAGGGATCCAAAAAAACACACCACTTCATCAGTTCCATCAACACCAAGAAGGAGAAATAAGAAAAGTGAAAGAAAAGAGGTAAATGGAGGTTTTAGATAGAACTATTGTTCTATGCGCAGAGAAGAGATTTTAGAACCGCTACCTGCAGGTGGCAGTCCTGAAACCACTACCCAACTAGGAAGCGAGTCCCGAAAGCGCTACCCGGCCAGTGAGGAAGCGATCCACGAGACCGCCATTCTACACAGGCGGCAGTCTTGAAACTTTTAGATAGAAAAGAAGAATGGAATGCCAATGGACACATTCTTAAAGTGCCCTTGAGCCATGTCTCTTCCCTTCCATGCCCTTTCACATCCTCTAGTGCATGAGAGGACATGGGAAGGCCTATAAATACATGTAAGGAGAAAGATAATATACATTCAAAGGAAAATCAGACATTCGAAGATCTATAGAAATTGAGAAGCAGAGTTTAATGAGAGCAATGAGCAAGATCTTGATCTTTGGAAAGGAGTTGTAGGAGAAAGGTGTAGAAATAGAGTAAGTAAGTAATTAGAGAGAAGGTTTACACGATGCTTCTTTTCATAATTATTGTAATATGTAATTTTCTATGTTAGACCAATAAAAGTGGGAAGAAAGAGCAGTTTCCCTTCCCGACTAGTTTTCCTCCTTGGAGGTTTCCAGGATAAAATTGTTGGTGTTGAATTTTGAATTATTTGCTTCTCTACAATTTCCTTTCTATAACACTAGATAATCAGTCATGAAGCTCTAATTTTTAAGAAATTATGTCATTTTCCAAAGTTGAAAGTAGAACAACATAGTTGTGTGATTCGTAGAGTTCTAAAGTAGAATTTTACGGATCATTTTGGTATCAGAGATGATTATATATCCAGGATTGTGGTATTCGAATCTTTCTTGTGATTTTGTATGACAGTGACAAGGTCCAAAGGTGAAGAAGTTTTACCTTGCAAGCCAGATATTTCTATGAAGAAGTGGAAACAAAGAATTTGAGCTCAAATGGAGGAAGAGAACTTGGTCCATAGAGTCGAGATGCTAGAGACCATGATGGATAGATTGCATAGAAAACAAGAAGAGATTTCAGATCTGTAAAAGATAGATTCGGTTAAGCAAGATTCCATGGACTCAGTGGTTCAAGCACTAGCCAAAAAAATTGGTATCAGAAAGAGCCATGAAGAGGAAGGATGGGAAGAGCATGAAGAGACACCAATTGTAAGCGAGAAGGTAAAATTTGCACATACACCTTTTAAAGTTGAAACAAAAGTGGAAATAAAGAATTTTGAAGGACAAGTAGATGCAAAATTACTAGATAAATGGCTAAAATAGTTGGAATTCTACTTTAGTGTACATAATGTCACTGAGGCACAAAGGGTCACCTTTGCACATCTCAAAATGGAAGGTCATGCTCTGGTTTGGTGGGAAACCCATCTAGCCACTTGTGAAAAGAAGAAACATCCTATTGTTAGTACTTGGAAAGGTTTTAAAGAGTTGATTAGAGCTAACTTCTATCCTATTGGCCATAAGACTGACATGATGATTAAGTGGCAGTACTTTAGACATGGCAGCAATCAAAGCATGCAAGACTACACTATAAAATTTTAGAGACAAGCCATGTTGCTTAATATGGACTTGGAGGATGAGGACATTCTGACCAAGTATTTGGGAGGACTTCACACTCACCTTCGAAGGAAGGTAATCTCCATGAAGCCCAAGGATCTCAATGAATCTTTTGTACAAGCATACTACATTGATGACATGAGGAAGCAAGGAGAAATAGAGCCAAAGGGAGACCAGTCAACAGAATAGTAGGACAAAGAACAAGGGAAGACAAGTAGCAGAGGTAAATGGAAAGGTAAACATGCCACTACTACTTTGCATACTTGTAAAGATCCTAAGAATTTCTATAAGAATTTTGATGTAAATGGACATACTGATGCCACATGTTGGAAGTTACATCCAGAATTACACCCAAGGCACCGAACAAAGGATTCCAAGAAATCCATGGCCACTGTGAATACGAAAGAGAGGTGGAGATTGAGGATGATTCGGATGTAGACGAGAGGCTAGGATGCATGGCCACTAACATGTATGGGGCAAAAGAAGAAGAAGAGATGAGTAAGCTATTTCAAATTAAAATCTAAATCAAGAAGACTAAGGTAAATGCTTTAGTAGATTCTAGTTCTCAATCAAATTTGATTTCTAATGCGGTTGTAGAACAACTTGGTCTAGAGACTTACAAACATCCACATCCATACCCACTGGGATGGGTGAAGAAGGTGTAGAAATAATATTTATAAGGAAGTGTAAGTTTCGAGTTTGGGATAAACACCTAATACATAGATGTATTAAAGGTGATATTATTCCACTTGATGCATTTGACATTGTCTTTGGAAGTCCTTACTTGTATATCAAGGATTTTTTGTTCACAAGGAGGGAGAGGCTGGTTCGAGATGGGTCAAGGATGGAATCATTTTTAACATCCAGGCACACCAAAGAAAATCAAAGAAGGCTATGGTAAGTGCCAACCAAGCACCAAGAATTATTTAGGAAAATCATCAATTTTGTTTGCTTTCATTGGAATAAAAGCAAAATGGGCATGAGAGCATAGATATTTCTAACCAAAGGATGGAGAATTTGGATAGCACTTGTCAGTTTTTACGAAGAATCCACCACATGAACTACTCATTCAAGGAGCAAAACAAACTTTCACTATGCAGTCACCGTATCCACCTACGCATTCACTTTGGACGGAGGCACGTGGGGTAGCAATAAGAAGAGGAGATACAAGGAACAGTGGTGACTATAACAAAGCAGTGTACATGGAGAGGATTTAGCCAATCCATATCAAGAGACAAAGAAAATAAAGGACTAAACCACTACAAGTATGGGACCTTTTCCATACTTGAGCGGAGTTGGAAACAAAACCTTGAGACCATACTTTATGTAGATGCACGTGATAGTAAGTTACAAGAGCTCATATCCACTAACGCAATATATGCATGACAAATAAGGAAAGATACATAAGTTACCTTCCAAAGATGATTGTACTCGAGGCATCTCGGAGGAGGATGTAGCACTTTGGAAACTAGAGATCTACAAGAGTCTTGGCGGTTTGAATGAGAGAAGACACCAAGGAAAACCTAGTCATACTCGAATGAGCATGAGAGGAATTTTATTCCTCTACCACTCCACTACTAAGATTTTATGGGACCAAAATCCTCCTACGTAGGGGAGGTATGATTCATAGGGATCCATAAAAACACACCACTTCATTAGTTCCATTAGTACCAATAAGGAGAAATAAGAAAATTGAAAGAAAAGAGGTAAACAAAGGTTATGGATAGAACCACGTGATTTATGCGAGTAGTGGTTTCAAGACTTACGCCTTGCCTAGCTAGGGCGGTAGTCCCGAGACCGCTTGATCTGCAAGGTAACAATCTTGAAAATTTCGAGACAAAAGAAGAATGGAATGTGAGTGAATGCATTCTTGAAGTGCCCGGTTGTGTCTCTTCCCTTCCATGCCCTTTCACATCCTCCAGTGCACAGGAGGACATGGGAAGGCCTATAAATACATGTAAGGAGAAAGAGAATAGACATTCAAAGGTGAATCGAGACATTCGAAGATCCGAGAGAGATAGAGAAGTAGAGTTTGATGAGAGCAATGAGCAAGATCTTGATCTTTGGAAAGGAATTATAGGAGTAAGGTGTAGAAACATAGCAAGAAAGTAATTGGAGAGAAGGTTTACATTGTTTCTTCTTTTCATACTTATTGTGATTTGTAATCGTCTATGTTAGACCAATAAAATTGGGAAGAAAGAGTAGTTTCCCTTCCCGAATGGTTTTCCTCCTTGGAGGTTTCTAGGATAAAATTGTTGGTGTTGAAGTTTGAATTATTTCCTTCTCTGTAATTTCCTTTCTATAACAATAGATAATTAGTCACGAAGCTCTAATTTTTAAGCAATTCTGTCATTTTCCAAATTTGAAAGTAGAAAAACATAGTTGTGTGATTTGTAGAGTTCCAAAGTATAAGTTTACGGATCAACGAGACGTAGAGTGGGGTGATTTTGGGGCAAAATATTGGTGATTACAAGAAGGCACATGGGTGCACATGACCTAGTGGAAGAAGGGCACATGGGTTGAATGCATGGAGGAAAGGGTTACGGTAGGGTTTTAAAAATACACGGCATGTGCACACAAGGAAAACTAGGTTTTGTACTTATCCACATTCGACATTCTAGGCAAGACGCAAGAAAATCATGACCCTTATGGATAAGGTGTCAACCTAGCGATTGTGGATCAAAAAGGGAATATTTTAGGCATGCAATAGAAGGTTCTAAGACATCATTGCAAGAAGTGGAGAGCTCAAATTAGAGAATGCATGCTCCCATGGAGGACCACTTTGACACTTGGCAACTGATCTGTAACTTCTAAAAGGCATGGTGGTGGTTGTTGAGGCTATATATTCAAGTGCCTGGTAGAAGAAAAGAGACATTAGTGAGAAAGAAGTAGAGTAGAGGATAGAGATGAGAGGTGAAGCTCTGCAAAAATATCGTGGAGAGTTCTATGGGTTGGGTTTAGAAGATCTATAGGAGTAATGGAATAATAAGGGGATGGGCCTATGTTTTCTATGTAATATGAGGGACCTAAGTCCAGTTCTAATGCATGACTCTGGTCTACACTATTATATTGATCTGTGATGGCCTCAATGAATGTAATGTGATTATCAAACATGCGAATATGAATATATGTGGTTCCTAGTTTATATTTATATCTATATGGATTTGTTCTATGTATATTCTTTGTGAATGGATGTAAACCCTTGTGCATTTCCTTTCTATTATGGTCCAAATCTATGTTCTGTTAATGCTTTCCTTGTCTAAATGGATGCATTATCCTAGAAAATTGTCATAATATCTCAAGATAAATGCATGGTTATTTTCCATTCTTTTGCATTTAAGTATCTATCATAGATGATGCATTCTCACAAAACTCATATAAAGTAGGGGCTCAACACCCACGTGTGCCTTGGGTGAGCACCCAACGCCCATAGGGTGATAGGCTGGCACGAGATGGAATTTTCTTGTTCTTTGAAGGGTACAAAAATGACTACACTAATTCATTGCACAAAACACATCATCCCTAAAGAACATAATATTAGTCTCAAGGTTAGCTTCTTGAACTCCTTCCAAATTAGGATTATATGTTTTTATAAATGATTCTTGTTGATTGGAAGGATTTTTAACCATAAAATGTTGAAATTGTATTCCATTTACACATGTGAACTTTTTATGTGGATGATTTTATGGGTAACACCACTTTGTATCTTGTATACCATTATTTTACATTGGAATAAGTTCTTTAATTGAGCTAGCAGAAGAAGTGTCTAGGTAGGATCAACTTTATGAAGAGTAAGTGTTATCAATTTCCACCCCCGGTGAATATTTGATGATCGCAAGCTTACACCAGGAGGTCCTCATAAGAAATAGGGTGACTTCACTGTTGGCAAGGTTCTTAAAGAAGTTCAACATTCAAAAGAGGAAAATTTTTCTATTCCTGGTCTTGAAAAGACCCAAAGTTTTATCTAGTAGGGATACTAACGGTGAGGCCCACCTACAACATTAACGTGTGAAATATAGTGTTCATACTTTTTCTCTTGTACTACAAAGATCCATCAAGTGGAAGAGGATAATGAAGGTTAAAACTCACCTTTTGGTTCTAAGGGAAGCCTGAGCGAGTTTACCACGATGACCAAATTTTTCTAATGGAGAAGGCTTCATCGATATGATTGGGGTTAGAATGATCTATTCTTATTGAGATCATTCTTGAAATCATCAAGACAAGTTTTCAAGGAAAATTAGCCCCAATTACTAAGCCATTTCTTTGAAAAATAGAACTCTACAACCATGAAAATTGAGATATCATGTGCATCAAGCTCGGTCATGTGGGTGAGATGAGGGAAACCAACAAATTGAGTTCACCATAAATGGTAAATTGAGTTCATATCATTATGGATGAGTTAATTTAACTCCAAAATTCCTCCCGAGTTGTTGTGTAAGAGTACCAAACTTACCAAATGACAACAAAATGTATTAAAACTCATGACTCCCGATAGTTCCAAGCCGAGTTGTGTGGGTCATTTAATGACCAAGGAAGATGGACGATGGGCTCTACATACAAATGGAATAAACATGAAGGATGCATGAAACAACCAAGCCATTGATAAAACCAATAACATTAGGAAAATCCAATCTCCTAATTGAGCCATGATCATGTAGAGCCAAAGGGTTGAGTTCATGAATTCAAAATTGAGTTCTTGATTGATGGAAAGTTAAAATATTTGATCAATGTGATTGTGGGAAACCAAGTTTTCTCTGTAAAGGATCAAGGTAATAGGTGAGGTCAATGCAAAGGAGTTAGAATAATATGGCCCAAGTTGTATTTGTGCCTCGCGTGTGGGAAAATTTGATTTCTCCGCACCAAGTATATTATGTGCATGGTGGGGTTCATAATTGACACTCGAAAAAAATTGTGCATGGAAAATATTAGGTAGCATCTAAGGGGTTTATTATGGGTGTTTCAGGTTTCAATGGCTTAAGCATTTGCACGTGACAAGCATGTTGATAAAGCGACTTATTCGAGGAAGGTTTGTTATAGGCAATGTGGAGTCAAGAAGCCCAAAGGGCTGAGACACTTAGGATCAAGAAATATGAGATGGCCATGGTGTTTTGTGTAAAGGATTGGGCTCGCATGAAATAGGAAAAAACATGCCTTTATGCAAAAAAAAGTGATCGGTGCATGTACAAGTTAGGACATGTACACCCTCATGCAACCGATCGCAATATAAAACCCAAATGGTCTATGCAGCTTGGGAAATTTATGTTTGATAAGCCCGCAATACGCTTTAAACCTAGATCTCTATGCCATGTTTGAGGAGGAACATTCCAATTAGGTGGATTAAATGGGGTGATAAACAAGTTTGGCTCATGTTTGTGGGAAGCCCGATGAGTAGGGCCTACTTTACTAAAATATTGACGGTGATTAGTGTAGAGAGAAAACTCAAATACCAAAATGTGCAATCTAATGCAAAATCTACCAATTTGGTGAAGGATGGTGTATAGGGTTGGAGTGCAATAGAATTATTCCAAGGTGAATAGATGACTCGGTCACGTAAAAGGGGAGCCAAATTGAAGAGCTATATGCCGAGTTGGCTAGTTATTAATACTAAAAGCAATAATTCCCCCTTCAAAGAAAGTAAATAATGGAAAATATAAAAGGGGCCCACCATAGTTTTTAAAAATACTAAAATCATTTAAATTATGATGTGAAACATGTGAAAACAAGGATAAATATTATAACGCTTTCCAACCAATAAATTTAATTATCATTCTGTGGAGATGAAGCAAACCTATGCTACTCAAAGTAGATGCAATCACTCGAGAGAGTCGTGAATCTGGAGCAATTCTCAATAGATTCTCACAAAATTTATGTCATTGGAATCATGGTTCTAATCCTAATGAAAATAAACTAAGAAATACATAAATTGACAAAGATTTGATAGTAAGTTTTAATGAAAACCAACCCGATTCAGTTTGGTTGTTGGATAATGGTTGGAGGGGCATTAAATGAGCATGGGAAATCATTTTTTCATTACTGCAGGTTATGAGACACCTTTAGATTAATTTTACAGGTCAAAATTCACCAACTACACTCATTTATCATGAATTGCAATTGGTTGGAAAGTGAATTTTGGGAATTGCATCCCCTCTCTCTCTTCCAAATTATATACATTCCAGTGTTGGGATCATTGTAAAGGGGGTGATTTGAGTAGAAAAACTCTACCCATTTATTTGTGAATCCAATGTCTGCAAGCATTTGTAATGGACTCCTTACATGGTGATCTAGGCCTTTATCTTGTAATAGCTTGAACTATGCATAGTAATGAAGTAATAAATGCAATTTTGTGGATGTGTCTTCCCTTGTTGTGTTTATTTTCATTCGTCCCTCTTCAATTCTATTCCATGTGTATTGTGTCTATTTTATGCTCTTACAAGGATTCATTATTGTTGTGTGTGCATGGGAATGTTTTTGTGAATGTTGTTATTAGATTATGGAGAACTATCATCAACCTTTCTAACATGTGTTTTGCTTCCATTTTCACACATTGGGAAGTTATTCTCATACCCTTCTTTTGGTGCATCATCTCTATAGTGTATTTTTCCATTACTTGCATGTTATCTCTCTCCCTGGTCCCTTGGAAGTGATAGATTAGGAGTAGTCATTAATTTTATTTTAGTAGAGTTAGTTTGCACTTGGATTAGGAAGAAGAACCAACTTTCTCTAGAGGTCTATCTCAAGCAGTAAGTCCCACACTTGGAGATAGTACCCATGTTACCCAGTCACACTGTGAGCTCAAGCACACACACTTGTGCAAATCAGAGGGTGTTATGATTCGAGTGATTATAGTTTTTGCATGCACAATGGGACAAGAAGTATTCATTTTGATTATAATAATTTTGATGTGCTCTTGTTGTGAAATTCCATCTTGTAAGAAGCTTTGAAATTACACATCTGATGACTCCAAAGGGAAGGATTCACTGGTTTTAGCATCCCAAGATTGGAAAATTTATGAGAATAATTCAAACAAGGTCAAGAACTAGAGAGGAAGGAATTTTTGAATACTTACAGCTATCTCTAGGAAGAGGAAGAAGGGGAAGAAGAGCTCAAAGGTCTCCATCTCCACTGAATAGAACACTATCAACACCTCCTCATGGTAGGCCTTTCATTCAATCGACCCGAGTTCTTAGACCAATTATAATGGTGTATATATAGCAACCACTACAATGGCCACCAAATCCCTATGTCAACTTCACAGAAGTAGCCCACTTTCTCTCAATGCACAAAATCCAATTCCGTTGCAGCATTGAAGAACATTCCATATTTCACTGGAGATAACAATAAAAGTCCGATTGATCACATTCAAGACATTGCAAATTTTTGTACTATACATGAAGTTAATGAAATGGATGTGGCTATCAAATTATTGGATTCTTATTTTAAAGGCAAGGCTTTACAATGGTTTAGAAGCTTGATAGTAGGATCAATTAAAAATTGGGATCAGTTGTGCACATCTCTTTGTGGTCAATTTGGGGAGAAGGAGATAACTTATCTCTGTTGGAACAACTAACCACAATCAAGAGAGTGCCAAACAAACAAATGGCTGATTTCAACTTTAGGTTTCAAAGGACATGGGATAGGATTCCACTTGCTGTGAGACCAATAACTAAAGGTTATTTTCTCTACTTCCTAAAATCTCTAAATTATGATATTGCAATGATGATACAATCCATGGGAGGTATAACTTTACCCGCATCTTATAACATTGTTATTAGAGCTGAAAATTGTCTGATTCAAGTTGGTAAACTTGCACCTAGGCCACCCATGCCTCTTTATCCATAATTAGGAAGTCAAGCACTAGTCAAGAACCTACATTATCTCTCATGCCGGTGACACAAAATTAGAATTCTATTGCAGATTCTACGTCTTCTTCTAGTACCTCAAATGATCTCCAAGAATTTATTAAACAATTGCAAAACTTATGCAATGAGTTGGTGACAATTAAGAGACAACATGCTTAAAATTTCAGGTCATATCAGCCTCAAACCCAACCCAATAGGCCTCTTTATTAGCCTAATAAGCCACCTACTCAAGCTGTAAATCAGAACCAAGTAAAACCTCCTACTAATAGACCATTTCAGCCTTACAATCCTAATGTTGTATCCACATCTAGAGCCATGGTACTAGTAAAAATAACATAGCTCAAGAATATGATTGGTGTTTCCCATGCAATCAACCTCATAACTAGTCAATGTGTTTTAATGGTGCCTTGAATCAAGATCTTATGGTGACAACAATAGGTGTGGAACAAGAGATAAACCAAGAAGAAAATTAGCAGCTAGGAAGCTACCCAAGAGGCACCTCTAAATGAGACCACACTTGTCAATTGGAAAGTTGAAGATTTCCATGAGAATAAATCGGTTCCAATACATGGTGTAGTAAATAATACATGGTCTAAGAAGGGGAATATTGAAGAAGGAAAATCATCTAATATAAGTGCTTCTCAACCGTTTATCACTCCATAAGGAATTGGTAATCAAAGTATAGATTTGAATGCTCAAAAATAGCCCAAACCTCCTTCTAGAACAACCCATGTGTAAGAGAAGACTGTATAAGGTAGAGGGAAAAAAAGATAGCTCATCCCCATTCAATATTCTTGAGCAAATGAAGAAAAAAATGTGAAAATTTCAATGTGGGATTCATTAGTTATCCCAGGCCAAAGAGATCTATTGCAAGATGCCATGGAAAATGGTAGTCGCATCAAATCAATCATCCAAAGATCAAGAGAAGGTACTCATAAATGTAACTCAACAGGGAGGAAATTAAGGAGTTCAACAAGGTAAAAACATGAAACCTCCCCCATTCTACATATCTCTAATTGTTGGAAACAATCTTGTACACAATTACATGATTGATTTGGGAGATAATAACTATGTCATGCCAAAATAAATATTTGATCAGTTAGGCCTTCAATATGAATTCATTTCTAGAGGTGTAGTGCAATTAGAAAGGGTAGCAGTAGTAAAAACCATTGGATTAGTCAAAGGTTTAAGCCTTACACGTATGTATGTTGGCCAAATGTCATAGTCTTGCAAGATGTCTCAGTCATAGACTTGCCACCACTCTTTGCATTATTCTTGTCAAGAGACTTCACAACTAAAATTGGAGGTTATTTGTCTACTAATTAGTCACACATGTTATTTAGAATGAGGTATGGAGCCAAGGATACAATCAGGTCTGAACCAATTACAAATTTCCACATTGAGCCTCATACACCAATTCCAATCAATGCAATTTTTTATCCTTTTATTAGGAAGATTGTCCAAACACTTATAAAGTGGATACCAAATTCAGAAGCATTTCAGACTTAACTCTTGATGAATGGGAAAACAAGAGGCATGCTTTTGATCCCCACAATGATATGGAAGAAGATGAATTAGGATTCTATTTCTTGCATGAAGAAAATTCACCTCTCCTTAGCATCACCAAATGGACCAAAAGGATGATAATGAGGTATGAAAGCTATTTTTGATGGTTCAAGGAGTAGACAAGGTGCTAGAGGAGGAGAAATATTGATTTCACTAAAATGTACAAAATATTACCCATCCTTCCACTTTCAATTTTCTTGCTCAAACAACATAGCGAGTGTGAAGCTTTGATTCATGAGTTGCAATGGGAAAGAAAAAGACACATTAAGAACTTGCAAGTATTTGGGGATAGCGAATTGATTGTAAATCAAGTGAGAGAAAAAAATTCTACCAAGAAATATATTTTGAAGAACTATAAGAGTCGGGTATGGGATCTTATTGAAGATTTCAAAGCTTTTAGTATGAATTCCATCCCAAGGAAGAAGAATGATGTGAGCAGACAGACTTACATGTAATTAGGGCAGCATTCAATATTGTAGAAAGTATCAAAAGTGAGAAAACTTGGCCTCATATCAAGGTTATGGTAAGACCAGTTGTCCCAGACAATAATACAAGTTGGAAAGTCTTTGAGAATGATCAACAAATCATAAACTTCTTGCAAGAAGAAGCTGAGTTCTCCACTAGAAACCACGATAAGTTGGAGAAGTAGTATGGTGACCAAATAATATAGCTGAGAAATAACAAATTGCCCAAAGGATTGGTGAATTTGAATTTAATATTCAACCCCAATGACCAGTTCAGAAGGAGAAAGTGAACATTCAAGTCGGGGTGAAGATCAGAGCTTATTTCGATTAGATAAAGGAAAGATGTTACAAATTGGAAGATTACTCATCAAGAGAAATCAGATTTTATTCAACTTTTTCAAGAGTTTCCCAATGTCTTTTCTTGGGACTAGAAGGATTTAACGAGGTTTCAATAAAAATTTGGCTCAACATACAATTGAATTGGATCGGAATCTAATCCTAGGAAAATCAAAGTTCGATGAATCCTCACATTGAACCTCTCATGAGCAAAGAGTTGAACAAGTTGATTGAAGATAACATCATATTTTCAATTAATCATTCAAGTTGGGTAGAAAATTTGATACTTGGTGAGAAAGAAAAATTGAGAGAGCAGATTATGTGTGGAATTCCATGATTTTAATAGAGAATCACTCAATGATCATTACCCGCTCCCTTATATGGAACAAATCGTGCAAGTGGTAGCTAGTTCGGAAGGTTTTCATTCTAGATGGTTACTCTAGCTACAATCAGACTATGGTGAAGGAAGAAGATAATTTCAAGACAGTCTTTACTACAAAATGGGGAACATATGCTTACAACAAAATGTCATTTTGATTGTAAAATTCTGGAGTAAAATCATAGGAATATGGCATTTAAAGGGCTAACAACTTACATTTGTGCACCTTTCATTTCTTGCTTCGCATCATGGATGGTGCTCTTTCCATACTTGAGCATCGTAGGATCACATTATAGCCTCTACCACTTCTTATTAGGAGAGAGAACTATTCAGCTTGGCATGCTTCCATGGAATGTTACTTCACTCATGAGGGTCTTTCACCCTTCTTACTTGGGCCAGTTCCTACACCCACTGATCATTGTTGTCTTGAGGACTTTCTTGACACTTGCGACCATGTTTTTAGTCACATGATGATGCATGTATCTAGATCTCTTTGGTTTCACATGGTAGACTCAGATCCACCCCACCATGTCTAGAGCATTCTTCAGTCCCTCTATGGATACCCTTCACATACTACTTGCCATTATTTCGATGTTGATTTAGTTATCTTCTCTATTTCTTCATGTGATGACAGTTCCACTAACACAAAATCACTTGGTTCTAATTCTGATGATGAGGATTTTGCACCCAGTTTTGATGTCAAGAGTACTACAGAGGACTCTTCTCCTCCTTCTCTCACTATTCTAGAGAGTTTTGACACATCCCACATCTCATGAGATATTTAGCGGTATATCATGCAATCATCACACCCACTTCTTTTCCACATTTAGTGTGTGAGGCCCCTTTCATTCCTCTTCCTTCATTGGATTACTCATACATATCTAACATCGTCCTTCTATTTGTTGAGCCCCTTCATTGGGATGAGTATATTCTTGACCTTAGTAGTCTTTTCGTAGAGTATAGTTGTGATGTCCCTACGAGTTCCTCATCCATCTATAGGTATTTCGAGAGGATTTCATCATCTCCATTGTTGGGAGTTCCCCTTCTAGGAATCTTACCACTCCCACTTTTCCAGAGACCTTAATTGATCCACCCTTGCTTATGGATCCATTTTTTGTTGTGGGGGATTTTTTTTTTCCCTCACATTAGTTAGACATCCTTTCTACAGGTGTTCACCCTTCATACTTTGACATTTCTACACTCATGACATTACCTTCTATTCCTTCACACTAACTTACTAGACCTATGTCACACTTTCATGGACCAGACTTAGAGTTCTTCATGTTGTTGCCTTCGGTTTCCTTCGCATAGTGGGAAAACTTCTAGCACATCATTTTTTTCCTTCTTAAGGGTAGGCACATGATTTGAGTACAGATGGCTCTTCTTCAGTCCAGAGGTAAAGGATCTCATCATCAACATTCTTTTAGGAGACCTCCTAGAGCTACAGAGTTCAGATCCGTCCATGGCATCTTTTGCATTCCTCTTGTCTTCCTCTTCTTCTCTCTTCTTCTTCTTTCTGAGAGATTTTCTCTTCATACATGGGTACCTTTATAGGATTTTTGTGGTCAGGACCCATCCTTAGCATCTTTCTTAGATTAGAGAGTGGACTTGTCTCTCTTTTGGGGGGAGTTTTTCCCACTAGGTTTTCTCCTTTTACTCCACTTTTTTAGAGTTTCTTATACGTGGGTACCTCATCAGGCTTGTTTCTAGGACCCACTTCTCCTTGTTTTCATCTATGTGTCCACCTAAGCTATGCTTCAGGGGGTGTTGGTGTAGGATATTTACCATGCATATATTTTAAGTACATGGGATTCCTCCACATAGGTGATTCACCATGCTTAGGTGTCCTAGGGTGTCATTATGGCCTTACACATCATAGAGCATCATAGGAGTTACATTTGACTAGATATTCGGGAATGTAACTCCCACCTCTCGACAACTACATTTTTGGGGGATTTACACACCCCACTACTATATTTACAACCTTTCATATTGAGCAATGGAATGGAATGGAGTATGGGATTTGAGCCATTTTCCCTTAATGCATGCACATTTCTCTCATGGGTGATTTCTTCCTTCGATCTTCAAGCTACATCATTTTTGGTTGATTTCAATGTTTTGATTCTCACAGATTCCCTCTAGATCTTCATCATTCCTCTAATAGAGGCCAATGAATCCATCATCTTCAATTTCTATGAGGGGATAGTCACGAGGTTTGGTATCCCTAGCACTATCATATCAAATAATGCATTGGCATTTCTTGGCACAAAAATCACTAAGTGAGCGAGTCAAGAATGGAGTATATCTCAACACTTCTTCTAATTATTACCCTCGGGGTAGTGGCCAAGTAGAATCCATGAACAAGAACTTGTTGAGAATCATAAGAAGAAATCTTGATGAAAATAAGAGAAATTAACATACAATGCTCAAATCAGCTCTATGGGCTGATAGGATTACACCCAAGAGGTCCACAAGTAGCTCTCCATACAAATTATTATTCGAGAAAGGAAGCAATGCTACCTATATCACTTGAGTTATCGACACTAGAGCTCATGAATCAGCTGGAATTAGCTAAGTTCAAACCCATGGAAATCAAGTATGTAGATATGATGGAATTGGAAGAAACAAGGGAGCATGTGATGCAAAATTTGGAAAAGGATCAAACATTGATCAAGAGAAAATTGACAAGAAATCTAAAGCCAAGGCATTATGATAAGGAGATTTTGTGCTGAAGTGGGATGCAGATTAGGAAAAATTGGGAAAACATTCCAGGTTCGATACCATATGGAGTGGTCCATACATGATCATGGAGTGCAAGAGTAGCAATGCATTCCGACTGGCTAAGTTGGATGGTGAAGAGTTGTAGATTCAGTCAATGGAATCCATCTTAAAAATTTCTACTAGAAGGAATATTTTTCACCTTATACACATTAGTTTAGGAATTTTTAAATTCCTCTAAGTTCTTGTGCACATTTTTTTGTTGTTAGAGTCAATTTTATTTTTGTTAAGTGTTGGTTCACATGTCCTATTACTTCCACTATATTCTTTATATACATTTCATCATGCTTACGGAAAGAGAAATTACAATGAAGGAACTCAAAGTTACAAGCAATAGTTGTCATCTTCAAGAGAACTCAAATAAAGAGCAACTAAAATTGAATCAAGAGGCGATTTCAAATATTCATTATTTTTCTTCCTCATATAAGAAGTTGATTTTCTCATGCTTTTCACCAAATCAAGAAATGTGTGTTGGGGGCAGATCGATGTTGCTGACGAGATGGTAGCCTTTAAGTAGTATTTTGAGTTGTGAATAATAGCCACCATGGACACCTCCAAGACTTGATAACTTGAGTCTTTGTAGCCTTTAATAATATCCCGGGAAGCATGTCGGGGAGGGAACTATCAAAAGAAAGAAATAAAGAGGAACTTAATAGAGTTCCATAATGTCTAAGCTGACAAGTTTCACCCAAATCCTACGGTATACTTTTTCCAATGAGTATTGCCTATTAATATTAAACAAAATCAAATGTTGAGGTAGCGGTTACAGTGTTTATCATTTATTCTCATGGATCATAGTTATTGGGAATGAATGGAATTTAAATTTCAAGACAATTTTCTACTCTCACAAAATAAATTTCAAAGATTTTCTTATGAAGTTGAGAGTGTAAATGTGAAGGATTTTCTAGGTGTGAGCCACAAAATTTAAAATGCTCCAAGGTTAAGTTTTCAAAATTCATACTAGCTCATGATGATTATACGAGACTCCATGCCTAATGGATAGCTATAGGTAGCTTGTCAAACCCTTTAGCGGGAAAATGGCCCCACAAGCTGCCAAATTGTTATCAATTTCCACCCCTAGTGAAAATTTTATGTTAGCATGTTTGCACCAGGAGGTCCTCATAAGAAACGGGGTGACTTAAGTGTTGGAAAGGTTCTTGAAGAAGTTGGACATTCACAAGAGGAAAATTTTCCTCTTATTGGCCTTGAAAAGACTCAAAGTTTTATCTAGTAGGGAGACTAACGGTGAGGCCCACCTATAACATTGATGGTGAAATCTAGTGTTCATACATTTTCTCCTATGTTATAAAGATCCATCAAGTGGAAGAGGCTAAGGAAGGTTATAACTCACCTTTTGGTTCTAATGAGCTCATTGAGCTCATAATCGATCTACTCTAAGATCTAATAGAAACTGAGCCAGGTTTACCATGATGACAGAGTTACTCTAATGGAGAAGGGTTCATCGATATGATTGAGTTTGGAATGAGCTATTCTTATTGAGATCATTAGTAAAAGCATCCAAGCCAAGTTTTCAAGGAAAACAAGCCCCAATTACTAATCCATTTCTTCAAAAAATAGAACTCTGCAACCATGAAAAAAAGTTATCATGTGCATCAAGCTCAGTCATATGGCTGAGCTAAGGGACACTAGGAGAATTAGTTCACCACAAATGGGAAATAGAGTTCATATCATTATGGTTGAGTTACTTTAACTCCAAAATTCCTCCCGAGTTGTTGTGTAAGAGTACCAAACTCACCAAATGGAACCAAAATGTATTCAAACTCATGATTTAGGTGATAGGGCCAACCAAGATGTGTGGGTTGTTGAATAACTAAGGTTTATGGATGATGGGATCTTTGTACAAATGGACTAAGAATGAAGGATTCATGCAAGCACCGAGCCATTGAGCAACCCAAGCACATGTTGGAAAATATGATCGCCTAATCGAGCCATGATCATGCAGAGTCAAATGGTAGAGTTCTTGAATTCAAAACCAAATGCTTGATTGATGGTGAGTCTAAAGATTTTATCAATGTGATTTTTGAAAGCGAGTCTGCTCTACAAAGGAGAGAGGTAATATGTGAGGTCATTTTGGAGGAGTTAGAAGAATATGGCCTAACTAGCCCAAGTTTTATTTTTTCCTCGAATGTGGAAAAACCATTTTTTCGCATTAGTATATTGTGGGCATGGCGGGGTTTAGAGGCTCAAGTCATACTCGGGCCACTTGTGCGTGGAAAATAAGAGTATCCACAAAGGGTTTTATTTTGAGTGTTTTAGGTTTTGATGGACCAAGCCACATGGGACAAGTGGGCCTATAAAGCCCAAATTATATGATGGGGTTGTGATGCGAAAAAAATTCTTTGTTAATGGCCCAATCAAGTAGGAATGTTCATTGCGGGTGACGTGGAGTCAAGAAGCCCAAAGGGCATGGGAAACGTGGGCTTAGGAAATCCAAGATGGCCATAGTGTTGTGTGTATAGGAATGGGCTCAAGCTCGATAGGATCAAATATACCTTCATGCAGAAAATGATCTTTGTTCGCTTACGAGCCGGGACATGTACACCTCATATGAGTGATGTGGTGATATGAAGTCAAAATGGTTTGTGTGGCTTAAGCCATTTATGTCTAATAAGCCCACAATATGCTTTAAACCTTGAGCTTGGTGCCATGCTCGAGGAGGGAATGTGGAAAGTAGGTGGATGAAATGAGGTGATAAATGAGGTTGGCTCATGTTTGTGGGAAGCCCAATGAGCAAGGCCTACTTTACTAGAACAATGATGGTGATTAGTGTAGAGCAAGGCTCGAATACCAAAATACGTAACCCAATGCAAAATCCATTAAGTTGGTGAAGGAGGGTGTATAGGATTTGCATGAAATATAAGTATTCCAAGGTAAATAGATGACTCGGATGCATATAAGGGAGCCGGCTCGAGAGAGTTATATTCCGAGTTGGCTAGTTATTAATACTAAAAGTAATAATTCCCCCTCAAAGAAAGAAAATGATGGAAAATATAAAAGGGGCCCACCATACTTATTTTAAAATAATGAAATCATTTAAATGATGATGTGAAATATTGAAAAAGGAGAAGTATCATTCCAACCAATTAATTTAATTTCCGGTCCCATGGAGATGAAGCAAACCCGTCCAACTCAAAATAGATGTAGGCACTCGAGAGAGCCGTAACTAGAGAAATTCCCAACGGATTCTCACAAAATTAATGTCATTGGAATCATGGTTCGAGACCAATTCACGAAACCAAGAAATCTAGAAATTAAAAAATATTTGATAGTTATTTTTAAGGAAAACAATCCTAATTCATTTTGGTTGTTGGATAGTCATTGGAGGGGCATTAAATGAGCATGGGAAAACATTCTTTTACTATTGCATGATACATGACATATTAAGATTGTTTTTTCATGTCAAAATTCACCAACTACACTAATTTATCATTGCTTACAATTGGTTAGAAAGTGAATTTTGGGAATTTCATCCCCTCTCTCTCTCTCTCTTCCAAATTCTATAAATTGGAGTGTTGGGCTCATTGTAAAGGGGGTGATTTGAGTAGAAAAACTCTTCCCATTTTATTTTGTGAAGCCAATGTGCTATATGCCTTTGTAGTGGACTCCTTACATGGTGATCCAAGCCTTTATCTTGCAATAGCTTGAACTGCACATATTAATGAATCAATAGATGTAAGCTTTTGGATGTGTCTTCCCTTGTGTTTGTTTGCATTCTTCTTTCCTCTTCAATTCTATTGTTGGTTTTTTGTTTCTATTTTATACTCTTATAGGGATTAATTATTGTTTTTGTATATGGGAATGTTGTTGTGAATGTTGTTGTTAAATTGTGGAAAACTTTCATTACCCTTTCTAACCTATGTTTTGCTTCCATTTTCACACATTAGGAAGTTATTCTCATACCCTTATTTTGGTGTATCACCTTTGTAGTGTAGTTTTCATTTACTTGCATTTTATCTCTATCTCTCTCTCTGGTCCCTTAGAAGTGATAGATTAGGAGTAGTTAGTAATTTTATTTTAGTAGAGTTAGTTTGCACTAGATTAGGAAGAAGAACCAACTTTATTTGGAGGTCTATCTCAAGTAGAAAGTCCCACACATAAAGATAGTACCCATGTTACCCAGTCTGCTTTGTGAGCTCAAGCACACACACTTATACAAATCAAAGGGTTTTTGACTCGGTGATAACAGGAAGATGTGGATTTTTACCCTAACATCTATCATTTTGCTGATTTTTCCCATACATTTGATTCAAATATTGATTCATATAGGGATAATAACCTTGATTAAATCCTTAGTTTATATATTGTCCTTGATTAGGATTTGGGTAATTTTTATAAGATTGGGCTTGTTGTTTCTCCAAGGATATAACTTTATTTGGCATGTTTTTTATCAAGGACTTCATTTCATCATCATCTTTTTTCTTTTGGGGAGAATAGGTTGTAGAGGTAGTGGATTGAAATTTTTTCTCAGGAATGGTAGAAATAAAAGGCTGAGTGGCTTGAGGCAATTCATGAAACAATGACATAGGTAATCTAGGGGCTATTTTTCTAGCTTGTATTAGAAAAATTTCAACCCTAATAGCTATTGGACAAGCATAATATAGCTACATACTACCCATAGATTGTATCATAACAATAATGTCACAATTTAGAGATCTTAAAAAATAAAGAAAAAACACCTTGTGGAGTTCTCCTTAAGAGAACTGGAATTTTGTCCCATGTCTTCTGAAATCTGAATTTAAAATCATCTATAAGCTCATTCAAATACATTTTAATTGTCATCATCTTCTCTAACAAGTAGATTTTATCTTCTTTCTCTTCAAACAGATTACAAAGGGTTGTTCCAAGCTCATCCCAATTGTGAATAGAGGTAAGTCTCAAAATTTTGTACTACTGGAGTGATTTACCTTTCAGTGAAGAAGAAAAAGTTCTAACAACAACACCATCCTCCATGACTAGATGCACTAAGCACACATTGGAAATGTCTTGAATATTATTGGTAGGGGTCATATGATTATCATGTTGGGAATTTAGATCCAAAGGAATACCACTATTAAAAATGACAAAGGGATAATTTATTTGTTACGTAATAAATGGAATGGGTCTCAAAACTCTAGATGACAATAAGAAATGCCTACTAGGAGGAGGAGTGAAAAGAGTCCTATCTGGAGAAGATGGTGATATTTGAACTTCTCTTCATTTTATTCTTCTCCTAAGTGATAACTATAAATATTCAAAAGCTTCATCATTGATGCAATTTTCTTGTTTGTATTCTTCTCATGAAAATGGGAACTTTGAGTGTTAAAACCAATAGATATGATGATTGGAGTCACCACATGTGTTAAAACAAGCCTCCAAAGACTAGAAATCACTAAGTTCCACACAAAAACTTAGAAAAGATGTTGTAAAGTGTATTAAACTATTCCACGGGGAGTTTCATAACTTTTGGATCTCAAAATTACACCCACACTGAATAAGGAAGATGCAAGGATTTGAGGCAACATGGTACTATCTCTAAGTTGTGGTACTTACGCTTGAGATAAACATCCAAAGAAGTTTGGATTCCTCTACCTATTCCTAATGATAAAACTACTCCTAAGGAATAAAATGTAGATATACGATCCTAATATAACGATCTAAGGGATAAGGGAAATAGAAAGATGCATAGAAAGGAAAATACTAATCTAACATAGGTGATAGCTTCAAGAAAAGGAGGCAATACTCTCTCAGATGAGTGAAAATGGGAGAAAATGGAGGAGAGGGTAGATTTGAGTGCCACAGTCCAATATAACATTCAAACTCTCATTTTCATGGAGAAGACAACACACCAAAATTTTAATAGAGAGGCAAGAAAATGTAATAAAAACATGTTAGGGAAGAAAATAGTTACAAAACACATTTAATTTCTTAAATAGGATTCATGATCAATTAAAATGGAGGAGGAAAAAATTTCCCTCTAGAGGTCTAGGTATGAGGCCTGACTCAAAACACTAATGTAATACTCTAAATAATATCTTTGCATTCAAAGAGGGTCCAAACTTTACAAATGAGCAACCTTTTATAGCATAACAAAAATAGGATAGAGAGAGAGGAGGAAAAAAAGGAAATTTGAATTCCAAGCTTCAACCACCAACAATATGCATTAAATATCTATAAACCATGATGAGCACCCCTCTGATACCATTCCCCACATCACATTAATTATAGGATAAGGAATGGGAAAATACCTCATCAACTCGGTAGTTGAACTACGAAGAACTACATCTTTAAATGTTGGGACTATTTTCTACATTATCTCCCACTTGACTCTACCTGCCTCTAAAACTAATGATTCCAAATTTAAGTTTGTGATGATAGCTTTTCAACAAGGCCAATTTTTTAAAATTTGGATTTTCAGAGAGAAGTATATGGACATGCAAATTTCTAGAACATGGGAAGAATGCAATAGAGTACCTTTTGGGAAATCAAAGTCCACTTTAAGCGTTGGGGCAAATAAATCAATCGGGGGAACAATTAGATCCGTGGAATAGTTCTACAAGTTTCATGAAATCCCACCTTATCTTATTTTTGATGCCTTTCTCATCTTTTAACCTCTCTCTGGTAGGTTATATCACCAAATCAATAACCTATTGGAATTATGGAATAGTTCCATGGGTGATGGTTGTGCCCAAATTAACCAACACACTTGACAAAAATGCCCCTCACCCCTATTGTGGATGATGTGGTAATGTGGAGAATAGGAGGAAAAAGGAACAATTCTTCCTATTCCTCCAAAGGCCAATTTGGTTTTATTTTTCCCACTTGACCCCCAAAACATGAAATTGGCTAATTATGGGAATAAGGGGCTTTGCGAGGAGGAAAGGAATGCCCTAAACCACTAGTTTTTCCCACTTTTTGATCTAATTTCTAAAATCTAAGTAGAAGTACAAGATATCAAAATAACTCGGGAAGGAGTATTTTAGATAACATTAGTAGTTGCACTTCCCACCTCCTATATGTACATCCTCATTATTGAGTTAATAAATGGCATTATAATGGATTTCCATATATAATAATTCATCTCTTTCTTTGTAAATATTTTAAAGGTTATTCTAGATAATTCCTTTAAGCTTATCAAATGTGTTGTTTTATTATCATGTGATATCTTCATGACATTGAATAATCTTCTTATCATTCTTGTAAGTTAACAGGTAATTACATATATAGTCATTTTTTCCAAACTATACCAGTAAGAATAAATTCTAACAAGGAACATATATCAAATGGATTTGTCTTCTTTGGTACATTATGTAAGTGTTTAGAGTAAATTTTACCTTTTCAACTTAACCTTTATAAGAAAGATAATAAAGCTTACCAAACCTCAAAATAATGGAGTTTAGAGATACCTGCGGATGACGTGTGATGTTGTGCTCCATGAAATGAATGATATAAACTCCTTTCCTATAAAATAAATTTGTAATCGTAGACACTACACAATAAGGGATAAGAGAAATGTATGGCGGATTTCTAGAAAACCGGCAGTCCCAAAGAAAGTCAATGGAATTCCTCAAGAGGATGTTAATATGCTTTTAATAAATTTATCGAGTAATGATAATATGATAATAAAATGATAGCAGACGATATAACCAATCAATGCAAAGGCAAAGGGACTGATATGGTCCAAGGCTATATGTTGGTCTGATGGTGACACCTGATCCAAAGGGAGTTTGGGAGTCACAATATGGCTCAAAAGAGCAAGGATATTGATAATTTATGTGCTCGCAAAGGTGAATGAAGTAATGTGTTGGATCAGCTGACTAACAAAATTTTGTGGATGATTCAAGTGAGATTAATAAACTTCTACACATGCGAGAATGATGGAAAGGGATAGGATCGAATAATTATATGCACTCACATGGGAAAGAGAAATGGTAAGTCTGTTTTGGTTGATAAATAAGTGTTATAATTGGCTCAAAGGAGGTTGATGGGATTGATAAATGCTCACAGAGACAAAGTGTTGATTATAATTGAAGGTTAAATGTTTGAAAGGCAACTGGTAATGGAAAGCGGGTCGATGGATAGAAATATCTAGTGATTGGGAAAATCATTGAAGATTGGGGCTAAATATACATAGGTTGATAAAGGTCAAGACAAGATTGTTAGGATGTAATAATTAATTAATGATTAAGATGATAATGCATAAATAAAGTACCTACTTGGTTCCATACGATAGGAAAAGGTGAGAATAGATGTTACCCAGGCTGGAATGCTACAAATCTCATAGGATCAGACTTGATTGTCGGATGCTCTAAACACTCTAGAAAGAACAAGATTGTGGATGCAAGAAGTCTACAAAATTGACTCCTAGATGTTTAAATGACCTCCAAAGAGTGGAGTATGAGTTCTATATGTTTGGAAGACTCACATGTATAGAATTGAAAACCTAAAGCTCATGAATGTGAGAGGAGGACCCCTTGATTGGGTATGATGAATGAAGTAGGTAACATTTGTAGCTTGATGGTGATTAACCAATCCTGAAAAGATCCAAAATGGTTAACAAAATTACTTTAGGGATGAAAATGTTAGATAATATTATGTTTTCATTGATGCAACACAATAATGCACTCTAATAAAAGAGTTGGAATAAAAATGTGATAATTTCCTCATGAAAAAGGGTTAGGAATTGGGCTTAAATAATTGTTGGTATTTTACCGAAACACCGAAGATTTTTTCCTTTCTAAGTTTATTTAGCGAATAGTTGAAACAATTGTCTAATTCAATTGTATTTTTGTGTATTCGAGGGATAAGATATGGGTTTGTTTTTTAATTTGTTCTGTTTTCATATGAGGTGTCATGTTTTTAAAGATATAATAAAATAGGTTGCATATTATCTCTATTTAGTTTAGAATAGATGCTAAGTGGTTTAAATAGGATTTATTAGTTGTATGAAGAGGATTATATAAAATAATTGTGATAATGATGATAGATAGGATATTGATGAATTTAGTTAATTAATAAATATATATTTGTTTAATTAAATGCATTAAGTATGTAGTAGTAGGTTGTTAAGGACCACCTCATCCTTCTAATCAAGCCTAACCTTCTTCCAATATTTCTCCTGTCCAGGAATTTCTACTCCGATGGGAGTAATGGAAGTACACTTTGATTGGAGAGCCCTATTCTTCAGTCTTGGAAAATCTTCTTAAAGTTAGAGCCATTACACTTCCTTCCATAAAACCTCATACAGGTTTTGATCTTGCTCATCCTATGCTTGCATGGTATAAAGAACATGACTACTGTAATTACCATCATGTTAAAGCCCATAGCGATGGTAACTACATAAATTTTAAGAATATTGTCCAATAGATGATAGATATTGGAGACCTTGTCATGGACAACCCAAATGTGTCGATAAATCAAAATTTGCACATCTTTAAAAATTTGTTCCCTAATCATAAACCATTGTCTAATCAAAATAGTGAACCTTCATCCAGTGACAACAATGTCCATGAAGTCCATGCGGTTTTTATATCATACCAACCGTTCCTCAAAACCTACTTACTTCATCTATTGAGGAAATTTTGGCATGAGCTCCTATACCCACAAAGGAGCATACCACTTCTACTACACCCATAGAGGAGTCCCCCTCATCTCCCCTTGCTCTCATGAAGGAACCCACACCTTATACGATGCCATTTCATTGTCTACCTCACAACCTTCCAAGCAAGTCAAAATTTTTAATTCTCCTAGTCACGGGATAATCATCATTGCCTTCTTCACCATTAACGTAGGAGTCTACATCACCCCACCTATTATCTCTCCTACCCATGAGAGACTTGTTACACATGACTCTACCTATTGGGGTAGTTCCCCCTCAACATCCCTAGAACCCCATTGACATGATCTCATCTCTTTTACCTACCGATTCGAGGCTAGCATAATCCTTATCTCACGGATATATTTTATAGGGATTGCCACCCAACCAATTCCATCCTCTTCTTTAGTAGTCCCATTTTCACACTAGTTGATTTCTTGGATTACGTTGATAATTCCATGCTCTAGGGACATCTTCATCTCCCCATTTTGACCCAAATTCAAATTTTCCTGAAGATACTTCCACGATCTACCCAAAGATATTTTTAGCAACCAAATCAACATTGACCATGCCTATTGAAATGGATTCTTCTTCATCATCCCTACCTACATGCAATACTCTACCCACAACTAAAATCATTCTAAAACCTCAAAACCTACCCACGCCTATCTCCTCACCCATATCTAGACCCATCACTACTTTGGGTGTCATTTTAACATCAATCCTTACTCACCCACTGTCAAATTGGACTTAGTTGTGTCTTCCCAAACCCACACCAGCATTATCCCCCTACGAGAGGAAAACCCAACATTTTAGGCCACGTACACCGGTCTTTTCTATCACACCTTTGTCACCTTCCCCCTTCCGCCCATCCTAGGGCCCCATCAATCAAGCACGATCAACCAATCCCCTACCCAAGGCTAGTCAAAAGTTAAAAAACCTACTACTACATCATGAGCCTTTGTTACACCTCATTCACCCAAAAACCAAACTCCCTCACCCTCATCCGTGCACTTCTTGCCACCTATACCTCTGCCAGTTACTATAACCCCAACCTTTCCTATACGACTTCAACCCATGCCATCTACTAAACCTCTACCAACCACCACCAACAAAACTCAGTTTCCCCCATGGGTAACCCATCCTCTTCCACCATCTGCTTTCCCTCTTACATCCCATACTCATGTGTCACCTCCCAAGAAGGTGCAACCTAAAGATAAGAATCCAATACCCTCCAATTAGATAGTCAAATGAACAAAACCTTCCAGAGATAGCTCTTCTACCATATCTTTACCTAATTAAATGCCATCAAAGCCTAAGACAACACTTCCTACCAAACTAGTGGGCCAACCTATTCCTCCTCCTATAAACTCTCTTCCCTCAAGATCATCCGCACATGTACCCAAACCCACACTCACTTCCCATTGTGATCCATTAGCGGGGTCTTACACTAACATTTTAACCAATATCTTAGAGACTTCCATCATCACATTACCACCTCTTCGACCTTATGATCCTCTCAAACCCAAACCAAAATGGTTTGATGAAACCAATATTTGTTCTATCATCGTGTGTAAGGACATGATATAGAAAATTTTAAGGCTCTAAAACCGTTCTTCTCAACTTTGTCCTCCTGAAAAAAATTTGACGATGATGACCTTCTTGATGAGGACCATGTTCCACCTTCACTTGTCACCACACATCATCGTCCCTTGTTTCTTAAACAACCCACATCTCCACCCCACAACTATTTTTCCACCTCCAAAATTTGAGGTCAACATGGTCCATATCAAAGAGTTATCCAAATCACCACCCAAATTTTAGTGTTCCATATGCACTTCACAAGGATTTCCCCCTATTAGGTTTTTTCCCTTCATGTCGTTACACTACTCATCCTACACCTTCTCCATTTACCACCTCTCCTTAGATTAACATGGTTTAGATTGTCACCCATGCCCGAGAAAGACAAAGGAAAAAAAAACTAGCCCATCAACCAACCTTGTGCCTAATATACCATCTGCACCCACACCCAAAATCACCATCCATGGACCTACATACCCTACCTCGATGAGGTCACCCATCATACAATTATAACATAATTACATCAGTTTCCTTTAAAGACATCTTTGTATGATCTCATCCAAACTTCTAAATCCCACAGACAAGCCCTTATCGAGGTTTTACAATCCATTGAAGTTTTACCCAATGACCCCACACCAATGGCCTCGATTATTACCCCTCACCACGTGGCCTCACTAACCAAACCATCTCCTTATTCTACCCCCATGCCCACTCCTCAAGTAGATTACCTCAACTTCTCGATGAGGAGATTGTACCTCTCGGTCGAGATGATCCCTGATCCCACCCTATTCATTTGTGTCTATATATCGATAACATACGCATACAACACTTTTATGATCGATGGTGGTGCTAGTATTAACAACATATCCTTTCATGCATACAATCAAATGTGTATCCATTCTCATTGTATACATGATAACCTGATTATGTTGCACTCCTTCAATGACGCGTTGTTACCTCCACCCTTGGAACCATTATCCTCCGTGTTCGTGTAGGCCCTCACACCATCTTGGAACTATTCTATGTCTTAGAGGGGGAGTTCTAATACAACCTATTTCTCAACTAACCTTGGATTCTTGTTATGGGTTGTGTCCCTTTAAATTTACACTATTGTGTAAAATTTGAACATGAAGGACATAACTATACCATCCCCACCGACCAATCATCATTCAAAACTTGTAACATGTTATACCGAACCAATGATGTACTTGTATTGGTCAATACATCTGCCACTACCCCCACTTCTCCTTCACCCATTATCCCATCCACCAATGTTGTTGCCACCTCTCCCACATCTAACTCTTATGTTCCTACTACCGCCACAACCTTTGTAGTTGTGCCCTCTGATTCCCAACCAACCGATACCCCTCCTACCCAATCATCTAATGTATCATCTATCCCTACTACCTACATATCGACTACCAATCCCTTAGAAGGTGTTTTTCAATGCCTCACTCTAGGGGAGTACTTCCTATACAATATCGACATATTCCTCACTCCGTAAGAGTATGGAAACCTATGTCAGCACCCTCATTATGACTACCACATAGGAAAGGTTTTCCCTTATGGTCCTCCCCACCTTCGTACTAACCTAACATATGGGGACTTGATACTACTACCTATTCACCCAAACCTCCATCCCAAACACAGCCATTTTAATCGACCTCCAATATCTCACTAACCCCTACTTTTTTTGCACTTTCCTACATCGTTGTGCATGGATAGGATTTGGCTTCTTTTTTATGAACAAGTCCATCATACTATCATTTCTTTTACCACCCATAAGCACAACAACCATAGTGGAATTGGCTTTGCCACACCACCTTCCAAGAAGGCCCGCGTCGACCTCATTGAGGAAGACAAACCTTCTCCACCCCATTCACCAACGTTACCATCTTCACCTACGGAGTCTATAGATCCTGAATCTATTCCTCCTATTTTTTTTTCATAAGCATGATTTCCACGGGGACTGTGACCTATCAATGCAATGGTGAGGTTCCTTATTCTCTTCCCTTCATGTATCTATACATGATTGATGATGATACACCTTTTATTAATGTCGTTCAATGTCGGGATGATGATTCTATCCACTCCTACCTAGGTGTGGAAGATTCTTATATTCATCGATCGTTACCCTCTAAGATACAAACCATGTTGAATGAATCAACTATTGAAATCAACATTAATACTCGGGATGACTGCACATTCTAAAAAGATAGGTGCGTATTTAGATGTTGCTAAATAGGAAACTTTTACCTCTTTCCTTCGGGACCATAGAAATGATTTTTCTTGTTCATATGCCTATATGCCCGATATTGACCCAAAAATGATAGTCCACAATATTGAAACCATTCCTGATTCAGAAAACATAATACAAAAGATGCTAAAAATACATCCTCGCATTTCTCTTCTTACCAAAGAATAAATTTAGCGCCTTCTCTCAATTTCCTTCATCTTATCGATTGACTATCCCCAATGGATTTCTAACATCATTCCTATCACAAAAAAAATAGAGGGACTCCGCATTTTCACGGACTTCCATGACCTCAACTTGGCTTGTCCCAAAGATGATTTTCCCGTACCAGGCATGAAATGCTATCACTCATGGATGGTTTCTTGGGTTATAATAAAATATTACTTGCTCCAGAAGATCAACACAAAACTACCTTCATCACTCCTTGGGGGACCTTATGTTATCGAGTCATGCCTTTTGGCCTTAAAAATGTTGGTGCTACATATCAGCAAGCCATGACTTATATCTTCCATGACATCATGCATCACATATTGGAAGATTACATAGATGACCTTCTTTCCAAATCTAAACATTGGATCGAACACCTGATAGTCCTTAAGGTCATCTTTGACCGCCTCATCAAGTATTGTGTTCACCTTCAACCTAAGAAGTGTGTCTTTGTGGTATTTTCAGGAAAAATCTTGGGTTTCATCATTTCTTTGTGTGGCATAGAATTCAATCCTACTAAAGTGAAGGCTATTCTAAAAATGCCTCCACCTACTAATCTCCATCAACTTCAAAGCTTGCAAGGTAAGTTGCAATCTATTCGTCATTTTATCTCATAGCTTTCTAACCACTGTTAACCATTTCATCATCTCCTTAAGAAGGATGTCTCATTGAAATGGGATGATGAATTCCATCAATCATTTAATGCCTTAAAACAATACCTTCTTCTACCACCAGTGCTCATTCCTCCTAAGGATGACCAATCCTTTTACCTATACATTTCCTCCACTGACCATTCTTTAGGTGTTATGCTTTCTCATCACGATGAGCAACATAGAAAGAAATAATTTTATTACATAATTCATACCCTTTTGGAATATGAAACTAGATACACCCATGCCAAAAAAATCTTCTTAGCCTTAGTTTTTATCACCACCAAGATTTTTCATTACCTGCTCAACCACAAAACCTTTTTCGTCACCAATATTGACCCCTTACACTACATGTATGTCAAACCCTTACAACATTAGAGAGTGCACATTGGCTCATGCTTCTCACAGACCTTGACCTTGAATTCATCCATAAAAATTATATCAAAGGCCAAATCATTGCTGACCAACTAGTAGATGCACCTCTTTCAGAATCATCCCTCTAACTTCGATTTCTCATACGAATCCATCGTTACCCTCTCCTTGGATGATACCAAATACCAAATGACCCTCTTCTTTGATGGTTCCAAATGTCGGCGTGGGGGTGACGCTGGTGTTATCCTTATTCCTCTTGGTGGTGAACCCATGCCTTTATATTTCAAACTGAATTTTTATTGTACAAATAATATCTACGAATACGAAGCACTAGTATTAGGTCTCCGGGCTTCTTATACCTTGTATGTTAAGTCAATAAATATCTTTTATGATTTTTAGCTGGTTGTAAATCAATTCTATGGTATATACAAGTGTTGTAATGAAATACTTCAAAAGTATAAACATCATGTAGACATACTTTTGACTACCTTTGAACGTTATGAACTTCAAACCACCACATGTTCTACCAATAATTTTGTGGATACCATGGCCTTCATAGCTTCTCGAACCGCTTCACCTTACGAATCTAAATATTTTTCATAATATAGAGGTTACAATCACCCTCTTATTTACCTCATGAGGTCCAATCCATCAAAACCATTACACTTGACCCACATGACCTTTGGTATAAGCAGTTTGCAAACTATCTTTCCCTTTCCATTCTACCTCCCGATCTCACTCGTAATAGACAACGTGCCTTTCTTAAAAGTGTCTCTTGCTATGTCATCATGGGTGGTATCCTTTATAAGTGTGGCTTTGATGGTATTATCTTACAATGCTTTACAAGTTCTGAAATTCCCTACACCATCAAGGAAGTCCACAATGTAATTTATGGAGGTCACTTGATGGTGTAGCTATCGCTAAATACATTCTTTTCCTTGGCTATTATTGGATAACCCTAAACCACGATTGTTATGACTATGTCAAATGTTGTATGAAATGCCAGCAACATGCTAATCTTCATCACACACCTATTCATGCCTTACAGGTCACACGAGACCTTTGGCCTTTCTCTCAATGGGGCTTGGATCTTGTCAGAGAGATCAATCCCCATTCTTCATAATGCCATCAATGGATTATTATCGCTACTAAATATTACACTAAATGGGTAGAATACATTCTCCTCATTTCTACAAAAGCTGAGAAAATATGTGAATTCATCAACCATCACATCATTTTTCACTTTGGTGTCCCTCACCATCTCATCACTGATAACGGAAAGTAATTCAAAAACAAAACCCTACATAAGTTGTGTGACACTTTTGGCATTCAAATAAGTTTATCATCACCTTATTACCCACAAAACAATGGCCAAGTAGAATAAACCAATAAAAAATTGAACAAAATTTTTATGAAAGTAGTTGATGATCTTTGGGAAGGATTGGCATATGCACATTCTCTTCACCTTTTGGGTCTACCACACTAGTATTCATACATGAACTGCTGCCACACCTTTCTCTCGTTCACTCTATGGTACTAAGGTTGTCTTGCCTCTCGAAGTCCAAATTCCATCTCTCTGCATCTCACTACAAGACATGCTCAATGATGATGACTTTTGTCATGACCGTTTAGCACAACTTGAGTTGTTAGATGAACGTCATCTCAATGTTCTTAACCATCTCCAAATCTACCCAAAACGTATCAAGCACACCTATGACAAACATGTCCATGAATGAACCTTTCAAGTTGGCAACCTTGTCTTGAAGGAAAATCAACATGTAACCAAAGAAGAGAAAATTAAATGGAGAAAAATTTCTCCTAATTGGATTGGACCCTATATTATTACCCATACATATGGATCGGGTGCTTATCATTTGTCCTCACTCAAAGGTAAACCCGAACCTGAGCCCCTCAATGCCTTGCATCTTCGACCATTCTATTGTTGAATTCGAGTCCTATATCACCTTTTTCCAATTTCACGCTTGTCCCTTGAGCTCCATCCACCTTTTTATTTCCAATTCTTAGGACCAACGACTAAACAAGAATCATGTGATTACCCATCACCTTTTAGCATTTATCTTCAATATGAGTACCAAGGCTCTACTCATAGCATGATTCTCATGGATAATTTTTGTCTTTTTCAAGATGGAATCCCATGGTCATTCATCACTTACAACCTCACCATCATAGTTAACCTCTGTATGCTCTAGTTTTTCCTCCTAACAAGAACCAAATTTCCTCTATAGTCTTGTCCATGACTTAAAAGCCCAAAAATAAAATGAGTTTCAAAATGGGATTCAACTCCTTGAGTCAAACTTCTAACAAAAATATGACTCCCTCAAAAGGACATCTACTCTTTCTATTTCTCCGCTATAAATAGACTGCTCCCTCGAAGGACAACTATACAAAGCTCGCCATACTACATATAGTCTATCACAAAAGAAGACTATTCCTACAAAAATACAATAAAATATTCAGAAGCTTCCCGCATCGATCAACTTTGTGAAGACCTTAAGGAGACAAATATACACATCCCACATAGACTTCCCACATTGATCAGTCTATCAAAAAAAAAGTAAAAAAGAAAAAGAGATCTTTTTCGTCATGGACTTGCCTATCTATATTTTGGGTTTCTTACCACGTAGGCATGCTATCTCACATCACGTTATGCTAAACCAACCTGCTTGCACTTCATTTCCATTTTCACCCTAATTTCCTACCACCTCAAGGGACTTTGTAAGTGTAGAATTTCGTGATTGTGTGACTTTCTTCACCCTTAGAATAGTCCATTATGCAATGCCTTTGTGGTCTTAAGTTCATAAGCCCATCTTGGGTATGGTAAAATCATTAAGGTTATTATCAATTAAGTAGATATTTTACCACCTTTTACCATTCACCTTCCTCATTACTTTTTTATTATCCTATACAAGACTAGACCATCAATACGTATATTTTAAGAATTTCCTCTTTCACCAAAATCAACCAAAATCACCCATGCCTATGACCTAAACTCAATCATGCCTAAATCAACCTAAAATCAACCTTTCCTATGACCCAGACTCAATCATGCCTAAAACCTACCAACCCATTCCTCGACCTCATCTTCTTCTTCCCTAGCTTATGGGAGAACTACATCAGTCTGAGGCCCCCTTTCATCGGGGCTATGTAGGAAGCACTCCAAGGGCATGGGGCCCTTAGAGGTTAGCTCGACCATCATCATCACCTTCTTTGTCTTTTCCCTCTTCCAACCATTCACCTCCCATCATTTGCTACATGTTTCAATCATATTATATTTTAGTTAGTTTCCATTTTATCACCAAACAGTTGGAAATTAATATACCATTACAACACATACATTCATTTCATCACATTTACCATTTCTTTACCATAATAAAAAACTATCTACAATCATATCAACATGATCCATGCTATCATACATGCTGCAAATTAAACCACCACATACACATACATCCTCATTTATTTTCCATAATATCAAATACCTTAGAACTTAAATCAAACATAAAACCATGATTCCATCATGCCTAAACCAACATAACTCAACCATGCCTAGGACTCGACTCCACCATCTAAACCAACCTAACTCAACCATTCTTAGGACTCGACTCTTCCATGCCTATGACCTAACTCAACCATGCCTAGGACCTGACTCCACCATGCCTAAAAACCTAATTTCCATCCATATAAAACTAACAATCAAATTTTTCCAACACAAGTACATCATCCACAATCATCGATCTCATCATAAAAGTCTATGTATCCATCTAATATGCCGATACAAAATAATATCAATCTCTCAAAACTCTCATATACATGACCTCACCATCTTTAGTATGTAGGCCAGTATATGATAAAAAATCTCAAAACTCTCATATACATCCTCGCTCTCTTTGGAACATAGGCCGGTATATATCAAAAATAAACAAAAAGGGAAGTACACACAGATATCAATCACCTCCCCATCGGATACCCTCCATGCATGTCTCATTTATCTCCTCCTCCTCCTCTACTCCCATGTGGCATCCAACTAACATCTCACCACCCTCCATAGGCCTCGATCTAACCTCTTTTGGCCCCTCACAGGAGGTGGCCTTTTGAACCAAAGTGGCCTCTCCTTGACCATGTTTCGGGATTTTTGGCCCCCTATACTCTCTACACTATGAGTGTGGGACCTAGTCCTCTCACTCAAGGCCCGATGTACCTTGTACTCTACATAAGAAGGGACATATATCATGGTAGCATTCATATGATCTTGATAATACCATGCCTCATTCAGGGCATCCTTGAACCATGCTATTGATACTATCATGGAGGCACCATGGACCTCATTGCCACTTGTGTACTAGGACTCACATCGATGGCCTTAGCCCTTGTGCCTATAAATCCTATGTGGGTACATGTACCACCACCTATCCTTGGGTTTTATCGAACTTCCCCCGTAATGTAGTCATCTATTCCTATAATGTGGCTACATGTGCCTCTCGATGCCACTAGTTGGCTCTACAAACTGTGACTTGTGCCTTAAGAGTGGCAATCATGCCCCATCCTTTCTATGGCCCCTACACCTGTACATGTGCCAATTTTCCTTGTAAAATAGTCACCTTCCCTATCAAGGTAAACTACATGTTCCTATGTAGTATCCAGCTCAACTCCCAATGTTGTCATCTTGTCCTGTAGTGTATCTTTTGCACTATCATCACGCTTTGCGCAAATCTAGCTTCCTCAGCCATGGAGCTGCGAACTATAATGTTTCTACCCACCACCATTTGTACCCATCTGCATTACTCCTGCATCATCAATCGGCCATCCAATGGCATCTCTTCCTAACTGTTAAATCGTGGGGTGTGGTAGAGCCAAAGGTCTCTCCACATCCTCTCGGTATCTTGTATAACAAGTTAGGGCACATCTTAGACTAGTCAAAACTATCACCGGACTCTATCCACTGGAATCATCTCATGCTTTCCATCACGTATACCCGTATCCACCACAAAATTTGTAACCCCCGTAGCTCCCACCTCATACCTCTAAATGCTAGATAGCCCACATACGACCACTATATGATATCCATTTCATAAATCCCCTCCAACCTCTTTCTATAGTGCACGATATCATAGGTCACCTCCTCACCTCATCGTTGATCCCCAGCTCCCACCCACCTCCTGTAGCCTACTCTTTGTCCACCTCTATGCCAATATGCTACTAGAAATCCTTGCGGCCACACTATCATAATGTTCTCATACACCCAACAATGTAACATGAAGGTACAACATAGTCCATAACGGCGTATCCTCCGATAACCCTCAGTAGCTCTCTATACAACTACACCAATTCGGAAGGTTCCCAAGAAAAGTGGACCCAATCCTCCACCATCTCCTGCAAAACCCCCATCAAACCGTAGGGAAACTAACCACCCTCTAAATCAGGTAGAGCATAGAACCCCACTTTGTAGCCATCATCAGTACACGCCAATCGTGTCTCCTTTGGGTGTGTTGTATACATCACCCCGTATATAAGGCTAGTAATGTGCTCAATCAACTCAATTTCCATCTCCTCAAAATCCACATCGCCAACACTATATACACTAGATCACACCAATAATCAGCAATCACAATATCTAGTAGAAATACTCCAAAGCATGATCATCTTCTCACCGGTGGGTAAGTGGAAAGCATTAGTCGCGGAATCCCATCTATTGATGAGTGTGACCATGAGGCTATGATCATGTTGGATCCACCTATACCTCTTAATGCCAACTAGGCCAACCACTCGAATGTACCCCCACTCCCCTATGGTGATGTTAGGTCGTATCTCCCCCATCAATAGTGGGAATCTATCCCGCATCGTCATTTGATGTCGTGCTTACACCCATACAACTCAACCATGTCAAAAATTACACACACCTATCTATTCCATACCTACTTCCTTGACCTATCATCTACCCCTGCACCCATTTACCCCAACCCCATATTACCTTACCTGGAATATCACTTACCTAACCCCCTTCCTCCTACCTCATTTCTTGTCCATCTTCTACCAAATTTCTACACATCTCTATTTCCACCCAATCTTTGGTCTCCCAATCTAGCCCCACCCCATTTATTCGACTAATATCGGGTCACACATGATGAACATCAGTCACCTAACCATGACTAATTCCATCTTAATCCAACCGACGCTATTCACCCGACCGATGTCTATCTTTGTTTTAGATTTACAGCCAAAACCCCACTCCCCCAATTTTTCCAAAATTCAAAAATACGACCTAAAACCTACCTAAACACCCACCCAACCCAACCAAAATTAGTTTTGTTACCTAAATAACCTCTATGGCCCCTCCCATACCCGAATCCATTCATTTTACTCACATTTTCAAATTTTTGAAACCCCGATTCTTTTCATTTTTTCCTAAAAAAGTTAATCCAAAATTACAAATGGATCGAATCCTACCTCTACACACATGTAACTCCTCATCGGGATGTCTGGTCTCCCAACTACTAGATCTCCCACACCTCCACCAGCCTACTACCATGCCTCCAATCACACTCTCGGTCCTCCAACCAATCCAATCACTTTGAATGATCTCATGGCCCCATCCACCTACCTCCTCCAACCACTCAGATACCTCTAACTCAAGCATTGTACAACACCTCATCCTTTTTTCATGGAAAATCCTAAAAAAATTGCTATGTCATTTTCTATAAAGTGGACAGGTTGAAATGAATCCGTAACATACAAATTTTTAATTTTTACCCTACCCCGACACGAATGACATCGTTTAACATGATTGACATCAGTCATGTGCCATAATTTACCACAGTCAGTTTCTCTATACCGACATCAATTTTCCATAACTATTTCAGGTAAGTAGATGTAGTGCAATGTGGAGCAAGGGGGTCAAAAAGGATAAGCGATGTCAATTATCCTTTTTGACCCCTCGCTCCACATCGCACCACATCTACTTACCTAAAACCTTTTCCCACCTAACCTAAAGTTGACCCTTACCTTACACCTCACCCCTATGACCTTATTAATTATCACCCAACCTCACCATCAGTTGGGGCATGTTTATGCCCCTCATGTGGCCTTACCTATAACCTACCCTACCCACACCTACCAACCCATCCGTTGATTATGTGTACACTCCAATTTACTCGCTCATTGTATCTTGTGATGATTATACTGTGTTGTTTAACCTAGTGACCTTGCCTTGCCTCAATTTTGTGATGCTTATCCCAACCAAGCCTTACCCTTTGACCTTTTGGGGTGTCTTTGGAACATACCTACACATTCTTACATCTTACCTAGTTGTGTGTCTAGACCGTATCCTTTACCACTGGATACAGGACCTCAATAACCCTTGTTTATATGAACCTAGTGACCTTGGACAATGTAAATTTGTTACGCTGAGAAAACCTTATATCTCATTGCATCCCAATCATGCCTATGACCTTGACTCAATCATGCCTAATCCACCTAGCTTCCATCACATAAACAATAACACTGGAAATTACACACATAACTACAACCTCATACCTGTATCTATTTGGCCTTGCTAAGCTTTCTTTTTCCTGCAACCATTAGTGCCAACACACCTTTTATCATTCTGGCCACCCATTGAACCATACCTACAAGCTCAACCTACCCCTACATCTCCTTTTTTGTGTCTTAGGAGTTGTTATTTTACCTATACCTTAGCCTTACCCATGCCATGACCTATTTTCTTGAACCACGACCTACTTGGTGTGACCATTGACCTTATGCACTCGCTATACCTTGCAATGTTGTTACCTATGTTGTTTTAGTCTAATAACCATACCTTACTTATGGTCGTACCATTTATCCCGACCAAACCTTTGGTGTATCGAACATACCTAAACGTTCCACGCTTTGACCTATTTTTTGTTTCCAAACCATATCCTATACCTTGAATACCGAATCACTTCACCCTTGTTTGGATAAACCTATCAACCTTGGACGATGTAGAGTTTTCAATCTCTTCAACCTAGTATTGTGTTGTAATCTATACATGTGTGTGCATTTGATTTTCATTACCCATGACCTAATTTTGACCCCGGCCTACTACCCATTACCCAAGTTGACCATCACCCTTTCCCATAGTACTCATACCCTTCCCCACCTATCTTCACCAACTACACATTTATCAAACCCCTCACCGATTCCATATTATACCTCATCTCGTGTCTGGTTTGAGGGGATCACCTTCACCCACACATGGGGCAATAAATTCATGTTTTTGTGAATGTAAACTTACCAATACAAGATATGAAACAAAAGGGGGAAAATTTAGACACCCAAATTGGGTCACACTCCCCTTGGTCCCTTTTTTAAAAACCAACTTAAACATGCTCACCTAACCATGACCCTTTTACCCCAAATTAATATTAATTTAATTATTTACAATTTAAGTAATACCCATGATCACAATATTCATTATTAAATTATCTTAATTAAAACTGATTTCCACCTCACCTAGACACTTAATCACAAACCTATTCTTAGCATGTTTTCCTTTTTTTGGGACTTAATATTCACTCACCATAACTAACTAAGACTTAGTCCTACCTACCTTAATGAACGAAGACTTAGCGAAACCCTAAAATCACATGCCCATTCTTCCTCTAACCAAATTCTTTCTCATTAAAACATAACATTATGTTTTGATCCATGAGAATAGAAATAAGCGCCCAAAAGATTTCCAAGATCGGCATTTTTAGTTAACCTAGGATTTTCCACCTTAATCGACGCCGATCACCCTAAACCATCATCGGTTACCATATATTCATTTTTGGTAACCTTGTTTGATAGGTTGGCCACATTCTTAATTTTTGTAATGAAGGAAATATGCACGCAAGAAAGAACCAAAGCCCTTTCACACATCTAGATAGCCATAGCCAAGACACCAAGACCGATCACGAAAGTATTTTACATTCATGGTAGAATTCTAGGAAGCATTGTCATATCACCGAGCACCATTCCATAGATCAACCTTCACCAACATCTCCAACCACCTCTCCACCACTACGAGAATTTAGAACCCTTCTGAACTCCAATTAAGTTGGTTTCTCCTTTGTCACTTGTAATTATATTCTCTCTTTGTTTTCATCCATTCATTGTTCCTACCTAGATCTATCCTTCAACTCTCTATCTATCAACCACCCACTCACACCCAACCTAAAATTCACAAAACCTATCCCAAAAATGCCTCCCTTATGTAGACCTCACAAACACCCTCCAAAATCTTTGTGTAATCATAGAGAGAACCCAAAACTCATTCTACAACATCTTCCAACTCCCCATAGTCACCGACACTAGTTAACCCTAACCATGGTCGGTCTATCTTATACTAGCATTGGTCTCCTTAATCGATATCAATCATTATTACTGTCAACCCAACCTAACAACATAACCCTTAGCCTACCCCAAACCTCACTCAAAACCTTACCACACCTATCTTAGACCTGTCACATCACCCTCCCCCATAGAGACCTTTCCAAATCTCTGTTCCAAGACATAAGAGAGCCCAAACACCCTCCACTTGACTCCCTACCACTCTAAACTAGTATCATCCATACCTAAACCGACATTGGTCACCCCGTGACATCGGTCTCTGTGTTTGATAAAACTACTTGAGACCAGAACCAACCTACCCCACCTAAAACAACCCAAACACCTTACCCAACTTTATAAAGACACATCTATGACCCATGGACCACCTACATTACCGTAACCCAACCTAAAACCTTTACCTACACACTACCTTAGTATTTAATCAAAGCAACGCTAATAGTAATACGAGGTACCCGGATCAAAATTTTAGCACTAGATTATTTTATTTACATGTTTAAGTTATTTTATATTGATTTATAAATAGTGGATTAACGGCCTTCTAAGAAGTATCACACTTCCCAGATCTAGCATACGTTAGGTAGTCCACTGTCATATACTATTTAACTCTCTTTTGTGGTCTTGTTTTGTATTTCAGGTAGTTCCTCCTAGCCAAAAGGAAGCTCTCACAGTCAACATTGGATCAAGAAGTCAAAACATGTGCAATGACCTTTAAACCGACCATCACAACAGGTATTCCTCCTTGGCCCATACCCTTATCTATTTTATCAAATCCATAAATAAAATAGTGAAACAAAGGTCAAAGGACCAAATGATAGATGTTGTCATAAAAGTGGGTTTACGATGCCACGAATTCAAGTGATATGGTAACCAAAGGTTTCATTTCCTATAGACACGTGACTTTCTAATGATGATGCATAAAATGAAAATTTGATGAGGTTAAAGAACCACAAATTGATAAGGTTAAAGGACCACAATTTGATGAGATCAAAGGACCATAATTTTTGATTCCAAAAATGTGGACTTACGAGGACTAGATTGGGGTCATGACGGTGACTAGAAGCATAGTACCAAAGGAGGCATCAGTTTGAAAAATGTCGATTTGATTGAATAAATGTGATGTTTTAGACACAATAAAGTCATGTTGAGATGTATTGAAGATTATGTTGATGTTAAGAGATGTTAATATTTAATATTTTATTTCTTTGTCATGATGTTGATGTTGATGACATTTTAGATGTTGTTGGTATTTTTTTAGGTGATGATGTTAATGTTAATGTTAAGATTCATTGATTTGATCTTAATATTTGTCATAAGAATGAAACATGGATTGATTTCTTTGTACTGAATTTGATACATATGTGATGGGAAGCAACAGAATAAAGGTGCTTACACTTCTAGCCTTTACAATAGTTAACAAATTACTAACAATGGGTAGTCACACATAGGATCTTGGCTCTAGAGATGATCAAGATGTACCTTCCCGGGACATGATAAAGGCCAACATATGTAGGTCATGTGGGAGAATAGGCTCTCCTTTCAAAGGTTTCATAGGGAAATGCCCCAACTTTACATTATTTGATTTTGAAGCAAACTGATCAATGCGGGAAGTTTGCTATAAGGGGAAAGTTTATCAATGTGGGAATATTTCTTGGATGCTTTTGATATTGATGTATTTTTAAGGTTGATTAATTTGGGAATCCTTTTTATATAGGTATCCATCCTTCAAGGGTATGATATATAATTTTATCTTTACAAAATGGCCGTCCTTCAAGGGATTGGTCCATAACTTGAACTTTTTTAATAATTTTGACTTTGAATAGTTTTCCTTCAAGGGAGCAGTCTATTATATTTTGAATTTTGAGAAATGCATACAAATAATTATTTTTGAATCTATCTTGAGCTGAGGGAAAGACCCTAATAGTCTATTTCAAGGAGGGGAAGGAAGATATGTGCATGACCTACACATGTGTGCCCCAAGACATTTTTATGGTTGGTATATAAGGTAGGATGGAAGTAATTATTGAGGGGTTCCTACTAAGGAGGAAATTATCCCTATGAAAGATACAATGAACAGATTTTGGTGCTAATTATTGAAGGTTTGTGAGGATAGTGATGGAATACCACATGCTTTAAAATCATTATAATGATAAGATGGCTAGTGTATGATGGAATAAAATATTTGATGTGACTATTGTCATGATGGTCAATGTGTTAATAGTAGACAATCCACAAGTTAAAGGAATTCAAAGGTTGACCCATGCTATATGGAATGATCCAATTAGAGGAAAAATTTTCATGTTTACTCCTTTCTAGAGTAATGACATTTTTATTTGATTAGAAAAAGTAAGTTTATAAGGATGTGTGAAGTGAGATTTCTAAAGTCTAGTATATAGGATCCTCCTAACATAACGTAGTAGATAACATGTGCTAAAAAGGAATAATTTTTTTAAGATGTTGGAAAATTGGATTTTGATTTATTGAGTGTATGGTAAATGGAGGGGTATGTGGAACCTTTAACGAAATATTCGATGAGGATTTGGTTCTATATTTTCTTCATATGTATTGATTTTTTGTTTGTATAGGTGGATAAGCCATACTATTATGAGATGAAGGAATTTTTTGGATAGTGACAAGAAGACACATGAGATGGATTTGTCAAGACCTGATTGAAGATGAATCCTGGTTCTAGAGATATCGATGATGATACCGCCAGTGTATTGGGTGTAGGTGTTGATAGTGTTGACAAACCCTCAAGGGAAGGTACTGAGTGCATAAATGGACCTTCAAGGGAAGGTGCTAACATGATTGAGGGACCTTCAAAGGAAGGTACTAATGAGTTTGATGGACCTTCAATGGAAGGTGCTTTGATAAGGTAGATGGACCTTCAATGGAAGGTGTTGGTAAGGTAAATGGACCTTCAATGGAAGGTGTTAACAGTATTGATAGACCTTCAAGGGAAGGTGCTAGCAAAATTGGTTGACCTTCAATGGAACGTTGTGACAAAACCAATTGACTGTCAATGGAAGGTGCTAACAAGGTTTCTAACAAAGGTTTGTAGATGGTAGAAGAAGCATGTCCCCCTTGCCCTATAGATGTCGGTAAGTGTATTAATGAGGGTAAAGGTATTGGTGATAGTTTAGGATGATATTCTTATGGGAGAATATCATCGATAAGGAAAATTTTTGGATTATGGATTTTAACACTTTACAACTTTCTGTATCATGACGTGGTGATTCTATGATAGGCATAAGTTTTGTTTTGGTCATACCATGTGGGTTTTCAAGTATGTGGATTAGGTGTTTTGATGGGTGGTAATGTGATAAGAGATGTTTGTATGAGCCTCTCAAGGATATTAGTATAAGTCCCTTTTGGATGGTTTGAATTAATGGATTTTTATTTTGGTTTTGATTTATGAGAATGCTTAGTAGGATGTGTATTTTGTTTGGACATAGTTGGATTAGATGTCATATGGTGTTGCAAAATCGTAGGAATTTTTTGAGGTTGATAAGAAGGATAATGTGACCTGAGAAAGGGGTTGATAAAATTAGATGAGGGATGAATAGGTTATGATTTGTGTGTAGTATTGAGATAAAGGATGGGGTCCCAAAATAGATGGCAAGTCTGATGACGTGCACTTTGGCTTTGTAACTTTGATTTTAGGAAAAGGAGGAGTTTTTACGATAGATGAAGAGGATGAGGTAGCGGATGTGACAAGTTTTGAGTCTGTAACATTTATTTCAGATCTATGAGAAGGACTCACATTAGATGACAAGGGTGTGGTTTTGGATGTGATGGTATTTGACTACATAGTGTCTGATTCAGGACAAGGTTCCATGTTGGATGGTAAGTGATGAGTTGTAGATAAGATTGGATTGGAATCAAATGAAGGAGACATTTCCTCTAGAGATGATTGAGGTGGATTAAATAAGTTTTCTAATTATTTGATTAGTTCAATGAATGGTGGGATATCGAGATTTTCAATTACAAAGGCTTCTTTAGTAACGACTTCTAAAGTGGAATCTGAATATTGCAAGGAGGTAATAGGTGTTTGAATAGGGGATGTTGGTGCTTGGTTTTAACCTCGCCCCTTTCGGACTAGAATTTTTTCATTCTGCATGGTTTGAAATAATCTGTCTTCTTGTGTGGATACATGAATTTTTATATTTATCAGGTTGTTTTCATTAAACCCTTCTCTATGGGCATGAATCACGTTGAGCTCTGTTTCAGTTGTAGTTTCTCTTTCCATGTGTACTGTTGGTTGTTTGGTTATAGATGACGGGTTTTCTCCTTCTTTTATTTTCCATGATCATGCCTTCTTTGTTATTTTTTCCCATCATCCACAGACATGTGATCGTATTTGATTGGACGTGGCACATTTGGTCTTTTGGTAAACTTATCACTTTTGTTACATTTGTAAAAATGCCAAATTGGTCCCATGGCCCCAATAATTTCTAATTAGCTATTCAATAATATGAAGTGGCGAAGCAAAATTCTTACTTTCACCCCAAATATGTACATGTTTCATAAGACAGTAGTTACGGGAAGGCGAGCCCTTTTGGAATTTTGAGGCATTATGGTGAAAGGCATAAAAGTGTAAAAGGAATAATTAGACCCCACAAATGGACATGTGGCCATTTTTAAGTTAAAATCAAGGAGGTGGGTAACAGAGGTATTTTGGAAATTTTGGCTTTGTTTTCAAAACATGAAAAGGTGAAAAATGAGCCACGACTCTGCCATCACCCTAGGAAAGCCACGTGTTAAACCTATATTGAAAGTGGGTGGATGGGCAAAATGTTTAAAAGCATACAATTCCTTTGAGTGGCATAAAATGTAAAAGGCTCCCTAGGCCCACCTTAACTAAGATATTTTCCATGTGGACGGCCCAATTTTGAAATTGCAAAAAATAGAGTTAACGGTTGTAAAGTAATGCATTTAATTATGCCGCCATTAATGCTCCTATTGTAAACAAAGGACCTTGGGGGATGCAAATATATTCATCTTTTATTGCTAATTTGATGATCTTTCATCATTTTTATCTGTGAATTGCTTTTTAAATATTGTGGGGCTCAATTTGTGAACTAGAAAAGTGTGAAATTTGCCATCTAGAATCGAGAATTGTTGACGCACCTACAGTAAGTAAAACCTAAGAGTTTGAAACTCCTGTGTTTTGTGTTTGTTTCCATCGAGAAAATTAATTGAAGTAAAGTTAGGGTTTTTAAATGGAGACTATACCATTTTCTTCCTTGGGTATGTTAGGGGTCACAAGTGACCTCGACAAGATAACAAATACATACATGATGAATGCCGACTTGAATGATTTTCATCAATGATTGAGTAGTGCCCACATGAGTGAATCTGTAAGGCAATTCATGATATCAGTATGGCCTTGGTGGGTGCTATTCCACTTTTTGCACAATGCCCAAAGTTAGTGTGGTATTTCGTGATGAATTATGATGCTTGAGAAGAGAGAAGTATTAGATGGGAGTGGGGATGCGGTGTTGACATTAACACTGGTAACCATAAGGGTAATTCTAAAATTACCTGTAATTGCAAACCCCATTACTATTGGTATCAAACTTGCCTTAGAGGATTATGAAGTAAAAAGAAGGAATTATAAAGATGATAAACACAAAATGGCTCCTTACAGATAGAAAGGCATCTACTAAAATCCCCAAAAGATTGGTTAGGGCTCAATTTGTTGAAGAGGTTGAAGATATCATTGTGCTCCTGAGTCGGATGGCTGGTTTGGAGACTACAAATGAATTTAAAGAATGGATTTCCACCTATATATGGATTATCTTGGAAAGAAAAGGAGATATTTGTTGGGCTACTTTCATTCTGATGTAATTCATGGTCATATGGCCACCCTAGTAGATAAAATTGAAATGGGGGAAACTACAGACTTGGAGTTTTATATGATGACTTATCTGGTATATAATGTTGTAGCACATAGGTGTTTCTTGGAATTATCACCACAAGCTAATGTTAAATAGTTCCCAATGCATGAAATTTTCCCCCAATTGTAATTAACTAATTTGAGTGGAAATATCATATTAGTAAATGATGCTTTCATTGCACCAATTATTTTCTTGTTCAAACCAGAATGGGGGTAGTATCAAATTTCGAGCATGTAAGGTAAGTAATTATGCAGTATGGATGTTACTTCATTCAATACAAGAAGTTCACTTACATCGAGTTAGTGGTTTTGAAGGAAAACCTTTCAAGTTGCAAAGGTATATGGATGACAAGATTTTTTTATGCGAATTGGCAAGGCAATTATTTCCTATGCATAAGATCATTGTTGGGAGGAAAAAAAAAGAATGTTAAATTCCCTATTAGAATTGGTAAGTTCTCTTGCCCCTCCATTATAAAATCTAGATTGATTGGAGAAGAAATGAAGAGCTTGGCTATGGAGACATTTGTAGTTCAACCTAACTATGACATTCGATGGGTGGTTAACAATGTGGCTAATACTTTCAAGTATGAGCCTCACTTTGAGGACTATTGCATGAATTGCGCAGAGATGAAGAAGATGTTAGGATGAGATATTTTTCAAGGATGAATTTGTCACAAGTTGTGGACTTCAAGGTTTTCGTCATTCCAAAAGGACTTGTTGATGATTTAAATACGGTAAGAAAATTCTATATTGATCAGAAGGTAGAAATTCAACCCATATCTCCCCCAAGTTGGGATGAGGAAGAATCTAATGATCCTTATATAAGGATAATAAATGTCATGAGGAGAATGGTGATTTGGTTGACCCAAATAAACATTGACCTATCAATACAAAACACAAAGATTCTAAATCACTTCAGAAGTCTAGGAAAATTGGATGATGATCTCCCACATCTGAGGGAGGGTGCTGATAAGATTGATCCATTAGGAGGAAAAGTTCCTTTATTTGACTATAGAAGGCCTACTACTAGGCTTATCGATGAATGGACAGTAGCCACAAGTGAGACAGGTACTTTCATGTCTTCTCTCAGGAAGAAAACTGAAAGAATGGTCTTGAAATCCATGGAAAATTCCCCAATTACTCTGCTGCAGTGCCACTCAAGGCAAAGGGAAAGGGTTTAGCTTCACATGTGGTCCTCCCAAATGTTGTGCCAAAGGAACATATTACTAAGAAGTTAATGAGTTTAGTTATCACAAGTGGTCATAGTTAGCCCAAGCAGCATAAAGAGGAAAAAAGGACACCACCGAATTGATGAAGTTTGAAAGGGCACACAAGAAGCCCAAAATTGTCCGTCACCAAGTCCTAGTGAGAGTAGGTGAACATACACCGAGAGAAATTCAAACATATAGATGGGGCAATTGATCCCCAAAAGAAGAAAGAATGGATAACAAACTAGAAATAACAAGAGATATCATTGTCAAGTATGGGCGGTCAAGTCCTCTAATCCCTCATTCATTCTTTGTGGAGAAAGAATTAAAGGCCCACAGAGTTCGGTTCCTCAAGGGGATGTTACAGTCAATATATTGGATGGAAAATTTCTTTCCTCACGTATGGACATTTTTGAATCTCTACTTGTTAGATATATTAATACACCTCTAGTACAAATAATGAATAAACTTGAAAATATGCAAAGCGAGGTGTTTGATTTAAATACTATTAAGTGATTTTCTATGTTGGATAAGCTCAAGTTATCCATGGAGGAACCATTTTTAACACCAATAGGTAGCATTGAAAAGGATAAGGGATTAGAAGGAGATACTCATGTCTTTGGCAAGTGAAGAGATGGTTCAAAACATAGGAACTTATTTCACGAACAATTATTGTCGGTATCAAGTGAATATAAACTAGTGGTAGAAAAGGATATGGCTATTGAATTAATGGTAGAAGATATTGTTCCCACTCATGTTAATGTGGTTGAGAGTGTACGATGAAAAGTTGCAAAAGCTATGGAATGAGGCTAAAGAACCTCAAAGCTTTGCTAACTCATCCATGCACCATGAGATTAGAGCTAAATAAGAGAAACTAACATGCAAGAATTATAACTTTGAAAAAAACATCAAAAACTAACATGTATAATACTCTCTACTCTATAAAAGCTTAATGAAAGTGAACCTAGTTAGATTCTAAGCAATAAAATTGTGTTTTGTTTACTCCCAAACCTAGTGAAGAGATCTCTCCAAGTTGGCTACATGGCAAAGCTTTAGATCTTCCCTTATTAACTATATTTGGAATGGATGGATTCAAGATGGGGAGCTCTTAACAATGGAGTATAAAGCTATTACAAATGATTTCTAATGCCAATATCTCCAAATGTGATAGAGGTTTTGTTATGTAAACAAGGTGTATCTTTTAGAGGAGGGGTGACCCTTCTATTCATAGTTTTCACTTGGGAGAGTTTGTAATTTGGGTGAATGTGGGACTAAAGCTCAAAAATCACTTTTAGATTAGATTAGGATAAACATGCTTTAGGCTTAGATAAGCTTGGTTTAGGCTAGTTAACTAGGTTTTAGGCTAGTTAAACTTGATTAGCAAGTGATTAGACTCATTGAGACTTGGGAGGGTCTGGATAACCAATTGTGGTGATAGATAGCCTAAGAAGCCAATAGAAGTGGTATAGAGAGAACTAGGGAGGTTCGAATGGTCAAAAGGAGGAATGTTTAGATAATAAGAGAGATATTAGCCAAATAGCTGATTATAAGAGGAATACAACTGAGAAGGTGTCGTAAATGGGCATCTAAAAGTGGGGCAAAGAATGGGGAATTAACATTTTTTTGTCAATTGGTTGAATTGGATGAAATGATACATGTAAGCATATTTTAGGTGTCTACATTTTCCCCTCTTTGGGTTGATGTCGGTGACGTCACTTCAAAGAAAGTAGACAAGCATAAACAAGTAGAAAAATTTGAAGGAATAGAAGAAAAATGAGTAGAATGGAGGATGCCCCTCGATTGTCAATGGGGTGATAGAAGAACTCGATTGATGATCGAAAATATGACAAGAAGAGAACAGAGAAGAAAATAAAGGGGATTTAAAAGAAAAGGGGTATAGGAAGAGGGAATGAGCTAACATCCATCCAATGCCTTTTAAACAACTTTATTTTTCATCATATTGCTAAGGATCTTCATCATTGGTCCTTATTAAAATGAATGAACAAAAGTGTAGTATGACATGAAAATCCATATATGAATAAATGTCCATTGCTAAAAGAAATAACTCCATGCAAAATACAAAATGCAATGCAATATGAGAAAGTAACCAAGCTAAACTAAAAGAGAAACATAACATAATTTTTTTATTGCACTCCGATTCGACCTATGTGAATTAACGACAAGGGTTGAAGATGGTTCCCTAAGTAAGGATACATACAAGGGGAATAATAGAGGACACTTCAATTTGATGATAAAGCAATGTGCACTACAAAATAGTACCAGGAAACTCGTTGTGCCCCAAAGTACAGATGAAGTAAGCAGCCTAGCTTTTTTGATAGAGGTAGATCAAGATGATCCATGAGTCACGCACATGAATAGGTGAGAACCAAAGAACAATGTTTTATAGGATGATTTTCAATTTTTAGAAGTTTTCTTAAACATATTTGAATGTTTTGATTTTTCTAACATATTTGAATTTTTTTGTTGATTTTGAAAGTTTTTTGAAACTATGTATAGGAAGATGAGGAAGCGTGGATGCCTCTAGCAATAGATGGGATGTACAAGGGCATAAGGCCACATGCGTATGAGAAAGGTGAAGATATAAAAATGCCCCAGCGATTAGGTGGGAGTATTCAAAGGCAAACTCTTCACGTGTAGAAGCGGGACCCAAGGACATTATGGATAGGTTCAACATGATGATGATGAATGTAAACCAATGAAGTTTTGGGAAGGAGAAAGGATGCCCCCAGTGTATGTTGGCATAAAATAACATGATAGAAAGGAAGGAGAAGATATTTTTGTTTGTAAAAGGGGACAAAAGTGTCTTAAAACAATGGAAAAAGGAAATACCATACACATGGATGTTTTGGATGAAGTAGAAGAATGATTTGAATGATATGAATCTAGCTTAGAAGCCTCTGATGAAGAAGCAATTATCCAAAGGCACAAATCGTGAGACAAGATACGAACTAGAGTAAGAGTCGAACAAGGTCCAAAAAAAAAGAGACACTTGGTAACATACTAATCCTATTTACTCATAGATATCCAGGTGTATGGAAGTGGAAATTAATTACCTCTTGAAGTGAGGATTTAATAGAGAAAAAGTGAAGACATCCTATCCTATGTGTAGGAATGGTTTATTTTGATAGATGATAGGTGATTTCTGAATGAAGGGTGGAAGGGTAACCATACATTGCTCTATTGGCAGCCAGGCGTCCATAGCCCGATGGAGATGCATTTGATTCTAATCGCAACATTTCTCTACTACCAGTTAGGCATCCATAGCCCCGATAGAGATTATTGGAAATACCCCAAGAGAGAGTAATATATCAATTTTCTTTTGCTTTGTAGCTTTTAGCTTTTGATTTTTGATTGATTTTGATTCTTTTACTTTCTGAAAACTTATTTCAGCTCTCTTGTTTGACAAGGGGTTAAGAACCACAGATGGCTTGATGGAAGGATGTGGAAGTGATTATGATGAAAAAATTGGATAGTGTCAGCAAATATGTCCAAAAGTTCTTCACAATAATTTTATTAGATGTTGAATGTGATAGGATCTCTAAGAGGTTAGTCGTTATTTAATTTACCAAGGTGATAAAAGACCAGGTAAAATCAATACCATATAGATAAATGTCACAAATGTGTATGCGAAAAATCTAACCACAATATCATGGAAGGGATGAAAATGGTAGGAAGACTTGAGAAGAATAGCAATGAAGGGAAGAAAGAAACATCCATGTGTATGCAATACCGATTGCAATGTTTGATCTATGTACCTTTGATTTTTGTTGTGTTTTTCAATGTTTTTTATATTTTTGATAGTTTTAGGAGTTTGGGACTAACAAAGTCACTCCATGCAGTAATATCAATAATAGTGTTTATGACTTCCTTGATAAGGGAGACTAGGTGCATTTGTTTATCAAGAGTTATATTATCTCTAATCTCGATGATTGAGGTGAGTTCACACTTAATAAATGACTGTGATTTGTTTTGAAACATGGGTTTCATATGTGGGAGTTTGAGTTCCCTATCCATAGGTTTTTTCACTTTTTACCATACTTGATGGGTATGTTGGTGCGCATTCTTGAATCGTGATTGATTTTGGACTTTATGATCATTAGCATGATAAAGAACCTATCTGGGTTTCTTATAAGCTAATGCTTGAATTGTCTAATCCCAATAAGTGAGAGAAGAATGTGGATGTTAGAATTGATGAGAGGAATGGCAGTGGGCTTGCCACAATCTTTGATAGAAGAATAATGTGATGGATGAAAAGGATACGAGTCCAAGGATTGAAGAAGATGGGCTACTGGGAGGTGATCCATAGATAGAAGACGAAGTGCTGCTAGGATGTGGCCCAAGAATAGAAGAAGGGCTACTAGGACGTGACCCATAGATATAAGATGAAGGGATACTAGGATGTGGCCTAATAATAGAAGAAGAAGGGCTACTAGGATGTGACCCATAGATGTAAGATGATGGGCTACTAGGATGTGGCCCAAGAATAGAAGATGATGGACTACCTAGGGGTGATCCATACCTAGAAGACAAGGGGCTAGTTTGGCATGCTCCAAGAATAGAATATAGTGGACTACTTGAAAATGTCCCACAAATAGTAGAGGGAGGGCTACTAGAAGGTGACCCACACCTAGATGAAGATGAAGGACTACTCGACCCCATAAGAGATTTTGATTGAGGAATTATGGTAGATAAAGAGTTATTGGGTGATGAGAAGATAGGGCATGGATCAATGTAAGACCCAAGAGTTTCATCACATAATGAAGAATGTGAAGATGGAAGAATAAGAGGAGGATCGAGTTACATGATCTGAGGCTCTTCCTCTTCTTGATAAAAGGAATCAACCTTTTCCTCACAATATGCAGACACATCAAAGTCTAAAGAGAATCCTTTCTTGTAATCTGTTAAAGGAATATCTTCATATGTCCCTATAAATGCCCTAATTATTTCTTCATTTTGAAAGAGATCAATCGATATGATTTGGTGATCGAACACCAGGGGTTGATTGGAAGAAAGAGGTTCACTTGGTGTGGAAGACTTACAATATGTTTGATGATGATTGATAGAAGAAGACAACATGGGGGATGAAGAAGATGTGTAGCTAGATGTCTCAGGAGTAGAAGAAGGTGTTGTGGACCTACCTATACAATGGTATATTGTTTGTAAACTAGTAGGATTAAGTCCAAAGTTTATAGATTATGATGCATGGCTCATTTCATATGTTTGCCCGAAGGACTTTGAGTCACACGAATCTTCAAATAAGGAAGAATTATTGGGGGTGATTGATGAAGAAGGTCCTACAAAGAAGGGGAGGACCGTGATTCAAGAATCGCATTGGATGAATAATAACAAGGGTCCTACAAAGAAAGAGAGGACCGTGATTCAAGAATTGTATTAGATTTTTATTGATGGGTTTTGAAGTTACACGTATCTTCAAATTAAGAATACGTCATTAGGCGTGATAAAAGGGGTCTGGGAAGAAAAGGATGACGCAACGTATGAGTCATATTAAATATGTGATGAAGAGGCCCCTATGAAGATAGGGAGGACCAAGACATAGGAGTCACATTATATGACTTATGAGTCAAATTAGATGAATCTGAATAGTAGTTTGGATCTAAATCATTAGAAGAGTAAGAGGAAATATTTGGATTGGAATCCTCAGAAGAAGAGGAAATGTTTGGATTAGAATTAGAAGAAGAGTGGGGGGAAATCGAATAATAATTTACATCAGAACCTTCCAAATCATACCACTAACTATGAGATGAAGGTGGGGAATGAGTTACCCATATGGGACTTCTAGTGTGAAGAACCAAATGAGGTTTAGTCGTAACGGGAATCTTTTGATGTGAATTTCTAAACCTAGGTTCTATATTGTTGTAACCATGAGGAACCATGCGATAATCAGTCATTTTGGTGTCATTTTAAGAAAAAATTTCTATATCTAGATGGTGTGATAAAACTTATTTAGAGTGAAGAAGACTCTATGTCAATTCGGGTAGCATAACGGCAACCAGCTAGACATTATGTAAGTACAAAGATGTGTGCGTGATTTTCTGAAGAAGGTCTAAGGAAAATAGACATCATGATGACATAATATTGATGAGATCAAAAGGGGTTTCCCTAGAAAATAAGTTTTTGAATGAATAATCACAAGGAAGAATTGTGTAAGTGTGAAACACAAATTCAATCAACAAGTAAATACACCATATGAAAATGTGTGCACAAAGTGATAGTTTGTTGCAAAGGTGATCAACACAATGTCAATATTTACATCAAGCTCGAAATGAACAAGGCATAAATATTAACAAAGGGTGGATTTAACTCCCAATCAAAGGATACCACGAAAATTTCAACAACCAACAAGGCCAAAATGTTAATGGGTGAGGTTTACAAATGTAAGCCATGTAACCACACCAATTGCACACGTTAATCAAGCTTCACGAAGAAGTGAGATATCGGTGCCAATGTGGTATTGAAATGACACAAACAAAGTAAGTGAAACTCTTTAATATTTTGTACAATGTTTGAAGAAAAATTAAGTTAAGGTCTACGAGGATGTGTTAAAAATGTGTGCAAGTATAACACCACAATCTGAGACACTTAGATCGGGTTTATGAAAAACGTGACATAAGTATCTTAATTGTGTCGAGACAATGCAAAAGAGGCAACACATCAAAGGGAGATCAAATGATGAATCAATTCTAACTATGATGATGATCTTGAAACCAAGATCAAGTGGCCATTAAAGATATAAGGATGCATCCACACACTTTAGACATTTAACAACTCAATCACAAACATGGATGAGCATAAATGGAAAAAAAGTGGTGAGCACTATCTATGAAAACACTCTGAAAGATGCGTTCTATTGCCCCATATGGGCAACAAGAATGCAAAGGTGTAGATCAAAATATGGAAATGAACTAAGTGTTACTTGGGCAGAGCTTCACCTCATCCGAAGGTGAGAAATAAGATAAGCTAAGTGAAATGTCATCCAATTTCCGTGATGAAAGGCACTTAGATCCAACTTAAGTGGATTCTTTGCCTTGTTTGAAAAACAAGGTTATGAATCCAAACAAGTTATCACTTCATGATGGCCAAGACGTGACAAAGGACTAGTAAAGTGGGCCTCAAGACAAAATGGCCTCCTTAATAAGATCTCTCAACTAGGTGTTACAAAGCTGTCTAAGAGCGGGCATGATTTACCCAAAAAGTCACACTAACTAATTTGGGAGTATCTCAGCTTTTCCCCCTTCAAGTACAGTGGGCACTAATTGCATCCATCATGTACTCTTTCCAGGGTCATGATATAGACAACTTTGTAACGCTAACTCACAAGGAAAACTAGTCAAGTGGGTAAGTGAGGCACTTCCTGTTTCATCCACGAGGTTACACAATGGTGGACTACTTTAGGGTTCTGGTACCACCCCCATTGTTGTAGCTTAAGGCATTATGCCAAAGGGGTTATGTTCTAGTTGAGCGGATAGGGATGTACCCTTTTCTAAAACCTGCAATACATTGTGATGAAGAGTGGTGTGTTTTTTATCTTTTTAACTTAAATGTGGTTTCAAGTAGCACACCATTCGAAACCTACATAAAACACGTGTATTTTGTGTTTTCTTCGATGCCTTTCTTTAGCAAGTGTTAGGTCCTGTAGATAATGAGTTTAGTAGTTTTCCATTTGCAAACTTAAGAAAGAGAATTTACACTTTTCTTTTGATTCCTAAGATCGCCAAAAAGGTGCGAAGGAAGAGCATACGCAATGTGAAAATTCCACTAAGACAAATCATATGGAAATCTATTTTACTTTTTTAGCATCATAGAAAAAGTGTTTTTAAAGTATGACATAAAGTTTGAACAAGTGTTTTTGATCTCCAAGATCACCAAAAAGGTGCGAGGAGAGAGCATACACACTTTACAAGCTTTATTCAAGCTAAGAAATGAAAACACTTAAGCTATGCAAGTTGAAATAACAAAAAAAAACCCGTAACCAACTGATTAGTGTCACAAAACCTTTCAAAGTGTTAGAATAGTCAAGAAAACAATTTTTTAGACTTTAAGATACATTAGAAAATGATTATTTACCTAATAATGTAAACCATAAATTTTTTGTAAGTCAAAATCCTAATTTTATGATTCCATTATGTATTTCTCTTCAATACCTTTCCAACGCAACAAAAATGGAGTCGTTTTGAGCTCGGGAGAAAAATTTATGGCCTCTGGAAGATTTCTAATGATGCATGCACTAAGGTTTGGGCATGTGCACCATAGTTTGGGCATGTGCGCCATAGTTTGGGCATGTGCACCACACATTGGGATCTGTGGGCCTGTCAAAAAATGACAGTTAGAGTTGTACCTGCGCACACAGAATGGTATGTGCACTCCCTTTCCTGTAGGTGGCTAAAAAAACATAGGATTTTTCAAAAATAATCTCAAAAATATCAAAATTTTATCAATTTGGTTCAATTTTGGCAGCACTTCACCTCCTTTGATCTTGCAAAGAGCACAAAAAAAAGACAATCCTAGCTAAACTAGCTAAGAAACTTGATATTTATCCATTAATACAAGAAAGGTTAGTGAAATTAAAAACTTGAAACTAATCTAAAAAACTTTGAAAAACTAATCTAGAAAGCTTGAAACTAATCTAGAAACATTGAAACTAAAAAATTTAGAAACTAAAATAAAATCTTCAAAATGACTCCATTAATGGAGGATGGACAAAGTCTCCCACCGGGCGTGCCAAATGTATGTAATGGAAAGTTGCAAAAGCTATGGAATGAGGCTAAAGAACCTCAAAGCTTCTCTAACTCATCCATGCACCATGAGATTAGAGCTTAACAAGTTAACCTAACATGCAAGCATTATAAATTTGACAAAAACATCAAAATCTAACATGTATACTACTCTCTACTCTATGAAGTCTTAACGAAAGTGAACCTAGTTAGATTCTAAGAAATCAAATTGTGTGTTGTTTACTCCCAAACATAGTGAAGGGATCTCTCCAAGTTGGCTAAATGGCCAAGATTTATATCTTCCCTTACTAACTATATTTGGAATGGATGGATGCAAGATGGGGAGCTCTTAACAATGGAGTATCGCTAAGATATAAATTTTCTATAGCTTAAAGCTATCACAAATGATTTCTAATGCCAATATCTCCAAATGTGAGAGAGATTTTGTTATGTAAACAAGGTGTGTGTTTTAGAGGGAGGGGTGACCCTTCTATTTATAGTTTTTCACTTGGGAGAGTTTGGAATTTGGGTGCATGTGGGACTAAAGCTCAAAAATCACTTTTAGATTAGATTAGGATAAACATGCTTTAGGCTAGTTAAACTTGATTAGCAAGTGATAAGAGACTCATTTAGATTTGGGAGGGGTTTGGATAACCAATTGTGACTGAAAGATAGCCTATGAAGCCAATAGAATTGGTCTAGAGAGAACTAGGGAGGTTCTAAATGGTCAAAAGGAGGAATTTTTAGCTAATAAGAGAGATATTAGCCAAATAAGTTGATTACATGAGGAATATGACCAAGAAGGTGTCATAAATGGGCATCTGAGAGTGGGGTGAAGAATGGGTAATTAATGTGGTGTTTTCAATTGGTTGAATTGGATGAAATGCTATGTGTAATCATATTTTAGGTGTCTATAAAGAGTGATAATGTTCACCAAGAAGAAAAAATGCCTTTTAAAGATAAAGCTGAAAATGGTGCTAGACTTAGTTGTTAATGAAGAAATTGTCATTGGTGAAGAATCACAACTTTCAATGAGTGTGGATCCATTTCCATTAGATCAACCTACCATAACATTTCTGAGGTGTGCTAGCATGAAAATCTATCGAATGGACATATCTATGGATAGGCAGAGCCAACGATGTGCGGGGCATAGCCCCTCTTTGAGTCAACAAAGAAAAACTGGTTTATTACTATTCTACCAGCAGGAATCTGTGCAAGTCTCACAATATTCTGCCTTCGGGGGTTTGGGATCTCATCCCAGTAGAGGTGCTTCCAACTGTGAAAGGAAAGGAGAGAAGGGAAAGAACAAAGATAAGATAGATCAAAGGGAGAAAAGAAATGAATTCCAAAGCAGAAAGATTAGAAGGTCTATGTTTTGGGATTGGTAATAAATGGAGCCAAACCTACTTGCATAGATGAACAAAGCAATACTGATGAACAAATGACAAAAGAAGTAGAAGTAGATTCAACAGAATAAACATGCAGATCTAACATAAGAAAGTTCTGATGCATAACACAGGTATTCACACAAAGTCTCAATATTGTATTAATATTTTCTCTCTGTTACAAAAAGTACAAAGCCTTTTATCCTTACTTCTATTTTTTATCTAAAAAGTGTCCACCACTGAATACAACAAGTATTCAAGTATATATAGAAGAAGGAGAAGAGAGAAGGCAAAAAGAAACCAACAACTAATTACAAAATATCTAAAAGTCAAATGTTGACTTTGGGCAACTTGATGGATGACAACATCCCATGGTGCAACATGGATGATGTCATCATTTGTGCCAACATACTCTTAGATATTTACAAAAAGAAACCCAAGAGGAAGAAGGCTATTCATCTTCATCCTGCGGCTTAAAGGGAGTATCTTTGCTTCACCACTCTTGTTTGGGAGAGGTAATGTGGGCGGGTCCGATATTCCATGAATTTACTGACCATCGGCTGAAGTTGATCTGCGTAGGACCCTTGGTATGATTGCTTTGATGACCTCGTAAGTATCCCACTCATCTCTAAATTTTTCGGGGAGCTTGAAATATTCATTACCTGCCTCCATTAGGTACCCCACAAAATTGTGACAGGCAAGAAGGTTATTAATGGATTTGGTGTCAAAAGTGACTTCTGGCCCTAGCCCTTGCGAGACGATCTCCTTGAAGATCCGAATAGTTTCATTTTCCTTCCTCAAGGTGAATGAAGGAGTGAGCAAGCCGGAGACATTCTTAGGACAATTTTCTCCATTTGATGCATTGCATCCAGGGCTTCCTCCTTGACCTTGTCTATCTTCTCTAGAACAAATTCCATCTAATCGACCTGGTAGTCCAAAGCAGCAAGGATTTTGCTGGGTACCCTAGGGTGATCAAAAACACCAAATTTAACTAAATCTTTGACTGAACAGTCGAGCATCTTCTGGAATTACGTAGAGGTCCTTATTCACTGGCTAATGTTACGAGATAATATGGTGAACTTGACAATTACTTCCTCATTGTCTTTGAGGATCGGTCTCTCAGGAGGATATTGTCATACCTTGTTCACCAATTTCGGTGTATTCTTCTATCTTATCCTAGCTTAGGACCTCGGGAGTTTCGGTGGCGGTTTTAGGAGGTGCCTTTGCCCATTTTTGTAGGGCATGGAGAAGATGCTTATTCTACTCTTTTAGTAGCCTCTTCTCTTCCTTTTCTTCACTGGAGCTTCTTGCACTGAAAGGGCATCCACCGCAGATAGGGCCTCTCCTTGAAGACTTTCATATGATGTTCCCGTTATGACTGCGTCACTATATAATCTGTAGGGGATAGATCTTTTTATCCTTTCGAGGATCGGGATACGCAATCTCCATTACCCTTTCTCTCGATGTACTCTAGGAGAAGCGGGTTATCGATTTTGCTTCTTATCCCCCTTTGCGGGGATGATAGAGAAGTCCATAGGTGTGATAGGGACTTTCCTCTTATGTTGGCACAGGTGCTGAGAAAGCCATGTTGGACCTAAGGGAGTGGGACCGAGAGGTGGAAGAGGGAGCAGCTGCGGTGGATGAGGAGAAATGTGTAGAGACACTTAGTGGCAGCATTGAGAGAGAGGCCAAGAAATTTCTCACAAGAGGGGAGATCTTTGTAGGAGGTAGTCATGGGAATGGAAGGGAGCGAGAGATTAGAGAAGAAATACTAGGGGACAGCTCAAGAGAAGATAAGATGGAGGAAGAAGAAGGGGGAACAGCGAGAAGATGGGGAGAGGATACGACCAAAGGAATGGTCACTTGAGCCACATGAAGAGGCGAAGGGACGGTGGGGATCTCCATGGTTATATCGGAGGAAACATATTTAGTGGATGTGCCCATTGGAACACTCTCTGCCATTTCTTTCTTCGAGGGGATGCTATAGAATTCTGACCTATTCTGTGCGGAGAGGAGGAATCTTAAGAGATTCTTCTTGAGTGGAGATCGATTCTCCCTCTTTATCCTCGCCTTTTCCCTTTGGCATATGCTTTGGCACGACAAGTGCGTTGTCCAAAGGGGACATGGTAAAATCTACTTTGAGGTAGATAAGGCCATTCATTACTGCACCAATGTTCATTCACCACAACATTTCCTTAACCCTTACCTCAATAGTGCGAGGTGGCTTTGTTCTATCTATTTGAGAAAATAACCAACAATTCCCATCCCTATCTAAATACACACGATCAAATTCTTGATCAATTGTTTGATAACCTTTTGGAAAAATGGCCATGCCATATTGAATAATCTCTGTCAGGGCTAGGCAAGAGTGATCCTTCCTTCTGAGTTTGACCTCATGGTACAGGTTGATGTAGATGTCCTTGATTTGTGGAATGTGGATCGGATCGAGTTTTTCCTTAAGGAGGAAATTTATTGGATCGAAGGTGGGCCTTGCCAGAAATTGTGCTTTAGATTGAGCAGTTCTAGCTCTGCAAACATTTCTAGGATTTGGTGTGAGAAGTGCAAGTGTACCTACCCACTATGAGGGGAAAGGAGTTGAGCATTCTTTCTTTTCGGGAACTTCTCATGGTATCTTATGAGCTGCCTGGATAGCTCCAACAGGATCAGCTTAGGGCCGGCATACCTTGGCAATTTGTTGGGATTCCCAAGAAGTTAGCTGCTCGAGATAGGTGAAGGTGGGGAATTGGGTAAATAATGCCCCCACTTCTCATTTTTGCTTTGTGACTATGCTCTTGGTTGTCTAACCATGAGTCATATTTGGCCTCAAAAGGCGAGATGATGCAATAGAAGAAAGCATCAACGATCTTGGTAAATTGTGGGATGCTATTCTCCGGCTTTAAGTGCGGGTAATATTCATATATTTTCACCTGAGGCCAAACCCCGCATCAGCTTAGTGTTGGATAATCCCTCTCTAAGGCTGCAGCGTAGACTACGTAGGAGTTCATGTAGAACTTCCTTGTTGTGGTGAGTTATTGGAGCTGCTCAGAGATGGTGCTGCTTATGATCTCTGCCCACTCAAAGCGTTGATCAGGTACATTCTTATTCATGGTTTCCAGGTACGTAAGCATCCATTTGTGAAAGTAATGGGCATCAGAAATCCCAAAAACTCTACTTACAAATGTGATGGTATCACTCAGTTCCTCGGAGAAGTCGCTATGGTGAATAACCTGAGGCCACCTTGTTATCACCTTCTTATTCTTTAAATACACTTCGTTCATCAACTACATGCATTTGTCTTCATTATCCTCCCATGCCTTGATGTATTATTCCTTACTTATAGCCACAAAATTTCGGTGGTGGGGAATGCCTAGCATGATCTCGAAGTTTCGGGTAGTGAGGTTGATTATGACCTCACCCTTTTCATTTCAACACACCTTGTGTCTTTCTTTGTAGCATCGGGCCACTACCATCATAAACTCATTATTCACTATCTTGATGGGGATTCCCCAAAAAAATATAGACCCACCGCCTACCATTTTGTCCATCCAAGGACTACTGTGACCCTCCCGGCTCTTGCCCAAAAATCATCCATGTGGATATGGCCAAGTTCAGAATCTCTAATGTCTAGGTCTCATTACGCTGCCTAGGACTCGGGCATTCTGACCCTTTGGTATTTGTATTTCATCTCTTCCTCTATGAGATTAGCCTTACCCTTTGACTTGGTTGGCCTTTTCCTTTATGTAGACATATGTGGATCGAGTTCGATTCTTTGATCTGCAAGAAGAAGAAGTGAAGTCCAACACAAAAGAGCCATGTTATCTATCAGATCTTCCATTAAAGCCTTACAGAATGAGGAGTTAGCAATTTAAAAGGCTCTGGGTGCACGGTGCAGGAAATTTGCAGGCTGCAAGGTCAAAATTATGGTGCACTAAAATGGAGTGTTATAAGGAGTAAATCAGCACCAAAGGGTGTAGGGCGCAGGAATTTTGTATCTAACATCCTTGTTGTTGTAGGTAGATGTGTGCTGCGCCATTACATGAAGTTTTATATGGGGCGTAAATAAGTTTGAGGTTGTATAGGGGAAGAATGTGCCAAAGGTGCGGGTATGTAACATGTAACATGGAATTTTGGTGCGCCGCGGGGTGCAAGATCAATGCGTGTAGCATTAACTTTATGTCTTGTGAGATGGGGCCTTTGGTGTGGCACGGGAAAAGATTGCACAACAGCTTGTTGTTGTAAGTGGGGTTGCGCCGGTGCACGAGAAAGGTTTACTTGGTTTTCATATGGTGCAAGAAAGGCTCGTCTTTGCAATCAGGGTTAGTGCACCATTGGTGCGACTGTGTTCTTTGTAACAGGAATGGCGTTTGCGCTAAAGGAAAACCGTGGGTGGAAAAGATAACTTTTAGGTTTCTTGCCTCTTGAGCTTGTTATTTTTAGGTTTTCTCGACATGATTCATTGATGAAGGGGAACACGAGAAAAGTGCAGGTTTATTTTTTGAGACAGAGCCCTCTTAGACAGCAGAGCTAGAAAGAGGGTGGAAACGGCTTGGGAGGGAAGACTTGCAAAAATGGGTAGGAGGGGTTTATGGTTTCTTAGATTCATTTCACCAAACTTCACAAACAACCAAAAAACCAAAAACACAAGAGAAGCAAGGACCACTTACCCGAATATATAGAATGAGAGAAACGAAGTGGGGTCCACAAACGTGACACGAGGATGATGGGCGCACTGACAGGTGTAGAGGAATAAATATTTTCACGTGTTTTTATTGTGAAAGTGACAGGGCAGATGTGCCTATATATAGCCAAAAGTGTAATAAATGTGCCAACCACTTTTTAAAGGGGCGCACCAAAACACGTGTCGACATGGAAAACTTTGTGCCCAGTGGCGTAGATATGTTTTTGTCAACATGAAATTATCTACGCCTTAAGCGCAAATTTAGGACTGTCGACACTGGATTTTGAGTGCCTTGGCGCACCAAAACAATGGCACAAAATTTTGTTACTGATAGGAAGGCCTTGGCACAGGAAAGAAAGGCACATCACGAGAAGGTGCAACAATTTTTGTGTCAACACTTCAAAGGGTGCGCCAAAGGAAATAAAGGGGGCACAAATTTATCCTGTGTTGCATAGATAAAAGGTGTGCCTAGCCAAAAAAGGACCAAAATGACCAATTTCAGAAAACTAGATCTCCCGGAAAGGGATTTTACAACATTCGAATCTTTGAGGAACCCGACGAGGAATCGAGAACAAAATTTTGGTATGGTTACCTATAAAATTGCCCTCATCAATTTTACAGGATAACAGCTAGCTCTTTCTGGGGACTATCTTTGAGCGAAGCTCAAGGGTAGAGAACCCGAGATCAATATGTGCCTATCCATTGGGCTCTGATTCAAAAACAAGGGTCTTGATGAAATCAAACATACGAAAAAAGCAAACACACAACATAAAGCAAAGCATGTACAAAAAGAAGAGAGCAAGCTCTATTTCTTGAATATTTTGATATGTTTGCCCGCTATAGGAAGCGGGAGATCAGTTCCATTTAGATACGAGAGATAGAAGATATTCTCTCCATTGAGCTACTTGATCTTGAAAGGCCCTCTCCATAGAGAATAAAATTTCCCATGCATGCCCTTTGGCTCTCTTTGTTTATCCAACAAAAGGCGAGATCTCCCACCTGAAATTCTCTTTACTTGGCCCTTTTATCGAGCAGTCTCTTAACTTGATTTTGATGTTTGGCAATCCTGTCAACCACTCTTACTCTTTTTCTTCAAGCTCGATAGATACATGATCATCTTTTCAAGAGAATTTAGGAAAGTGTCATCTTGATTGCTCGTGCTGCAAGCGTCGAGAAGGAAGTTCTACGAAATGGGAAGCTCAACGTCAATTCCTTATAACACTTGAAAAGGAAACATACCGAGAGACTTCTTGGGAGTAATGTGGTCCACCCACAAAGCGTCATACAATGACTTGTACCACGTTATTGACTCTCATCAACTAGCTTCCGTATGATGGTCACTAAGTTTTTATTCTTGGATTACGCACGACCATTTCCCTAGGGGTAATAATCGAAGCATGGGTCAAGATTATCCCGTATTCATAGCAAAACTAACAACCTCTCATGAGGATAAGTTGGAAGCATTATCAGCAATGATTTTGTGTGGAACGCCAAATCTCACTATGATATTCTCTTTGATGAAATTGTAAATGACTTCAGAGGTGGCATTCTTGACAAGTATGGCCTCCACCAACTTGGTGAAGTAATTTGTTGCTCTCAGGACATAAATATGTCCGGCACTCGATTGGGGATGGAGTGCTCGATAAATTCAAATCCCCACTACCTGAATAGTTCATCAATAACGACCGGCCTGAGGGGAAAAGCAGCCAATTTTGGTTTGCCAACAAACTGTTGGTAGAGCCCACATTTTGCTACCCAGGTGGTTGTATCTCTAAACAGCGTTGGCCAATAGTACCCTGGCCCAGATGATCTTGTGCGCCATCACGGAAGAGGAGAAATGACCACCACAGGTTGAATCATGAAAATTCTCAAGTAGCTTTATCTGATGTGGCTTATCAACACATCACAAGAAGATGCCATCTATTCCACGTTTGTATAAACAGTCATCCAGATGACATATTTGGCTGCTCTGAGCTTTATAGCATGTTTCTCCTTTGAAGTTAGATGAGTTAGGCACTCACCATAAGTGAGAAAGAAAGCAATATCAGAAAACCATTCATCGCTAGTCACGACAAATAGAACCATGGGTAGAGAATCAGCTTTCTCTAGCTAACCTTGTGTTCCATCGATGCAATCATCCTTTTCCTCAGGGTCTCTTGAATCTTGGTTTTCAGCCATGAGCTGACATAGGCCCTTGCCTCTTACTAGCTTGGTTGGTTTTATATCTAGATCGTACTCTTGAACCTTTGCAATCCAATTTCCTCACAAAATCCCTAACTCATGTTGAGTTAAGATTGACTTGTCTGTCATATCGGGGACTAGCACCACTGTGTGAGAGTTTAGAATATAATACCTGAAGTTCTTGACTGCTTTGACAATGGTGAAGGCATGCTTTTCCAACTGCGACATCTTCAATTTGTGAGGCTTGAGGGGAGAGCTCATGAATGTGATCGGGATTCGACATCCTCAGAATTCTTTTGCATTAGGATGGCCAATACGGTATGCTCAGATGCATAGCTATACATGATAAAATCCTTGGAGAAATCGGGACATACCAGGACTAGTGCGTGAGTGACAGAGGCTTTTATATCCTCGAATGATGCCTTTCCTTCTTCACTCCACCAGAAATTTGGTGACCCTTTCATCATGTTTGATATGTAGCAAGTTTTTTCAGCAAAGTCGGGAACAAAGTGCCTGAGAAAGTTCACTTTTCTGAAAAAGGAGTGAACGCTGGTCTTGCTCATGGGTAAAGTAAGGCTACGAATAGCCACGACTTTTTGGCATCTATCTTCATCCCTTATTTTACGACCACGTGCCCCAGCAATTTTCCTTCGTGACCCGAAAATAGACTTTTTTGGATTTAGGGAAATCCCATCTTCTTGGCATCTATTCAATACTTCCTCCAAATGATCACAATGATCATTTCACTGTTTAGAGAACACAGTTAAGTCATCCAAATAGACTACGATGACCTTTCCCAACATACCTTTGAATGCGAAGTCCGTTGCCCAATGAAAAGTGGTGCCATTTGGTCGAGACCAAAAGGCATCTTTGTTATAAGCAAATGTGCCCCAGGGGTAGTGAATGTTGTTTTGAATCGGTCTTCAGGTGAGACTTCAATCTTATTATAGCCCGAAAAACCATCAAGCATGGACAACATTTCTGAACCAGTTACTTCCTGCAGAACTTGATCCATTATGGGAAGTGGGTAGTTGTCCTTCAATTACACTTGATTTAAGTTACGAAAATCTACACATATGTGTATCTTGCCATTTTTCTTGCGTACTGGCACAATGTTCGCGACCCAGGTACTTTGATGGATAGGAAAAATGATCCTTACATCTAGCATCTTCTAAATTTCATCTGGATGGTACTTGAGACCTTATGATTATAGTGCTTACGCTTTCAAGCGGAAGGGTTTGACACCCTCTTTCAACGGGATACCACGTTTGTACATCTTTTGGCTTGAAATACTTTAGATCGACATAGGACCATGCTAACACATCATGTATGTATTTCGTAGTAATTTGAAAAACTTCCACTTTTCTTCGGGTGTGCAAAATTTTCTAATGTTCACAAACTACGGATGTTCCACAATACCTAGATTGACCGGTTCGGTTTCTTGAGAGGAGTTAGGATTATCTTGCTTGTTCCTCCTGACAAAACGATCGTGTCTCTCAAACAAACATTCTAGAGAAACCAGACCTTTTGGAATTTTATTTCCTTTGAGCTGACATATGCCATCACTTCCTTTTGATTCACCATCTTGATTAGTAATGATTCACAAAGCATGTAGAAGTAGATCCTTCAAAATGAAGCTCACTGAAATTTTCTTCCTTTTCCAGGAAGGCAATAATTTGATTTTCTTCATTGAATACTTGCCAGTGCTACGAGTTATCTGGCACACTTGGGTGGAAAACTACCTCAATGGTATATGTGTCTATTTTCAAACCTGGGTGAGGGAGCATGAGGGATGCCGAGACGGCTAATGAATCGGCCATGTCATTCTGAGCTCTTGGAATGGCTTTTATTGAAAAAGCATCAAACTCCTCAATGTTGTCCCATACCGCGTTGCGGTAATGCCTGAGCCTTTCATTTTTCACTTGGTATATCCTTTTCACTTGATTTATGACTAGCTCGGCATCACCCTGTACTTTTAGGTTCTTGATTCCCCTTTATTTTGTGGCTTTCATGCCAAGTAGCAAAGATTCATACTCAGAAGTATTATTCGTGTTGTAAAACTACAACTTGAAAGAGAGAGGAGTAATATCCTCCTCAAGGGATATTAGCACGGCTCGGCACCACATCCACTAGTTCTTGCAATCGCCATCAAACCGCAACATCCATATCTGTTAAGATCCTCTTCTTAGATGAGAAAATATATTCTATCAGGACTTTGTAGACAAAAAATAGTTCCCTATCCCTAATGATTCAAAGAGAATCTAGGCTTTGGGGTCATTAGAATTGGTGACCAAGTATTTCTTTTGTGATTCCGGATCTAATGTTTGTATTACACCTTTGGTGGGGATTCTAGCTTTAGACCAATCCATATGAATCTCTCCGCCAACTTTCTTGAAAAAGCTCCTTCCTAGTAGGATTCCATATGCTACCGGAATATCGGCAACAAGAACGGTCATCTTTACTCTTTTCTCGGGAAAGCTACAAATGCGAATCTGTGCGTCTTTGATTTGGTGATCAACGGAACCTTCTTAGTTTCTAAGGAGTAACATCCACCGAAAGGCTTGGTAAGTGTGAGGCCCGAGCATGGGTGACCTTTGCCAAAGCATGATGTTATCAAAAGCCCTAGAATCAATTATGCGATTGCTTAGTTTGTGACCATTGATAAGGAGGGAGAGAGAGAAGGTTTAGTTTTGCACGACGTAGAAGTCGAGGCAACATTTATGTGAGATGCAGGAGGAGAAGAGAGAATTCCTTTGTGGAAACACGAGTAGTTATGACAAACTTGGCTTTGGATGTATTGGTCAACCTTACAAGCTACTCGGGGTTAGACTAAAGATACTTGGCTTGAGACATTTAGATCTTGGTCTTTTTAGCATGATCAATTATAACAAATGTTCTTTAAGGGTTACGTTGATGAAGTAATGAGTCTCTCATTTGGTGATGATAGGGTAGGATTACTAGTCTTGATAGGAATATGAGAGGGCTGATTCGGAGGGGAGATAGGGGAAAAAAATTCTTCGAAAAGGCTTAATAATAGGTTTATTAGGAAGGAGACTACCTCTTTTAGCGATGGTTGGAGGCGTGTTTGACACGGCCTTCTCTTTCGCATCTTGGCAGCAACTTTGCTTCTTTTCCTTGTTAGTGGGTGAAAACAACATATGACTACCCACTTACATATCCTTGGGTACCCTCTTCTTCATCGATTCCTCCTCATCAAATTCCATATACCCAATAGTAGAGAGTCGGTCGGTTCACCGACATCTTGATCATCTTCACACTGGTGATGAGGGCTCTTCATAATTTTTCTCCTCTTCTTCGATTTCGGCTAAAGCATTGACGGGAGGGGCCTCAAGTTCCAACCGCAAAGAAACTATAGGTAAATGTGGCCTTTGTGGGATGTTATTGGAAGTGAAATTCCTCCATGGGATATCCCAGTGTGAAGTGCTAGGAGAAGCCTGAGCTAGCTGCTTTTTTAACGGGAGCAAGTCATTCGCCATCTTTTGAAATTCCAAATCGACGATGTGGCAGGAGAAGGAGAAAAGCTTTAGACATGGACGGTTCTCTTTTTAATTCACCAGATATTAGCAAGTTATCTGCAATTCGTATGGTAGAAGCTTGGGCGAGAACCAAAGTAGTGACCTGTTCTTGCAAGAGTAAGAAACTTACTTTTGAGCTCATGGCATTTACAAAGAAACACTTCTAATTTTTTAGCATTGGCAGCATGGTAGGTGGAACACGGTTGATTAGTGAATTGAAACGGGTGATGAAATCACACATGGTCTCATTGACCTCCTTCTTCAGGTGAGTGATATTTGACAGTGAACGCAAAGCGTGTCTTCGGAGAGCTTGTACTGTCTTCGGATGCAGTCCATAATGTGGCCCAACTAGTGATAGATCCAGCTAGAAAATGCTGAAACCATTCCGCTGCAGGTCCTTGCAAGGTCTCTAGAAAGAGGTGAACTGACACATCTTCATGGGTCACATCTAGAATGTTGCATGACATGATGAATGCAGATATGTGTGAATCCATACTTTGGTTCCCACTCCCATCGAATCTTGGGAAATTCTTTCGGTTTCCATGAGGGAGCACGTGAACAAGATGTGGCAAAGCAAGAGGGCCCATAGCATTTCCCCATGGTACTACCATTTGAAAAGATGGAAAAAGGACGCGTGTTGGGAGGACGGTTCCACTGAGAAATAAAGCACTGCAAAGTGATGTGGATGCTCCTTGTAAAGAATGATTCCTTCGTGGAGGTGAGACACTTCTGGCTGACTGATCAGCTGAACTCAGCAACGAGAAGCATGTTGGTGTAACACTGAAGTTGTGCCTTTGAAGTAGATTAAAATTAGGATCAACTTCTCCACTAGCTCTCCTGCCACGAGTAAATGGTTCACCCGCCAGTGTATCTCTCAGATCTGCAATATTTTGGAGTAGATTAAAGAACTCTTTTTAATGTACTTGCTGATTTTCTAAAATTATTGACAAAAATCAGTAGTATGTACTTTTCTAAATATTTAATTTCTTCCCTCTTTTGAAAACCGATTTTGGTTTAATGAAAAGATCAATGAGAGAATAAAACGATGGTAAAACTTAGCAAGCTGATTTTCGGATCTTAGAGTTGACTTTTGCAAGGGTTTGAAATTTTTGTAAACTATCGAATCTCGAGATCTACGAAAAATACAAGTTTTGAAAAAATCAAGTGAACTAAAGATCTCTAACTAGTCCCAATCTAAAGATCCTGAAGAAAATTTTCAGTTTGGAGCATTTTTGAAAAAAATCAATTTTAAGCAAAAATTAAAATTTGTAAACAGGTAGTGATTTTTTTATTTTTACTGATTTTCTAACATACCACTACCATAGATCTGTTAGATCTGTTCGATCCCCAGTAGAGTCGCCAAAAACTGTTGGTCTGAAAATCTGTCAGGTGGACAGATCTATGGATAGACGAGCCAACAGTGTGCAGGGCATAGCCCCTCTTTGAGTCAGCAAAGCGAAACTAGTTTATTGCTATTCTACCAGCAGGAATCTATGCAAGTCTCACAATATTCTACCTTTGGGGGTTTGGGATCTCATCCCAGTAGAGGTGTTTCCAACCGTGAAAGGAAAGGAGAGAAGGGAAAGAATGAAGATAAGATAGATCCGAAGGGAGAAAAGAAATGAATTCCAAAGCAGAAAGATCAGAAGGTCTATGTTTTGGGATTGGTAATAAATGGAGCCAAACCTACTTGCATAGACGAACAAAGCAATACTGATGAACAAATGACAAAAGAAGTAGAAGTAGATTCAACAGAATAAACATGCAGATCTAACATAAGAAAGTTCTGATGCATAACACAGGTATTCAGTGCAAAGTCTCAATATTGTATTAATATTTTCCTCTGTTACAAAAAGTACAAAGCCTTTTATCCTTACTTCTATTTTTATCTAAAAAGTGTCCACCACCTGAATACAACAAGTATTCAAGTATATATAGAAGAAGGAGAAGAGAGAAGGCAAAAAGAAACCAACAACTAATTACAAAATATCTACAAAATATCTAAAAGTCAACTATTGACTTTGGGTAACTTGATGGATGACAACATCCCATGGTGCAACATGGATGATGTCATCATTTGTGCCAACATACTCTTAGATATTTACAAAAATAAAGCCAAGAGGAAGAAGGCTATTCATCATCGTCCCATGGCTAAAAGGGAGTATCTTGCTTCTGCTGCTGTTCAGAGAGGTAATGTGGAATTGGGTCCGATATTCCATGAATTTACTGACCATCGGCTGAAGTTGATCCTGGGTAGGACCCTTGGTATGATCACCGATGACCTCGCAAGTCTCCCACTCATCTCTAATTTTTCGGGGAGCTTGAAATATTCATTACCTACCTCCATCAGGTACCCCACAAAATCGCGACAGGCCAGAAGGTTATTGATGGATTCAGTGTCAAAAGTGACTTCTGGCCCTAGCCCTTGCGAGACGATCTCCTTGAAGATCCAAATAGTTTCATCTGCCTTCCTCAAGGTGAATGAAGGAGTGAGCAAGCCAGAGACATTCTTAGGAAAATTTTCTCCATTTGATGCATTACATCCAGGGCTTCCTCCTTGACCTTGTCTATCTTCTCCAGAACAAATTCCATCTGATCGACCTGGTAGTCCAAAGTAGCAAGGATTTTGTTGGGTACCCTAGGGTGATCGAAGATGCCAAATTTAACTAAATCATTGACCAAGCAGTCGAGCATCTTCTGGAATGTCTCATGTTGTAACCTAGCATGGTCTAACTCTTTAGAGATAGGTCTGTAATTACCTGGAGGTCCTTTTCACCGGCTAATGTTACGATATAATTTGGTGCACTTGACAATTACTTTTGTGCTATCTTTGAAGATCTTATCTCTCCGGAAGATACCGCCATACCTTGTTCACCAATTTTGGCATATTCATTTATCTTATCCCGGCTTAGGATCTCGGGAGTTTCGGTGGCGGTTGTAGGAGGTGCACTTGCCCATTTTCTGCGGGCGTGGAGAAGATGCTTACTCTTCTCTTTTAGTAGCCTCTTCTCTTCATTTGCTTCTTGGAGCTTCTTGCAAAGGGCATCCACTGCAGATAGGGCTTCTCTTTGCAGACTTTCGATGCGTTCCCATTGTGACTGCCAAGGCCGCTGTATAATCTATAGGGGACAGATCTTTTAATCATTTAAGGGATCGGGATATGCGATCTCCATTACACTTTCTCTCGATGCAACTGGGAGAAGTGGGTTATCAGATTTTTCTTCTTAGCCCCCTTTGATGGGATGATGGAGAAGTCCATAGGTGTAATACGGACTTTCCTCTTATGTTGGCTCAAGTGCTGAGAAAGCCATGTTGGACCTAAGGGAGTGGGACCAAAGGTGGAAGAGGGAGTAGCTGTAGTGGATGAGGGGAAATGTGTAGAGACACTTGGTGGTGGCATCAAGAGAGAGGCCAAGAAAGTGCTCATGGGAGGGGGAGATACTGCAGGGGAGGTAGTCATGGGAATGGAAGGGAGCTGAGAGATGAGAGAAGAAATAGTGGGGAAAGCTCCACGAGAGAAGAGAAGATGGGGGAGAGGAAGGGGGAACAATAGAAGATGGGGGAGACGATACAACCAAAGGAATGGTTATTTGAGTCACATGAGGAGGGGGATAAGGGATGGTGGGAACCTCCATGGTTGTAGTAGTGGCAACATCCTGAGTAGATGTGCCCATTAGAACACTCTCTACCACTTCTTTCTCCGAGGATTCCAGAGTTACAACCTGTTCCTGTGCGGCGGAGGGAGGACTCTCAGGAGCTTCTTCTTGAGCAGAGCTCGATTCTCCCTCTTTATCCTTGCCTTTGCCCTTTGGCATATGCTTTAGCTGACATGTGTGTTTCCCAAAGGGACGTGGTAAAATATACTCCGAGGTAGATAAGGCCATTCATTCCGCACCAATTTTCTTTTTGCCACAACATTTCCTTATCCCTTACCTCAATGGTCCGAGGTTACTTTTTCCTATCTATTTAATGCAAACGGCCAACCATTGTCCCCATCCATGTCTAGATACACCTAATCAAATTATTGATCGGTTGTTTGATAACCTTTTGGAACAATGGCCATGCCATATTGAATAATCTCTCGCCAGGGCCGGTGAGAGTGATCCTTCCTTCTAAGTTCAACCTCATGGTATAGAGTCGATTAGATGTCCTCGATCCGTGCAATGTGGATCAGATCGAGTTTTTCCTTAGGGAGGAAATTTCTTGGATCGAAGGTGGGACTTTCTCGGGAAATTTTCTTTAGATTGATTAGTTCTAGCTCTACAAACATTTCCCAAGCTTTGGTGTGAGAAGTGCAAGTGCACGCCTTTGTGAGGGGAAAGGAGTTCCACCCTTCTTTCTTTTCAGGGACTTCTCATGGTATGTTATGAGTTGCCTGGATAGCTCCAACAGGATCAACTTAGGACCAACATACCTTGGCAATTTGGTGGGCTCCCCCAAGAAGTTAGCTACTCTGAGATAGGTGAAGGTGGGGAATTGGGTAAATAATGCCCCCACTTCTCAGTTGTTGTGAATATGCTCTTGGTCATTCGACCATGAGTCATATTTGGCCTCAAAAGGTAGATGATGTCATAGAAGAAAGCATCATTGATCTTGGTAAACTGTGGGATGCTATTCTCCAACTTCAACTCTAGGTAGTATTCGTATATTTTCACCTGAGGCCAAACCCCGCATCGGCTCAATGGTAGATAATCCCTCTCTAAGGCTACAGCATTGACTACGTAGGAGTTCATGTAGAACCTCCCCATTGTGGTGAGTTGTTGGAGCTACTTAGAGATGGTGCTACTTATGATCTTTTCCCACTCAAAGTGTTGATCAAGTACATTATTATTCATGGTTTCTAGGTACCTAAGCATCCATTTGTGAAAGTAATGGGCATCAGAAAGCCCAAAAACTCTACTTAGGAATGTGATGGTATCACTCAGTTCCTCGAAGAAGTTGCTACGGTGAATAACCGTAGGCCACCGGTTATCACCTTCTTATTATTTAAATACACTTCATTCATCAACTGCATGCATTTGTCTTCGTTATCCTCCCATGCCTTGATGTAGTCTTCTTGTCTTACAGCCACAAAATGTTAGTGGTGGGGAATGCCTAGCATGATCTCGAAGTGTCGAGTAGTGAGGTTGATTATGACCTCACGCTTTTCATTTTGACACACATTGTGTCTTTGTGTATGTGATGGCCACTACCATCATAAACTCATTATTCAACGTCTTGACGGTGATTCCCCAAAAAAATGTAAACCATTGCCTACCAGTTTGTCCATCCAAAGTATGCTGGGACCCTCCGAGTTCTAGCCAAAAAATCATCCATGTCGATGTGGCTGAGTTAAGAATCTCTAATGTCTAGGTCACATTTTGCCTGGGACTCGGGCATTCTGACCCTTTCATATTTTTATTTCATCTCTTCCTCTGTGAGTTTAGCCTTACCCTTTGACTTGGTTGGCCTTTTTCTTGATGTAGACATATGTGGATCTGAGTTCAGTTGCTGATCTGCAAGAAGAAGAACTGAAGTCCAATGCAAAAGAGCCATGTTAGCTACAGATCTTCCATTAAAGCCTTAGAGAATGAGGAGTTAGCAATTTAAAATCCTCGGGTGCAGTGCAGGACATTTTTAGGTTGCGCATGGTGAAGTATGGCACAATGAAGTGGAGTGTTACAAGGAATAAATCAGCACCAAAAGTGCAGGCGCAGGAATTTTGCATCTAACATCCTTGTTGTTGTAGGTAGATGTGTGCCTACGCCATTACATGAAGTTTTATCTTTGGGCACAAATAAGTTTGATGTTGCATGGGGGCAGGATGTGCCAATGGCGCGGGTATGTAACATGTAACATGGGATTTTGCGTGCGCACTGAGTGCAAGATCAATGCATGTAGCACTAACATTATGTGCGCAGAGAGGACCCTTTGGCGTGACACGGGAAAATATTAAACAACAGCTTGTTGTTGTAAGCGGGTTGAGCCGAGTGCACGAGAAACGTTTACTTGGTTTTTTGTATGGCACAAGAAAGGCGCGTCTTGCTACAATCAAGGTCTGTGCACCATCGCATGCAACTATGTTCTTTTCAGTAAAGAATGGCGTTTGTGCCAAAGGAAAACCATGGGTGGAAAAGATAACTTTTAGGTTTCTTGCCTCTTGAGCTTGTGATTTTTCAGGTTTTCTCGACATGATTTGATTGTGAGGGGAACACAACAAAGGGTCTTGGTTTATTTTTTAGACAGAGCCCTCTTGCCCAGTAGATCTGGAAAGAGGGTGGAAACGGCTTGGGAGGGAAATCTTGTAAAAATAGGTAGGAGGGGTTTATGGTTTCTCAATTTCATTTCACAAAACTTCACAAACAACCAACAAAACAAAAACACAAGAGAAGCAAGGACCATTTACCCGAGAATATATAGAATGAGAGAAACAAAGTGGGGTCCACAAACGTGACATGAGGATGATGGGCGCGCTGACAGGTGCAGATTAATAAAGATTTTCACGTGTTTTTGATTGTGAAAGTGACAGGGCGGATGCACCTATATATAGCCAAAAGTGTAATAAATGCACCAACCACTTTTTAAAGGGGCACACCAAAACATGTGTCGACATGGAAAAATTTGTGCCCAGTGGCGCGGATATGTTTTTGTCAACATGAAATTATCTATGCCTTAAATGAAAATTTAGGACTATCAACACTGGATTTTGAGTGCCTTGGTGCACCAAAACAATGGTGCAACATTTTTGTTGCTAACAGGAAGGTGCATGCACCTTGACACAGGCAAGAAAGGTGCATCATGGGAAGGCGCAACAATTGTTGTGTCAACACTTCAAATGGTGCGCCAAAGGAAATAAAGGGGGCACAAATTGACACTGTGTTACATAGATAAAAGGTGCACCCAAACTAAAAATGACCAAAATGACCAAGTTCGGAAAACTAGATCTCCGGAAAGGAATTTTACAACATTACGAACATTTGAGGACCCTAACAAGGAACCAAAACAAAAATTTTGTATGGTTACCTGTAAAATTTCCTTGTCAATTTTATAGGATAACAAGGTGCCACTTGAAAAAGAGGATAGTGATTTGGAAACTCAGCTAGTCATAGGAGAAAAAGAACCCATTGCCTGATTTTCAATACAAAAGGAAATGAAGTAAAATTTCAAACCACTATGTTTTCAACCGAAGAAACAATAAAGGAGGGCCCTTTGAAAATGGAGGCTAATCGGGTTAAGGATGACCAAACCTGAAATGCCAAGGTAAGAGGAGAAGCATCTAGAGGAATCAATAGATCGATTAAGACAAGTGCTCTAGAGAAGACATAAATATTGACACAAAAGGAGTAAGAAGTATCCATGTAGATGATGGTTTCACTGAGAAAATCCAGCAAGAATTGCAAGAAACAAAGGCTAAAACATGTTAGAGGAAGGGTTTGATTAGTGATTTAATGTTAAGTGAAGAGACAACCATTCCTATACAAGAAGTTGACCTCACTACCTTGTATTTTCCAAAGGAAATAAGAGCCCCAAAGAAAGCTAGAACCATCACAATAACCTTTATCGATTCATCTGGGGCAAGAACTTTGAAAATAGTAACCCCTTTTAGGGAAGATGAGAAAAGATATAACTAATGATGATTACAGTATTCAGTCATCCCCTTGGGTAAACCATCAAGGGAACAACTAAAGAAGGGAGTGTCTGAAGCTGTAAGCGGTCTTCTACAAAAGGTAGATGAGGATGGAATAACAAAGAAACAACTTAAGGATTAAGTTAGAGCCTTAAATTCATGTTTTTAATAGCTATCAGGGAAAACCAGTTAGGAGCTATCAGGTGCCTCTGTGAACACCCTTGAAGGTATGGACAAATTGAATAGTGTTGTTAAAAAGGTCCAAGTAGTGGACACTTGGGTTGGGTGATTAACCGAGAAGGGAAAGGAAGTTATCACTGAAGTAAGGACAAGATATGAAGATCTCAAAAGTTACTTAGATGAAATTGATGGAGTAATTGAAGGCTATGACAATGAGATCTTTTACTTGGAAGGAATTCTCCCCAAGCTTGATCGTATAACAAGGCTTAGCAACGAACTAGTTGAGCAAGAAGACATTGTACCAATAGAGGACAAAGGGATCCAGTATGCTCTTGAAGAGTGATAAAGATAAAATTGGATACCCTAAAAGAAATCAAGAAAAAACTAAAATTCAAGAACCTGGGTTGATGATTTACTTTATGCCATTGATAGAAGGCTAGAAGACATGGTGGTGGATAAATTTAAAAGAGTTATGGAGATTTAATATTGGATTTATTACTTAGTTCATTTGAAAGTAACATCCAGGAAGATGACTTCTCCTATGACACTATTGGAAAAATGATGAAAATTGAAAATAGGATTGAGGAGTTGAAAGCAAGACCATTTTAATACAAGAAAAAAATGGCTCAATTTTTGGACGTAGTATCAAGACAAAATTGATTTTCCATCACCACCGGGACCGGATGAAGATGAAATGAATGAATTGTTGAGAATATATGATGCTTATGTGGCAGATTTCCAGAGGAGTTGGGTGCAAAGGAAAAGGATGAAGAGAAGGAGGCTACGAGATACAAAAGAAGAGGAATGTGCTTGAATACTCTCTTTCTCATTTTATATTCTCTTTTCATACTTCATTGAACCGATACTATGAATTGATGTTTTTCTACATTAAATGTAGTTATCTCTTTGAATTTTTATTGTTTCTTTGTTTCAATTAAAAGTAAAAAGTGTATTCGTTCATAATATATCTGATTAAAATATCACATACATTTGGAAAAGATATGTGAACTATTGACATACTTGTATTGATTGCAATTTGAACAAAAACCAAGAGGGGTTCTATAGGGGCCCTTTCCCATGACAAAAAGAGATGTACATACATCGAGAGGTCAAAATAGTGGAAAAATAATAATACTCAAACAGCCTTTAATCCTACTTCATAGCTTCCCTCGGTAGGGGATGTCTATTCAAAAGTTTTTTCTTCTTAGGTACAAACTCATCATAGCCCCATGTTATTTGTATAAAGATAATTGACCTTACCAGGTCCCTGGACATCCCCATACCCATTAATGACTCCAAGGTCATCCTAGGGCAACCCATAATCTCCTCAAGCTTGACTTTCTTTTAATGGGATGATACCCAATCCAAGAGGTCTAGACCACCTGAAAATAAAGTTGTTTTCCCCTTTCCCTTGTGAAGGGTCAATGTGCTAGGATCATTCGAAGAGGGGTGTTTGAAGTGTTGAGAGGGGCAGATGCTGTAGGTTGGTGACTGGGTGAAATGTGAGGTTTTGAACTGGTTCATGTTTCCCACTTCCGGAAAAGGGTGGATTTTCCCTTGGAGAAGGAATTGGTTGAGGACCTCGAAGTTCCCATTCAGAATGAGGGGCATAATGCATCAAACATGTGGATAGCCGAGTTACAAACCACCCTTTGCTATCCTAAGCTGAAGAAATTGTTGCCCTCAAACGATGAGCTAGAGATAGATTGGTCCTCTTCTCCATCTAAGATGATGACAAGAGAATGAGTGTGTGTTTCACCCTTCCTCTTACTCGAGGACAATGCTGATAATGGACATGATGGCAAGGGAAAATTTTCTTCCTATTTCTTTTCCAGGAATTGAACCCTCTTCTCCAATTCACTCACTTTGTTGGAGATGAAAGGAACTATATCAATGGAGGTTTTTTCATACAATATGTATGACTCCTTAGGGATTTATTTTGAAAAAAACTCTTCATTGCATAAAAGGGACATCAAAATTGGTCTTCCCGTGAGACCCGAGGCCTCCTTTCAAACCATTATCTTTTCAAATCCTCGGGTGTTTTCATGTGCTCCCATATAAAAAGATGGAAATACATGACTTTGAAGGAGGTGAACACACGATTTATTTTGATCAACTTTGGTTAAAAGTGCTAAACAAACCTATTGATATGTCAATGATCCTTTGGTATCTCATGCACATTCCACTTCAAACAAGGCTCTAACAAAATCTTCGTCAGGGCCACTCAAGTGGAAAATATGATTCAAATATCCCGAGGAAATTTCCTTCAAGTTGTGTTTTGCACGAGTGTCTTTTCCATTTCTCTGGTAGAATCTTCTATACTTAGAGTTCGAAATAAATACATAACTACAAAGGAACAAAAGCGAGTTTTATAGCCCAAAGGATACACATATTCCAATTTATAAAAATCTTTCCCCGAGGTAAGAGGGATCTTGCTTAGTTTACACAAGGGAAATTCAAAGACTAAAGAAAAGTATAAACAAGTAGGCGGTAAATCATGGCAATTTGTGAGACATCTTGTATAGCATTTAAGTTAGTAAGACAAGAATTGAAGTGCTGAGCCCGATAAGTTTTTCAAGAGATGGTCGTAGGTTTGTTTCATGTAAACAAACATATAGAAATGCTTAGTGATCATTTGAGATGATTTCTTAATCAATATCTAAGGGGGATAGTTCAAGTAACCTATTAAAAGCAATAACCATACATCCCAAGTAACACCTGGCAAAGTATAAGATGAAGTGCATGAATACCATTTTTTAGAATGAACGTGTAACAAAGAAGTATTCCCTCAAATATTGTTCTTTTTGGGGGGAAAAGAGATTTGAATTGAAAAAGGTCATATAAAATCATAAAAAGTGATGAGAAGAGAGGGGGTTTTTAATCTTTATGAATTTTTTTAGAAAACCATCTTCTTGAGAAACCGATTGAGAACCCCATTTATTTCATGTGCCTTTAAATTTAATCATGTCAAGCTTGTTGCAAGTGTAGAGCCATTGACGATCTCTGAGATTGTTACGAAACTTTCCCCAACTGATGAATTTAATAAGTCTTGAATTAATCTATGTTGATCATGGGCATTATTGTTTTTTCTTCATTTCATAATGTTTTCAAATAGTTTTTCTTGTTCCTGTTGGAATCTTATGTTATAATACTCTATAAGTCACACAATATTTCATCTGTGTGTTAGTATTGTTGCATTTGCAATTTCATTATGAGAAGAGCTTTCATCTTGTAATGCAAATAAAGAATTTAAAATCACTTTACTTTCATTATGTTGTCAAAGATTGTTTGTTAGTCTATGAGTGTATCTTAAACGTGATGAACCAAGGATTTATAGTGTTTAATTGAGTCTTTAACATGAGACTTTATGTTGAATTCTTGAAGAATGTATGAAATCGTGCACCTCCGAGCTTCCATTTTTACACACCTTCTAGTTGAAGGAATATTTTGGTTATCTCGAAGCATTTTGTTTTGTGAATTTTCCAGTATTTGTTAAAGGTTATCAAAGATATGATATAATCAACTTTATCATGCTTAACTTCCCACCAAAAAACATCTTAAATGATGAATTCTACAAGAACTACCCCGGTTGTACTTGTGTATCCATAAATGAAAAAATTACAATGCCAAAATATGCGAAATAATTAGGTTTCAATTAATGTATCTAGTAACCTAAACCTTATCCAGAAAATATCTCTATTCTCTAGAAGTGACAACTTGTGAGAGTTAAATTGTGGTGTATTGATCATATTTTCTCAAGGTCACACTAAAAACTATGCAAAGAAAGATTTATTGATATTCCTTCATCAATATAGGTTACTGAATGGGTCCTCTCACTCTGGTTGAAGGCACAACCTAAATTGCGAGGGTAGATCAAACCCTTAATACGGTGCTATCCATTTTTTCCAATGTATGAGTGACAAAGAGACATCTAAATTTCATCCCCGGCTACAAAAAAACTTATATTATGACTCGTCTATCTCTAAGCATCTTGCTTGATCCATGATGTTGCTCAACACCTAAGGGAGAATCAATTTGGGTACCAATAGGGGAAATTGGTAATTTCAATGTATGAGTATCATTGGAAGGAGGGTCTATAGGTGTTGAATCTTTGAGAGGAAGTACTAATGTTGAAGGGGTCTCTTCATGGGGAAACGTTTTATAAGAGCATTGATGGTATGACTAGAAGGATGTATAGTATCCATATGAATTGATTCAATCGAGGGTGTTGGATCAGGAAGCCAAGTAAATTCATCATGTGTGATATATTCATTATGAGAAGATCTAGGGGATTCATATGCAACTTGATCTTGAATCATAGGAAGTCCTAGGGGATTCAGGTGGAACATGTGTAAATTGAGGATCAAGATGAGCCTCTTCAAGGGCTTGGATTTCTAACTTCTTGGCCATGGAAAAGGCTTCATCAAAATTTTGGAATGTATGGATTTGAAGAGTGGATGAGATGTAATGAGAACATGATCAAGTGAACAACTCAATTATTTCTTTTTACGAAGTGGAAAGGATAATTGATTGACAATGTTTTTCCATCTAGTGAAAAAGTATGCAAGGGATTCATTTTCAGATTGTTTGATGGTAGCAAGATCAGAGATGGTGATTTTGCGAGTGACATTGATAGTGAAGTGATTGAGAAATAACATGGCTAGTTGTGTGAAAGAGACCAAGGAATGTTGAGGAAGGGAGTTATACCAATCCAAGGCAAGTCCTGTCAATAACATAGGATAGGTTCTATGAAGAATATCTTCATCATGGATAATGAGATGACACGAGTGCCTAAAGGATAATATGTGTTGTTGAGGATCCTCCTAACCATGGAACATGATGAATTCAGGAAACTCTTATTTCAGAGGATATGATTTATATAATACTGATGGATCAATGGGTTCATTACAAACCTGATAAGTGAGGATATGTTTGGATCCTTTAGTAGCGGTTTATAAATTATCACCTATTGGATAGATCCTGCAAAGGATCATTTGTGGGAGTAGATGTGAAAAGTTAACAAGATGATATAATTGATTTGATTGAAATTAAATATGATTATTTTTTGTAAATGTGCTTGATGTAGAGGTTGATTAGGGATAATTAGAAGAAATATGGTTTGTAAATTGGGTTGTGATAAAAGGACATTTGGATATGTGGAAGAACGTTGAGTATGTTATTATTGTTGGAAGATAGGAATTGGTTGAGGTTGAGTAGGGATATTTGTATAATTTTTTTATGTCCGAGACACCGAAGACAAGATTAAAGTAGAGTTGGATTGGTTAGATGAATGATAAGAGATATTAAGATTTGAATGTAATTGTGATGAAGGATATGCTTTGGAAAATACTATTTGATGAGATACATTAGATATGGGTTGAGAACCCATAGTTTGGAAATAGCTTGATTGTGAAGGATACCCATAGGATTGTTGGATGGAATTGTTATATTATTTTTGTATTGGTTGAATGGTGAAAGTTCTATAAAATAAATTGGATGGTTTAGATGGCTCTGGTGACATTTCAGAGCTAAAATATGTTGAATAATATGTAGTGGGTTGATAAGATTGATACTGAGACTAGATTTTGTATAGAGAATGTTTTGATTTTGATTGGAATAAAAAGATGATGCATAGTGATCATGAGGATATAGTGATGTAGAATGTTGATACATAGTAAAGGATAATCAATTATCAATTATACAAACAAAGATCTAAGAAAGCTATAAATTTAAGAAATAATTCAAGAAGAAGAATTTTAATTATTTTGATTTAATTAGAAAAGGATTGAAATATGTATAATGGTTAACGAGGGCCTAGGAAAATGGTAAGCTATTTATTTCTTCATATATGTTATGGAAGGAGTCCTTGATATACCTAAATGTACATGAGGCCTAAATTTTTAATGTTGTTGATACGATATTGATATTGAGGCCTACCCCTTTACTTCATATTCCTATAATGATAAGGATGTTGGGTGCTTAGTCGATGTATACCAACAGTCAGATATTTATACTCGGACGAGAACACCGAGTTGACTTCTTCTCTTGGGGATCAATTCCAAATAGGTATCTACCTAGGTTGGAATTTTTAGAATGAGTTTTTGATTTTCTAAGTGATTTGGTTGTTAGAGGAATAAAATATGTGAACGCAGCAATTTTTCCTTCTAATTAAAGCTAGATGATCAAGAAGTATGAAATGGTTTTTTTAAGACCCAAAACGAGGTGTTACTTTCGATGAGAAAAGGAAATCAAAATGCAATACTGAAAGTAAAAATAAAGTTTTAGGACTTATAGTTAAATGCTCCTTTTATTTATTTTTATTTTTTTAGAAAAATTTTAAGCAAGTGATCCAACAATCTAACACACAAACTTTCTAGAATCAATGCCTTACAGACGGAGTTAGGAAAGACATAAATCATAAAGTAGCAGACAGAAATAAAAATAAAATTATAATATTATATAAAAATACTAGATAAACTATAGGTGATTTCAACAATCACAGTAGTTTTTACATAGAGATTTAGAAAATTAAAAAATATGTTATTTTATTAATAAATTAAAACAAAATATAAGGGAGAGTGTCCACTGGTCTGTCAAGATGTTTAGAGTAAATTTTATCTCTTCAACTTAACCTAATAAGAAAGATAATAAAACTTACCAAACCTCGAAATGGTGGGGTTTAGAGATACCGCATGAGATGACGTGTGATGTTGCGCTCTGTGAAATGAATGATATAAATCTTGTCTTGTAAAATAAAGCTATAATCACGGATACTACTACACAAGATGAATTAGAGAAATGTATGGGGGATTTTTTTTTTAGAAAAAGGCCAGTCCCTAGAATCCAATGCAATTCCTCATGAGGATGTCAAAAGATTTTTAGAAATTAATCGAATAATGATAATATGATAATAAAATGATAGAAGATGATATAACCAATCAATCTAAAGTCAAGGGAACTAACGTGGTCCAAGGAAATATGTTGGTCCGATGGTGACACCGATCCAACGGGATTTTGGGAGTCATAGTATGGCTCAAAGGAGAAAGAATATTGATAATTTATGTGCTCACAAAGGCAAGTGAGGTAATGTGTTGGATCAAATGACTAAAAAAATTTCGTGGATTATTCAAGTGAGCTTGTGTAAACATTTTTACCCCCATCACAAAGGAAAGAAATCCCATGCGCATCGGCCTATCACCTAGCGGGTGTTAGGTGCTCACCCGAGGCATGCGCGGGTGCCGAGTCTCTCTTTTATGTGAGTTTAGTGGTAAACATCATCTATGATCTCTATTTGAAATCTTTTGAAAGGAAGTAAGACATACAAGCACCCTAGAGCTCAAAATGGCTTCTAGATCCTTGCAGTCATTCCAAACAGAAAGTGCTTAACAAATTATAGATCTTATACTAAAACAAAAAAAAGTTGTACAAGCATCCATACTTAGTCATAAACATAAATGAAAAATAACTATGAGAAATATGTATGCATCATAATCATCAATGTTCATATTCATATAAGTTGGTAACCTCATTACATTCATGGAGCCATTACAGAGTGTCACGGATAAGCAAACCGCATTCATGCATTATAATTGGACTTATGTGGCTAGGCTCCCAAAAGGAAATTCATAACACCCCCATACTATTGATACATGATTTCCTAGCATAATTACCCAACAAACGAGTTCTTGCAGTATTTCTGCAGAGCTCATCCATCTCTCCATTTCTCTCTCTCTCTTTACTTGACAGAACTTGTATATAAAGCCTTTATGAAGCGCCAACTAATCCTCTAGCAGCCTCGAGATCCGATACCAAGTTTCGAATGTGGTCCTCCATTCAATTATGTTTCTCTAGGCCTAAGCTTCCCACTTTTTACCATGATGAGCTTCTAGAAGCTTCTACCTGCAGAGACATACTCCTTTTTGGGCCCACTGTCGCCGGGATGGCACCTTATCCACTCCGCATGCACGGTCGAGTCATGCTTTTCATGCATCCTACCCAAAATTCCTAATATGGCTAAGTCTTGAACCCTTGGTTCTATCCTTGCATTCACCATGGGTTTTCTTAAACCATGCCTGCACGCTTTATCCTTACGTGCCTTTCTTTAACTAGGCCTTGTATGCCTATGCACCTTTTATACTTAGCCAATATTTTAGGGGCCCAATGTTACCCCACACTATGCCTATTCTCTATCCGTGGGAACACTTCTCTAGTGAAAAGAAAGAACACAATAGGCTTATGCCTTGGAACAAGAATAAGAGAATGAAGAAATAGGGAAAGAAGAAAGAATGGGGAAGTGATGGTATCAGTGCAATAAGCTAGGAAAATAATTTTGCAAATCAGCCTCCAACTTGTTCCAGGCATCGACTTCATTCTGCGCTCTCTGACAGGGGTCACCGACCAAGGTGCTCACTTCCCCAGAACTTAGTCCATCTCCTTGTGTGCTCATGGTGTTAGAAATAATCTCTAACTCCTTGCCTACATCATCTAGTGCATCCATTCTTCGTGTGGTGCAGGTACAATTCCTTCAACCAATTTTTATTGAACCCCTTAAGGTTTTAATGGCTTCAGATTTCTTTTTGACCTCGGCAAGGATTTTGTCCCTTTCCACCCTATTTCCCTTATTCTTCTCTTAAAACTCCTTGATTTCTACTTCATGAGTGGTGATCAAGGTGCCTACCACTCTATCTCTTTCTTCACAATTGTCATAAAGCGGCCGCAATAGCATCTGGGAAGCAACCTTTACATCAACAAGAACCTTGTTGTACTCAGCTACGAGCACCATGACCTTCAATTTATCCTCTTTTTCTAGGTGTGCGACCACTTCTTATGCGAGACTCTAAGGATAATGGTTTCCTCTCCATGGTGAGGATTCTTGTTAAGTCCTCCAGGCATCCTAGGGAAGATCCATACTTCTATGCAAGAGACGCTAGGTCCAAATGCTTCAACACTATAGTAGTATTAATGGACTCCACCTTTTTGTATAATATGCATACTTTAGCCGTATCATCTTTTAATTCACACTGCAACTAGCGCTGATTAGTTTCCCTTGACTTAGCTCCTTTGTCCTTGTAGCTAGTTCTTCCTCTTTCTTCTTTAGTTTATCCTCCAGTTCTTTGATTCTATCATTCCACCCAAAGAGTCTAGCTTTGATCTCAATAGAGACCTTATTGAGAATGTTGCATATTTGTTCATCCGAGAGCTGTTGAGCATTCACCACCAGGTTATCTTCTCTTGGTCCTGGCAATGTTATTATTTCCTCATGGCTTACTTCAAATTATAGGTCTTCAAGATGGGACTCAATTTCTCATGAGAGCATCTTCCTTGTCCATGGGTATGCAGCCTCCTTATCAAAAGATGACATTTCTACAAGCTCCTCTGCTAGAATCGTGCTTTGGAACCACGTGCAAAACACTTTATTGGGGTCATCAATATAACCCATCCCTGGCCTCTCCCCTTCTGTGCACTTTCCTCCTTTGTGCGTGCCCTTAGGAATACTTATAGTTAAAGTGGGGCCTCCAATGCTTCTGTGGTCCTTTTCTACGCTTTCCTCCTTATCCTTGTTCAACACACCATTTCAAACCTGCTGCGTTCCAACTTCTCCTCCACCAAGGTCTCAATGTTCTTAGTTTCTTCTCTTTCCACCACCTTGTTCATTTGTCCCTGTGTAGGGTTTGGAGCCTTCTACTTCTGTGTGCCATCCTCCTCACTTCTTCCCATGCCCTAGGCACCTTCCCCCTCTTGGCTATCCTTGCACCACGTGAAAAGGAACCCATGTTCCTCTTCTCTACCTTCTTCTTGAATCATGCATGTTGAAGACAGGTGGCTCTTGATCTTTTTCAGGATCTTCTTCTTCACTATCATCTTCTCCACTACCATCTTCTTCATTTTCATCATCCTTTTCACCTATGTATCTCTCCAAACTCCTAGTCTCTTCCGAGGTGGTCTCCTCTTCTATCCTCTGCTTCTTCCTAACTAGGGATTCCGGCGTAGGTGACTCTATCTCTTCTTCTCCTGATGACTCCTTTTAAATGACTTTTACGGCTTCAAGTATTCTCTTTGACTATGGGCCTCTTCTTGCACAAGTACATACTTGTTTTGGCACTTTTCCTAGGGGAACCTATTACCTGTGTATCCACCACACTTGGTATTTTCTTCTCTGGCTCTTTTTCCTCCCATTTGGGCACGGGTCTCTTCCTACCAGTTGGGTCCTCAAGTATAGACACCTCGTTCTCTAGATACATGCCCTTCTCATATTTAGGTCTTATACTGATGTATATGCATGTTGTGGATCTTCCTATGATGGGAAAATTCATGGGACTCATCATTTGAACTTCATGTGACACGTACCTCTCCACCTATGTGTGCTTACCGGGGTATACCAATCCTTTGTGCAATTCCCTATGGTCCCAGTCCATATTACCAAGGTCCAACCTCAACTTTTTGGATTCTTTGAACCTGTTCACTCCCACTTGGAAGTGTTGAGATATGAAGGAAAAAGGGAGCTTGCACCATGGACTCCATGTCTCATTTATTAGTTTGAATCTTCCCGGAAGAAATCTTTGGTACACGAAAACTCGGCTTCTCCCATGGTGGCATGACGATGGGAAAGTGACATGTGAGGATGATAATCGACAAGTGACCTTCCCCGTACCCGACCTCCCGAGGTCATGCCGAGACAGCCGGTGGTTTGAAATGCGGGTGACTTAGATGAAGTCACAGCCGGGATTATGGTCAGTTTTCTATGATAGAAAAGCTACAAGTGAGGATGAGAATCGGCAAGCAACTTTCTTATGGCTAACCATGGGAGGATCAGTGACTAAGATCTGGTAGTTTGATCTCCTGGTAGCTAAACTGAAAAAGGGGAGATTTAGAGGCTATGAGCGGGTAGCATAAATTCCCTAGTGATTTACCCTCCTAACTAGAATTTAAGCATTTAATCTAGTTATGGAATCTCCAAATTAACTTAAACTGAAAATAACAATTTATACTACTACTGAAAGGGAAACTAATCTAAACAAAATATATGATTGAAACATTATAATTACAAACAACAATTAAACTACTTTTATACTAAAACTAAACAAGTGAGATAACCCGGTGTGGTTATTCACCTGTGCAGATGTGTGAATCTAAATAAAAGACAGCTAATTAACTTAATTGAAAACCTTCAATCCTACCTCAGAAGTGAGGAACAAATCATAGTTTCTCAGAAACTATCATTCCCCATAGCTTCCCGGAAATATTGAAAGTGAGCTTTAACTGAAATAAAATGATTCACTACTCTATTTGATAATAACTTTGACGATTTAAACCTGGAGTTTACTGAGCAGAGGCAAATCCAGTTGTGTTGTAGCTTGTCCCCTCAGAGTGATCTCTTCGTTCTTGCATGTTCACGTGAGTCCAGAAAGAGTAGGAGTATGGCAACATCAGCAAGAGAAGGAACTGGGATGACAATTACTTCAAAGTAAAATGGCACAAAGCACAAGTAGGAGAGGGATGGCGCAAGTGAACTGGCTTGGCCTATGCGATTCCTAGTAGGGTTGTTGCAGCAATGGTAAAACAAAATGATAAACAGCAGGTACTCAAACAATGAATAATAGCAGCTTCAAAGAAATACAACGAAGTACAAGTAGGAGAGGGATGGCACAAGAGAATAGAGCTTGGCCTATACGATTCCTAGCAGGATCGTTGTCGGTGTACAATGAGGCATAACTAAATACTCAAAATTCTAATCCATGCTAAAGATAAAATGATTCATAAAATAAATCTAGGACTGAGTATTGAAGACTGAAATTCAAGAATGAAGACTCCAGACCAAAGAACCAAGACCATTTACTTGTAAACAAGCTACATATTTATAGCATTTGCAATGAGTAGAAGGCAAGTTCAAATTGAACTCTCCCACCATTAAACAAAGATAAATCACTGTTCAGTCGGCAAAAACATAAATACAAGCTTTAGTGGTTGAGAAATGTGAGTGAAAATTGAATTTTCACGCTTGACGCGATCGTCGGAACATTCTGGAAAGCGCATACAGGACCGCCACCCTACTCGGGCGGCGGTTCACAGACCACCGCCTGTTCGGGCGGCGGTTTCATCCGAAGACCAAAAGCCAAGAAAAGAGGAAAAAAGGGAAAACAAAGCACGCGGGGGCTAAGCGGGGCATGTGGGATGTTAACGCATATCCGTAAAGCTTCTCTGGATCCCGAACACCTTGCGAAGAGACCTGTATCATCATTGGGGCATTTGTAACATCTTTCCGGTGGTGCAGTACATACAATTTTGGGTACGTACATATTGCCCCCTCGGAGAAGCGTTTTAGCCATGAAGAGGCATAAAACGTTGGGTCCGAGTATGGCGGTCCCAAAATGGGGAGTTAGAGGCTATACCTGACATGCCCGTGTGTCGAAATGCCGCCAACTTTCACATGCTTTTAAGAATGTATGCAATGGATGACAAGTGATAACAAATGTTAAACAGAATGTTTTTACTTTATTTGCTTTTGCAATGCTGATATGTGATGACGAACATGTTGTAGTTTTGAACTTTTGGCCTCTTTAGACAATGTTTGTGATTTTTTCTTATGTTGGCAAACGTGATGAATGTGTAGCGATAAAGAGATGAACTTGCCCCAATCCCAAATCCATGCAACTAGTAAGATGCAAGGGCTCAACACCAAGAATTGGGAAGGGCACAAGTTGTATGAGTTTGATTTGAGTGGAATGATGAGAGACATACAAAACAAGAACAAGAACCAAATTTGGACCTACACACCCACCCTACTCAGAACTACTACCAAGCTTAGAAGGCCACTTACTTTTCAGTTTATCTAGACTTAGATTCATAAATGGCAACCTGGTTGACAAAATCTGGTTTTGAGGATTTGATCTCTTTGGAATTTAGATGTTTGGATATTTGCCTTCTTTTAACAGAATTTGACTTGTGTTTTTAGCATACCAAGATTTGTTAGTTTGTGTGACTGGACCCCCCACACCTTGCCTCACGCCACTAGTAAGAAGCATGGGTTTGTCACCAAAGGCAAGATACAGGCGAGTAAGGGCACTTCTTTCCTTTCCCAACCTCACATCACTAGTAAGAGATGTGGGCTTATCACCGAAGGTTGATGGGGCAAAGAAGTGTGTAAAATAAAATATTTTGTTTGCTTGGTGCTTTTGATTGCATTTGATTTTGACATTTTTGATCTATGACTTTGGGATATCCTTTCGTTCCAAGAGATTTTAAGAGGGATAGATGTGACACCAAGAAGCTTCTAGAACAGACCGTAGGCAAGGACAACTTTACCTAGTAGAAAGAACAAGCAAAGCCAAGTATGCAGGTCTTGGTATGGTTTCCGTCAATGTTTGTCTGTCAAACTTGATGAGAAGATTTGAAAGTACTTGATGATGTTTGAAGAGATGTGATTTGAATATTTTTGCCAATATCTTCAGAAATTTGTAACAGATTACTTAAGAGTAAGTTCCTGGACTACAATATTTATGAAACGAGTGAACAAAATGAACCAACTAAATTACTAATGTAATGCAACTGCAACCATGTACATATGAAAATGCAGGTGGAACCATATGTCATGATGTCTAAGGTGAAGAAAGTTGATGAATATCGAATTCTTCACCCCTAGAAGTACACAGCGGAGAACCATTATCCTCAAATTTTTCATTTTCTTGACGAGGGCCTACCATTCTAGGTTTGAACTTACAACCCTTGCCCAGAGGTGTATATGTCCCATTATTAAAAACATTTTTCTGAAAGAGGCATTCGCGTACCTCTTTGTCATGTTTTTGAGAGATGACATGTGGGTGAGCATGACTATGCTGCTCGACCTTCTCTCTCATAGTGAGCATTGTGTTAATGATGAGGTCTTGCCCCATGGATAGGGAAAACTTAGCTTTAGACACGCATGGGTCGAAGCTAGACTTTAGAATAGGGTAGTGCCTAGAGATGGTTTTGATAGGCATCGTTTCAATTTTAAATTGCCCTTCTTCATTTATTAATTCTATCATGTTTATATCTAGATTTAGGTCATCGGAGGGAAGAGATGCTATATCGAGAAGACTACCCATTCCTTGAGGTTCAAATGGGAGAAAGATCGGTTCGTCATTCTCCAAGAGTTTCATAATTCCTGCTGTGGTTTTAGTGGAGACTGTTTCCACAGAAATTGACTTATCTTTATTTGTCTTTGCCACCTCGTATATTAAATCATAGGATCCTACCGGTTTAGCATTTGTAGGAACTTCATCTCGTGTGGAGAAAATATCGGGTAGGGGTTGTGAAACATACTCCTTTGTCCGAGTTGTTGCATTAATTTCACACTCAACCTCTAGCTCAACTAATCCCAAGATTTTTGTATTACCATTTGAACTTAGGTTAGGAGCAACCTGAGAGTTGTCAGGAGTTGAGACATCTTGATCGTTATTTCCTATTATGATACCTTTGTTTTTCCCATTTGGATCTAACCTGTTATTGTTATAATGATTTGGGAAAGGATCGTTGAAGATCTTGAGAGGTGCATTTTGAGGGGAAACTGCCCCTGCAAAAGTATTTGGTGCTGGTGACGCAGGATCTGCCAAGAACATATCTATGAAAAGTTGTTTTTGTTCTTCTGGCAAGCGTTGCATGAATTTATTGTAGTCATGGCAAGTCCTAGTGTCATGACCCCTGATTTTGTGGAAACCACAATATAGATTGGGATTATAGTTCCGTGGTCGTCGGTTTGAATCATGTTGTGGCCCAAAGTTCTGATTGGGCTGTTGGTTGTTATAGTTGAAATTTCGAGGTTGTGGCCTTTGGCTTTGGTTTTGATATCCATCTGGGCCCCGAGCAAGGCCTTGTGGCTGGATTTTCTGTTGTGGAGGATGACTAGAATCCTCCGTATTGATCGCTGGGGTGAAGTTATTATTGCGTTGATTGTTAGTAGGTGCCGGGGTGTTCACAACATTTGGTCCTTTGACTTGATCAGTGAATCCATCTGTTGTAACCCCATGGTTTTCATTAAGGATATTGGGTCCTTGATCGGCATTCGTTGTAGTAGGATAAGTTGTAGTGTTCTGGTTGGGGGCGATTAACCTCCCGTTTGCTCCATATGTCTTACGACCACTATCTATCGCTGCTTGGTCTATTCGAAGAGCGCTCTCAAGTACTTCATCGTAAGTTCTTAGTGGGAACTTTTGGACTTCTTCCTTCACTTCTCTACTGAGAGAATGAAGGAATAAATCACATAGTTCCATCGATCCATGTTTGGAGCACTTGGCGATGAATAAAGGATGGTACGCCACCTTTGGATGAAGTGGGTGACAGACTCGTTATGCTCTTGTTTGATGTGTAAGAACTCCCTGATTCCTGTTCTTAATAGTTTGTTCATGTCGAAGGCCTTGATGAACTCAGACACAAGTTGTTTGAATGAATGTATGGAAGCCTTAGGTATTCTGTAATACCAATCGAGAGCAATGCCTTCCAGCGTTTTGGGGAATATTTTAGCAACAACCCCATCCCATGGGAGTAATTCTCGTATGGCTGTAGCGTAAGCTTTGATATGTGCGTTTGGATCTCCTTCACCCTTGAACTTGGGAAAATCAGGGAGAGGTCTTGGAAGCATGACGCTTCGTATGGTGAAATCTAAGGGTTCCTTTAGATATTCTGAATAAGTCCCTATCGCATAGCTTTCGACCATTGATGGTGGTTGCTGAGGGAGCGGTGGTGGGATAGGTTGTTGATATGGTGCAGCGTATGCATTGGCAGGGGCATAGGGAGGTCCTTGCGTTTGAGCAAACATGCCGGGAGAGGAGAACATATCTCCTTGTGGGGATTTGGAGTACATGTTTAAGTATGATGGGGTATTGTCAAGGAATGGATTGTTTGACACTAGACCGGGAGGAATAGTGCTAGAGATGGTGGGCCTTGCTGGCGTTTGTTGTGGATAGTGAGGCGGCATGCCTAATGTGCCTACCCCTGTGAGGAGATCTACTTGGCCAGGGTGGTATGGAGGATTAGAACTCCCTGTTTGTATGAACGGAGAATTTTGACTTGCTTGAGCCAGTTCTAACCCTCTCACTTTTTCTACTAACGTTGAAATGACTTCATTTGGTGAAGTCACGGTGCTTTGCCTGAGTGGCATTTGTTGTATACCCTGGTGTTGTATAGGCATGTGATATCCTGTCATAAACTGATCGCTATCTTGCCAAGTTTCTCTGAGAGTATTTCCTATATGCAGTGGCATAGAGGCATTTTCTTGAAAAGAGACCTCGGGTTGTATTCGCAAACCCCCTATAGGTGGGTACATACCCCGAGAATGTTGTTCACTCCTAGGATAATGTATTGACCGTTCATCATCTAAGACCAGGTATGGGTCTGATTGTCTACTAATTTGTGGTCTAAGTAGCATCTGAGGAGACGAACTAGATTCTCCGGTGAACGTCATATTGTTCGAGCCTGAAGGCTCTGTTTGCTGCGTTCGAGGGGGTTGATCTAACTCCCCCATTTGAAAAGATGAATTATATCTGATTCTTGGGGTTTGTGTTGACAACTGATTAGTTGAATAGTTGTCGCCCCATACTGAGAGCGAGGGTGATGATTGCCTATTCTGTTGGGCGTAGTATGCCTCAAGACCCTGGAGGGGTCTACCATAAGCATCAAATCCCGACATATTCGGGGTATATGAATACCCGCGAATAATGGGAAAGAGCAAAGGTGAAAGAGAGAATATAAAACTTCTCAAAGAGAAGGTGAAATAATTGTTTGATTCACATCGGGTTCACCAATTTTGTATGATGGGAAAGTGACATGCGAGGATGATAATCGACAAGTGACCTTCCGCACCCGACCTCCCGAGGTCGTGCCGAGACAAACCGGTGGTTTGAAATGCGGGTGACTTAGATGAAGTCACTGGGATTATGGTCGAGTTTTCTATGATAGAAAAGCTACAAGCGAGGATGAGAATCAGCAAGAAACTTTCTTATGGCTAACCATGGGAGGATCAATGACTAAGATCTGGTAGTTTGATCTCCTGGTAGCTAAACTGAAAAAGGGGAGATTTAGAGGCTATGAGCGGGTAGCATAAATTCCCTAGTGATTTACCCTCCTAACTAGAATTTAAGCATTTAATCTAGTTATGGAATCTCCAAATTAACTTAAACTGAAAATAACAATTTATACTACTCTTTGAAAGGGAAACTAATCTAAACAAAATATATGATTGAAACATTATAATTACAAGCAACAATTAAACTACTTTTATACTAAAACTAAACAAGTGAGATAACCCGGTGTGGTTATTCACCTATGCAGATGTGTGAATCTAAATAAAAGACAGCTAATTAACTTAATTGAAAACCTTCAATCCTACCTCAGAAGTGAGGAACAAATCATAGTTTCTCAGAAACTATCATTCCCCACAGCTTCCCCGACAATATTGAAAGCGAGCTTTAACTGAAATAAAATGATTCACTACTCTATTTGATAATAACTTTGACGATTTAAACCTGGAGTTTACTGAGCAGAGGCAAATCCAGTTGTGTTGTAGCTTGTCCCCTCAGAGTGATCTCTTCGTTCTTGCATGTTCACGTGAATCCAGAAAGAGTAGGAGTATGGCAACATCAGCAAGAGAAGGAACTGGGATGACAATTACTTTGAAGTAAAATGGCACAAAGCACAAGTAGGAGAGGGATGGCGCAAGTGAACTGGCTTGGCCTATGCGATTCCTAGCAGGGTTGTTGCAGCAATGATAAAACAAAATGATAAACAGTCAGGTACTCAAACAATGAATAATAGCAGCTTCAAAGAAATACAACGAAGTACAAGTAGGAGAGGGATGGCACAAGAGAACAGAGCTTGGCCTATACGATTCCTAGCAGGATCGTTGTCGGTGTACAGTGAGGCATAACTAAATACTCAAAATTCTAATCCATGCTAAAGATAAAATGATTCATAAAATAAATCTAGGACTGAGTATTGAAGACTGAAATTCAAGAATGAAGACTCCAGACCAAAGAACCAAGACCATTTACTTGTAAACAAGCTACATATTTATAGCATTTGCAATGAGTAGAAGGCAAGTTCAAATTGAACTCTCCCACCATTAAACAAAGATAAATCACTATTCAGTCGGCAAAAACATAAATACAAGCTTTAGTGGTTGAGAAATGCGAGTGAAAATTGAATTTTCACGCTTGACGCGATCGTCGGAACATTCTGGAAAGCGCGTACAGGACCGCCGCCCTACTGGGGCGGCGGTTCTGAAGACCGCCGCCTGTTCGGGCGGCGGTCCTGGTCACGAGACCGCCGCCCCGAGGCGGCGGTTTCGTCACTGAAGACCAAAAAGCCAAGAAAAGAGGAAAAAAGGGAAAACAAAGCACGCGGGGGCTAAGCGGGGCATGTGGGATTTTAACGCATATCTATAAAGCTTCTCGGATCCCGAACACCTTGCGAAGAGACCTGTATCATCATTGGGGCATTTGTAACATCTTTTCGGTGGTGCAGTACATACAATTTTGGGTATGTACGGTGGCGGCTGGCAGCGCAATTGTTCGAGGATCCTCCATTCCACCCTGAACGCGTTCCTTAGGTGCATATACCATTTCTCAAATGCGCATTGTGCATGGTCGTTATAGTGTCACAGGCATATTTTTCAAATCTCTTTATGGGTGAAGGGTCCTTAGTAGGGTACTCCCACACAAATTTGTTTGACACATTAGGTACCCCAATCTCTAAAAATACAATGGTTAGTAGGATATTACCGAAAAGGATTCTATCACCTTCCTTCGTGCAGCTGAAAATCTCATATGCAATGAATGCAGACAAGTTATAGATGGTGCCCTTTGAAATTTTCCTGTAAACATGCAACCATGGCTTATTGACCTGGGTCCATCTCTCCTGGCCATTTAACTTTGTCATCAAGTGTGCAGCCATCTTCATCATTGGGTCCTCAATGTTAATAATATCATAGTACCTTGACCCCTTTTTGTATGCATAGGTGGCAACTGTCTCCTTAATTGCCTCTTTGTTGCTTAGGACATCCTCCAAACTATCTCCTTCACATATTAGGCCTATGAAATGTGAAATGAGTTGAGAGGTAATGCACATATTGCTCCCTGCAAAGTGGAATTATTCTTCTTGTACACATGACATCAACCATTGATATAGGTTCTCAGGCTTCCCAAGTAGGGCAACTCAAAGATTTGCAATAACCACGACTTCTCCAACTTGACCTTCACATCATAGTTATAGATGGGAAAACCCTCAGTGTCCTTTTATTTGTTGGGTGCACTAACTCCGAGTGCCATATCCTTCTCGATGTGCTGCTGCACGATGATTGTAATCATTCTGAGACATGTTTTTTAGATGGTACTCCCACTCCTTCCCCAACAACACTCCATCTAGGTCTGCATTTCGCATACCACTCTTCATTTGTATGTGCATCAGTTTCTTGTTGTTTTCCCTTGCCCTTGCCCTTCCCTTCTTAGGTGTGCTAACTGGTTTCTTGGGTGCCATTATCTAGGTCCTCTTACCACCTTGCAATCACTTATTGTAAATTTTTTCTTCAATTATTTCACACCTTAGATCTCGAATTTGTGAGGAAAACTCCTTAAACCCATGCCCTAGTTCTTCAAACCCTAACTGGGATAATCCCTTCACAAGACGGCTCCTTCTCACAACTTTTCTTACGCCCATGAAATCCCTTCTTTCTGGTTCATAGATCTGAACTAGTTACTCATGCTCAATCTCCTCAAATTTTTCTTCACAGATCAATTTTTGGAAGCCCTACTTTGCCAAGATATAAAATCACTTCTCTCTCCTTATACGCAAAGTGAATAATGAAATGCCTTGACCATTTATTTATAGTTTTCCCTTTTTAAGCATTAAATGCTACTTCACCTACCACCATACTTTTCACATTTAATGTGGATTTTTCAAACAAAGTCTAACTTTAGCACTTTAACTCATGTGCCCAACCCTACGCAGACAAACCTCCAAACTTCTAAAGCACACAACTAATCCATCTTGATAGGAGACTCTTAGACACATGTCACCGGTTCCGAAGGAACTTCTTCTATCCTAATTTTTTTCTCTCACCTACCTCATGTTGCTTATGCACTTTTTCCTCCTTTGTATGTGGGATCTAAAAGTAGCCTTATCTTGACACCAACCATCCTTTTCCATCTTTTCTTTCCATGCACCTCTTTCAACAGGACCATTCAACCGAGGTTTTCAACACAAAATTCCTTGGCACTTTACCCATGCTCTCCTTCACATCACTCCACCCCACACTAAAATGATGTGTGGTCCTCTACACACTCAAAAATCCTCAAAAATTAATAAGGTTACCGGTGTCCAAAGCACAAAACAAAACAACAACATGAAAAGGAAAATGCATAAGGGAAAATTCTAAATTAACTGGCAAAACTTCTTTATTTATAAACACTAAGAAGCCTTATTTATAGTAGGGCTTTAGCCTACTCCCATTGAAGTGTCCAAGAAATTTCATTCCATCCAGTGCTTATAACTAGCACACGCCCAAATCAAGGATGTGCAAGATTTTATATGGACCTAACTAATGGACCTTCAATTTCCCAGGATGCCACAGAAACTTAGAATCATATAGTAAGACCATCTGCCCAAACCTCAAACTTCTTGTTCCTAATGTGGCAATAATACCATGATTTTTCCTTTTCTTTCTCTATTATTTAGCTCCACCTAGCAAGTGATCATCTTTCATCTAGCTTCATCAATTCATCAATTCTCTCTTCCAGCACTTGCTCATCACCAGACCCTCCTGCGTGCACTATTCGTAAAGAAGGTAACATGAACTCAACCGGCAAAACAGCTTCCACGCCAAACACCAATTGAAATGGTGTGGCTTTGTTCAAAATTTTATAAGTTGTATTATAGGCCCATAGTACGGATAATACCTTGTCATCCCAATCTTGTCTTCGACATCACAAATTTTTGTCAGGGTATGACTCAGTATTTTGTTAAATGCTTCCACAGTTCCATTTTCTTGTGGGTGATAAGGTGTAGTCTTGTGATGAGCCACCATGAACTCTACTAATAGGATCCTCATGGTCTCATTCAAGAAATGTGTACCCCTATTGCTGGTTAAACTTAAAGGACATCCATACCTCATGATAATGTTCTCCCACAAAAATCTTGCCATTGTGGCTACTGTGCAATCTTTAGTTGGGGCTGCCTCTTCCCACCTTGTCAAATAGTCTATGCAAGTGATTACATAGTGTGATCCAGCCCTACATGCTACCTTTGGTACAATAGGGCCTACAAATTCTATTACCCATTTCTCAAAATGTTCAAAGCACTAGGGATAGGGCGCAAAGGCATTTCATCTCTCTTTCTTGGTTTGCCAATGCATTGACAATGGTCACACACTCTACAATAGTTCTTGCAATCCTTATACAAAGTTTCCCACCACAATCATGTCATTAATACTTTATGTGTGGTGGTTGCACCTATATAATGTCCACTGTGCTTCCTCTGTGTGATTCCTCTATGATGGCAAGTTGCTCATGCTCTAGTACACACACCGCACAAAACTTCATCACGCCCTAATTTGTATAAGTCCCCAGCGATCAACATGTAGGGCATGGCGCATATGGCTAGTTACTTTTTTCTAATTCCTTCATCCCTTAGGTGCCACCACGGTCCTTTAGAAATACTACAATCTCCTCCAAATCGAGGGCATGCATCGTAACCTAAATAGTTGTGTGTCGGCATAGTCTCTTCAATACTCTGCATGTCCTCCCTTGAATAAATTCTTGACAAATGATCAGGCACACAATTACTTTTTCCAAGCTTCACAACTACATTTGTGAACTCAAACTCTTGAAATAATAGCACCTACCAACATATGTTCCCTTGTAGAATGGGTTTATTTACCAATTACTTTAACACCATCGGTCATGTAAAATACAAATGGAGTTTATAGCACATACTATCCGAACTTGAAAAGAGTGTAGATCATTAACAATACTTCACGCTCGGTTGTAGTGTAATTCTGCTCTGCTCTTGGTGTCAACTTCCTTCTTGCAAAACATAGAGGATGATCAACAATTCCTTCACCCGATTGTGTAAGCACTGCTCCAATGGCGGTTCCTAAGGCATCTACATGAACATGGAAGGGATTTTCCCAAGAGGGAAAATGTAATATAGGCATGGTGACAAGCCTATCCTTTAATGTGTCAAATGCCTTATGTTGTGCCTCTCCCAAGTGGAAGGAAATTTTATGTCTGAGAAATTTTTCCAAAGGTGTGGCAATTTTGGCATACCCCTTGATGAATTTACTATAATAACCCATATTCCCAAGAAATCCATGCACTACGCTTTGGCTAGTAGGCTCCCCCAACCCCATAATAACTGCAACCTTAGCGGGATCTCCTGTGCAAGCCCTCCTTACATATTATATGCCCCAATAACATCCCAAAGGATGTAGCAAAGACATATTTCTTAATGTTGAGGGATATCCTTGCGCCATGACACCTCTCAAATATCAACGTCAAATTATCACAATGGAATAAATCCACAAATTCATGCAAAATATCAATGATCTTAAAGACTTCCTTCTCTGCCAGGTAATCTCAAATGATGGCTTCCTTAGGTTCTTCTCCTGAGCCAATGTTAACCTTCTTTATTTTTAAGGGATCATGTTAGGCATGCGCACGAGTATCAAGACCTGTCCACTACCTCGTGCATCCCTGTAGAATGGTTAACATCTAAGATTTTCGTTTCCTCCCCATCAATAACATATGCCAACTTCCCTTTATCCTTTTCCAAACACACATGCTCAAGTTATATCTCTTCTGTTTCCTCTTCCTCTTCTTCAAAGTGCGCCTCCAAACCTAGTCCACCTAGAAACTCCAATAGCCTATCTTCTATCATGGCACTATCCCCCATGGTAAGGAACTTGACATCCTATAATTCCTTATCAGCGATGGCTAGGTACTTTGATACTCAAATTTTTGAATGAGGTCAACCGCTATCTCTTGTCAATTCCTTGTTTAGTGGCATGTCTCCAAATGTATGTACAATACATGCACACAACCATACGAGTGTAGAATACACTTGTGTACCCATAAGGATGGTGGCAAAGCTTCCACACATTCTCTACAAACCCTCTCAAAATCTTGGATATGGAAAAGCGAATCCTTCCCATGGTATTCCTTGATGGTGGTGGGCACATTACTTCTAGAGAACCTGACAGAGAAATTCTCACCTCGTGCCATTCCAAAAGGCTCCCCTAATGTGTATCCCACCACCGTGCCAATGTGCTGAGCTGGACATAACTTAGCATCCCTCTCTATTCCTTCTCCTCTTTCCACTAAGCTTCCATCTTCTAAAAAAAGATATCAGGTAAGGCTCCCTCTGAATACTTAGGCAACTCCTTTCCTCCTAGGCACCGGACTATATGCTCCTTTGTTACCTTTATCACCGATCCTCTCAACTATGGTCCAATCAATTCATAAGTTCCATGCACCCAATTATCACATGCTAGACTGGTGGTGTCACTTGTTGGTGAGCATCCTCAAACCTGGAGAACTCTGTCGGTACGATGGATTATCTCTAGATCCCTAATTGAGCACACATATATCCTATCCAGGACCTCTTCCCCCAAAGGTTTAGTATAGGGTGTTGACTTCCCATCAACTAGGGGTATAATGACATGTTCCTCCTTATTTTCAAAGTTGATGTACCCCTTTTTGAACCAAAGGTCCACATTGTTCTTGTAACACCATGGGCATCCAAGTAGTGCTAGGAAATTTTCTACCTCGGTGAGCACCAAGACTTCAAAGTCCCCAATAAACTTAGCTCCCTGGATAGTGATAGCTACATCCTTTAAGACACCAATGGGCATTTCCTTTATCTTGTTTTCCATATACAGTATATTTGAAGAGGGTTATAACATAGGTCTCCCCATCTAATGCCATGCATCTAAATGAGAACATTGACCTTCATGCCTGTGTCAATGAGGATATTACTAAGGAGCCATCCATCTATGACTACATCCAATGTGACCTCCTTGTCATAGTAAAATATGTGAAGGAGGTTTAAATGTAATACCTTGTAGTCATTTTTGCACACCACCAAGAACAAGGTAACCTCATGCACACTAGCCTATCACCCAGCAGGTGCTAGGTGCTCACTCGAGGCATGCGAGAGGGAGCCGAGTCTCTCTTTTATGTGAGTTTAGTGGAAGGCATAATTCATGATTCTGACTTAGTGATTTAACAGACATGAAAAGCTATAGAGCTCAGAATGGCTTCTACACCCCTTCAGTCATAACAGAAACAAAGCGCGCAACAAAATTAACTAGAACTAGGAAGTTGTAAATCCATAATTAGACTAACATTCAAGTAAGGTTCATGATCATACAAGATCAAAAGCATAGTAGAAACATGCTAGATAATACAGGAAGGAGATCTTAATACAAACATAGTGGTAACCTTATCATATTCATTCATAGTCTTACTACAAAGCATCATAGAGAGGCAGACCACAGTCATGTGCCATATCTGGATCCATACATGTATGCTCACAAAATAAAATTTGCATTCCCCATTTCCCCATTACATCCTTCCTAGAATCATCTACCCATTTATCCCACAATTCTCACAGTAATTCTACAGAGCTCCACTACCTCACTTGTGTCTCTGTTCTTTGCTAAGGGCATGTGTATAAATAGGCATCTGGGCTCTAACAAAATCCTTTGTAACCTCAGATCTAGTCCCAAGTGTCAAGGTGTGGGTCGCCCCAGGTGCATGCCTCTCCATGTCATGATTAGCTTTTTGGATCTTCCTATTGCAAGGTATATTCCTTCCAGGACACCCTGTCACCAGGTTGGAACCTTATCCAAATGGAACACGTTCTTCATGTGTTCTATCCAAAAGGCCGAAAATGGCTAAGTCTTGCATTGTTCTTCACATGTGCTGCGTCCTTGGTTCTCCAAGAACCCTTTTGAATTCTACATTGTGTGCCTTCACTTGCACGCTCCCTCTGTCTATGCATGCCTACGTGCCTTTAAGATTTGGAATCTATAGAAGGGTCCCAACAAAACTGCCTCTCACACTCTCCTCTAGAATGTGTTACCTTCTCTCTCAACCATGATCCTAGCAAGAGGAATAATATTCTCGTACCTTATCATTTTACATACCTCCTTGAACTCATCCAGTCATCCTTTGGCACCTCGACCTTCCTTCTTTGCTCCTCCCTCTTGGAATACTCCTTTAGACATTGGATTTCTCCTTGTCTACCTCTATGGTATCTTGGTATACCTCCTTTTAATGTGCATTGTCTAGGTACTTCCCATGAATTACTTCTTCCCCGAAAACCGGGTTCTTACGCCTAGGTATTTCTTTTACACGCGTGACTTCTATAGGCATCTAGGCTCTAACAAACTCCTCTACAACCTCATATCTAGTCCCAGTGGTAAGGGTGGGTCACCCCAAGCGCATTCCTCTCCATGTCATGATTAGCTTTTTGGATCTTCCTATCACAAGGTATATTCCTTATAGGACACCTTATCACCAAACTAGAACCTTATCCAAACGGAACACATTCTTCATGTGTTCTGTCCAAAAGGCCGAAAATGGCCGAGTCCCACATTGTTCTTCACGTGTGTGTGCATCCTTGGTTCTCCAAGAACCCCTTTTGAATTCTGCCTTGCACACCTTCACTTGTGCACTCCCCTCATTGTCATGCGCCTACGTGCCTTTAAGATTTGGAAGCTATAGAAGGGTCCCAACATTACCCCACACTTCACCTATTCTCCACCCTTGGGAACCTTTTCAAAGAATGCAGTACAAAAATGCAAGGCCCTACCTTGGAAAGAATGGAGGGAAAGAATAAATAATGGGGGAGAGAAAGAATAGAGGGAAAAATTTTCCTAAAGAAGAAGAAAGGGAAAAATTTTCCGCAGGTCGGCCTCTAGTGTACTCCAAGCACTGACTTCATCCTACGCTCTAGTGCAGATATCACCAACCAAGGTGCTCACCTCATCAAAGGTTAACCCTTCCCCCTTCATGTTAATGGTCTCCACCATAGTCTCTAGCTCCTTGGCATGATCCTCCGGGCATCCATCTTCCTCGTGATGACCTTATAGAGCTCTTTTAGCTAGGTTTTGATTGAGACTCGCCGGTTCTCAATAGCTTCAAACTTCTTCTCCACTTTGGCTAGGATATTTTCTCACTCAGATCTATTGCCCTTATTATTTTCCCTGAAGTCCTTCAGTTCAGCCTCATCACGGCAAGTAGCATGCCTGTCACCTTGTCTTGATCTATGCAATGGTCGTAGGTGACCCCTGTGGTTTGTGCAGCTATTTTCACATCAGCGAGCACCTTGTTGTATTCAACCATGAGCATGATGACCTTCAGCTTGTCCTCCTTCTCTAAGCACATAGCTACCTCCTTAGCTGACTCCAAGGCCAAAGGCTTCCTTTCCATGGTGAGGATCGAGTCAAGTCCTCTAGGAATTCCAGGGAGGATCCATACTTTTACGTGGGAGGGTTAAGGTCCGGGTGCTTCATGATAATAGCTTGGGAGATGAGCTCCACCTTCTTGGAAAATTCACATACCCTAGCCTTCTCCTCCTAAATCTCCCTCTGTAGTTGAGCGTTGATTAATTTCTCAAGGCTAAGTTCCTTTGTTAGCTTCACTACTTCTTCCTCCCTCTTTTCCAATAGGTCCTCCAAGACTTTAACTCTGTCATTTCTGTAGAAGAGCCTAGCCTCAATCTCTATGGAGACCTTGTTGAGCGTGTTACACACTTGCTCATCTAATAGTTGTTGCATGTTTACAATGGGGTTATCCCCCTTTCCTTCAAACAGCTCTAATACCGCTCCTTGGTTAACCTTGAACTCAGGCTCGTCAAGGTGGGAGTCGAATGCCCATGATAGCATCTTCCTCGTGCATGGGTATCCACCCTCAGGATCAAAGGACTCCATGGTGGTGAGCTCCTTGGTGGGCATGGTACTCTGGAAATGTGTGTGTAACACTTTTTGGGGTCATCAATGTATCCCATCATTGTTCTTCCCCCTTCTGCGTGTTTACTTCCCATGTGCACACCCTTGGGAATAGTCACTAAAAGAGTTGGGCCTTTTGTGCTACCCACACTCTTCTCCCTCTGCTCTTCCTTGAACTTGCCAAGCACAAGCTCCATGTTGCGCTCTAACTCCTCTTCGACCAAGGTATTGATTATCTTCTCTGCCTCCCTTGTCACTTTCTTATCTACTTCCTCCTAAGTGAGCTTGGGCATATCTGGCCCCTTAGTACTTGCCCCTTCACTCCTTTCTTCACTCTGCGTACCTTCCTTCTCTTGGGCACCCTTCCTCCTTACAAAGATGAAAGCATCATTTGTATCCTCTGCTCCTTCTCCCTCCGAATCATGGACATCAATAGGTTCCTGATTCACCTCCAACTCTTCCCCTTCATCATCATCCTTTTCACCTATATAGGCATTTTGGGTTGTATCTGTATCTTCAGACCCTTATTCCTCCATCCCTTATTCTTCTTCCTTTGCAGAAAAATCTAGAGTCAGGGATGTTGTCCTCTCTTCATCTGAGGGTTCTTCAGGGGATGGTGGCTTTGCAGGCTCCGGGGTCTTCTCCCTGACCACCGTTCTCCTCTTCTTCTGGACATAGGTACTCACCTCGTAGTATCTACATTCTGCCTCTCCACCACCCTTTGTTCTTCTTCCTCTTCCCTCTCCTTACACTTTGGCATAGGCTTCTTTCTTCCCATGGGGTCGTCCGGGATGGATATCTCATTCTCCACATATGCACCCTTTTCAAATTTTGGCCTTATGTATAGGTAGATCCTTGTGGCATTGCTCCTAGCAATAGGTAAGGTCAATGACCTTACAATGTGCACATCCTGTGACACGTACCTTTCAACATATGCACGCTTCTCCAGGTAGACCAACTTCTTTCTCATCTCCCTATGCTCTCTGTCAAGGGTGGAAAACTCTAGATTTAATTTCTTTGATTCCTTATATCTATTTACCCCGCTTGGAAAAATTGGGCAAGTAAATGAGAATGGGAGTTTACACCATGGACTCCAACTGCCATCCACCAAGATGAACCTACTAATGCAAAAGTGTTGGTAGACCGCGAACTTTGCTTCTCCTTCGGTTGCCACGGGGAGTTGTTCAGGGATCCGCCATTCAGCCCCGAATGTGTTCCTAAGGCGCTTATACCATTTTTCCAAGAATTTCTTGTATACCCCTATCATTGATTCGCATGTGTATTTCTAAAATCTATCTACGAGTGAAGGGTATTCAGCAAGGTACTCCCACACAAATTTTTAGAAGCATCCAACACCCCGATTTCTGAGAACTCAACAAAATGTTCCCAAATAGGATTTTTCCTCCATTCTCTGCGTTGCTTATGATTTCATCTACTACGTACTGGGAGATGTTTTATACAATGCCCTCCATGACCTTCTTGCAGACATTTAGCTAGGGCTTTCTCACCTAGGTCCACCTCTCTTGTCCATTCAGTTTGGAGACAAGGTGCGTAGCCATCTTCATCACCGGATCACTGATATCCGAGACATCATAGTATCTTGATCCCTTCTTCAATTCCTGGGATGCTATGGTTTCCTTGATTACCTCCTCATCCTAGAGGTCATCTATGAGTGCGTCCCCTGCACATTTTAGGCCTGTGAAGTGTGAAATTAACTGGGGAGTTATGCACATTTTGTGCCCTACAAAGTAGAAGAAGTCTTCATGTACGCACGTCATCAGCCATTGGTACAAGTGCTCAGGGCTTCCCAAAATATGGTAGCTCGTAAAGTTGGAGAAGCCCCACCTTCTCCATTTTCACCTTGACCACGTCGTTGTAGATTGGTAACCCGTCAGGTGTTCACTTATTTGTGGGGTGCACCAGCTCCAGTGCCATCTCCTTTGCAATTATGCTTGACCAGTGATTGTAGTCAATCATGGTCATCTGTCTTATGTGGGACTCCCACTCTTGCCCTAGCAAAACCCCATCCGGGTATTGCATTTCGAATACCATTCCTCATTCGTATCCAAGGGTATTTCCTCTTGTTTCTTCTTCCCTTTTCCTTTACCCTTTCCCTTCTTGGATTGTTCTGTCGGTTTACCTACTGGTTTTGTGGCCGTCATTGTACCCTTTTCTTTCATTCTAGGTTAACTTGTGAGTTTGTTTGAAAGTTTTCTTCATGCGCCCTATGCCCTAGAACACAAACCCTAATCTCTGATTTTCTTCCTTTGATCATGGCGCTTCTTCACAATGGACTGATTGCACATAAGTTTTTAGGATTTTCCTTCGCACGAGTCAGTTCTCGAAACCCTAGCTCATGAAAGAAAATCACTCTTCTTGTTTTTCAAAGTAAAATAATGAACTGCCCATTCTTGTATTTATAGCTTTTCCCACTTTTACGCATTTAAGGCTAGGCTACCTACCACCGTACAACCATGTTTAATGTGGCATTTTCAAACAAAACCCGACTTCAGCGCTTCTCCTCATGCACCCAATCCTTGCATGAAAAGTGTTTCACCCATGCTCATTCCTTGTGTGAAACTACTTCCACCACGCCCAATCCTTGCACGAAAAACTTTTCCAACCTTCTGGCATGCAAACAATCCATCTTGACAGAAGACTCCTATGTGTGTGTTACCAACGCCAAAGGCACCTCTTCCATCCTCATGATTCTTGCTCTCACCTACCTCATGTTTTTGCACTTTTTCTCCTTTGTACATGGATTTCCAATGTAACCTTATCTTGCCACCTATCTGCCTTCTTTTCTCCTAATGCATCTTTTCAATAGGGCCAATTCAAATGGTCTACCAACCCAATCCTCTGGTAGAATAACTCCATGCTTCCCTTTATCACCTCACCCCACACTAAATCGATGTGCGGTCCTCTGCGCATTCATAAGTTTAAAAAGTAATAAGGTTACTGGTGCCCAAGGCGCAAAACAAAACAACAACATGAAAGGGAAATACAAAAAGGAAAAGCATAAAAGGAAATTCTAAGCTAACTGGAAAAACTACCTTATTTACAAACACCAAGAAGCATTATTTATAGTAGGGCTTCAGCCTACTCCCATTGAAGTGTCCAGGTAATTTTTTTCCATCCAATGTAACTGGCATGCACCCGAATCAAGGATGTATGAAATTACATAAGGACCCAACCAATGCACCTTCAACTTTCCAGGATGGCATAGAAATTTAGAATCATATAGTAATACCATCTGGCCAACCTCAAACTATTTGTTCTTAATATGGCGGTCATGCCATGCCTTTTGCTTTGCCTTCTTAGTTGTTTGGCTCCATCTTTCTAGTGAGTTCCTTTCATCCAACTTTATCAATTCATCAATTATTTCCTCCAACGCTTTCTCATCATCCAACCCTCCTGCGCACGCTATACGCAGGGATGGTAATATGAATTCTACCGGAAAAACTACTTCCGCGCTAAACACTAGTTGAAATGGTGTGGCCTTGTTTAATATTTTATATGTTGTTTTGTATGCCCAAAGAACTATTGATACCTTGTCATCCCAATCCTTCCTACCCACGTCACATATCTTAGTCAATGTGTGACTAAGGATTTTTTTGAATGACTCTGCAGTCTCATTTTCCTAAGGGTGATAAGGGGTAGTCTTGTGATTGGCTACCATGAATTTTGCCAATAGAATCCTGATGGTTTCATTTAAGAAGTGAGTGCCCCTATCACTTGTTAAACTTAATGGGAACCCATACCTGTTGATAATGTTTTCCCACAAAAATCTAGTAGTCATGGCTTCGATGCAATCCTTAGTGGGTGTAGCCTCTACCCACCTTGTCAGATAATCAATACAGGTAATGATATACCGTGATTTAGTCCTTCGTGTAGCTGGTGAGATTGGTCTGACAAAATCTATTGCCCATTTTTCAAAAGGTTCTACGCTGGCGATTGGGCGCAAGGGCATCTCATCCCTTCTTCCAGGTTTGCCAAGGTGCTGGTAGTGGTCACAGGCCTTGCAAAACTCAATGCAATCCTAGTGAATCATCTCCCACCATAGTCCGGTGACTAGGATCTTGCACACGGTTGTGTTCCCTGCATAGTTTCCTCTAGCAATCCCATTATGGGCTTCTTCTAATATGGCCATGCGTTCATGTTCTAATACACACTGGCGCAAAACCTCATCACGACCCATTTTATAAAAATTCCCATTGATCAACATGAAGAGAGCGGTGCGTATGGCTAACCTTGTTCTTTCTAATGCATTCATCCCTTCGGGTGCCACACCTTCCTTGAGAAAAACTGAAATTTCTTCTAACTCCGAGGGCACGCGCCATGGCAACCTGAATAGTTGTGCGTTTGGCATGGTTTCCTCTATACTTTATGCATCCTCTCCCGAATCAATCCTTGATAAATGATCCAGCCCACAATTGTTCTTTCCTAGTTTTACCACCACTTTGAATTCAAATTCCTGAAATAAAAGTACCCAATGGCATATGCACCCTTACAACACTACTTTGTTTACTAGATACTTCAAGGCCATATGGTTAGTGTAGAATGTGAAGGGAGTTGCCAGCAAATATTTCCTAAATTTTTGGAGCATGTAGATCATTGACAATGCCTCGCACTCAGTCGTTGTATAATTCTATTCTAATGGTTTCAACTTTCTACTTGCAAAACACAAGGGATGATCAACAATCCCCTCTCTTAGTTGAGCAAGAACAACTCCCATTGCTATACGAGAGGCATCCACGTGGACATGTAAAGTTTTATCCTAGGATGGGAATCGTAGAATAGGTGCGGTGATCTTGGCGTATCCCTTAATGAACTTTCAGTAGAACCAAAGTGTGTCCAAGAAATCCACGCATGGTTCTTTGGTGGTGGGCTTCCCGAGTCCCACAATAATGTAATTTTTGGCAGGATCCACCAGTAAGCCATCTTTGCATATGATATGCCCCAACAACATTCCAAAAGGGGTTGCAAAAACACATTTCTTGATGTTAAGGGAGATCCCCAACTACCAAAATCTTTCAAACATTAATATCAAGTTATCACAATGGTCCCTTACCAATCCATACACCATCCAATCATCCAAATATACTTGAAGGAACTTGTTGATGAAGCCCTTAAATGCTTGTACCACTATGCGCGAAAATATAGCAGCGCATTCTTCAATCCAAAGGGCATGACCGTGTATGCAAAGCTTCCCCACTCGGTGGCGAAAGTTGTCTTTTCCTAGTCTTCCTTGGCAATCCTTACTTGGTGATATCTTGAGAATCCATCCATAAAGGAATAGACCTCGCACCCTGAAACTCCTTCCAAAATCTCTTTAGTGAAGGGGGTGGGAAAAGGATCTATGATACATACAACATTCAATTCCCTATAATCCACACATATCCTAATCTGCCCATCCTTCCTTATGTTGATCACCATTGGACTTATCCATTCTGATTCCTCCATGACCTTAATGATACCGAGATGCTATCATTTTCTCTAGCTCTTCTTTAACCCTTACATGCATGTTGGGATTCATCCTGTAACGCCTCTTCCTGGTCAGGTGCGCACCATCTTTCAACTTTATCCACATTTCCCCTAATGAATGGTGGACACCTTTCAACTCATGGTATTTTTGTGGGAATATATCCTCAACTTCACACAAGATATCGATGATCTTTGATACTTTCTTGTCGACCAATAGTCCCCAATGATATCTTCCTTAGGCTTCTTCTCTAAGCCAATGTTAACTTTCTTGGTTTTGAGTGGTTCATGATACGCACGCGCACATGCATCCACACTATCAACTACTTCACGCACCCCAACCGAATGGTTGACATTCAAGATCTCCATCTCCTCTCCATCAATAACGTATACCATCTTTCCTTTCTCCTTCTCAACATACGCGTGCTTGAATTGTATCTCTTCTGGTTCCTCCCCTTTGAACTGCGCTTCCAAGCTAGGTCCACCAAGTAAGTTTACTAATCTATCTTCCGCCATGGTGCAATCCCCCAGAGTGAGGCACTTGATAGTTTGCAACGCCTCATCAACTGGTTGTATGGTACTTTGGTACTCGAATGTGTGAACTAGGTCAGCTACTAATTCCTGCCAATTTCCCGTTTGGTGGCGAGTTTTAGAATGGATGTACCAAGTGTGCGCAACCTTGTAGTGTCAAATACAACTTGTGCACCCAAAGGGAGGGTGGTAATGCTTCCGCGCCTTCTCCCCAGACCCTCTCACATGCCTAGATGTGGGAAGAGGTGGGTCCATTGCCATTGTAATCCTTGATATCGGTGGGTATGTTACTCTTCAAGAATTAGATAGTGAAATTCTAACTTCATGCCACTCCAACAGTTTTCACTATGCACGACCCACCACCTCGTTGTTGTGCCTATCAAAACATAACTCAGCATACCTCATCACTCATCCTCCCTCCAGTGAGCTTCCATTTCTCTCAAAAAGACCTCAGGGTATGCATCCCCAGAATACTTGGTTATTACCTTTCCTCCTAGGTGCCAAACTATACACGTCATTGTTACCTTGGTCACCAATCCTTTTAGATGTCACCCAATCAATTCATAAGTCCCATGTGCCCAATTATCGCATGCTATATTGGTAGTATCACCGATGCCAGTTGAGCATCATCAAACTGGATGACTCCTTCTGTAGGGTGGATGGTCTTTGGATCTCTTATGGAACGCACATATATTCTGTCAAGGACCTCCTCTCCAAGGGGTTCAGTATAGGGTGCATACTTTCCATCAACAAGCTGTATAATCACCCTCTCTTCCTTGTTTTTAAAGCTTATGTACCCCTTGTTAAACCAAATATCTACATTACTCTTATAGCACCACAGGCACCCAAGTAAAGCCTGGGAAATTACCTACCTCAAGCAAGCGCCAAGTCTTCAAAATCCCAAGTGAACTTAGTCCCCGAATGGTAATGGTTGCATCCTTCAAGACACCTATGGGCATTGCCTTTGTCTTGTTTTCCATATACAACACATTTGAAGATGGTTGTAATGCAGGTCTTCCCATTTGATGCTAGGCATCTAGAGTGAAAACATTAACCTCTACACCTATGTCAATGAGGATGTTTCTAAGCAACCATCCATCCACTACTACATTCAAAGTGATTTCTTTGTCATAATCAATGCTATGAGGTGGGAGATTTGCATGCAGGATCTACCTTTCGTATTCTTCCCCGGCGTGCGGCACATTTTCCTCAACCATGCCCCTAGCAGGGGAATAATATTCTCCTACCTCAGTAGTTTACACACCTCCTTAACCTCATCCAAGTCATCCTTTGGTGCTTCTACTAGTCTTCTTTGCTCATCTTTTCTAGTTTTCTCTTTTAAGCATTAGATCTCCCCTTGTAAGCTTTGAATTACGTCCATGGTTTCTTGGTAGACTTATTTCTAGTGAGTCGATGTGGATACTTCCCATGTACTACTTCTTCCCTTAAAACTAGAGGTCTTCACCCAAGTGCTTCCCTTGTGCGCACGGACTCGCCCTTGTTGTTACCATAACAGGCTCTAGTTCTAATTCACATATTACTCACGAGATCCATTGTGTGTCACCTTCTTAATACTTACCATGGCAAAGGTGCCCTTATCCTTCCAGTACTGCTAACTCATATGTTCATATAATTCAGGCACTCTTTGTACTTATGTTTTTTTCCACACTAGGAGCATTGTAGAAGATCTAGACATTCACACTTATAATGATCTGTGGCTCCACAATTAAATCATGTTCCATGCAGAACTCGCTTCTTCCTTGTGGTTACCATGACCATGAAATCCTTTGTAAAACCCTCTTCCATGCAATCCTTCATCTCCACACTCTTCATACCGACGTTCATCTCCTTTGGAACTACTGGCAATGTCGATCTGGCAGCACACACCAAGATCGATCGCCTCATGAATTTGGTCAATCAATCTACAATCCTTGGTGTCATGTGTGGTTAAGGTACATATCTTACAATAACAAGATATCTTTTTATGGATTGCACACTGCAATATGGGGCACCTACTTTCATCATGGTCCCCATGACATATTTCGTAGTTTACCACTATGGCACATACCGCCTTCCAAGTACATATCCCACCATTATCCTTTGTGTGCCCTTATACGTTACAATCTATGCACCACATCCCACCACGAATCTTTCGTTGTGTTTCTAGATAATTTATCCAACTTCTTAGCCATGGCCATGATCTGAGCCTCCAAAATGGGCTAACACCAGTGTCAACACTACCAACTACCTCAACGTGTAAAGCAACTTCCAACGCTTCACGCGGGTCCGTGAACATTTTATGAGATAAAGCCCTCCTAAAGGGTGTGATCAACCCTCCAAAAACCACTAAGCATGTTGTGAAGGGTGGATATCATAAGACAATTTAGACAATAGAGTTTTAAAGCATGCATCATATTCCCACATGCTCTCTACCATTCCTTGCTGGATTTCTTTGAGAGAGCTGATGCTCTTCTATTCAAACTCAGGTATGTGGAACTCCGCCAAGAATGCATTTCTCAGTGTGGTATAATCCACAACAGTCTGATGAGGGTCATACTTTCTATACCAACTATGCGTGTGTCCTTGCAAGGTCATCACAAATTGACTGACCTTTCATTCCCTGGGCATGATCCCCTTTACACACCATAGCAGCTCACACTTATGCACATGCTCTGTGGCATCTTCTATGCCACCGTATGTCCAGTAAGTGTAGAGACATCTCAAAAAATACTTGAGGAGGTGGTTGAGGTCCTTGTCCTCCCGATCCAGTCCCTTGGTTTCCTCTGATGTTTCCTCCTCCACCGGATCCACTATATCCTGAGCCACCAGCTCCACGACTTTCACCTCCAGATCCTCCTATGTTAAGTACAGGGCTGTGTTTGTTGTGCCAAACACTCCCATCATTCCACTGAATTGTGTGCCGATAGTTTGTGAACTAGTGCCACTCCTAGTCATATTTCCTCCACCACTTCCTAATGCGCTTCCAAAACTAGCTGGATATGTTCCTTGTCCAAACATTCCACCAAATACTAGAATAGTGTGTGAAGCCATAGAAGTCCCAAATGAGAAGTTGTATCTTTTGGGTGCTGATCGGTTGCTTCTACTGATATCAAATGGATCAATTGTACTTTTCCCTCATTCAAACAAACCAAGCACCAAGGTTTGGTCACTAGGTGGGGTTAGATGCATGCCAACGAATCTTCTTTCTCTATGCGATGGACTCTCATCAAAAGTTGTAAGGTTTTCTCTCTCACGCTTAACAAGATGGGGTACCACAGACTGTTTGGGTTCCACATCCTCCGTGTGGACCTGAACTCCTTTCCACCATGTATGGATCCATAACCCACTTATAATCTAGTGTTGTCTATTGATCTTCCTTTCACACGCTTCTTGCGTTATACTTAAGTCGTCTCTCCTCCCTTTCATTTTCAGTCGTTATGTCATCCATCTTTCCCCAACCTGGCTTCCTCGCCAAGCACTCAGAGTGGTTTATCCGGCCATAGGAAATGCCTCTAAACCCATGGTTACCATCAAGATTTTGATCGCAAGGGGATAACACAGAAATGATCCTCTGGGCTCTTGCAAAAACTCAAACTCAACAACTTCTAGACAGGAATACATGGAAATGGTGTATTCCAAAGTGTAGCTAGTCAATACTCCCTTCCACCAATGATCTATAGCATGGGTCCATGTTAGATCAGCATCTTGCAAGTTCTGATATGTTTCTTGGGTCCAAGGGTGTGACTTATAATACCACCCGATCTAGATGTATAAGCCGAGAGCCATTCAAATAACTATATTGGGAAACAGTAGAAGAAGCTTTCGTACAACTCATGATAAAGAGTGTCCTCCACCCATCTTCACATGGTAAACCTAGGTCCAGTATTGAATTTCTAAGTGAATTCATCCTCCGTGATTTTAAACTAATCTTCAACACCCTCAAGTGTTAAGCACTCTGCCATCACTTTTTACACTAGATCATGATGTATGTCATGTTCCACTACAACTTTGAAAAGAGGTCCCAGCAATGGAACAAAGATGTAGTCATTTTTACACCCCACCAAGAACAAGGGAACCTCATGTGCACCGGCCTATCACCCGAGGCTCTCGAGAGGGAACCAAGTCTCTCTTTTATGTGAGTTTAGTGGAAGGCATAATTCATGATTCTGACTTAGTGATTTAACAGACATGAAAAGCTATAGAGCTTAGAATGGCTTCTACACCCCTTCAATCATAATAGAAACAAAGTGCGCAATGAATTAACTAGAACTAGGAAGTTGTAAATCCATAATTAGACTAACATTCAAGTAAGGTTCATGATCATACAAGATCAAAATCATAGTAGAAACATGCTAGATAATATAGGAAGGAGATCTTAATACAAACATAGTGGTAACCTTATCATATTCATTCATAGTCTTACTACAAATCATCATAGAGAGGAAGACCAAAGTCATGTGCCATATCTGGATCCATACATGTATGCTCAGAAAATAAAATTTGAATTCCCCATTTCCCAATTACATCCTTCCTAGAATCATCTACCCATTTATCCCACAATTCTTGCAGTAATTCTGTAGAGCTCCGCTACCTTGCTTGTGTCTCTATTCGTTGCCAGGGGAATGTGTATAAATAGGCATTTGGGCTCTAACAAACTCCTCTATAACCTCAGATCTAGTCCCAAGTGTCAAGGTATGGGTCACCCCAGGCGCATGCCTCTCCATGTCATGATTAGCTTTTTGGATCTTGTTATCCAAAATTCACCCCTCAAGGTAATTTTGATAACATGCATCAAATTATTCAGTCCCGAGCAAGTAGATTGATTCAAGGCCCGAAATCATGTTTTTGGGGCCCCCTCAGCTTCTCTCTAACTCTCTCATCCAAGAAGAAATCCCAACGAGTTGAGAAAATGGAAAAAATGCAAAAATAAGGTTGCAGGATTGTTTTAAAGCATTTCGGGTCTGAAGGGTTCGGGTCGTACCAGTTCGGGTCATACCAAGGTTCATCGTACCAAGCTTGGGGCTGAAATACAAAGGAAATTGGCTAAGTCAGACATTTTTGTCCCAGGCGGTCTGCGGGATAGTTGGGACATCGGGACGCACAGACGCGAAAAGCCGAAATGGCCAAAAGTGGAAAAAATCATCAAAGTTTTGTTTTCGCGCGGTTTGGGACATCTGGGCCAAAAGTATGTGGGGATGCAAACCAGCCGATTCACCAAAAGACGGTCCATTTTAGGCAACGTGGGAGATATTCGTCTGGGGCAACGAGACAAAGGTACGCGCGGGACGCGTGGGACGCGAAAAGGCCGCAAAAGGGACAAGGAAGCCCGAATCAGCCGATGCGGGAGATATTCTTCTAGGACAGCCAGGGAAAAAGTACACGCGGGATGTGAGGGACACGAAAAGCTGAAACGACCGAAGGCAAAGAAGAAAAGACAACGTTTTACCCATGAAACTTCAAACGGCCATAACTTTTGACTCTGAGCTCGATTTTCACAAAGTGGACTTTTTTGGAACGAGCACGACGTCCTCTACACCAAAAAAACTGGATTTATTATTTTTAATGAGGGTAGATATATTTAATTAAAAGAAACATATTCGGCTCCAGTCAGTCAATGCTCATTCCCGTCAAATGACAGAAAACGCCTGTCAGACCCAAAATAGCTGCCACACTCAAAAGGCCATAACTTTTGCATTTCTCAACAAAATCACACAAAATTGGTACCATTGGAATCATGGCTCTGAGCCCGACATAAAAAAATCAAGAAATTCCATATTTGATGAGATATTGATCTATATTTTCACAAAACGTGGACGGGTTCATAACAGTGTTTTATTTGGTGGTTGGGAGTGCAATTAAGAGGCATGGTCATCATTCTTTCTCTGCTGCAGCACCTGGGATAGTATGGGGAGCCTTTTGCAAGTAATATATAATCATTTTACTCCATTTAATGCCTCTTACAAGTGGTTGAAGGACAGATTTCAGGATTTTCATTTTTCCCCCTCTCTCTCTTCTCATCTTTTCTATAAATTGGAGTGTTGGGCTCATTGTAAAGAGGAGGTAGTTTTTGTAGCAAAGCTCTACCAAAATTGCTTTGTGAAGCCAATGTGTTATAGGCCCTTATTGTGGACTCCTTGCATGGTGATCCAGGCCCTTACCTTGTAACCAATTGAACTGTGCATATCAGGAAGCAATAAAATATAAGTTTGTGGATGTATCTTCCCCTGCTGTGTTTTCTTGCATTCTTCTTGCCCCTTCAACCTCTTCTTTACAAGAATATTGTGTCTATTATTATGTTCATGCAGGGATCCATTATCATTGTGTATGTTTGAAATATTGTTGTAAAATACATTTTTGCTAGATTATGGAGAATTGTCATCACCTCTTCTAGTGTGTAATTTGCTTCTATATTTCATGCATTTGAAGACTACTCTCACACCATCCTTTTCTGGTGTATCACCACTTTAGTGTAGGATTTCATTTTATGCATTCTCTCTCCCTGGTCCCTTGGAAATTTAGATTAGAATAGTTATTTTCCCCTGCATTAGAGTAGATTGTGGCAGGTAGTTTAGGAGCAAGAACCAGCTTTCTCTGGAGGTCTATCTCAAGTAGCAAGTCCCACAACTTGGAGATAGTACCCATGTTATCCAATCACACCGTAAGTTCAAGTATATGCACTTATGGAAACATAAGGGTGCTATGATTCGGTGATAATGAGATCTTCCTATCGTAAGGCATATTCCTTCCAGGACACCCTGTTGCCAGTGGAACCTTATCCAAATGGAACATGTTCTTCATGTGTTCTATCTAAAAGGCCAAAAGCAGTTAAGTCTTGAATTGTTATTCATGTGCGCGTGCATCCTTGGTTCTCCAAGAACCCCTTTTGAATTCTTCCTTACATGCCTTCACTTACGCGCTCCCTCCAGCCATGCGTGCCTACGCACCTTTAAGATTTGGAAGCTATAGAAGGGTCCCAACAGGACCTACCTATCACACTCTCCTCTGGTGCATGGTACCTTCTCTCTCAAACATGATCCTAGCAAGGGAATAATATTCTCTTACCTTAGCATTTTGCATACTTCATTGAACTCATCCAGGTCATCCTTTGGCACCTCGACCTTCCTTCTTTGCTCCTCCCTCCTAGAATACTCCTTTAGACACTTTGGATTTCTCCTTGTCTACCTCCATTGTATCTTGGTATACCTCCTTTTGATGTGTAGGGTCTAGGTACTTCCCATGAATCACTTATTCCCTCAAAACTAGGTTCTTCTGCCTAGGTATTTCTTTTACACACGTAAATTCTACTCTTGTTGTTACTAAAATAGGTTCCAATCTTGCATCACATGTGACTCGTGGCATCCATTGTGTGTCTACCTTTTTAATGTTGACCATTACAACACCCTTGTCCTTCCGGTGCTGCTAATTCATGTGCTCAAACAACTCTAGGCACTCCTCATACTTGTGCTTCTTTCCACACCATGAGCACTGCAATAGGTTTAGACACTCTCTTTTGTAATTATCTATAGACCCACAATTAAAACAGGTTCCACATGGGAACTCACTTCTTCCCCCTCTGCAGTTACCACAACCATGGAATCCTCCTCAAAATCCCCTTCCATATGCACACTCTTTATAATGGCGATCATCACCCTTAGAACTACTAGCAATGCTAGTCTGGTGCACCCCATGATCAATGGCCTCATAGATCTAGTCAATGAGCCTACAATCCTTAGTATCATGGGTTGTAGAGATGCATATCTTATAGTAGCAAGACACATTCTTCTGAAACACACATTGTAACAAAGGGCATCTACTTGCATCATGGTCCCCATGACAAATTTCACAGTCTACTGTCACGGCACGTACTATCCTCTAGGGGAAACTATCCTTGGCATGCCCCTCCACCTCACAATCTGTACACCATAAACCACTACAAGTCTCATGGGTTGAGTTCGTAGACAAATTCTCTAGCTGCTTAGCCATAGCAGAAATTTGAGCCTCCAGGAATAGGCTAACACCAGTATTAATACTTCCAACCACCTCAACATGCAGAGCATCTTCTAATGCCTTACACAGGTCTATGAAAGTTTTATGAGATAAGGCCCTTCTAAAAGGCATAATCAACCCTCTAAAGAACCACTTTGAGCATCTGCAAAGGGTGGATATCATATGATAACTTAGAAAACATATTTTTAAAGCATGCATCATACTCCCAAACACTATCCACCATTCCTTGTTGAATCTCCTTCAAGGCACTGATGCTCTTTTGTTCAAAATCAAGAATGTGGAATTTTTCCAAGAAAGCATTCTTTAAAGCAATATAATCCACCACCGTTTGATGAGGGCCATACTTGTTATACCAATTATGTGCTCGCCCTTACAATTTCATTACAAACCGACTACCCTTCCACTCTAGGGTTATGATACCCTTTTCACGCCATAGTAGTTCACACTTGTGAACATGTTACGTAGAATCTTCAATTCCTCTATAATCTGGAAAATGTAAATACATTTCAAAGAAGACTTGAGGGGGTGGCTGGGGCATGTGTCCTCCTAAGTCAGAGCCTTGATTTCCTCTAATGTTTCCTCTACCGCCTGATCCACCAAATCCACTAGGTCCCGTGCCTCGACCCACCAAATCCACGAGGTCTTGTTCCTCTTGAGCTACGGATCCACCGGAGTCCTGTATTGGTCATGCCAAGGGTCCCCATAGTTCCACTTAACTATGTGTTGATGGTTTTTGATAATGCCCCACTACCAATAGTATACCTCGTGCCACTCCTAGACTCGAGACTGAAATCTTGTGTGTTTATACCTTGCCCGAAAATTCCTCCTAACATTGGAATGGTATTTTCAGCCATAGAAGTCCCAAATGAGAAATTGCATCTCCTAGGAGTAGATAAATCATGTTCAAAGATACCAACTGGACTAACAATATTCTCTCCTTGATCTAGGAAACCAAGTGCCAGGGTTTGGTCACCAAGTGGGCTCAGATGCGTGCCAACATCTCTTCTCTCTCCACATGATGAACTCTCATCAGAAGCCAAAGGGGTTTCTCTTATGCATTTTCTAAGATGGGGTCGCATAAATGGCTCAAGTTCTACGTCCTCTACGTGAAACTCAAATCCTTCCTGCAACGTCTATTACCATATATCCATCACACCTATAACCTTGCATTGTCTAGTAATCTCCCTTTCACATGCTTCACTATACTTGATTCATCTCTCCTCCCTTTCTTTTTTCTGTTGCAACATCTGCCATCTTCCTCCACCCTAGCTTCCTCGCCCAATGCTCAGAATGGTTTAGCCGGCCATTGGAAATGCCTCTAAACTCATGGTAACCATCAAGATATTCATTACTAGAGGGATAACACATATAAATGATCCTCTAGGCACCTGTAGAAACTCAAACTCAGCAACCTCTAGACAAGAATATGTGGAAATGGCATACTCCAGAGTGTAGCTAGCTAGTACTCCTTTCCACCAATGGTCCACAACATGAGTCCATGTTAGATATACATCCTACAACCTCTGGTATTCTTCTTGGGTCCACACACGTGATCTATAATACCAGTTTGATCTAGATGTATAGGCTAAGATCCACTCATATAGTTCTCTTTGGGAAGCGGTAGAAAAATGTTTCATATAATTCATGGTAGAGGTTCTCTTCTACCCATTTACGTGCATCAAACTTAGGTCCACTATTGAATCTTTGAGAAAATTCATCCTTCGTGCTCTTGAACCATGATTCAACACTTTCCAAAGTTAACTACTCTATCATTATTCTCTAAAAAATCATGATGTATGCCTTTTCCCACTATGACTTTGAAAATAGGTCATGGCAATGGAACCAAGATGTAGTCATTTTTACCCCCATCACAAAGGAAAGAAATCCCATGCACACCGATCCTATCACCCAGTGGGCACTAGGAACTCACCCAAGGCATGCACGGGTTCCAAGTCTCTCTTTTATGTGAGTTTAGTGGGAAACATCATCTATGATCCATGTTTGAAATATTTTGAAAGGAAGTAAGACATATAAGCACCCTAGAGCTCGAACAGTTCCGAGATCCTTGCAGTCATTCCGAAAGAAAGCGCTTAAGCGATTATAGATCTTATACTAAAATAGAATGAAGTTTTACAAGCATCATACTTAGTCATAAACATAAATGAGAAAGATGTACACATTAAAATCATCAATGTTCATATTCATATAAGTGGTAACCACATTACATTCATGGAGCCATTATAGAGTGTCACGAGATAAGTAGACCACAATCATGGATTATAACTGGACTTATGTGGCTAGGCTCTAAAAATAAAATTTATACCAGCCCCATACCCTTGATACATCCTTTCCTAGCATAATTACCCAACTAATAGAGTTCTTATAGTATTTCTGTAGAGCTCCGCCCTCTCTCTATTTCTCTCTCTTTACTTCTGCAGGTGCTTGTATATATAGCCTTTCTGGCGCCAATTCATCCTCCCGGTGGCCTCGGATCTAATGCCAAGTGTATGAATGTGGTCCTCCATGCGAGCATGCTCCTCCAGGCCTGAGCTTCCCACTTTTTACCATGATGAGCTTCTAGAATCTTCTACCACAGGCATGCTCCTTCCTGGGCCAACCTATCACCAAGTTGGCACCTTATCCACTCTGCATGCATAGTCGGGTCATGCTTTTCACACTTCCTACCCAAAATTCCCAATATGGCTCTAAGTCATGAACCCTTGGTTCTATCCGCGCATGCACCACGGGTTTCCTTAAACCCTGCCCTGCGTACTTTATCCTTACACTCCTTTCTTCAACTAGGCCTTATGCACCTACATGCCTTTTTGTACTTAGCCACTATTTTAGGGGCCCAACATCTTAGTAAAATTCTTCAAAGGTAGAATGATGGTAAGGTATAGGATCTGAATAATTATATGTACTCACATGTGCAAGTGAAATAGTAAGTTTGTTTTGGTTGATAAATAAGTGTTGCGGTCGGCTCAAAGGAGGTTGATGGGATTGATAAATTCCACGAGATACAAAGTGTTGGTTAGAATTGAAATCTGAATGTCTCGAAAGGAAATATGTAATGGTAACGGGTCTAATAGACATAATTCGAGGGCAATTGGGGTTGAATATACACGAGTTGACAAAGGTCGAGACTGGATTATACGAGATGTAATAATTGATGAATGATTAAGGTGATAATGCATGAATAAAGTACCTACCTAGCTCCATATTATAGGCAAGGCTAAGAATATATGTTACCCAAAAGTGGAATGCTACAAATGTCGGAGGATTAGACTTCATTTTTGACACTCTAGAAAGAAGAAGAATATGGATGCGAGGAATTTTGCAAAATTAACTCCTAGATGTTTAAACAAGCTCCAAATACTAAAGTAGGATTTCTCAATGTTTGCAAGACTCACGTGCATTGGATTGAATACATGAATCTCATGAATATGAGAGGAGGATCCACGATTGAAGATGATGAATGAAGGGTAAGATTTATAGCTGATGTTGATTAACCAATCGACAGGCTCCAAAATGGTTAACAAAATTACTTGAGGGATGCAAATGTCAGATAGTATTACGTTGTCATTGATGCAACACAATAATGCACTCTGATAGAAGAGTTGGACTCAAAAATGTGAGAATTTTCTCTGAACAAGGGCTGGGAATTGGGCTTAAATAATCATTGGCATTTTACCGAAACGCCGACGATTTCAGCCTTTCTAATTTTATTTAGTGAATAGTTGAAACAATTGTCTAATTCAAGTTTATTTGTTTGTGTATTTGAGGGATAAGATATGGGTTTGTTTTTAAATGTGTTGTGTTGTCATATGAGGTGTCATGTTTGTTAGAGATATAATAAAATAGGTTAGATATTATCTCTATTTAGTTTAGAATATATGCTAAGTGGTTTAAATAGGATTTATTAGTTGTACGAAGAGGATTTTAGTAAATAATTTTGATAATGATGATAGATAGGATATTGATGAATTTAGTTAATTAATGAATTTTTTTAATTAAATACATTAAGGTGTATTTTGATTAATAAGGTTTGATTTTTGACTTAGGATATGGGTGGGTATTAATATTTAATTAATGGGAGGATATAAATGTATAATTTAATTCATGAGATATTTTATATGTCTAATGAATACATAAATGATTTAATTAATGAGTGATATGGATTTGTAATTCGTGGATGTATTTAATCGATTAATCGAACTAGGATGAGAAGGTGTAGATTTGTGCAGGAAATAATAGCGAAGAAATGAGTGTGCGAATTTTGAGTGTCTAAATTTTGCCCCTTTTTTGAGTTGTTTTAACACAAGCCATGAGACAAAAATGAGGTGTGATGGAAGTGAAGGATGATGGAATAATGTCCCAAGATGAGTTAGAGAAATAAGATAAATGTCATCATAAAATCAAGTGATAGGAGAACAAAGGGTTTGTGTCCTACAGACATATGATCTAACAACAAAAGGATGTTTTGATAAGGTCAAAGGACCAAATGATAGATGTTGTCACAAAAAGTGGGCTTACGAGGCCATGAAGTCAAGTGATAGGGGAACCAAAGGGTTCATGTCCTATAGACATATGACTTTACAATGATGATAAATAAAATAAAAATTTGATGAGGTCAAAGGACCACAATTTGATAAGGTCAAAGGACCACAATTTGATGAGATCAAAGGATCATAATTTGACGATTCCACAAATGTGGACTTACGAGGACTAGATGGGGTCACGAAAGTAACCAAAAGTGTAGTACCCAAAGAAGCATTAGTTTGACAAATGTCAATTTGATTGAACAAATGTGATGTTTTAGACACAACGAAGTCATGTTGAGATGTATTGAAGATTATGTTTATTTTAAGAGATGTTAATATTTTATATTTTATTTCTTTGTGATGATGTTGATGTTGATATTAATGATGTTTTAGATGTTGTTGGTATTTTTTTGGGTGATGATGTTGATGTTAATGTTAAGATTCATTGATTTGATCTTAATATTTGTCATAATAATGAAACATGGATTGATTGCTTTGTATTGAATTTGATACATATGTGATGGGAAGAAATGGAATAAATGCACTTGAACTTCTAGCCTTTACAATAGTTGTTAACAAATGACTAACAATGGGTAGTCACACGTAGGATCTTGGCTCTAGAGATGATAAATATGTACCTTCCTAGGACATGAGAAGGGCCGACATATGTAGGTTGTGTGGGAGAATAGGCTCTCCTTTCAAAGGTTTCATAGGGAAATGCCCTAGCTTTACATTATTTGATTTTGAAGCAAATTGATCAATGCGGGAAGTTTTCTATAATGGGAAAGCTGATCAATGTGGGAAGCTTTCTGGATGGTTTAGATATTGATGTATTTTTAAGGTTGATCAATGTGAGAATCTTTTTACATAGGTAGCCATCCTTCGAGGGTATGGTCTACATTTTTATCTTTACAGAATGGTCTTCCTTGAGGGATCGGTCTATAACTTGATTTTTTTATAATAATTTTGACTTTGAATAGCTGTCCTTCAAGGGAGCAGTCTATTATATTTTGAATTTTGAGAAATGCATCCAAATAATTATTTTTGACTCTATCTTGAGCTGAGGGCAAGACCCTAATAGTCTGTTTCAAGGAGGGGAAGGAAGATATGTGCATGACCTACACATGTGTGCCCCAAGACATGTTTTTGGTTGGTATACAAGGTAGGATGGAAGTAATGATTGAGGGGTTCCTACTAAGGAGGAACTTATCCCTATGAAAGATGTGATGAACAGAGTCAATGTGGTGCTCATCTTTAAGGTTTGCGAGGATAGTGACAGAAGACCACATGCTTTAAAATCATTAGAATGATAAGATGGTTGGTGGATGATGGAATAAAATATTTGATGTGACTATTGTCATGACGGTCAATGTGTTAATAGTAGAAAGGCTGCAAGTGCAAGGTATTCGAAGGTTTACCCATGTTATATGGACTGATCCAATCGGGGAAAAAATTCACATTTACTCCTTTCCAGAGTAATGACATTTTGATTTGATTAGACAAAGTAAGTTTATAAGGATGTGTGAAGTGATATTTCCGAAGTCTAGTATATAGGATCCCTCCTAACATAACGTGGTAGATAGCATGTGCTAAAAAGGAAAAAAAAATAGGATGTTGGAAATTTTGATTTTGATTGATTGAGTATATGGTAAATGGAGGGGATGTGGAACCTTTAACAAAGGATTCAATGAGGCTTTGGTTCTAAATTTTCTTTTATGTATTTATTTTTTTCGTATAGGTGGATAAGCCATATTGTTATGAGATGAAGGACTTTCATTGGATAGTGACAAGAAGACACACGAGATGGATTTGTCAAGACCTGATTGAAGATGAATCCTTAGTTCTAGATATATCAATGATGATACCGTAAGTGTATTGGGTATATGTGTTGATAGTGTTGATAGACCCTCAAGGGAAGGTACTTGAGTGTGTAAATGGACCTTCAAGGGAAGGTTCTAACATGATTGAGGATATTCAAAGGAAGGTACTAACGAGTTTCATGGACCTTCAATGGAAGGTGTTGACAAGGTAGATGGACCTTCAATGGAAGGTGTTGGAAAGGTAAATGGACCTTCAATGGAAGGTGCTAATGGGATTGATGGACCTTCAAGGGAAGGTGCTAAAAAAATTGACTAACCTTAAATAGATGGTGGTGACAAAATTGATTGACCTTGATGGAAGTTTCTAACCGGGTTTCCAACAAAGGTTTGTTGATGGTAGAAGAAGGATGTCCCCCTTTCCCTATAGATTTCGGTAAGGGTATTAACAAGGGTAGAGGTGTTGGTGATATCTTAGGATGATCTTCTTCTGGGAGAAGATAATCGACAAGGAAAATTTGTTAGATTATGGCTTTTAATGCTTTACAACTTTCTGTATCATTGCCTAGGATTCTATGATAGGCGCAATTTTTTTTTTTCATACCATGTGGGTTTTTAGTATGTGGATTAGGTGTTTTGATGGGTGGTAATGTGATAAGAGATTATTATATGAGCCTCTCAAGGATATCAATATAAGTCCCTTTTGGAGGGTTTGAATTAATGAATTTTGATTTTGGTTTTGATTTACGAGAATGCTTAGTAGGATGTGTATTTTGTTTGGACATAGTTGGATTAGATGTCATATGGTGTTGCAACATCATAGGAATGTTTTGAGGTTGATAAGAAGGATAATGTGACCCGAGAAAGGGGTTGATAAAATTGGATGAGGGATGAGGTCCCAAAATGGATGAGGAGGGATGAATAGGGTATGACTGTGTGTAGTATTGAGATAAAGGATGGGGTCCCAAAATAGATGGAAAGTCTGATGATGTGCACTTTGGCTTTGTAACTTTGATTTTAGGAAAAGGAGGAGTTTCTACTATGAGGCGAAGAGGATAAGGGAGCAGATGTGATAGGTTTCAAGTCTGTAACGTTTATTTCAGATCTATGAGAAGGACTCATGTTAGATGACGAGGGTGTGGTTTTGGATGTGATGGTATTTGACTGCATAGTGTCTGATTCAAGACAAGGTTCTGTGTTGGATGGTAAGTGATGAGTTGTAGATAAGATTGGATTGAAATTGGATGAAGGATACATTGCCTCTAGAGATGATTGAGGTGGATTAAAGAATTTTTCTAATTCTTTGATTAGTTCAATGAATGGTGGGATATCAAGATTTTCAATTATAAAGGCTTCTTTAGTAACAAATTCTAAAGTGGAATATGAAGATTGCAAGGAGGTAATAGGTGTTTGAACAGGGGACACTGGTAATGTCAATGTATGAGTATCATTGGAAGGAGGATCTAGGGGTGTTGAATCTTTGAGAGGAAGCACTGACGATGAAGGGGTCTCCTCATGGGGGAAAATTGTGTAATAGCATTGATGGTATGACTGGAAGGATGTATAGTATCCATATGAACTAGAAACTCTTCTCCTTGCTTTTTGGTAACAAGAAACTCCCAATTTGGAGGATATGATTTATACAATCTTGGCGAGATCAATGGTTTTATTACAAACCTGATGATAAGTGAGGATATGTTTGGATCCTTTGGTAGTTGTTTCTAAATTATCTAACCTATTGGATAGAGCTTGTAAAGGATCATTTGTGGGAGTAGATGTGAAGAAGTTAACAAGAGGATATAATTGATTTGACTGATATGAAATAAGATGCTTTTGTTGTGAATGTGCTTGATGTAGAGGTTGATTAGGGATAATTAGGGGAAATATGGTTTGTAAAGTGGGTTGTGATAAAGGGATATGTGGAGATGTGGAAGAAGGTTGAGTATGTTGTTGTTGTTGGATGAGAGGAATTGGTTGAGGTTAAGTAGGGATATTTTTATAAGTTTGGGATGTCTGAGGCACCGAAGATGGGATTGAAGTAGAGATGGGTTGGTTAGATGAAGGATAAGAGATATTAATATTTAGATGAAATTGTGATGAAGGAGAGGCTGTGGAAAATATTTTTGATGAGATACATTAGATATGGGTTGAGAAGCCATAGTTTGGAAATAGCTTGATTGTGAAGGATAGCCATAGGATTGTTGGATGGAATTGTTATATGATTGTTGGATTGGTTGAAGGGTGGAAGTTCTATAAAATACATTGGATGGTTTGGATGGCTCTGGTAACATTCCAAATTTAATGTATGTTGGATAAGAAAATCTTGGGTTGATAAGTCTGATAAGAACTACATTCTTTATAGAGAATGTTTTGATTTTGATTAGAATAAAAAGGTGATGCATAATGATTATGAGGATATAGTGATGTATAATGTTGATCCATATTAAATGATAATCAATTATCAATGATACAAACAAAGCTATAAGAAAGCTACAAATTTAACAGACAAGTCAAGCAAAATAATTTTAATTATTTTGATTTAATTAAAAAAGGAGTGAAATATGTAAAATGGTTAATGAGGGCCCTAGGAAAATGGTAAGATATGGATGGTTTTAGGTATGTTATGGAAGGATTCCTCAATATACCCAAAGTTACATGAGCCCTAAATCTGTATTGTTATCGATACGGGCTTGATATTAGGGCATAACTCCTCACTTCATAGTCCTACAGCAATAAGGGTGTCGGGTACTTAGCCGATGTATACCGATAGTCAGATATTTATACTCTTCCAAAACGCTAAGTCGATTCTCCTCTTGGGGATCAATTCCACGTAGGTATCCACCCGAGGTGGAATTATTTGAATGCATTTTTTATTTTTGAAGTGATTTGGTTGTGTGTGAGGAATAAAATATGTGAATGCAAAAAGTAATCCTCCTAATTAATGTTAAATGATCAAGAAGTATGAAATGGTTAATTTTTAGGACCCAAAATGAAGTGTTACTTTCGATGAGAAGAGGAAATAAGAATGCAATATAGAAATAAAAATAAAGTTTTAGAACTCAACGTTCAAAGCTCCTTTTATTTATTTTTAATTTTTAGCAGAATTTTAAGCACGTGATATCCAAAGCACATGAGCTTTCCATAATCAATACCTATGAGACATGTTAGGAAAGATAGAAAGAAGAAAGTAGAAATAAGAAATGAAAATTAGGATGTAAGATTATATAAAAATACTTAGAGGAATCACAGGTGATTTGTCCAATCGTAGGTGATTTAGCCAATCACGAGGGAAAAAAATTTACATAGAGATTTAGAAAATTAAAAATATGTTATTTTATTGATGAAATAAAACAAAAAGACAAGGGACGAGTGTCCCACCAAGCATGCCAAGATGTTTACAAAAATTTTACCTCTTCAACTTAACCTAATAAGAAAGATAATAAAAATTACTAAACCTCCAAATGCCAAGGTTTAGAGATACCCATGGATGATACGTGATGTTGTGCTACATGAAATGAATGATATAAAATCTTGTCCTATAAAAGAGATATTCAATCAAAGAAACTACACAAGATGAGATTTCCTAGAAAAATGCCGGTCCACGAAAGTCAATAGACTTCCTTATGAGGATGTCAATCCACTTTTATGAAATTGATCGAGTAATGATAATATGGTAACAAAATGATAGCAGACGATATAACCAACAAATGTAAAAGGCAAAGGGATTGACATAGTCCAAGGCTATATGTTGTTCTGATGGTGATACCTAATCCAAAGGGAGTTTAGGAGTCAAAATATGAATCAAAGGAGAAAGGAAATTGATCATTTATGTGCTCACAAAGGTGACTGAGGTAATGTGTTGGATTAGCTGACTGATAAAATGTTGTGGATTATTCAAGAGAGCTTAATAAACTTCTGTAAAGGCAGAATGATGACAAGGGATAGGATCGAATAATTATATGCCTTCACATGAGCAAGTGAAATGGTAAGTCTATTTTAGTTGATAAATAAGTGTTGCATTTGGATCAAAAGAGGTTGATGGGATTGATAAATTCTCACAGAGATAGAGTGTTTATTAAAGCGAAGGATGAATATCTGAAAGGTAAGTTGTAATGGCAAAGGGGTTTGATAGACAAAAATTGTCAGTGATTGGGGCTGAATATACACATGTTGAAAAAGGCCAAGACATGATTGTTAGGATGTTATAATTGATGAATTAGTAAGGTGATAATTCATGAATAAAGTGCCTACCATGTTCCATATGATAGGAAAGGATGAGAATAGATGTTACTCGGAACTAGAATGCTATAGATGTTAGAGGATCAAACTAGATTGTTGGATGCTCTAAACGCTCTGGAAAGAAGAAGATTGTGGATGATAGAAGTCTACAAAATTGACTCCTAGATGTTTAAATGACCTCTAAATACCAGGGTAGGAGTTTTGGATGTTTGGAAGACTCACATTCAGTAGATTGGAGACCTGAAGCTCGTGAATGTGAGAGGAGGATCCCTTGATTGGAGATGATGAATGAAGCAGGTAAGATTTGCAGATTGATGGTGATTAACAATCCTGACATGCTACAAAATGGTTAACAAAATTTCTTGGGGGTTGCAAATGTCATAAATTATTACATTATCATTTATGAAACATAATAATGCAACGATAGAAGATTTGGACTCGAAAAATGTGATAAGTTCCTTGTGGATAAGGGTTGGGCATTGGGCTTAAATAATAACTAGTGTTTTTTGAAATGTCGGTGATTTTGGCCTTTCCAATATCATTTAGTGAATAGTTGAAAAGTTGTATAATTTAAGTGTATTTGTTTCTATATTTGAGGGATAAGATATAGTTTTTTTAAATGTGTTGTGTTGTCATATGAGGTGTCATGTTTGTTAGGGATATGATAAAATAGGTTGGATATTATCTTGATTTAGTTTAGGATAGATGCTAAGTGGTTTAAATAGGATTTATTAGTTGTACGAAGAGGATTATATAAAATAATTGTGATAATGATGGTAGATAGGATATTGATGAATTTAGTTAATTAATAAAGATATATTTGTTTAATTAAATGGATTAAGGTGTATTTTGATTAATAAGGTTTGATTTTTGACTTAGGATATGGGGTGGGTATTAATATTTAATTAATGGGAGGATATAAATGTATAACCTAAGTCATGAGCTATTGTATATGTCTAATGAATAAATAAATGATTTAATTAATGAGGGATATGGATTTGTAAGTCGTGGATGTATTTAATTGATTAATTGAACCGAGATGAGATGGTGTAGATTTGTGTAGGAAATAATAACAAAGAAATGAGTGTGTGAATTTTGAGTTTCTATAGTAAGGCCATATTAGTATCATCCACATGAATTTGGCTCTCATGGGCCCCACCAATTCTTCTCACAGTCATGTTCTCTAACTCTGTTAGGAATATTATATTGTTTACATTGGTGAATGTTTGAATGTAATATATATTATCATGGAGATAATATATATGGGTGAATAAATAAAATGTAATATTATTAAATATGAGAAAATATATCTCATATTAATAATATAGGTTTTATATATTAGTTGTGAGTTTGTTGTATAAACAACTCACGTTGGTATTTTTAGGATTAGTTGAGTGTGTTGAGATAACTAAGGGATTGAGAGAGATTAGTGGAAGGTTGAGAGATATGTGGGATAAAGGATGACTCCTATTTAATAGGAGATCATATGTGTATTTATACCTCTCAATGTAAATGAAGAAATATCCCGGATGAATTGAAAATTATTCTAATATTATTTTATTCGGTGTTTTTATTGTGTAAGATTATTTCCAATAATCTGTACCAACTTTAAGATAACCATCTATCAGAATGATAGGTCTACATCCAATGTTTTGAAGGAAACACAAGTCACTAGTGGTAGTACCTACCCCTTCTCCAAATTATGTCATCATATTCTATGTCTTATCTACTCATTGGCTATTAGATTCCCAACTTAAGGAAGAGGATAAATGAACCCCTATATAAATTCATCAAGCATTGAAATTTAAAATACACATGGTGTATGGAAGGTGTAGGAGAGTGCATAAAAATGTGTGCCCAATCAAAACCACGTCAAAAATGGGAAGAAACTTTCTTATATGAATTTCCATGATCCATATGTTTCATTGTCTTCCACCGAACCTAGGTGGTCATAACAAGGATCTTTCACAAATGGTTTTAGAGAGATTATCATTTAGGATAGGATGTTCCACATAAGGGTGTTTCATGTATAATTACACTTACAGATCCTACATATGCACTGAACATGCTGGAATATTGGCACACACAACTAATCTTACTCCTCATGTCAGCCTACCACACTAAAGTGGGAGCCTTGGTGCAATCACCCAAGGCATGAAATACTACCGGTCCCATTATGGTTTACCATTATGATAAGTGGAAATTAAATAGTAAATAGAACAATAGAATATATAAGGGGACATAATATATCAATATACTCATGCATAGTAATTCATTTTCTCCATAATACCTTGTACTTCATATTAATCATTCAAAAAATTACACCAACCATCTCATTATATTATCTCTCTAAAAGAACCACCCAACTCACACTGACCTACTTGAAACTCCATTTACAATGAACCCTTCAAGGGTTATATATACTAGTGGGGGCTTTCCCTTCACTAGTTGAATAAAATTTATTTACATTGGGGTGGTGGCTAGGCCACATGCCACCATACCTTACTTCTGCATGGTAATACCTCTAGAAGCTCCTCAACTATATTTATCCATGTCATCCTTTTACTCACCTCATGTGCTATCTTTATACCATATATCTCTAGTCTTCTTTTTTTGTTCTTGTGTCATCTTCATGCAAGTGACTCAAACAATTAGTTATTTGTCTATCTCGGCACATTTCTTAATTCATGCATTTGCATACTCTCTACCCATGTGCCTTCGCATCGTCTTGTGAATATTCCTTCTTCCTTATCCCGAAACCATCATGATTATCACCAGAACTTGTGTACCTTGCGACCTTTTTACGTTGTGCTTCTTCAAAAATATTACACTTGGATTCTCCATTATCCTTACGTGTAGTTGTTTTTGTCCTTTCCAAGCATATATTTTCCAACCTTATTGCGAGGCATATTTTAAAACCTTATAATGTGATTCATTTCTAAAATGTCTAGTGTGCCAATCAAACTAATAAAGAATAATTAATCTCCATTCCATAATATGGAACACAAATAATAAAGAATATAAAAATTCTAAGGTCCAACATCACCCCACAATACTTTGGATGTACGCTCCTAGAAAACATTTTTGGCTCCTTGAATAGCTCTGGAACCTCTTTTTTAGAATATTTTCATGCACATTCCAATATGATATTACATTTTTGAAGAGAGGATTTATGTGATCTAGTTATATGGCTAGTTTAGTAAATTCCTTTACACATTTAACACCAGTATTGTCTTATGTATGCATTTATTTGAGATTTTAGATGGCCTCAATGCACATGAATTCCAAATTGGTTTTAACCTTGTAAATGATTTTCTGAAATTTATCCAATTTTTTTTTACTTTTTCCCTCTTTTTCAACCACCTCTTATCACATTATCTCAAATTCCTCCATGAAATTGTTGTGAGTAGCCTTATTAATCATTTCTTCCTCCATTTGGGTTGTTAGGAAATTATTAGTTATTCGCATTTATTAGTTTATTATGAAATACATTTTTTTTTATAGTGGTTGTAACCACTCGTGTGAAATAGAAGATATAAGAGATTATATGAGTATTAGCATGATTTAAGGGAAACATTAGTTACATTTATTAATCCTATTATGAGGCCTATTTATATGTATTGTATCTTTATATTAATTCCATAGAAGAAGAAATATTATTATTGTGTTTAATTAGTTAATTCTCTGACCAAATTAACATTTGGTATCAAAGTATGAACCAATTTTCCATTTCCATTTTGTACCAAATTGGCTCAAGTCAAGGGAAACATCTCATGGCAATGGAAATTTCCTATTTTTTGGGGGATCGAGTGGCGGACATCAACAATAGTGGCTACCACTAAAAACATTTTGTCCTTATGGCATGTAATGTAAAATAATTTCTGTGTGAGTATAATTTTATACGATATCCCTTGATGTAAAATATAGTAGAGAGAAAAATCACTAATGATGCAGATCAAGGATCTGAAAAGGTTTATGGAAATCAGAAAACAACATGAAGTGAATAGTTGATGGGTGCTTCTTCATGTCCAAGTTTGTGGTAAATATGTTGAAAACTATGGAAGGATGATGATAGAGGTCCCTTTATTTTTATGAAGATCATGATCCACGAGAATGGGTGTACCACTAGAGGCAAGAAAATTGATCTTGAATATGTGAAAGTTTTTCTATCATGTTCGTAATAAGGTGGGCAATGCTAGGAAATTATTAGTGCTTCACATTAATTGGTTTGTCATGAAATATATTTATTTGTATAGTGGTTGTAACCACTCATGTGAAATATAAATGTAGGAGATATTCTATGAATATTAGCATGTTTAAAGGGAGACATTAATTACATTTGTTAAGCCTAATATGAGGCATATTTATATGTATTATATATTTGTATGAATTCAATAGAAAAATCAATAATATTATTGTGTTTAATTAGTTCATTCTTTGATCAAATTAAGATGGGATTTTATTATTTCTTGTTTTTGGGCACCTTCACACATTTGTATGTTAATAATATACATTTTCTTGAAAAATACTTTGACGATTTTGTTTGTATACATAGTTTTACCTTCAAGTTCCTTCATGAGATTTGTACACACTTCTAATTTCTTCCCACGAGACAACCCCAATGTTTTTATATTCGCCCTATTTTCCTATTATCTTTTTATGTCTATATTTTTAAATAGGATGTTGAGTAATTGCTCCATCTCTTCTATATGATCACGTAGAATGAGTGGGATTTCTTACGTAAGTTTTGGTTCATTAAAGATAATCTTATCACCTAATTCATTTTCCTTAGTATCGGTGTGCGCATATTTTTATTACAATATATTTTTCTCCTTGATTAGCTCACATAGATTATTTTTGGTTGATTTGAGATCATTCTCCAACTCGTTCACTCTTCTTCTATGTACCTAGATATTTACGTTATTATTCGAATTATATTGGACTAATTCACCAACTATTTTTATTAGCACCTCAACTACTTGTTTCTAAAAGGTAATAATTTTTGGTGAGGGATATGTGTCCCCATCCCCTACAAAAAAATATTTAAATAGACACTAGGTAGTTCAATGATAGGATCCTCTATGCAAACATAAAGGGAAAATTACATATCCTTCTTAGTGTGCTTTGTTACTATAGACTCCCTCATCCAATCCCAAACAAACAAGTCCTTTTCATCCTTCCCTTTGCGGTACCTTGTGCGGATGGATTTATGAGGTTTTTTTGAATCTACATTAAACTCTTCATTGTATTCATCATCATGTTATTCTTCTAGAAGTACCATTGTGATCTTTGCCTTGTCATGGAAATTATTCTCTTCCTCCTCTTCATCTTCACATCCACCCTTTATGTTGCCACCACCTCCATGTTCTTATTCTTCTTCACCAACACTTGTTTCCTCGTATTTACCTAGGACCACCTCTAGGGGTGATTTTTGAGCTAATGATGTCCCTTTGCCTAAGTCTTTGGATCCCTCATATTTCTTTGTTCATCTTCTCGCATGGGAATGGACTATAGAAGGGATATGTTGCATTGAGATATTTTTTTACACCACCTTGTTTGAACCTATCTCTCCTCCTCCATTGGGTGAAATTGTTTATTTTCCACCCAATATTTCTTAGGTTTCTATTTATACTAGCACGTTATACCCCTCCATACCAATGGTAGTTCTTACACTACCTACCTTTTTCACTATCCCCCTTGTTAGTGGTCTTTGGCATGGTTATGGAGATTTTTTTCACTATCCTTTCACTTATTTTTAGTTGTATCCTTTTGTCCTCCTTTTTCTCAAAAAGGTATTTTATTGCCTCATCCTTTGTTCCCATTTTTTATTTTTCCTAGTGGGTAGAATGATCTTATCATCTATATCTTCCTCCTCTTTTGGACTCACTATGTCTTTCTTTTTATTTGGCCTTAGATAGTAAAATAACTTGTGCACCTTTTTGTTTACTATAATTATCTCCACTTGACTAAGGGATAAGATATTTGACTCATTCCTTTCCACATATGCTTTTCGTCCCACATACTTGCAATATTTATAGAGGGTATGGATGTTGGCATCACCCCTCATTCTACGTAATTTTTTATTTTCTTTTCTTCTTTAATCCTATTTATGGATCTCACAAAGTAGTATCTTATGAAATCATAAAGAAATTTTTCCCAATGAGACTAATTCCCATCAATTTACATGAATCACCCCATGTAGTTGTGTTACATCACCAAAAATATTTCTTCCCCATCTAATTCCTTGGGTAGTTCGCACGGGATTCTCCAATCATGTTCAAACACATTTCACAAGTGTTTCAAAAAATTTCCCAACCTCGGTTTAAGTATTATCAATAATTTTGGGCACCATGAATTTATTTTTTTATTTCGGTGGGAGACGTTTTCTCTAAAGGGTATATCCATTTAGGTTCTCCTACACACTCGGGGACACCTATCTCTTTAAAGACCAAAATTAGGAGTATAACACCCCATTAGAATTTTATCATAGGATTACTATGTGTAAGATTTGCATCTTGTATTATACCTTTGGAAATATACTGTGGAAGATTATATTGGGTCCTTGCATCATTTTGTGTACAATATATAAGAATATCTTATTATTCTATGTCAATATTTCTACACCCTCTAGTTTGTATGTAAAAATTCATGCTACAACTCTTGTTCATGGGTTGTATATCTTAGTGATGGAGAAGGTGCACCCCATTTTATTATAATTCAAAAGTTCCCAACCTCATCAATTCCTTGTCATTTTCTAAATCTTGTGCCAAATCCTCCCCAATATTGATCAGTCATGTTTCTTTTCAGATCATAGAATGAGTGATTTTCATGCACCGACCCACAAATTAAAAATATTCCTCACACACCCATAAGATCAAGTATTGGAAGAGTTCCACTAGTTTTTAAAGTAGGGCAGCTCGTAAATATGGAGAAACCTTACTTTATCAAGCATCCTCTTCACGATATCATCATAAGTGGTGTTCCTTGTATCATCCTACTTATTTGTTTCATGCACAAATTATTTATCCACTACTCCTTCCAATCTATGTGCATGGTGATTACATTTAGATATCTTGCACATGAACCCACTTGGGTTTTCCATTCTTTTTCTTCTATGATATCTTATAGGTACTACATTTCAAAATTTATTTGTATGGGAATTTTGTCCTTTTATTTGTGGCTAGGATTCATTGTTTTCTTGTCTTTCTTCTTTAAGGGTATGGAAGAACTAGTTCCTACCTCAACCTCATGAATTTCCTCCTCTTCTTCGTATATATTTCTTCCTCACCACTCGGGACTTCTTTAATGATAGTGTTTCTTGATTATTCTTCTGAAATTGACTTTGTATAAGTGTTTAAACTAGTGTTACAAGAAGTATTAGGTTCTTGTGAACCCCTACTTGTGTGTGCCTCATTTTTCCTATCCTTTGTACTGTGTCGATCTTGGATTCTTCCTGGTTTACTCAAGGGAAAATCACTGTCCCAAATTTCCTCGTCCTATAAGAACATCTCGACCTCCATGTTAATGGTGGTCGAGGATTATGTTTTTCTTATTGTGATAGGAATATCTCTCACCTTTAAACCATTATTGCTGAATATTTATGCCACCTCTAGCTAATCCTACCACCTAATTGTTACTTTCACTAATCATTCACTGCGTAAAGCTTCAACCCTTCTCTAATGGTGAATGATTTTATAGTTTTGAGTGCTCTAAAGTTATTTTTTTATTTTTCGTTATTTCTCTCTTCGATTTCTTGATCTCAACTATAAGGTAGCTTTCCAAATGAGCTACTTCATTTTTATACCCTTTCAAATGGGTAATTAATGTTGTATATACTTATTTTGCATGCTTGGAATTTTATTTCTCTACCAAATACACTTAATGTTGATTTGTTGGTATTTCTTTACCACTTTTTGGTTTCAACTTAATTTGACAACCCCATTGTATGTGTGCATTGTGAAACTCATGGAATCATGTTGCTTCTCTCCTTTGTGCCTCAAGTTATGTTAGATGGATTTCATTCTTGGGTCATTTTTTTGTTCCTTGTGCACTTCTTCCTTCTCATGCACTTCCCCTTACCCCGCAACCTCTTAAAGCCATGTTTCCTTTTATATATCCCTATTTACACACACCCCACTATCCATTCATATAGGTTAATCAATACTTTCAAATTTTCTCCATGTTCAAACAATTTTTTTTTATTTTCACATAAGAAACTTTTCTCTGTTCTCCTTTTCTCATTTTCTCCTTTTCTGAAAAATCTTTTATCGTATTTTGGCTCATTGTATTTCCCACACTCGATTAATTATAAGGTTTTTTAATTCACATATCTACCCCATTCTTTATGCAATTTTTTCCCACTAGCACCAATATGGTTGTTTCTTCACCATTGATTTATTTTTTCTAGTATTGGGCACATATTTCTTACCAAATTCCCCCAACACAAATTTTCACATGGTCCTCTATGTTTTCTTTTGATTTTTCAACTGAGACACTTTTGTTATGACATGTATAATATTTGGATTAAAACCTTCAACCAAAATAATACAAGAAAAAATGCACAAGTATCATGCACTTATTACATTTATAGAAAAGAAAATATTATTATGAATTGAAATAATAACAAATCTAGTAGCATATGTTTTATTTTATTACAAACATGAATTTAGTGGTAGTAGGGTTTTATCCCACTACCCTTCAAGTATCTGACAAAGGATTTCAACTAATGTCCTTCAATTTGCATGCCCATGCAGGAAAAAAACATCTATTTCATATGGACCTAGACAATGTGTATTGATTTTTCCCATGTTTTTCACATATTTTGATTCATATAACAACTCTTTTTGCACCCATTATGAATTTATTTTTTTATGTTTCTATAATTTTGTGCCTTTTTTCTTTCCTTTTATATACTCTATCTCCATCATGCACATGCCCTTTGTTCATCCATTTGTAGTAACTTATTTAAGTGCTTAGTGATTGAATCCTCATCATCCAAGTTTGTAATGTGCGCTATTCATAGTGAGAAATTATAAACTCAATAGATAACACAACTTATGTTCCAAACACAATCTCAAATGGTGTTTCATTATTAAAGTGCTTGTAATTTGTTTTGTATTCTCATATTACCATTGAAAACTTTTCATCCCAATCCTTGCATCCGACATCACAAATATTTGTTAGAGTTTTGTTGATTTTTTTAATGTATCAACCATTTTATTATCATGTGGGTGGTAAGGAGTTGTTTTATGGCATACGACCATAAATTATTGTAAAAGGATATGTATTGTGTCATTGAGGAAATGGGTTCCTTTACCACTTGTAAGGCATAGGGGGCATCCATAGCCACTTTTTATATTTTCTCATAGAAATATGTCAATTATTTCCATGAAATATTTTTTTGGTGTTTCCTCCACCCATCTTGTTAAGCAATCAATTCTCATAGTAATATAGTGTGCATTTGTTCTTCGCTAAAAGGGATTTTCAGGTACGATAAAATCAATTTTCCACTTCACAAATAGTTATTGAATAATCACTTCAATTTTCTTTAGGGAAAGGTATCGCATGATAGCTACATGAAGGGGGTGATCCAAGAGACATAAATAATCAAAATTAATGGGGTGATGGTTGGGATAGCAGAAATAGGATGACATGAAGAAAAGAAAAATAGAAAAATTACATAGTTGATAAAGAATAGATTAAGAGAATTAAGTGAATTGTTATATTAATAAAAACAATCACGAGGAGGAGGATGGAAGAGAGAGCCAAGATAGCTACAAAGAATAAGGAGTTAGAGAAAAGGACATAAAATTAGAGACTAACAAGGGAGGAAAGGGCAAAGAAATTGAATGAATTAAAGGAAAAAATGAATAAAACTTGGAAAATAGAAAGAGAAAAATCCACTTCAAGTGGAGGCCAACAATTTGCTAACTGAAGATGGAGGTAGACACACTACGTCTTATTATAATTCCCACATCGGGAGGAGGAAAACATTTTGGTTACCTGCGGAACCCCATGGTAAGATATTCCATAGACAATTCAATTCAACAATCGATAACAAAGCAAGATATCCTAATGAGAGATTTAAAGCGGTTAGTAGGTGGCTTAGAACTGAATTTGAAGAAGGTACTAGGAACATAAACTAGGGAAGTGGAAAGAGAAGTACCGTTATTAATTAAAGAGAAAGGTGAAGAAGAAGAGGAAGTAATTGGTATGAAGGAATTAATTAAAGAATTCAGAGAAAAGATAAACATAATAGAAGAAAATAATCAAGGAGAGATAATCTCAAAGAAATAAGACAAAGAAAAATAAATACAAACTAAGAAAAGGATAAGTAATGAAGGATTAGAAGAAAACTATAGATTAAGAGATGCTAAAGGTCGGAAGTTATTTTTTGAATAAAATGATTATGAAAATATGTCAAGAAAATATGCACCCCCAACCACCACACGAACCCAAAAGAGATGACCCCTGGATCGGGTCTCCATTCCATGAGTCACTTAACACACCTATTTGAAAGATAGAAAAAGGAGAAATTTTGATGGAAAGATACCAACAATTACAAGAAGAAAGTAAGAAGAGAGAAGAAATTGTAAGCGAGTTCGAGAGAAATATTAGGAGAATTATAATTTGATATTAAATTATCCCGAGACAAAGGGAGGAAATTAAGCTTGACAAAACTCATAACCTATCTAAGAAAGTAAAATTCTTGAAGCAGCTATCAACTACTTAAATAAATCCCCAACCAACTAAAAATATGGCTCAGAAAATTAAGGTACGTGTATTTGGAAAAGAAACCAAAGATGTTGAGGAACACTTGCTCATCTTGGATTCATATTGGAAGAGTAACTATATTTCATATGACACCAAAAATTTATATGAATTCATACGTACTCGAGAGAGGACACCCCACTTTGGTATATGAAACCAAATGCACAAGGCTCTAAATATTGGGATGCAATTGAGAAGGAATTTAAGACACACTTTCACTTTCCAGAGGAACCTTCGAGAGGGAGTTAGAAAAATGAGAGAGATTGTTCAAAAATAATATGAAACGGTCAAAGAATTCAGCCAAAGATTTAAGAATGTAACTAGAATGTTAGAGGAACCTCTCATAGAAAAGAAATGTATTGAGTTGTTTACTTCAAGACTTCTACCTTACATTAGAGAATATTTTAATGGACAACCCTTAAAAACCCTCTTAGAGGCAATAGAGATGGCCATTACATTAGAGGCTCAACCTTGGTGAAGGGAAGGAGAGACTTTACTTAAAAAAGAACCAAAACGAGTAAAATTAGAGTTATCCAAACTAAAACTCCAACAAGAAATTCAGAGAAAATAGGATCTCTAAAAGATTTCACCACCAAGAAATAACATTAGACCTAAAATTTGGTGTATAGTGTGTTGTAGAAGGCCACATTAAAAAAATTCCTTACTTAGAGAAGGCAAAGAGAGTTGCGGCTATCAGACAATACTCATCAAAAAAATCTTCCTCCAGTACCATACCCACAATAGAAATAACTTGGTGTGGAATGTATAGGTTATGGGGTCATCATACTAAGGATACTTTGCCATTATTAAAAGTATCTCCACCTACCAAGTAAATTAATGTATTGCACAACTTGTGGATCTTAGAATCATTACCACCATACCTTCCCTTTCGTAGATGCAGTTGAAGAATTAAAATAATACAACACCCACATGGTTATGACAACTAGACAGAACATAGGACTAACCTCTTGCCTTCATAGAAACAATCAACACCTACACTTAACCCACCACCTTCACATCTAGCAATTATTGCTCCAAAATATATTATCAACAAGAAGGACAACCTCACTTTAGAGGTAGATACCAAGGTAATAACTACAATCCTAACTATCAACAATACAATGGTGGGGGATACGAAGTAGAGGATATAGGGGAGGTTATAGAGGAGGATTTAGAGGTGGGTATAATAATTGTCAAGGAGGAAGAGGATACCAAGGAATAGATAACCAAAAAATTCAAGGGTTAGCTACCAAGATAGAAGACCGATGCACTATTACAAATGTGGACAAGATGAACATTTATCCCAAAATTGTATAGACCCTAACCCTCATCGTTTTCGCCATGAATGAGTACATGACTCATTTAGTATGTCCCAAAGATGCTCAATTTTATAGAAATGGAAGTACAAAAACAAAACCATTAGGAAGAGACACCTAAAAATGTTCAACCTATTACCAAGATACCATGGGATGATGAAGAAACATAAGAAGATAAGGAGAATTCATCTAGCTCAAGAAGAAAACTATAAAAATAAAATAAGAAAGAAGATACCGAAGAAAACTATTTTAAAAGAAAATATTCTAAATCAAGTAAGGATCACCAAGAACCAAAATATAGAGCTGCATAAAGAACTAGAAATGCAACAGTAAAGGAGACCACACTGGAAAGAAGAAGATAATCAGGCTACCTACTAAGGAATATTCCTCCTGTAGTGAAGAATGGGACTTTAAGGAGATAAATTTGGACCTTCATGATAAAGAAGTGGAGAAAAGTAAGGCAGTAGTTAAGAAGGCACAATCCTAGAAAGAAATAGAAAATAATTTTTTTATGGAAGATGAAATTATTGCTCTTAAAGAGATAAAGCAAGGTTAACCATTAAAAATGACCTTGTAGATTGCCTAAAAAAATTAGAAAATATTGGGATAAAGAAGATAAGAAATTTCATCTCCAGAGGATTGAAGTTCAACATAATAAGAAAAAGAGAAATGTCTTCCAAACAAAAGATCATGGCATAAATATGCCATATACTTGATGTGGACATATTTAACACTACCATTACCAAAGTACTTCTTGATCTCAGCGCAGATGTAAATATGATGTCCAAAACAACCTAGGCGAAGCTAGGAAGACCTCCTTGGAACCCACTAGATATTACATCAGATTAACAGACGGTTCATCAAAAAAACCTATAGGAGAACCGAAGAACGTAGAATTCAACTTTATAGGAATCAAAAATATGGTCAATTTTGAAATTGTAGAGAATGTTTCTTTAAAACCCACATACAATGTCATTCTAGCCTTAGAATGGTTTGATGACTATAATGACATGCTAAACTCGGAAGAATAAGAAGTCACATTACAATCGATGGAGTTTGTGTCCATGTACCATTACATGCAATAATGAGGGTTGCATGGTGCGAAGAAGTTTGGCATGATCTTGAAGAAGAGGATTTTGATGATATATAAGGGTTATACAATCTAAATCAATTTTCCAATATCGATAGAGAATTTGAACCAAATTTTGAAGGATAAATCTTAGTCAAATGTAAATCTACAAATGAAAGTTCGATAGCATTGTTGAGGCATGGATACATGGTTTCCTAGAATCCATAATAAAGAAGTTGCATTACACAAGAATAGATCCACCCCATGTAATCACCCTGATGACAATAATCTCGATTCTGCAGATCCCACAAATGGCATTTTCTATCCCACACGAGAAAAATTCGAAGAAGAAGACGAATATTACTCTACCAAAAAGAACGAGAAGATAAACTAATCAAAATGATTACATAAATTAAAATGTGGGGTGTCCCACCAAACTTTACCAAAATACTTAGGGTTTAGAGACTTAGAAGGTTATCTAGATCAAATGGACAAAATTTTCTAGAATGATAAAAATATAATAGAATCCTTAGATGATACCCGACAATTAATGTTGCACAATGGTTGGTAACACACAAAAATTAATATCTCTCCTCAAAATCATTTTTCCACATTACTAAAAACAAGATACTTGGAAAGTGTAGGCTATTACACGGCCATACCCGAATACACAGTGAAACCGATCCACAAAGACATATTCAAACATGTGAAAGACATTAGAAAATATGTGGTGAAAATTATCCTCTGGTATGGACTCAATTATTCATATGGACATTAGGACCCATAACTTGATCATGGTACATGCATCAAGAAATAAGAAGAGAGACAAGGAGTTGGGACTAGATTGTGAAATATTTTTTTCCATACCTTGAACTTATGGGATGTAGATCTTAATATCCTTTGTACATTACAAAAGATAAGGACCTTTTTATTCTTAACTCTATAAAAATCGATAGAATGATGTTCATAGAAGAAACAAGAACCTAAAGAACCCTGTAAGTAAGAACATCCAAATAAAATTCTAGGGATGGCTTCTTGTTTTTATAGATGAGAAACAAGAAATTTATGAAAAACATGAAAACTAGAAAATAGAAGGAGAATGAGAAGTGGTAGAGACCAAAGAAAAGAGGAAAAATACTATTATCATCCTCGAAGATAAGAAGTGAAAATATTGGTATAAAGGGAGATGATAAGTTTGCTATGATAGGGACTATTGGTCGAGAGGATGTAGTGGCCAAAGTAGTATAACTTCTCCAAGAATTTCAGGATATATTCCCCAAATATTTTAAGGAGTTGTGAGGTATAAAAGAAGAAATTGGAACCATGAAAATTCAAATCAAGGATGGAATCAAACCATTAAGGAAGAGGCATTATAGATTAAACCCTAACCTCAAGGTTAAGGTAAAAATAGAGATAGATAAAATGTTAAATGTAGGCATCATCAAAATTTTTGAATATTTAGATTGGATAAGTCATATGGTCATCCAAAACAAGAAAACATGGGAAATTAGAATATGTGTGGATTATAGAGAGCTCAATAAAGCCTGTGTGCATGACCCATTTCCTACTCCATTCATAGAAGAGGTTCTAGAAAATGTAGCAGGAAGAGAGGTCTATTCCTTCACTGATGGGTTTTTGGTTACCATCAGGTCCTGGATTTCCCTAGAAGATCAACCTAAAACCAAATTTTCTACAGAATGGGGATATTTCATGTACATTATCATGTCATTTGGATGAATTCACGGTTGTATTCAGAAAAATAATGATCAATGCATTCAAAGAATTTATCCATGATTTTTAGAGGTGTACCTAAATGATTAGATTTGTGTATGGACCATTGAAGAACCATATCCAAGTATTGAGACTCATGTTCCGAGAGATGTAGATCATTGCATATATCCCTCAACTTGAAGAAATGTATATTTTTGACCCCCTTTAGTACACTTTTAGGTCATGTGATTTGCAAGGAAGTCTTATTAATCGATCTAGTCAAAACTTCAGTTATTATCAACTTACCTCATCCCAAGACACAAAAATAGGTGAAGAAAATTATTCAAGTATACAGGCTATCATAGAAAATTCATAAGAAACTATGTTGAGATCAGTGCACCTTTGGAAGAACTGTTGAAGAAAAGAATGAACAAAGAGATATAGTGGACTAAACCATGTGTGGATTTTTTTAAGGTTCAAAACGATAAAATCTTATATGCACCAATATTAATATTTCTAGACTAGAGATTTTCTTTCAATGTAAATGTAGATGCATCAGAATTACCATTGGTGTAGTTTTGACACAACCAAGAGATAAAATGGTTCACCTAATAGCTTTTGTAAGTCATAAATTATCTAAAGCTAAAAGGAATTACTCTACTATAAAAAGAGAGGCATTGAGCATGGCATATGACCTATAAAAGTATAGACATTATTTTCTGTCTACGGTATTTGTGTTTTACACAAACCATGAACTACTAAAATATGTATTAAACAAACCAATGCTACAAGGTAGAATATGCCATTGGTTAATGAAGTTTCAAGAGTTTGACATTACCATCGCATTAAAATCGGGTAAACCAAATAATAGACCAGATTATCTGTCAAGAATAGAAACATGGGAAGATGAATGACCTATTGATGATGACTTCCCAAAGCACATCTATTTAGAGTTGAGGCCATCCCAAAATAATTTGATGACATAGCACAATTACTGGCTATAGGAGAATTCCCTAGTGAATATACAAAGCAATAAAAGAAGAACTTACTAATTCGGGCTTTTCCCTTCACCTTAATTCAAGGAAATTTATACAAGAAAGGAAAAGATGATGTTCTTAGAAGGGTTTATTTAGAAGATGAAAAGAAAAACATACTAATATAATCTCATGAAGGCATAGTCGGTGGACACAATGGAGGAGAAAAAACAACTAGGAAAGTAATGATGGTAGGACTATGGTGGCCTACACTATTCAAGGATGCACACAAGCATGCAAGGTCTTGTGACATATGCCAGTGGGTGGGAAAACCAAATGCAAGAGATAATATGCCTTTAAGACTAGTCCTAACACTAGCCCCATTTGAGAAGTGGGCCATAGATTTCATTGGACCTATTAAACCTATTATAAAGCATTCTCAAGATAGATTCATCATTACGGAGACATAATATCTAATAAGATGGGCAAAGTCCTTTCCACTAAAAATTACATTGCCAGAGACAACAAAATTATTTATCTATGAACACATCGTTACTCGGTTTGGATGTCCTTGAGCATTACAAGTGATCATGGAAAAGATTTTATGAATTCCACTATAAGATAATTGTTGGAAAAATTATTGATAAATCATAACCATAGTACGCCATATCATCCACAAGCCAATGGCATAGTGGAAGCACTCAACAAGGTATTGGAAAAGGCACTCAAAAAAATATTTTTACTCTAAAAGAAGATTGGGACCTAAAGATACCAATAGCACTATGGGCTTACCGTAATACCTACAAAATGTTGACCAAGTACTCCCCATTTCAATTAGTATATGGAATTGAAGCCACAGATCCCATAGAATTTATCCTCCCAATATTAAGAGTAGAAGTAACATTTATAATGAAAAAGATTCTTCAAGACATGAAAGACTTATTGAATTCAAAAATTGGATGAAAATTTATTTATAGCAACATACAATCAAACTCGGGAAAAAGGAGAGAGAAAGCATGGCATGACCGCCATTTAAAAATGAAATAGTTTGACATATGAGACTAGGTACTTTGCTATATGGTAGTAAATGGAAGCATCTTTGGAAAGCTCAAAGTATGATGGCTAGCCCTTACATCATAAAGGATATATTATCATCGGGAGAAACAAAACTTTAAACATCACAACTCAAAGAAATATTGAGTTACGCCAATGGAGCATGGTTCAAAAAATACCATACTCAAAACAAAATTGAGTAAAAAAACAGCCTATTTGAAAAACAAAAAATCGGAGGATAAGACAAGGATCGGGATGAATACCGCATGGGCATCCTTACTCTAACAAAAACAAGAAAGTAGGAAAACTCATAAAAAGAGAAACCACAGAGGAAGAATACCAAAGTGTAATAAAGGAAAAATCAAGGAGGAATAATACTCATGTAATAAAGGAAAATCCGCGAAGGAAGAATACCCACGTAATAAAGGAAAAATCCGTGGAGACAAGGAAAATCGTGCATCAAATAAAAATACACATAACATTAGGAAAAACCGTGGAAAATGAAGAGAAAGTCAAAAAACCAGGTAAAATAACAAAAGGAAAACCATAGGCTAACAAGACATGACAATAATGTTGACATAGCTTCCCACTAAAAGATAATAAATGCGGTAGGTAAAAATGCCAAATTTATATAAGCACCATTCCATAAAGGCTTACAGCATCAAGTGGAAGGTAGTAAAAACATAGAGTTAAGCGATGAAATCACAAAAAAAAAAAGCAAATTGGGTCATGCCAAGGAGAATCACGAAAGATGGATATGTCAATTGTTCTTGCACAAGAATATCTCCCAAATCCTAAGTACCAAAAACACTCCAACAAATCTACTAAGCATGATCTAATGGGGGCACATACATGTGACCTATAAAAATACATTCACTCCCATATTGCAGAGTATGATCACACACGGATAGAAGTGGATAAACAACTTCTACTTCAAGCTAACCTTGCTATGAGATAATTATAATACAAATATACTACGAAGTTCATAGGGAATGAAGATAGATGCATGAATCTGTATCTCATACTTTTCTAGATCCGATAATGCGATTAAGGTTCTCCTTAGCCAAATACATAACCAAATTCTATATTTGGATTAGCCATATCCAATTAACATAGAGTTCATTACTAGGGTTACAAGGTTATAGGGTGTAGGACATTAAGCCATCACAAATAAGAAGACTACTATGAAAGATACAATGCGGGAAATTGGAGTAACCAAGACCAAGCAAGAAGTACAAATTATATATATTAAAATCATACCTCAAGTATTGCACCAAAGCCATTTGTCTAAAAATTTATTATAAAAATTGTGAAGATGGAGCTCATGGAATTAGTGCTCAGATTTCCCTAGATATGGTAAATTCACACTCAGAATATAATCTTTCTAAACTATTGGCCTCCAAATTTCATGATAATACTAGGAAAATCAAGGAGGGGAAACATACCTTTTGTTATGTGTCTGTTATTATGTTTTCCCATGTATTTCACTAAAACCCTCCCATACCAATCAAAACCAAAGTTGAATGATAGCTAAGCACACCTATTCCCAAAAAAATTAGGAATATACGAATGCATTAGACAGGGTTATCCAAATTACATCCTTAATAGGTTAGACAAACAAGATCAAGAAGCTAGTAGCAAATAGAACTAGGGTATCTAAACAAATTGTGGCCGAATACAAAAAAATGAAGGCATCTTCATTGTTGACATATATTATACCTTTCTCATACCTTTTATTTTGCGTATAACACATGTATATACCCTCACTACCCTATGAACCCTCGATGAATTGGTGGCCACATCAATACAAGCAATAATAAATCTTTCGATGGACCCTAGAAAACCGGCACCACCAAATATTAATGAGATAATTAAAGAAACCTAAGAGGAATACAAGAACAAGTATCTAAAACAATATTGCAAAGCATAAACAAGAAAATAAGAACCTATTAGTGCGGGACCCATAACATATAAAATACAAACCAAATAAAGGGAATATCTCTTCGGCCCAAAGAAGACAAAACAACATAATACAATGGCCTCAAATAAATTAATGAAATAGACACAAATCACTAAGGAGGAAGAAGATGATTCATGGGGAAAATCACAAGATTCTGAATCATAAGAAGAATAAACACCCTCTCCCCATATTCACCATCAACAAGACCATAGGAGGAATCGGGGACACAATTTTAAAGATAATCCAAACCATAGGAAGCAACAATGTTATCTAATCTTTTGTATCGATACTACAAGATATGTTTAACTAAGGGCAAGTGTTTCCCAGAGTCACAACAAGTATGAATTAATCACAAGAATAGAACAAGTGGCCATAGAATAATCTATCATACACTATATGGAAAAGGTTGATTTGGTAATATCGGATATAATCCAGCTCCTCCCCCATGAAATATTAAAGGAAATCCAAATACAAGTGGACCTAGACAAGACATATAGACTGCAAACTCTTCAACAAGAAATAAAATAATTAAAATAGAAGATAAATAAGACAATCACGAATAAAAACGCTTAGAGGAACTAAATGAGTTAATCAGGATTATTAGCAAAATAAGGAAAGAGAAAGAAAAAGAGGCAAAGAAACCAAAATAATAATATCAAAATAAAGAAGAGCCAAAAGAAACAGATGAGGAAAAAACCATAGGATAAAAAATAGAAAAGCAACAAGAACATGACAAACAAGAAGAAAATACAAGAGGAGGAAATAAGGAAGAGGGAAATAGAAGAAAAGGAAAGGAAAAGAAGAGAACAAGAAAAAAAAAAAAGAACAAGAAGATGGAAGAGGAACAAAAAGACAGAGAAGGAGGAAAAGGAGAGGAAGAAAATGGAAGAAGAAAGAAGGAAGAAAAGGATAAAAGGAGATGGCAGAAAAAAATGGAGAGAGGAAGAATAAAATGAAAATAAAAAGAAGGATGAGCAGAGAAGGAGAAAGGAATAAGGAAGGAAGAAGGAAGAAGAAGAAGAAACAAAAATAAAGAAGAAAGAAAAATAATAAACAGGAAGAAAGAAGAAAGAAGAAACAGAAATAGAAAGGAAGGGGGAAGAAGAAGAAAACTAAAGAAATAATAAGTAGAAAGGAAAAGACAGAAGAAAGAAGAAGAAGAGAAGGAAGAAAGAAAAGAGAAGAAGAAGAGTAAAAATAAAACAATAATAAGAATATGAAAACAGGAAAAACAAAAACAAGAACATGTTAAAAGAAAAAGAACAAGCAACAAAATAAGAAATAAAGAAATAGGAGGAAGAAGACAAAAAGAAAAAAAGAGGAAGAAGAAATAAATGAGTTATAAAAGGGAAAAAATAGAAAAAATGAGGAAATTCAAATACATGCACCACCATCAGCACCATCCACATCAACAGAGACTTCTAGTGGCATAGTAAATGTACAAGCCCCCAAGGACTCATTGTCAAAAATAAAATAGGTCCTCCAACAAAGGAATAAAGATCAATCCATTCAATTACAACAAGGGGTGGTAGAACAAACATTAGAGGGATTCATGGTACACTTGAATAAACTCTCACCTCTTCAAAAGACTGCTTGCATTCAGGTAAACATGTAAAACAAGATTGGGTGCAAAGATGTGTATACCTAGAAGAAGCAATGAATAGGATACTCAAAGATATCCAGACAACAAAACCACACACAAAAACTTATTCCAATCTCAAAAAAGAAGTGGTAACAGAGTAGGTTAACAAGGAATTGATAAGGGATAACACTATAATCTAAGAACATGAGGAGAAGGAGGTTTGAGAGGAAGCCATAAAAGAATATACGGAACATATCCTACAACCACAATTCCTGGAAAATTAAAAATGAAGGAGATGCAAGCCACTTTCAATAAACTAGAGATAAAGCTAAACAATATTGCAACATACTATGCATACACAATAGGGTGGACTAGTGTGACTCAACAAGAAAAAGAAGAACTAGACAAACTAGAACAACAACTACAACTACATTCTACATAATATGATATCAAAAAATACAAGGATGGAATTAAGTGAAGAAAACTTTTAGAAATCACGTAACAATATCAAACAAAATAATGGAAGTGGATAGAAAATATTACAAACATGAAAGAATGCACCACCACCATGGATAGGGAACTAATAAGAATGTAGTAAGAATTCACAAATACACAACAAAGATTTGGTCAAATACAAGCAACACCACCCCCTTCAGATATACTTCCTTTAATCCAAGAAAATTCAAAGCTTCAGGAATGGATACAACATATCAACATCCATTTAGATTTAGGGTATACATTTGAGTAGAACATCACCCTACAAATTAAAAAATACATTTCCCAAACTCCACCATGAGGAATAATAGGAGAACATTTTTTAAGGAAACCATGGTGTCCCATAATTCCGGTCAAGGCGAGTTGAGCAAGGGAACCTTTCCTTATGCCAGACGTCTAAGTTCTAGGGGTTGATGCCTATATTTTCTCAAAATGGCAGCCCATCACTCCCAGTCGAGAAAGGAAACCTTTTCTTATGCCGGCGCCCGAGTTCGGAGGTTGATGTCTATGTAGTATTAAGATCAAATGAACAATTTTTGTGAAAACCTTCGCAAAAGAAGACAGAGTTCTTCATCTTTTGGTTGTCTCAAGGATGAGACACTATTTGAAGTTGAGGGACATGTTATCAAAATTTGCCCCCTGCTCATTTTGTGGCTAACTCCCTTTCATTCTTTCCTTCTATTGTGCCTCGAGTCATAAATTTTTACTTTTTAGGCACTCAAAACCTTCTAGAAATGACACCATTGGATAGAGCTCTTTCTCAGCTTTCTAGAAAGGTAAAGATTTCCTCCTAACTCCACGTATTTTTCAAGTTATGGCTCGGCTGATTTTTTGTGGGAAATTTTCCCTTGCAAGGTCCATAGCCAATTAGAACTCGCCACGTGTCCAGGTCAAAAATATCAAAGCGATCCGATTTTGGCTTGTTTTTTCCCTAAAACTTCAAATTGCCATAACTTTCGATCCAGAGCTCAGATTTTTGCGTTCTTTATATCAATGGAAAGCTGGTGAAATTATCTACAAGATTCCATGGTCAATTTTGAATTTTGGTTCATTTTGGAGGGAGAAAATCAAAAACTCTTCTAGTACGTGCCCATGGACAGAACTGACGTTTCAACAACCAATTTTAATGCAAAATGGGTCGCATTCTTCTCCAGCATGGTCAAAAATGTCAGGGCATGGGTTTGTAAGGACCTCCATGCTGTTTTTAATACATTTTGGTCAAAATGGGAATGGCTCCCACGTTTTTTCATATTTTCTCTCTCCCGGCTCGACCCATACCTTTGTAAAACTGGATTTGGCTCATTTTTCAAAGGGGGAACACTTTTTTCACAGCAAGCTTCTATTTTCACTTTCAACAAGTGATTTTGGCAAGTATCAGACCTTCCAGGGATTGTAATAGGTTTTTCTACCTCTTTGGTGTTGGAATACAAGGATTTTGATGTTGAAAATCACAATGTAGGCTCTGTGAATGCGTTGAGTCCTTTGTATGTGTTGTTTGCTTCATTTCAAACCCTTGTTTGACTTATCAACCTTTGCATGATGTTTTATGTTGCAATTTCTGATTTGTGTCAATTTGCATGAGCAAGAATTGCTCACCACTCCTTTGGTGTATCACTCTTATCAGTTTAGTTTTAATTTTTGCATTTCTTATCCCCTGTCTCCTTGAAAATTAAGATAAAATTAGGATCGAACCTCTACGGTTGTGCAAATAATAGATCGATCGAGGAGTTTGAGGAACCAGCCTCTAATCTGGATATTCCTCTCTCATTTTACAAGTCCCACACTTAGAGAGAGGTTTCAATGTTGTGCAATCACACTGGATGCCTGAAACATCAACTTAAAAACCTGATTTGCATCCAAGGGTGCTGCTGATTTGCAACAACAGGACGATGTTGACAGGGTTCTTCATCAAGTTTTGGAACAATCCAAAGTATAAAGGAAACCCACCAGACAAAGGAAGGAACCACAAACATAAGAAGGAAGTCACTGAAGATTAGAGAAAGCCACAAATAAAATAAGAAATCTGCATATAAAGGAGAAAATTCATGATTAACAAAAGAATCCACAATACATAGGATAAAGCCACATAATATAGGACAAATTTGGAGGTCAAAGGAAAATAGAAACAGTAACAAGATAGAAGGTGACAAAGGTATGGCCAAAAGAAGTGTCTTTTAATTATTTTATAGGAAACATATTTATTTTACTTAATTAAATGTATATGGTGTACCACATGAAGATATATATTTTGTACTACATGATATAAGATATGTGTGCTATAGATGAGATATACATAAGGGATAGATAATAGAAATAAATTATATATGTGTGTATGAGACTAATGTAATATGTTTTGAGATATGAATAAAAATAGATGTTTAGAGAAAATACTGTTAATTTATTTTACATTCTTTACGATCACAAATTAGATTAGTTTACTTTTCCCTTGCACATCCTTAACAAAAATTCCAACTTCTTAACCCTCACACTATTTTTGAGGCTTAAGGTCAACAATATACATGATTCCTAAGCAAAAAAACTAGTAAATTGACAATGTCTATTACGCTTTTTATTTGTTTCTTATGATTTTGTTGACTTTGCACACCCTACAACACTATCGATATTTGACCGATTTATCTTTTATGGCCTCAAAAACTAGCTCCCATTTAGGACATAAGCGCTCAGGAGCTCATGTCCCATTTGGGCACTCCGACCTTATTTTCATTCCTCGACTCTTTTTGGGTCTCTTTTACATTTGGTCATCTTTTAAAACTTTGAGTCACCTTTTAGTTTTCAATTAGAAAATTCAAACAAGGGAAACATATATATACATATATATAGCTCTCAAATAAGGGGCCAAGCACTAGCATTATCTACTATCACCTAAGCTTGCATTCAAAGGCACAAGAGCATTACAAAGCATCCATATAGCACATCCATACAAGGGACAAGGGTTGCATCACTCTGCATACACAACATAGGAGGGGAAGTTCATTCTATTCCATCTCACACATTTGCATACTTGGAGCATTCTAGATCTATCCTACTATCATAGTGCAACTTGTATAAGGGAAACCTAGGGAATCATTACACACATTTTAACACAAAACTACATGGAGTCTGAAATGTGTTGCAACACTCATTACAAATTTCACTCTTTGGGTGACCATTGGGGTTCAATTCGACTCCACATTTTGCATATTTTTTATTAGATTTGATGTGGTTTGTGGATATATATAGGTACGCAATTATTTTATAGGTTACGGGTATAATTAGAGACATTGTAGCAAAATTAGAGTGAAAAAGAAAACTAACAACAAAGCTCCTCCTGCATAGAAAAACACATAACCAAATCATTTGACTAGACACTAGCTCCCAGATCACTCACTAGCACCCATGTGCTCCTATCCTCTAGTGGGAGATCATGTCCTACACATTTCTAGGTCTCGAGCTTCCAATGAGCCTTGACGATGCTACTTCTAGTTTTTTCCATCTATTCACTTGTCCAGATCATTGTCAGGTTGCACGAAATCAACTAATTCACCCTCTCTCTCCCCCTTACTTAGGGTTTCATATTATTGCATACTTTTTTCTGGTCCATTTAATGTATATTATAATATGTATATCATTAGTTACTGATAATTTACTCTAAAATTAAGATTTAATTCAATTTATATTAAATCATTTGGTGAACCCATTCCTTACATGCCCATTATCATATCTTTCATGGCTTCTCATCCCTTTGATTCCAATGCTTCCCCATTGTATATCCAAGTTCAACTTCATAATATCCTTATTAAGTGTGTCCTAGTTGATCCTGGATCTAGTCTTAACATATGCACTCTGTCCTTTCTCCATCAAATAGGACTTTCTTCTACTCATCTCAATCCATCTACTCTTTGTATATGTGGCTTTGATGCTACACCTAAACAAGTATTGGGAACAATCTCTCTTCCCCTTACTATGGGATCTTGCACTCTTAATGTTTTATGTCACATTATGCCTCATGATGTTCCTTATACTATCCTTCTAGGCCATCTTTGGTTACATACTATGCATACACTTCTTTCTACCCCTGTCATAGCACACAATTCCCTTGCTACACCTTCTTCCATGGATACTACTACAGTAGATTCCACACCTCATATCACTACTCCTGATGATATTCCCCTCATACATGATGCTAATGAAATTACCTACATTACACATCCTTCTCCTCTTGGGGTGTACCCCTATTGCTATTGATTTAAATGATCAATTATATATTGGTACCTATGATACTCCTCCCATTGTGTCTCACTCTTGATACACTTTTATTGATCATATGCTTAGTACTTCCTGTAGACACAAAATCACGGACTTTGGGTATATATTTAGTCATGATCACATAATATTATTCATATGATTCCTAAGTAAGAAAAGTACTAATTGACCCATGTCTTTGGCCATCTTTTCTTTCTTTCTATTACCACTTTTGGTCTTACACACCTTATTGCCCAATCTGACCTTCAACCCTTTAGTTTCTCTAAGTTTGTACACCCGTGCCCAACCACAATGCCAGCACCAGGTGCCCCTATCCCCTCGGATGACCCCGACCTCTTTATACTTTGTTCACATATTTTGGGTCCTTTTTAGCCATTTGGGCATCTTATATTTTTGTAGTCAGCCTTTTAGGGTTAATTACAAAATTCAAGAAAGGGAATCATATAAATATAAAGTTATGTAACCATAATAAAGGACTAAGAACTAACCATTCGATATCACCACCTAAGGTTGCATCCAAAGCCTATTATAGAGTATTTAAGGATCAATTTTAGCTTTAAACAAGAGACAATGGATTGCATTCTTCTCGAATACACTTCATAGGATGGGAATTTAATTATTCCATGAACACATATATCTACATTTTCTACATCTTGTTATTTCTCATTATCAAGTGCAACACACACAAGAGCCACCTAGGGCACAATCTATTCACACACACAGACACATGGATCTATATTGGGTCTAAAATGTAGTGCAATGATTAGTCAAAAGATCACTTATTTGGCGAGGACATTCTCGAACCCTCATTTGTAGTATTTTATTCTTTTAGGATTTAATGTCTTTGTTGAGGTTTTTGCAGTCATTTCTATATTGCAAGTTGTCAAAAACATCGGTGATCATTGTGTGACATACTCGCGAAAAGAAGAGAAGGATAGTGAACATCTTGTGACCCTCCAAAGGATGTTTTATAAGGTTTTGGGAAAACATAGGCTCCCAACTAGTCTACAAAGTGCCCACAGTGCCCCTGATACATATTGGATGCCCCAATCTAGGTAGATTGTGTAGTCATACAATTTTTGAGCTTCTACATCACACTTCTCCCTCTTTTTTCATCATTTTGTCACTTCAGTACAACCCAAGATTATTTGCAAATTAAATAAGTCTTTCTATCTCTTATTTGTAACTAGGTTTCATAATTTCTAGCTTAATTTTCTTGGGTCAAATTATATATTTCATTGCTTATTCATTTACTACTACATTGCAATCAGATTTAGGCATTTATAAATTCTATATTTTCTTAATCATTTTGGTGAACATAAATGTTAAAACCCTTCCTTCTGAATATGTCTTCATCTTATTGAGTTATGGATCAATCTTCTCATCCTTCTTTTACTCCAACTAAGGTCTTTGGCATGGTTGCTACTCGTTTTGATTTCATGCAATTTCCTACTTAGCATTCTCCTCACTTTATTACGCCTATGGCTGATCCTACTTTCAATGTAGTAACTACTCCCCGCACCTATACTCCTTTATCCCACCACCTATCAATTCTATGGATACACCTCATTCCGTTACTTCTAAGGGATATGATATTATTTAACAACTTAAGAATACATTGGCCAAAATATCCTTCTATGAATTATTACGTAATGCACCTAATTGTCATCAAACATTAAAGGTTTCCCTTTCTTATATTCAAATTGAGAGTGATAATTATTCGGTGGAATTCACACACCTCATTTATTACCTCAAAAATCTATCATGTGCTATATCATTTACTTGACAAGGACATATCAACATCTACTATTGGCAATCCATGTGCACACTTACTTATCATTGCTATCATTGGCACCATTTGTATCAAGCATGTACTCGTTGATAATGGATCTGTTGTTAATTTATGTGATCATTCCCTTTTAAAACAAATTGGCATCGTAGATAATCTAATTTCTAATAATTCTACTCTTATTCGTGGTTATGATTCAATTACTCGCACATGCTTAGGAACTATCACATTACGTATCAAGATTGGGCCTAAAACAATCCCTATAGAATTCTTCATTATTGTTACGTAGTTTCAATTCAATCTGTTGTTGGGTAGACCCTAGATTCATGCAATGCACATTGTCCCATCCATTGTTCATCAATGTGTTAAATTCCTACGTGATGGTTATGAACATACTATTACTATAGAGCTTGAACCATTTGAATTCTATCGCATGGATCCAGGTTACATTACTATACCTATTCCTCCATCAAAACCTATTCCATATAGAAATATTGATACATATGATATCGACCAATCTATCACATCACAATCTTCTTCCTTCACTTCAAGTGATCTGGTTGTTTCCACTCATACTACTGTTATCATTTCACCTACAGTGTCTGCTCCTCTCAACACTACCACTCCACTCGTTGAGGATCCTCTCGCTCCTATGTCTAGTGCACCTCCTACCAATATTCTTGATACTGCTATCCAACATGACAATTCCAGCACTAATGATTCTAATGACGAGGTCGAGTACCATTGAACTTACCGATGACAACTTGGGAAATATTAACTTTACTCCTCTCGGGATCGATGATTCATATTTCAATTATACTTCTATTATCATTGGCCTTGGTGAATACCAATTCAAAATACCCCCTCCTCCTACTAATGTTATGGTACTTTATTGGGGCTATTTCCATACTTTGTACATCATTTCACCTTATCATAGGAAATCGTGTCTAAACCGCTTATTTTCACATGCACACTTTTCATGAATAACTCTTATTGGCATCATATTCCATTGGATCATACTTTCTCTGATATTATTTACACCTATGATGGCTTGAATCAGCTTGGCTTAACACTTAATGATATCTTACCACCGCCTCACTCACCCCATCTCTATCATGGTTGTGTTCATATTACGATCACCTATGGTCTTCATGTCTTCCATTTAACAATCTTTGTTGCACACACCCCTCATGTTTCTCCACTGAAACTTGGGAAATCTTGGCTTGATTATATTAGGGGTACTTTAGACCCTAGTCATACTTGTATCATGTTCCCTATGTCATTCGGCTGTGTTTCTATCTATAATGATTCATCTCTCGTTATTCACAAAATCTCACTCATTGGTATGCACATAGGTGTCTACCAACACCTTTCACCAATGAAGAATATGCAATGACCATGTACAACTTACACCACAATGGATCTTTATATGATCCACCACATTCAATCACTTATCAAGTTTCTAATGCATCTCCATTAGAATTTGATCAAGAAAATTATAACCTCTTAGATAGTTTCACTTTATTATTTACATCATTTCATACTTGGGGGCATCCTACTTATTCTCTCCCCCGCTAGCACTATCATTTTTCTTACATACTCTACACTTCACATCTTGTTTATCACATACATCATACACATTGTAATACATTTCTATCATCACCACCCGATGATGCACTCTCATGCTTTGATTCACACTTGACTATTGAGGGCATCCTATATAGATGAAACTCACATTACACACTACAAACTTCACATTTATCTCATTCATCTCTCTCTATGCATTCACAACATATATTTTTTGCATCTAATTCTACATGCTACGCTCATTGCCCTATGATGAACTCTAGTTCCATGGTTCATACTCAAATGTTGAGGTTTTATGTCTAAAATGAACCTCATCACACTCACTCACTCATTCATTTGTACACTCTCTAAGCTCTACATTTTTATGATCATATCTTTCTAGTGTACAACTCAAACCATTTTCCAATTACACACTTTTTCTCTACGGTTCATTCTTGAATGTTGAGGGGGCATGTATAGATGAACCTCATCACATGCATGCTCATCCACACTTACTCGAGAGGGCACACTGCTCCTATCACATTCACTTTGCATTCCACTCCATATCATCCACAACATACTGCATATCCTGGTTGCATTTACTCTTGCTCACTTATGCTTACATGTAAATTTTTACACATGCAGACAAATACTTTGTATGGCATTATATTTTCCATATACACATGTGTGTTTATTGATTTATAGTTGTGATCACATATTTTACAAATCGATACACATAACATAAATTCTTGGCACAATACCTCTTACCAATCCCATACGGCTCTTGGGGGCATCTGCTTTCATACACTATAGGTGTTTTTGTTTCATTTTTCACAAGCACATCACTATATCAGATTATACATGCTTTAACATACCTTTTATCTTCCTAACATGCTAGTGGGTGCTTCATGTGTAGCATTTTATTTGCAGGTCTATGTACTTCCATGGTTGTCTATTACATTACTTGACATTGTTTGCTCTTGTATTCCATTGTATGTAATTGTTTTCGAGTATTTTCCTTTTGTCTTGAATTTTTGGCCATTTAGGCCTTGATTGTCTTGTGACATAGTAAGTGATGTCTTATGTTTGATACCTAATTTTCATAGTCTGCTTTGTCTTTTTGCATTTTTAAATTAGCTTCTTATGTCTTAGCTTACATATTGTCTTCTATATGCGTTTTTGTATTTTTTTCACTAACAATTGTCTCCCATCCATTTTGTTTGTTTTTACCTTGGTTTCTACCAAGCACACTCCTTCCCCTATAGGGCATCGTTTTAGCACATTGGTCGGTCCTCCTTTGGGCTGCATACTCCTTAGTGACATCACATGCACCCCAAACAAGGGGGCATAATTTGGGTGAATCAAGTAACCCCATATAGCATTATACGATTACATTTCATCATAGTCTAGTACGGTATAACACAGTCTTGAGTCTCGAGATAGGGCTCATAATTTGACATGGGTCCTTAATACATCACATACCCTAGCGCCTTGACTAGGATAGTAGCTCTGAGCACTCCTAATCCTTCCTAGATTCCTGTGACTAGGGGTGGTTACACGAAACTTTTCATTTTAGCAAAATTTATAGCACTTCACACGTTGGATTTTATAGGGCACATATGCCCTTAGCACTCAAACACGCATGCACTACATAAAAAAATTTAGTTTCATGTTGGATTGGAATTTTTTGAACTAGATCATATTTTTATACACCATCTGCAGTGGTGTTCTACATTTCGGGAAGTGATTAAAGTTTGGAGGATGACACAAGACTTTTCTTCCTACACTTCTTTCATTCTTAGCATGAACTCACCAAAAAAACTCGCAAAGTGAACACAATTGAAATGAGATCACCCGAAAAGTTCGTTCTTCTACATCATCATTAGGATCCTTTCTATCTCCTTTCTCATCATAGATCATGTGCACATAATATTTTTCACAGTTTACAAATTTTATTACATAATTTTCACACATTTTTTATCATATGCATGCTTATTTGACTACTTGTTCATTCTTCTCTTTTGTAGGTTCATCCTCATGAGAAGCGGTAGTCACATCACATCAACAACATCAATCACAATCAACACATCAGAAAAATTGGCATCAACAATAAGTACAATCACAACATTGACACATACGCCCTCACCCTAGGGTCATCATCATCATCACTTTTTCTCTACTTCCTCTTCTTTAGCTTCCATGCTTTACATTTTTATCACTCCACGGCACAATTTTGGCCATCAATCTACATGGTTATTAAGTACTCATCTCATATCTACTTTATGGTATCAAGAATTCACTCAACAATATAAAGTGGGAGTAAATGTAGATATAAAATCACACACTTTGGGTATCTATCTAGTCCTGATCACATACTACTATTCATATGATTCCTATGTAAGAAAAGTACTAAATGACTCATTTATTTGGCCATCTTTGCTTTTTTTTGTTGCCACTTTTGGTCTTACACGCCTTCATTTCTAGTTTGACCTTCAACCCTTTAGTTTCTCTAAGTCTGGACACCAACACTCAACGGGACACCGGCGTCGGGTGCCCTCGTCCCCTCCGAGAACCCCAACCTCTTTGTACTCTTATCACATCTTTTGGGTCCTTTCTATCTATTTGAGCATCTTATTGTTTTGGTGGTTAGAATTTTTGAGATTAATTATAAAATTCAAGCAAGGGAATCATATAAATATAAATTTATGTGACCATAATAAAGGACCAAAAATTAAGCATTAGTTTTCACCACCTAAGGTTACATCCAAAGGCTATTCTAGAGCATTCTAGCATCCATTCTAGATCCACACAAGGGACAAGGGACTTCATTCTTCTACATACACTTCATAGGGGGAGTTCATTATTTCATGCACACATTTATCTACATTTTCTACATCTAGCTATTGCTCGCTATCAAGTGCGACACGTCACAAGAGCCACATAGGGCACAATATCTTCACACACACATAAAACTACATTAGGTCTGAAATGTAGTGCAACACTAAGTTGTAAGATCAATTATTTGACAATTGAAGATAGTCTAACCCCTCATTTGTATTATTTTATTTTTTAGGATTTGATGCACTTTTGAGGGTTTTGTAGGTCATTTCTTTATTGCAAGTTACCAAAGAACATCGGTGATCATTGTGTGATATACAAGTGACAAGAAGAGAAGGATATAAAACATCTCACGGCCCTCCAAAGGAGTTTTTCTAAGGTTTTGGGTAGACATAGGTGCCCAAAACTTGTCTACAACACCCATGACCCATCCTAGGTGCCCCAATCACGGAAGATCATCCGTTCATAAAATTTTCGAGCTTTTGTGTGACACTTATCCCTCTTTGTTCATTAGTTCATCACTTTGACACATCCCGGGATTATTTTTGAATTAGCTAAGTATTTTTATATCTTATTTGCAAGTAGGGTTTCATAATTTCTAGCTTAATTTTCTTGGGTCAAATTATGTACTTAATTTCTTATTCATTATAGCTACATTGTAACCAAATTTAGGCATTTGTATATTCTATATTTTCTTAATCACTTTCAATGTTTCCTTGTCACAAGTTAGAGAATTGTATGTTGGTTTTACAATGATTCCTAATCCTCACACTTTCCAAGATCCTATGCATAATTCATTTACTATGGTTTCACATTATCTTGTTACATCCATGGGGGAAATCAATTCCCCTCTTCCCACCTTTCTGTTTATGGTCATATGGGCTAATTCATACTACTTTATTGCTTATGATCTTCCCAAATTACACCTATTTCTTTTGATGAGTCTTGTTTCTCTACCTCCATTTCTTGACATTCATATTGATGAGCCTCCTAGAATTACATATGTTACACATCTTTTGACTCACATATTGATCCTTATGTTTGCACTTACTTTTTCCACTATTTCCAACATGCACAATGCTACACCTATTATATTTTATCCTAATGGGTACATTCTTATTTCTTATACACTTCCTATTCATCCAATTGGGATCTTGGACTCTATAGGTTTTTCTCCTCACCATGTTGACATTATTATTTTGTATCTCTTGTGTTTACCAATGTTATACCTATTCTAGTTTTGCCACATGCATGGCACAATCCTACTCCACATGCTATAATACATGCACTTTCACACGACATATGTTCATCCTCTTTAGCATATCATGGGCCCTTCCTACTAATCTCATTGCATAGATCTCCATCACTCACACACTTGGGTGAAATCTAACTTCCCCCATAGTCGCACATTCTAATCGGTTGTTATCTATCCATTATATTCACATACACATCTATACATTACTCTTGTTTTGTAATTAACGTCAATATTTCTAGAAGAACTTTCTCTCATCTACACTATGTGCACACCTTTCTACATCTATTTATGCTCTTATGCTACTCTATACACATTTTTCTACTCATGCTGACTTATGGATCCTTCTACCCATGATACACATACTAATTCCTATATACAATATACATCCTTTCATGCATTATACATACTCTAGCTATTCTTTCTCACAATGATCAAAAATATTTTCCAGCAATTTCTAATATACACACTTTTGGGGCATCACACTTTCTCTTCCCCTTCATCCCTATTTGTTGTCTCTGCTCATAGATTTTTTACTGCTTTTATGCTTAGTGCTTCACGATACATCTTTCTTAGCACCAAAATCTCAATCACATACAATTACCCGATGACATACTCTAGTTCCATGGTTCATATTTGAATATTGAGAGTTCAATACTTTAATGATCCTCACATCCTCTACACTTCACGCTCTATGCCTCACAATACATCTTTCTTAACATACAATCACAATCACATACAACACATTCATTACCCAATGATAGACTTTTGTTCCATAGACCCCACTTATCACATCTCTGTTACTCACGCTCATGCTTCATGTCTCTTTTTTTTAGCATTACCACATATCTAGTACACATACAACACCTTCATTATCCGACAATGCACTCTAGTGCTATGGTTCACACTTCATCAATGAACCTCACATCCTCTACTCTTTCTATATTTCATGATCGGTGCTTCATAATGTATCTTTCCTAGCATTTACTACTCTCTCTCTCTCTCTCTCTCTCTCTCTCTCTCTCTCTCTCTCTCTCTCTCTCTCTCTCTCTCTCTCTCTCTCTCTCGTTCCATTCTTCATGATTATCTTTTTAACATCACCACATCGTTGGTTCGCATACTTCTTCTTCATTACCCTATGATGCACTCTTTTTATATGGTTAAGTATTTATTATTGAGGGAATAATTCTCAATAAACCCCATCTCACACGCATCCGCTAGGGAAAATGTGTTTCCTATCATCTTCACATCTTACACATCGTAGCACACCATCGCACTCATGCGGTATTTACATATCTTGGTTGCATTTTCTCTTGTTAGCTTAAACTACTTACATGTTGCACTTTTCTTACTATGATATCTGGATTCCTATTATGTCAATATATTTTCCTATATACACATGTGTGTTTACTTAGTATGTTGAGGTGAATTCGGGACATTTAAAAAAATTTACACTATCCATGATGCTTGACATCGATCTTTACCAGTTTCATTAAGGATCCTAGGGGAATATACCTTTGTTACTCTCATACTCTACACATCACAAGTCCTATTGTTACATTATTTACTACTTCTTGTTACTATCACTTTACTCTTCATTGATATATACATGCTTTTACATACTACTTATCTTTCTAACATGCTAATAGATGCTTCATGTGTAGCATTTACCTTGCAAGATCTATACAACCATGGTTATTTATCACTTATTGTTTGTTATTGATTACGGGCTATGCCTTGTTTATTGTTTGATCACTATTTTCTTATGGTTTTTTTGGCCCTGATTGTCTTGTGGGATTCTAAGAGATGTCCCATGTCTGAAACCTTCTTTTCATGGTCACTCTTTTCTTCCTAGTGGCTTTTTATATTGACTTCTATTACATACTAGCTTTTCTAACTAACACTTGTTTTTAGCCTACATTATTTGCATGTACCTTGGTTTCTACCATGCACATCCCCCGCCCCATGCATTTATCCACTATCGATATGCATACCATCTTTCGATCATCTCCTTTGGGCCACATTATTCTACATCCATCGCATGTTCCCCAAATGAGGGGGCATCTATTGGGTGAAAAAATCACCCTTACAACAACTCAAAGCTCCGTAACAAAGCACAACACTATATAGAAATAACACATGCACATAGTTACAGAGTGGTCCAAATTTAGACTTGGGTCATAGACACAAAAAAACATTAATTCCTAGTATCTTGGATAGTAGTGGTGGCCATTGTGTCCCCCTAGGAGCTTGTGTCTTGGGAAAAAAGGAAATTTCTCAATTCAAACACAATCATTAACATTTTATAGTACATTTCTCTAGTAGTAGGAACTTGCCTCTAATTACATAATATATTCTACTAGTTTCTGACCGATTCAATTGATTACAATCAATTATAATCAAGAACAACAGAAATAAAAACAACAAATCAAGGACATACAATCAGAATGGTATTTTATTAGGAAGCATCATAGAAGGAGAGAAAATATATACCTCTCTCCCCAACAATCTTCTCTTAGCGTGAGATTTCCCAAAAAAACTTACTCTCGGCATGAGATCACCCAAAAACTCACTCTCGGCATGAGATCACCCAAAAAACTTGTTATCGGCATGATATGACCCAAAAATCTCTCTCGGAATGAGATCACCCAAAAACACACTCTCGGCATGAAATCACCCAAAAAACTCACTCTCGATGTGAGATCGCCCAAAAAACTTGCTCTTGACATGAGATCACCCAAAACCTCACCATCGACATTCAAATCTAATGACTCCAAATCATAATAGGACAAATTTCTATCCTTTAATCTATTATACATCAAGTGCACACTTTCCTTTTACTTTTACACACTTTTACTTATACACATATGACTTTGATTTTTCATATACATAACTTTGACTACTCTCTCACTCTTATTTTGTAGGTTTTTCCTTAATATGCAACAAGAAGTAGATCACATCAGCAATCACAAGCTCCAACAACATGTTACTACATATGCACTTCACCCCTAGGATCTACATTCCTTTCCTAGTCTCCATGCTTCACATTGCGATCGTTTCACGCTTCACTTGTCCAATCGACACACTATCGACCACACTCTTCTCTACATGATTACAAGGTATGCATCTTCTATCTACTTTATTCTATCAAAATGTAGACACAAAATCTATACATTTAAGTACATTTCTAGGTCCTAGAGCATATTAACATATACATTATTCCTAAGAAATAAAACTACTAATTGATAACAAATTTTGGTCCTTTTTATTTGTTTCTTATGTTTTTGTAGAATTTTCACACCCTACATCTCATTTGGTATCGATCGATTTATCTTTTATGGCCTCGGACACTAGCTCCCATTTAGGACATAAATGCCCATGTGCTCCTGTCCCTTCTGGGAGTTCCTGACCTTCTTTTCCTTCCTCTTAATCTTTTGGGTCTCTTTTACTTTTGGTCATCTTTTACAACTTTGGGTTGGCCTTTTAGTTGTCAATTACAAAATTCAAACAAGGGAATCATATATATATATACATAGTTATAGTTCTCAAATAAGGGGACAAACACTATCATTATCTACAATCACCTAAACTTGCATTTAAAGGCACAAGAGCATTACAATTCATTTATCTAGCACATCCATATAAGGTACAAGGGCTACATCACTCTACATACATATCATAGGAGGGAAGTCCATTCTATCCCATCTCACACATTTGCATACTTGGAGCATTCTAGATCTATCTCGTTATCATAGTTAAACTTACACAAGGGAAACCTAGGGCATCATTACACAAAATTTCACACAAAACTACATGGAGTCTAAAATGCAGTGAAGCACTTGATACTAAGTTCACTCTTCAGGTGATTGTCGAGGTCATTTTGACTCCACATTATTCATCTTTTTTATTAGATTTGATTTGGTTTGTGGACATGTACATGTAGACAATTGGTTTACAAATTATAGGTACAATTGGTGACATTGGAGTAAAATCGAGTGAAAAAGGAAACTAACAACAAATCTCTTCTTGTATATAAAAGCATAGAACTAGAGCATCTAACTAGACACTAGTTCCTATATCACTCACTAGCACACAAATGCTCATGTCCTCTAGTAGGCACTCTGTCATGCACATTTATGGGTCTCAGAACCTCCAATGAGCCTTGACAATGCTTCTTCCAATCTATTCTAGCTATTCACCTTCCTAGATCATCATCCTATTGCACAAAATCATCTAAGTCACTCTCTCTCTCTCTCTCCCTTTCTTAGGGTTGCCATTAGTGCAAATCAGCAGCACCCTCTGGATGTTCTATCAAATTTCTAGTTTGACATTTTTACATCCAGTGTGATTGCACAACATTGAATCTTTTCCCCAAGTGTGGGACTTGTAAAAGTGGGAAAAGAATCTCCAGATTAGAGGTTGGTTCCTCAACTCCTCTGTTCAAGTGTGCATAACATTCTGCAGAGGGTTTACCTATAACTTAATCAAACTTTGCCAAGGAGACAGGGTTGAGAAAATGTAAAAATAAACCTAGTCTAAATAAGGTGATGCACCAAAGGAGTAGTAGACACCTGCTACTACAAAACATACACAATCCACAAGAAAATATAGCATAAAACATGCACAAATTTCCAAAATGTAATGAAAGATCAGGAAACAATGATAAACATATGAAAGGATTGAGAAAATTTTAATCACAGAGCATACATTATCATTCCAGGTCCAATACAGTGCATTACAATGGCCAAGAGGCAAAAGAGATGTTGTATTTGCATGAAAAGGTAAAAATTCCACAAATCTACCTGATGAGGAAGAAAAGAGAAGTTACAGAGCTAAAAAAATGTCTAACTATTTTAAAATGAGCCCATTCTAGCTTTTTACAATGCCCATTCGAGCTCAAGAGAGAGAAACGCGGGAAAACATGAGAAAGCTTTCAACCACTAACCAAATTCATAATAAACAACATGGGTTCCCTTACAAATCCACTTCCCAACATTTTTTGACCATGCTGGGAGAGAATGCGAGCCATACTGCATTAAAAATGGTGGTTGAAATGTCAGTTTTGTTCATTTCCACATGCCAAAGGAGTTTTCTAATTTTCTCTCTCCAAACTCCACCAAAACACAAAATTGAGCCCAAAATCATGTAGATAATTTCACCATATTTCCAATGATATAAAGAACGCAAAAACCGAGCTCTGGATCGGAAGTTATTTCCATTTGAAAATTTAGGGCAAAACAAAGGCCAAAATGGGTTGACAGTGAAAATTTGAAAATTTCCCACTTTCTGCGTTTTAGAAAATTTCCCCAAAATCCCCGCACCCCACCATCCTAGTGCCACGTGGCACGTTCGATTGGTTGTGGGCTTTTCCTGCTTCATTTTTCATCATTTTGGCCTTTGGAAAAATTTCCAAAAATTGTCAGTTAGCAATGAAGCTCCGAGGCCACATGGCACAATGTGATTTGTCACGGGCCTCTGCTCTTAAATTTTTGTCATTGTTGACCATCTTCTCTCGAAAGGACACATGGTGGAACCCCATTAGGTGTGGGCCTTTCATATTCATTTTCCTATGGGCTCGCCTTATGCTTCTTGCCTCCACGTGGACACGTGGCATGATCTGACTGGCTCGGGCCTTGGGAGGCGAGGACTTCCTTTTGAAAATTTCCTTTGATTCTACTTTGGGAAAATTTCCCAATTTTTTCCCGTGCTCCGCCATCCCATTGGCTTAAGGACACGTGGCAAGCTTTGATTAGTTAGCGGGCCTTGGGGGCAAAATTTTACTTTGTGCTAACCTTTGGGAAATTTTCCCACTTTTCCCTGCCACTCTGATGCTTGACACCCCGAGGACATGTGGATGCTTTTTATTGGCTCAAGCCCTCGGGGCCCAAAATTCCTTTGCGCCCCACCAAATACTTTGGCAAATTTTTAATCTTCCCTCCACCATTCCTTTCACGACATGGCGTGATCTCGATGGCTGCATGGACCTACGGGCCAAAATCTCCCCTTTGCGCGCATACTTGGTAAAAAATCAAAGTTCTCCTCTACCTCCCGATGCCCCGATGCCGACATGGCACTCTCGATTGGTTTGGTGGGCACCTGTCTAGGGAAAATTTCCCACAAAAAATCCACCGAGCCATAACTTCAAAATTACATGGAGTTCGGAAGAAAAATTTACCTTTCTGGAAAGCTGAGAAAGAGCTCTATCCAATGGTGCCACTTCTAGAAGGTTTTGAGTGCCTGAAAAGTAAAAAATTCTGACTGAGGCACAAGGGAGGAATGAAATGAAGGGAGTTAGCCAAAAATAAGCAAGGGGCTTATTTTGGATAACGATTTCAGTATTATTACATGTTTGTTTCTAGTCCATTTAGTGTATATTATCATATATCTATCATTAGTTACAGTAAGTTAATCTAAATTTAAGATTTAACTTAATTTAGATTAAATAATCATGTTATGAGAAATTTCTGCGTCATAGCTTTTTCAAAGCATAATGTCCACTTGTGATTCCTTCATGTGCTTCACGTAGTATAGCTTGTTATTTGTGATTCATCATGCAACATCTTAATATTTCATCACACCCCATTTTGTATAGTTCTTTGTTTATCAATTGAGAGGGCACAAATTTTATGGTAAGTTGTTTGTTTTGTTGAGTAGTCAAATATTCTAGTGCAATTCCATTCTCTAAAAACAATAATATGTCACCTAGTTCACTTGGTTTGCTCTTTACATGAAAATGTTCGTATCTTGCATCACATCTTCAATTGATTGCACTCCTCACCCGTATTTATTTGTGATAGATGATCAAGACTTGCATTATTTTTTCTTGTTTTGACAACAATTGAAGACTTTCTTGAAATAGAATTATCCAATGACATATCCTCCCATATAGAACTACCTTGTTGACCAAGTATTTTAATGGCATATGATTTGTGTAGAATACAAATGGAAACACCAAAAAATAGTGTCATAATTTTTTAGCGTATACATCATTAAAAATCCTTCGCACTTTTTATTTGTATAACTTTTCTTTGTGCATGTAATTTTTCTACTATAAAAGTAGATGGGATGATCCAAATTATGTTCTCTGGTTGGGCCAATATTTATCCAAAAAATTCAACGATACATATACATATACATGGAAAGGTTTAATCTAACTTGGAAACTATAACATTGGTGCATGTGTCAACCATTATTTTATCTCTTGAAATGTTATTTCTTGCTCAATTTTTCTAGTGGTGTATCCTTTTATGAATTTCCTATAGTATTTGTAACGCCCAAGGAAGTGTGGACCTCCCTTTTATTTTTGGTGCCTCGGTTGGACTAATACTATAATTTTGGCTAAATCAACCAACAAATCCTATTTACAAATTATGTGACAAAAGGTGTCACAAAGACACTTTTTTAGATTTAATGAAATTTATAGATTTCAACAATAATCAAACATGAGGCACAAGTTATCGCACTAGACCTATACCCGGTTTGTATACTATCCATTCATCTAGGTATACAGAAGGAAATTAAGAATAAAATCCTTAAAGGCCATCAAAACTATGCTCGAAAATATTTTTGGCATGTTTTTCAATCCAAATGGCATTACAATGTAAGCAAATGACCCACATTTAATCGTGAAGGCTATTTTAACTCTATCTTTATCCATGGTATTTACTTGATGGTATCCTAAAAACCCATCATTGAATTTATAGATCTCCCTTCTAGTGACCCCTTCCAAAATTTGTTCTATTAAAGGTGTCAAGAATGCATCAATTATACAAATTGATTTTAATTATTTGTAGTCTACACAAATTCTTATGCACCCATATTTCTTAATATTGATAACCATGGTATGATCACACCCAAGGCCAACATGTTGTCCATTTCTTGTTTTACCTTTGCAGGAGTGATTCATTCTATATGCTCTCTTGCATACGAGCTTGTATCCTTTAATCAACTTAATATGTATCTATCCTAATGATGGGTATAACCCATTCATTTCTTGATATCCTCTTAGAAACAAATTTGTATATTTACATAAAATTTCAAAAAAATTCCACTTCTACCTCACTCTAATAATCTCTTGTTGTTGCAATTTTCAATGCTTCATCAATTATGATGTTGAACTATATAGATTTTAGTGTATTTTCTTGTGGTTATTTTCCTTCATATTACTTATCAATGAACTCTCTATCTTTGTAAGATTTTTCTATGTTTAAATGATTATTGATTGTTCTCTTCTATTTGTCTCACAACCTTTTCTTTATCCTTACACCTCCAGTTTCTTTCTAGCCAAAATCATCATCCTCTTTTCTTAAATCACTATTAGTAAATTGTCTCCTCAAAATTTTAGGGAGTTCAAGTCCTTTTTCCTTATTTAGTGTCAGGATTCTTTCTTCCAATTTTGTATCATCCCCAAAAATCACTTGCTTTATACATCAAGAGGGAAATTCAAACATGGTATTGAAGAAGTAAAGAAAGGGTTTGTATGAACCCATTCTTGAGTGTCACCCAATGTTTTGTTTATTTGTGTGCTTCACACCCAACATATCATGCACACACCCATACACACAAAGTATGATATAACACATTCATCCATAATTCTAATTTGATTCCTTGTGCCTCGGTATTCCATATATCTTCACATCTTTAAATATGTTCCTCGGGATTTTTATCCCACAATAACCTGTAACGTTTTGTATTGCATTACTACACTCATAACAGGCATGCATAGCTTTTCTTACTTAGTCCCATGATCTTTAAAAATATATATGAGTATCCCACCATCTTACCACAATTCCTCATACCTTATATGTTAGGTAATTGACATGCACTTGTGTTGGTTTCATGTAAATTTCCATTCTTCCCAAGAAGGCTTGCACATAGTCACTCCCATTGAACTTTGGCATAGGATTTTTTCCTCCTTACTCAAGCTTTTGATATTCCTTCCAATAAATTTAGATACTCAAGTAATTTTTATTTTGGAACTAGACCAAATTACATCACAATATCTTCTAATTAATTCATACGAACCATGCACCTAGTTATCATAAGAAACACTTGTAGTATGTGATATTGATATGGATGGGGATATGGATAGAGCGTGGGTTGCACCATTTTTTGGGTCCATCTGTCTCCCCATGTTTTCTTATTTTCAATAAATAAACATGGGGAGATGGATGGAGCACGGATTCATGCAATTTTGTTCCAATCATCTGCGGTGGGGATATTTACTTCTTCCTTTGTATCCACCAATATGTCATTTATATGACATACATTTATAGAAGCATCAACCAATATTTTTTGATCAAACTCTTCCACTTTTGTTGAGTTGACAATTATCTTGTGTTTTCCTAATTTTTTTCCAAGTGTCATTTTTCCGAGTTTATGTGATAACCATTGACTCAATAATAGAAGTATACCCTTGGTGCACATAAGTATACATTTTATTGAAACTCATTGCTTTCAATTTCATCCATTTTGGTGAATCCAAGGTTTTTGTTTCATATTTGCACATCTTCTTTTAGAAACTCAATCTCTCCCTAGATCTCGTGAATTAAATATTTTGTCTCTTGAAATATATATTTTTGTTTCTTACCATCGGGATAGGTTTTTCTTAAATGTGTTTATTTTTTCTTTATGTCCTTAAAAGGAGTAGATGTTTTGCATGAGCAGTATCCTCTCACGTTTTTTATTTGTACATTTAGGGAAGGATTTTATCGTGGTGCAATAATTTTAGGTTGGCACTCTTAAGAAAGGTTGCATGCAATCTTAATCATTCTTATGCCCTTTTCAATTTTTTTCTTTCATGAGCACATAAATATCCATACAATCTTCAACCTTATGTTCTTTCTAGAAATGCTCATACACCGAGAATGTTAGGTAGGTATGGTGACCCATACTTGAAACAAGTTCTAGTGTGGAAATCTTCCTCTACCATGTCCATCTCTTCCTCAACCACCTTTTCCTCATGCATATCCTTTACGCCTTTCTTAAGTATTTTTTATTTTATCCTTCCTTAGTCTTAAATCCTTCACGAATTTGATCAATTACGTAATAATTAGCTATATCATACATATGCACACCAAAATTTTGCAGGAGAGTGACACTTTCTGTATTGCACATTGTGAAAAGGGAAAATTTCTTGCATTAATACTTCCTTTGGATATTTCACATGTTAATAACATCACTTTTATATTTCATTGTGACCATGTATTACCTCTATGTCCTTCTACCTCACAATTTGTGCACCATGACCTAGTTGTGTATCCCTTTGGCACTATTTGGGGCTAAATGTTCTAACTAATTCATCATTAATGTAATATGCACCTCCATAAAGGGACTTTCTCTTATGTCTATGATCCTAACTACTTTAGAATGAAAAGTAGACTTAAGCGATTCACATAGATCTGTGAATGTTTTATGTGAGAGGTGCATCAAAATGGAATTAGAAACCATCCTATATGTTGATTTGGATGTATATCACATGATAGTTTATACATGAGGGTTTTACAACATGTGTCATAAGCATGCACAATCTCTGTCATCTCCTACCTGATTTATTTGAGTGTTAAGATACTCTTTTCTCAAACTCGGTAAATTAAATTCTTATAAGAAGGCATCCTTTAGATGATCATAATCCACCATAGCTTATAGTGGGTCATGCTTCCTATACCAAGTATGGGCATGGCCCAATAATGTTGTATCGAACTAGTTGGATTTGCATTATGGATTAATTACCCCTTTCACCGCCAATTTAGTTCACACTTATGAACATGTTCAACAAAAATATCGACACCGCAATGTTCTTGTAGATGCAAATATATTTTGTAGAATATGTGTGGCACAAATTTTTTTATACGAAAGTCATAACTCTTCTTGATACTAGTACATTTGTCATGGGTGCCCAGAATTTCCACTACTACCACTTGGCATGATAGTCCTAGTAACTTTTTGTAATGGTGCACTCCCCGCATTCCACCTAGTTTTGGTATTGTTAATTTAGCACTCATCATTCCAAACCTATGTGATTTTTTCATGTTTGGATAATATTGTATCCTTTTCAATGTTGATATTAGTGATTTAATAACATAAGGAAAACTATTATCCAATGCCTCATTTATTTTATCTATGTATACTTCCTCATCGTTATCTGTTTCAATTAATAATTGATCTTCTATACATGTTGTCAAAGTCACATAAGTAGGTTTGGTAGTTTGTATGAGGATGCCATCGGAATTCTATTGTTCTCTTTGTCCTCCAAAGTTCTCATTGTCTCAACATGCGCTACATTTTCCTAGAACTCTTCATTCTCTCTTTCTCCTTCCTTGCATAATTAATGCCCTTGGGTTTCCCTTAAAGTTCTTGAAGTTGAATCTCCTTGAAGAAGTAGTTCCATGTCTTCTATCATTTTGTGCCTTTGTTATTAATATTACATCCTTATCAAAGTTCATTCATATGAGGGATCCATAGCATAGACCAACTTTTCTCGTGCCCTTCATATATATGCGTACGTCTTGCTCACACTTGTGGATTTCTTAGCCATCTATAGGAAAATTTTCAATGCCTATATCTATCATCAATTTCTTGACCAAGGAAAATTGCTTCAAATATGTTTTGTGTAGTTCTTGATAGTAGTTAAAATGTATTTAGTCTACACAAGAAAAGGTAGATATTAAGTATTCAGTAATGTAGCTACGTAGCATACCTTTCCACCAATAATCCATGATTTGCATCCAAGTTGTGTCATCTTTTGTAAGTATTTTTGTACACTCTAGAGTTCAAAGGTACTTCTTTCCCAAATTATAAGTTGATAAACAAGCATAAAGGTTTATTACGAGTTCGTTGAAGAATGTCTCATATAGCTTGTCATAGAGATTCTTTTCCACCCAAGTCCTTGAAGATTAGTTGGACGAGTGGTTCTTTCATATGGAATTTCTTTTTATGCAAAGGCTTCTTTAATAGCGTGTTGTCATCTCTCAATATTTTCTTGCACAAGTCTGAGCATCTTTCTTCCACCTCATCATTTGTGCATAATTATCATGGTCCCAACAATGGAACCAAAATGTTGTGCATCTAGTTACACTTATAGATCCATACTTATGTGCATGGAACGTAATGAAGTATTGGTGCACACAAGTAATCTTACTCCTCACACAGCCTACAATGCCAAAGTGGGAACCTTGGTGAAATCACCCGAGGCATGGAAGAATATCACTCCCATCATGGTGTAGCATTATGATAAGGGGAAATAAATTAATTAGGAAAACAAAAGAATAAATCAAAGTAACATACTAGATTAAAATACTTATGTATATTAATTCATTTTCTCTTAAACACCGTGTACTTCATATTGACAATTCAAAAATTATATTAATCATCTCATTCTCTTATCTCTATAAACAAACCACCCAGCCCACACACATTCCTACTTCACTCTCTCTTTACAATGAACCCTTCAAGGGGTATATATACTAGTGGGGACTTACCTTCATTATTTAAACAAAAAAAAATTGGCACTTGAGTTCTATTATCTACCAATTAAATATTACACCAGGGAGGTGGTTAGGCCACATGCCATCATACCTTACTTCTACATGGTATTACCTTTAGAAGTACCTTAACTATATTTAGCCATCTCCTTGGTTTACTCACCTTGTGTGTTATCTTTAGACCATCTATCTCCATTCCGCTCTACTTGTTCCTACATCATCTTCATGCAAGTATTCTAAATAATTAGTTATTTTTCTATCTCTAGCGCATTCCTTTATTCCTACATATGTATGTTCTCTACCCATGTGCCTTTGTGTCCTCCTACGAAGCTTCCTTTTACCTTATCTCAAGGTCATCATGTTTCTCACCATAACTTGTGTACCTTGCGACCTTTTCACATTTTTTTTTTCAAAACTCTTATGCTTGGCTTCTCTATTATCCTTATGTGTAATTTTTCTTTCCTTTTCATGTGTATATTTTACAATTTTACCACGCACATATTTTCCATCCTTCTTATGTGCTTTATGTATAAACTTTCCCACACACCAATAAAAGACTAATAAAGAATAATAAATAGATAGTCCTTAATGTGGGACACAAATAATAAAAAATAAAATAATTTTAGGGTCTAATAAAGGGTCATGCGTACTTCACACTTGAAATATGATGAGATGTAAATGGTTAGATTTATAAATCAAATGATCAAAATTTTCTAATAATTTAATGCTCCCAGTTTGAAAACTAAGCAAGTATGGGTGTAGCATGTGAGAATGGAAAGTAGGAAGATGGGTCACTCTCTCCTCCTTACACATGGTAGTTGACTATCAATACGCCTTTAATACTCTTGCCATGATTCCACCTAGAACACATTATAATTATTTCCACCTCTTACAATGGTGTTATATCTTCATATTTCCTCCACGACCACACACAAATAAGCCAAAAACACTTTTGGTTATTACATAACACTAAATTATAATATTTAAATTGAAACATTCCCTATTTATAACCTTGGATGAGATAAACCATCAAAGGAAATGTCAGAATGCATGCAAAAAATAAATTTTCTCTTTTGTCAATGCCTCAAACATTAATTACATTATTAGATGTTTCCAAATGGGAGATTTGATGGTTGTGCCTGACACACATTGGGGAAATGGAAGGTTGAGGTTTTGTGTTAGTGGTCATTGAGATGATGTTATCATGACTATTGCTAAGGGAAACCCTAATCGCTACCTTAATACTCTAAATTGCCAATTTGCATGAAATCAGTGACAAAAGGAACCCTAAATGTAGATTTCTTGTATCTAACATATGCAACACATTCGAGTTCAAACATATGTAAGTTCCTCTTCTACAAACAATCAAACCTTGGTCCTAAAATTTCTAGCAATGAAAAATTTGATGAAAGAGAAGGGATTGTGAAAACCTTTCCTAACATTTAATGAGTGTTAAGATCCTAGAATGTTGAGGAGGTGGTGTCACTACAAATCCAAAAGGAAAGTGATTGCATTTTATATTTGTTGTTGCATGGGAAACCATGGAGAAATAGCCTAAGATAATGGTCTATACAGATGGCATAAAACCACCTGACCAAATGGTTATCAAATTCAACTACTTCGTCAACTCAACTTGGGATGCCCAATCCACTCCACACATCCCTATCTTTAAAGTGTCTCATCACATGTGCACCAAAATTCCCCTTATCGATTGACGGGTGATCTAACTACCCACAAATAGCAAGTGTCGACATTAAAACAACTATTCACATTAGATGTATTGATCGACCAATCCTTACATTTTGAGATATCTCCAAAGTATGTTGCCTCATTGATTTGCACACCACACCTTCTTTCTCCTTCAAACGATTGTCAAATATGATACATGGTTCATAACTACCTAGTCCTAAGAAAAGAGAGTATCACATTTATTCCCCCAACATTCTCCTCATCCATGTCATCGACCATTTTCTTCCTCTAATGTTTTTTTCTCTCAAGTTTAACTTTTTTAGCAGATCCCCTTCGACATCTCCATTGCATTGTTCGCATACACAAAACTAAATTGGTTTTGTATTTATTGTGTGTAATGCAACATATCACACATTATAATGGTATTTTGTTTTTAATATTACAACTCTATATATTTAGGTCAATGTAGAGGGTAAAATTATGCCATGAAGCTACGATCACTTTAGTTGAAGGAAAAATAAAAACTACTAAGATTAGATTAATAGAATACTATAGAAAGCAATAAGATATTTAAATTTTTATAATTGATGTTACAAAGATTAGTATTTAATTCACACTAGAGAGACCAAAATTTATACATATTACCCATTCTTGGGAGTCCCCATCCCTATTATCAATTAATATTGAGAAAATATTAAATATCAATATTTTGAAAATGATACTTATGAAGGACCACGTGTAATGTGGTGTTTAATTGATTGAATGTGATTTGTTCTCTACGAACTACATAGAACATTGGATGATGTGTCTTTATATGACATTGACTACTTAGACATCATTAACCATACCCAAGTAAAATGGCCATGGTGGAATTTGTTGGTGCTCAATTTGATCTCACCTTATTTGTCCTTGAAATTCTTCAATTTGCGGGCTCTAACGTATTTTCTATCTCCCATGTTGATGCGTGAAATCTCTGTCCTTCATTTGGTTTCCATGATCATTCCTTTCCTTTGGTTAAGGATCATATTAAGTCTAGAATTTTTTTATGTTCCTCTTTCCGTGTGAAATAATTTGTAACTTTGGCAAAAACTCGGGTTTTTTCCCCTTCCTTATGTTTTTTCCACAGTCACGTTTTGTTTTCCCTATCAATTTTTGTCCCAATATATATGGAAATGTGGTCCTTTCTGATTAGATGTGGCTCAATGGGGCATTTTAAAAATATAAGGCCCACTTCAACTCAATTTTTTTCCACGAGGAGGGCTTCCGATCATCTGAAAAGTCACCTTTGGGTTTGACCTTTGGAGTTGTGCCAAGGAGACACGTGGAGGTTTCCCTTTCCTTGCCGAGACTTAGACATTTTTTTTCATGCGGTCGATCCAGCTTTTTTCATACCATGGACACGTGGAGGAAGGAAGCTTGTTTGAGGATTCACCTATAGGTCCTACCTTAGCAGTTGCACCAGGGAGACATGTGGAGGCTTCCGCCGGCTCCTCTTTATACTTAAAACTTTTCAAGTGAATTTTTAAGGCCTGGGACACGTGGAGGGCATGCTCCTACTTGGGGACCTACCCCTATACTTTACTTTTGAAAAAGTATCGAAGGGACACTTGGAAGTTTTCACTCACTCTACCCTTGCTTGGATTTTTCAATGGTAGATGAAACTTTCTCGGACGCTAGACACATGGTGCCTTTCGCTAGTCCTTCAAATTTCTTAAACAATTCTTCCGAACTAAGACATGTTGGAAATCAAAGGGCACCATACTAATTCTTAAACAATTCTTAAGTGTCTTAAACAATTCTTGCACTTGTTTAGGGTCTCTACTTTTGGGTACCATACCAAAGGTGTGCCAAAGAGACACGTGGAGGCTTCCATTGGCTCCTTTTATACTAAGACTTTTCAAAGGCCAAAAGGTAATTTTCTTGGGTCTAGGGCACGTGGAAGGCCCATGCTTTTTTGGACACTTGCCTTTGTACTTTTCCTTTGTAATTACACCAAGGAAATATGTGCAAGGCTCTAATCTAAAGTTTATAAGGGGTAAAATCAACGGTTGTTGTGCATTGTATCTAATTTTACTGCCATTTTACTCTAAGACTCCTAGAGATGTGAATACACATTATTTTTTTCTTGCAAATCAGACTCATAGTGTAGGTATGTGGAATAATCCATGTGCGGACACTCATTTCTCGGTGAGGCACGATTGCAAGCATCTATACGAGGGCACTCATTTCTCAAGGTGTTGCCTCGAGGGTGAAAAGGATTGCTTGTCAAATCCATCTATTCAGAGCCACAGAAAATGATTAAAATGGGGATTTCTCACATGATCAGAATAAAAGTAATGATTGAAAGGACTATCAAAAGGTTGTGGCATGGAATCCTAGTCATTAGTTGAGGGTCTGAGAAATGTGATCAATTCATGATTTGTCCACCTAGCAACTGCGGGTGTAAATTTGTTAAACGTCATTTTCTGAGACAACTTGGTAACAACCAAAGGTTCCTCGAATATTATTATTTTTTGGGGGGAAAATTAGGGATGAGTGAGCGATTATAATGTATAAATGCAATGAGAATACTCTTGAAAAGGGTGGGGGTTGAATTTTTATGAGAAAATTTGAGAAAACCCATCTTCTGAGAGACCAACTGAGAAACCTGTTAATTTCCTATGTTTTAGATTTTCAATCACGTCAAGTTGGTTGTGAGTGTACAACCATTGACAAGCTCTAAGACTGTTCAAAGAAACTTTCCCCTACTGATGAATCTAATCAACTTTGAATTAATCTGTGTCAATCTTGGGAAAATTTGTGTTTGCTTTATTTTAGAATGTCTGCAAGTAGTTTTTCTTGTTCCTATTATAATCTTGTGTTAAAGTCCCTCTGAATCACACATGATCTTGTTCCTATGATAGTTTAGTGGCATTTACAATTTCATTACAAGAAGAGCCTTCATCCTGTAATGAGATAAACAATTTAAAATCACTTTATTGTCATTTGTTGATAAAGATTGTCTGTAAGCCTTTGAGTGTATCTTAGGTGTGAGGAACCAAGGGTCTCTTAATGTTTAATTGAGTCTTTATCTCGAGCCTTCGTGTTAAATTCTTGGATATTGTGTGAAATTGTGCAAATTTGGGCCTCCATTGATGCACACCTTTTGGTTGAAGGAATATTTTAGCTATTTTGAAGCATTTTGTCATTTATTTTTCCAAATTTTGTGAAGGTTCTCAAATATCTGGCATAATCAATTTTATCCTTCTTAATCTCCCACAAAAATTATTCAAAACAAATGAATCCTACCTGAACTACCCCTGTTTTCCCTGTATGTCCACAAATGTATAAATTCTACTGCAAAATATGTAGAAGCAATCAGGATTCCATAATGTCTCTAGTAACCTTAGCCCTGTTTAGAAAATATCACCATTCTTTAGAAGTGACAACTCGTGAGAGTTAAATTGTGGTGCATTGATCATATTTTCTCAGGGTCTCCTTTTAATTTTTGTAAAGAAGGATATCTTAATTCTCCTTCACCAACATAGGTTACAAAATGGGTCCTCTCACCCTGGTCGAAAGGCACGGCCTAAAGCAGTGAGGATAGATCAAATCCTTAATAAAGGTGTTATCCATTTCTATGATTCCCGAGTGATAAAGAGTCAGATGAATCCCCTTCCTGGCTACAAAAGGACTCATAATATGATCTATTTGTCTCTCAGTGTCTTGCTAAATTAGTGATTCTACTCAGTTTCCAAGGGAGATAAAATTTGGATACCAACACCAGAATGGTGTCATTACCGGGGACTTGAAGGTGTGTGCAAAGTTTTAACACCATCAACAATGCATATAGACCCTGGTAAATGCTTCTTATAAATTTTAAATTGCAAATACGTTGTTGAAACTTCATCCTATGTCCCGATTTGTAAGAATTGAGAAAAATTACAATTTTGGGTGTAATATTTCCAGTTTCTGTTGGTTTTTACACTAATTTTACATCAACAATGTTAAATACGGGTAAAGAAAGGTCATATCTATGAATATTTGTCTAAATTTAGTGTTGATAGAAATTTGACAGACCAATTTTAGTGCATTTTCACAACTAAGGTGAAAATCCTTAGTGGTGACTCCATTTTGAATTAACTTTTGATAAATGTTAGTGTCTTAACCTTTGTCAATTGAAATTTATCACTAATCTCTGCAAAGCTAGAAGGAAGAAGATATTTCTTCATTAAAGACCCTACTAGAAGGTTGTTTCTAGAGCTAGGAAAGACAAATTCTAAAGGAAGAAGAATCTAGAAAGTTGTTGGAGATCAGAAATCAAGAAAGGAGTTATCAATTATGGAAACTGATCAGCCTATCATTGAATATTGCCATACTTCCTCAAGTGCTTCTGAATCAGGTAGTCTTTTTGTAAATCTGAATTCTCCATTGGAGAGGGTCCTTTTTTTGTATTTGAAAATTTAAATCTCATTTTGTACCTATGTTCTCCAAAGTTGATAGGATCTTCCAAGAAATAAAGTTTTTAAAGAACATTCATTCTAAGAATTGCATTCCTGTGCCTCACAGACCCCTCACTCCTCATCATTTTGTTTCTCTTGTAAGATCACTTCTCCAAAACAATATGGCCCAGCCCCCACCCAGCCTCCATTTGTTGTGAACACTTTGGTCTATAGATTTAGAGGTATGGCTAGATATCCAAATGTTGTGCCCCAAGATGTTAGAAATAGATTGCCTAAATTTCAAGGAAATAATGTTATTACTGGTGATCAACACTTAAAGATTTTTGTCAATATGATGGAAGACTTTGAGATTGAATTTGAGGATGTGTACATAAATTTGTTTATTCATACTCTAGAGGAGGATGCATGGGACTAGTATAAATCTTTTCCAGAAAACTCCATTGATTCATGGATAGAAATGAAGAATGCTTTTAGATTGCAGTATGGAGATAAAACAGACCCTAGGTTTCTTTTATCAAAATTTGAAAATATAAAAAAGAATCCTAATGAGTTTGTTCATGACTTCAATACAAGGTTCAATAAGACCCTAAATAGGCTACCTATGATCCTGAGGCCAAGTGATGTTTCTTGTTTAATAAAATACTTTGATGCTTTTGATAAGAAGGTTTGCCTATTATTTGAGGGATAAGAACCCAACAACATTAAGGTAGGCCTTCACCATGGCTTTATAGATTGAAAACAATATCAAAGTAATTGGTAAACCTCCTAAGAGAGAAGGCATCAAGCTGATCAATCCAGAGAAGCCTCAGTCAAGTAAAGTTGTGGATCTGGAGGAGGTTGTAAAAACTTTGGCTAGAGTTGTTAAGGAAATATCCTATAAACTGGCTAGAGCAGAGAAGGGATTGGAAAAGGTCCCAAGGTCATCATAAAGCACAAGGTCAAGAAATATTTGTAAATCATCCTAGGGGTGATCAGAGATATGATGATAGAGGAAAAGGACTGTGGGATTAGGAAATAGATAGCCCCAACCCAGGGAAAACAAATTGGTGCCTGATCCTTTGACTGCAGAGTTGTTACTATGGAAGAAGCCAATGAAATTGAGTGGTGTGACAGATGTTTCTTGCCACATGCCCCATGTGATGAAGACAAATAAGTTGAGGAAGCTGATGATGACACTGATGATGATGTGTGCATGATGGGGTGCTCTATAAGCTCACAAGGAGCAACTTCGATTGAATTAATCAGTTCTAGAACTGCTGCATATTTTGGGATTTCATCCACTGGGTATTACCCCTTCCTCCCTCTCATAATTTTGAAATATATATGGTATAAGATTTTGAATTTCCTAGTAATGATTTTGAATACTTAAGGGCATTAATGATTAAAAATTATGATGGAGGAATCCCTTCTGAGGAGGATAGGCAGTTGTTAATGAATGTTGTAGTTGGCCATGAAAAGGAATATAACACTAGGAGTAAAGTTGTCAAAGGGGTAGGGCCTCAAGCCAAACCAAAAACTCTAGTTCTCACCAATATCTCAAAAGAAACTCCTAAGAAAGATACATTTGGAAAAATCCTTGTGTCCCCAAGTAGAACTGGTATCCCTACCCATGTTCAAACCATGAAAAATCATTTGTTGTCAGATGAGTTTCTCAGTCTTCCTCCAAATGTTACCTTGCCCAAATACATTCCTTATGACATTGCCAAGTCTTGAGTCAGATCAAGATTTCTATTCCAATTTTTGAGCTACTTAGGATTCTAAGCACAAGAAAAGGGCCTTTGAGTATTTGGGATTGAAAGAAGAAAATATTACCCAAGGTAGAAATGTAAACAATGTTGAGACTCCTCCTACCATTGTAGAGTTAGAAAAACCCCAAGTGCTGGAAGAACTAGGTGAGCCACCTGAATTATATTTGGGAACATCCTTGGTTGAGTCCCAACTAAATGTAGATCCATTTTTCACTACTTTGATTATTAGGACAGGTTGTTACACAACTGTATGTTTGATTCTGGAGCATCATGCAATGTTATGCCTCTTGAGGTCATGAATGAATTAGATATCAAAGTGACAACAACTTATGGGAAGTGCACTTGCCATGGATTCCAGAGAGGTGTCAGTGGTTAGATGTGTCAAAGGTTTGATAGTGCAACTTGCAGCCTACCAAGGAAAGAACTTAAAACTAGATGTTATTATTGATTATTGCACTACCAAATGGGGAATGTTGTTATCAAGAAAATGGGCTGCTAGTGTGGGTGATAGTGTGCAAATGGATATGTCTTTTCCACTATACCTATTGAGGGAAACCTTTTAAAGTTGTATGGTGAAAATAAGATGCTACATCTCATTGAGGATCCCAATAATGCTTCCTATGAAGTGTTATACACTGACACTGATGCAGATAACTTTGTTGGATTTGTTGATGGTAAAGAGCACAAAATTGATCAATACAAGTCTCTTAATCAAGTAGGTTATCCTTGGACTTTGTTATTTGATGGGACTTGCTCTAAATTTGGAAATGGTGTATTGTTCTGATATCTCCATGCCAAGAAGAGTTTGTTTTCTCTTTTAAACTCAACTTTGAGTGCACTAACAATATTGTTGAATATGAAGCACTACTCTTGGGTCTAAGAATTGCTTGGAAATATGGTATTAGAGACATCATTGTTAAAGGAGATTCAAAGCTAATTGTCAAGCAAGTTAGAAAACTGTATGCAACAAAAAATTAGAGAATGAAGTAGTATAAGCATGCAGTTTGGGATTTCATTGAAATGTTTGACTCCTTTAACATAATACATCACGATAGGAAGTACAATACTTTAGCAGATAAATTGGCCGTATTGGGGTCTAGATTTGAAAATTGTGTTGTATCCCCCTATTGTGAGTATAATATTGAGGTATTGACTAGGCCATCTATTCTTGACAATGTTAAACACTAACAAGTGTTCAAAGATGATGCCCAGGTGCAAAGGTTTTTGTAGAACCAAGGAGAATTTTCTGATCAACGTATAGATTGGGAGCCAATGGTTTGTGCGGTTGATGGAAAGGAGACTTTATTTGGCAAAGACATCATTCAATTAAAGACTAATACTATTCCCAGAGGTTTGGTAGCACTTGAATCAAACTTTGATAATGTTGATTGCATTGTCAATAGACACATGTCATCCTCAAGGGATGTTGAAGAGCACGACCTGGGCATGAAGGATAAACCATGTAAGATCTGGTTAGGTAGTAATCTGAGCAAGGAAGAAAAGTATTCGTATGTCCAATTGTTGAAGAAATACTAGGACTACTTAGCATGGTCTTATTTTGAACTGAAAGCATACAGAGAGGATCTTTTCCAACATGAAATTCCCTTAGAAGCTTCTGCTAAGCCATTTAGGAAGAAAAGATAGGCCAATCAATCCACTCCTTTCCCTAAAGATGCAAGAAGAATTGAAAAATTGAGGGATGGAGGAATCATACAGCCCATAAGGTACTCATCATGGGTTACAAAATTGGTACCTATCATAAAGAAGAATGGAGATATAAGGTTGTGTGTGGACTTTAGAAACTTGAATAGAGCATCAATGAAGGATAACTACCCTCTGCCAAATATGGACAATATGTTACAATTGGTTACTAGTTTGGAATTTTTATCCACCTTGGATGGTTTTTCTAGATATAACCAGGTAGTTATGAAGGAATCAGAGCGAATCAAGACTGCCTTTACCACTCCTTAGGGAACATATGTATATGTCTAGAATAATTTTTGGTCTAGTGAATGTTGTAGAAGCCACTTTCCAAAGAGCAATGGATGTAGCTTTCTCTAAGCTATATTTGTAGACACCTAAAATATGCTTACACTTAGCATTTCATCCAATTTAGTCAATTAACGATACTTCGTTAATTACCCGTTCTAAAACTCCATTCTCATATTCCCATTTACGACAAAAATAACTAAACTCCTGCAAATCATCTAATTTGGATAATATCTCTCTTATTAGCTAAACATTACTAAAATGCATTTGACCACAAGCATAATCTCCCTAGTTCTCTCTAGAGTGATTCTGATTGGCTCCGAAAAAAACATCAAAGAAAGGATCACTGAAATGGTTATCCAGGACCCCTTAACTCTCAATGAGTCTCTAATCACTTCTAATAAATTTTAACTAGCCTAAACCCTAGTTTAAGCCTAAACCAATCTTAACAAATCCTAAGCCTAAAGCATGTTTATCCTAATCTAATCTAAAAGAGCTTTAGTCCCACATGCATCCAAATTCCAAATTCTCCCAAGTGGAAAACTATAAATAGAAGGGTCACCCTCCCATTGTTAATGACTACACAACTTTACCCTCAAACACTTTGGAAAGGCATTAGAACCATTTGTGATAGCTTTAAGCTATAGAACATTTTGATCTTAGCCATAATCCATTGTTAAGAAAGCTCCTCCATCTTGCATCCATCCATTCCAAATATAGTTAGTAAGGGAATATCTAAATCTTGGCCATGTATCCAACTTGAGAGATCTCTTCACTATGTTTGGGAGTAAACAACACATAATTTGATTTGCACCTTAGGATCTAAACTAGGTTCAATTTTAAAAATGGGTCCCATAGAGTAGAGTAGTATAAATGTTAGCCATTTTGATGTTTTTGTCAAAGTTATAATACTTTTATGTTAGTTTCTCTTGTTTGGCTCTAATCTAATGGTGCATGGTTGATTTAGAAAGCTTTGAGTTTCTTTAGCCTCACTCCATAGCTTTTACAACTTTCCATTGCATACATTTCTCACCTTTTCGAGCATCGATCGAATTATTTCATCACCCCATCAACACTCGAGGGGGCATCCTTCATCCTATTAATTTTTCTTCTATCCCTTCAAATTTTCTCTCTCTTTTATATTTGTCTACTTTATTTGAAGTGATGTAATTTACATCACCTGAAAATGAGTGGTAAATTTAGACTAACTGTAGTTCCCGATGCCCCACTTTACGACTAATATTGCACTAGTTGTGTTTTCTAATGCATGCCAACGAACCTTTTCAAATACTTTTAACCCTGAAACTTTGCGAAAAACCTTAGGAACTTTCTAGCCTCGACATCCCTTTTGTCATGCTTTTTATCTTCAAAACCATTTAAACAAGCTATAATATAATAGCTTCGTTCTAACTACATTAGCTTACCCAAACTTTCTTTGGAGAAGTGTAACTTACCACCTTCTGGCCTCTCAATCCATTCCATTGGATTGATCTCCCTCAAAACTCTCTGGGACCCTGAATCATCCTAAACATGTTTAATTAAGCTTAAGCATGGTTTGTCACTCTCCTAAACCTAGTCAAAGTAAGTTTTGACTTGCTAAAAGTGTTTTGTGGAATTTAGTGTTTGTCCCACATGCACTCAAGTTTCCTTTTTTTGAAAGAAGGAAAACTATATAGGAAACGTGTTCTAGACCCCCTCTCTCATTTTAATAATTCATTCCTTCTTCCTAAAGCATAGATTATAGTATTTTACATATAGGTTCTAGATTTAATTTCTAGTTTAGATATTGAGCTATTTACTTCACTTTATCATATGTCAATCCACTAAAGATTCTAGAGAAAGGATTTAAATGAACCATTGGCTCAAAAGCCTATAATGGGGGATCTCTTTCTTTTAATCACTAAAAATGACCTTCTTAGGGCTTATTAGGTTCATGAATTTTAAACTTTCAAAGAATAGAGGTAGTTTTAATTAGCTTAAATTTGAGTATTTACTTCATAATGCGTAGTTGTGCTGAAATATAGAAGATCTACCATTTCTCCTTGGGGAACATATTTGTATATGTTGAATGCCTTTGGGGTCTAATGAATTCTTACCACTTTCCAAGAGCAATAGATGTAACTTTTCTTTGCTATATTAATGATTTCATTATTGTATATCAAGATGATGTGACTGTTTTCTCCAGAAAAAGGAGTGACCACCTGCAACACTTAGAAAAAATGTTGTTAAGATGCAAGGAGTATGGTATTTCACTAAATCCCAAGAAGTTCCATTTTGGAGTTCAGAAAGAAAAGCTACTTGGACACATTGTGTCAAAGGAAGGGGTCATGATTGATCTTGAAAGGGTAGAAGCCATCAAAAAATTCCCTATTCCAAGAACCAAGAAGGGAATTCAATCCTTTTTTGGGTAGATTAATTTTATTAGGAGATTTATCTCCAACTTTTTGAACTAACTATCCCAATCACTAGCATGTTAAAGAAAGATCAAAGTATCAAATGGGAAGAAAGTAGTTATTCAAGATTTTGCTAGGATCAAAGAAGCATTAAAGAATGCCCCTATTTTAGTAGCTCCAGATTATAAGAAGGCTTTCCAAATGTTTCTTTTTCTTCAGAAAGTACTATTGCATCTATGTTGTTGCAAAAGGATGATGAGGGAGATGAAAGACCAATTGCCTTTTTAGTAAGGCATTACAAGGAGCTGAGCTAAAGTATACTATCATGGAGAAGTAGGCATTTTCTTTGGTAAAAGAAACAAAGGTCTTCAAGCCATATATTCTAAGTTCCAAAGTCATTGCTTATGTTCCCCACACCATGGTGAAAGATATCCTATTAGAAATGGAGGTTTCAAGAAAGAGATGTCGATGGGTAAAAAAATTGCAAGAGTATGATATGGATATCCAAAAAAAAAATTGGTTTGAAGGTTTGGGCATGGCAAAACTTATGGAGAGAGCAATCTGTGAGACAATTGAGGTAAATGAAGTTGAATAAGAAAGGATGAATGTCCTTGAAAATTTGATAAATTATGAATGGTACAAGGACATCATTTTTATCTCAAAAATCTACAATGCCTTGAACATTTGAGAAAGAATCAGAAAAGATCACTTAAGTTAGCTTCCCAAAAATATGTCATTACTGATTTTGGGTTAGCTTGGAAGAACCTTGAGGGAGTTCTCTTAAGATGCATTACTGAAGATGAAGCCCCTAAAATAATTGTTGATCTCCATGGAGGAGTTTGTGGGGGACATTTTCTGGAAGAGTCATAGCTCATAAAATATTAAGGGTTGGTTATTGGTGGCCAACTCTTTTCAAAGATACAACTCTGTTGGTAAGAAAATGTGAAAGTTTCCAATGCTTTTCTGGAAGACTAAAAGCTTCAGGATCCCTTCCTTTGCATCCTGTATTAATTGAAGCCCCATTTAGGCAATGGGGAATGGATTTCATTGGGGAGATTTCTGATCCCTCAAGTGCAAGCCATAAGTGGATATTAGTGGCCATAGATTACTTCACTAAGTGGGTGGAGGCAATCCCCACCAAGAAGGAAACTCACCAAATTGTCATGGATTTTATCCTAAATTATATCATTTGCAGATTTGGGGTACCTACCAAAATAGTTGTTGATAATGCCATGAGCTTTCGAGCTAAACCTTTGGTGGCCATGTGTCCATGAATATGGGATCAATTTTACATATGCTTCTAATTATAATCCCCAAGGAAATGGACAAGCAGAGTCCAGTAATAAAAATCTGTTGAAGATAATTAGAAGAAATTTGGAGTTGAACAAAAGGAAGTGGGGTGAGCAGTTGAATTTTTTTGTTTGGGATGATCGAATCACTATTAAATGAGCTACTGGAAAAATCCCATTTGAGTTGGTGTATGGAACTCAATCTCTGTTGCCCTGCATATGCAATTATCTTCATTTCAATTTCTTCAATAACTAGAAGATCAAGAGGTTAGTCCTTATGATGCTCGCATCAATCAGATTGTTGAGTTAGATGAAGAAAGAAGGGCATCCCATCAGAGGCATGTAAAATTCAGAGAGAAATTGAAGAATTTGTTTGATAAGAAGGTGACTCCAAGAGCTTTCAGTGTGGGAGATCTTGTGCTATTATGGGATAGCAGGCATGAGGATAAGGGAAAACATGGAAAGTTTGATGCATTGTGGATGGGTCCTTATTCAATTGACATTTGAATTGGTGAACATACCTTCTTCTTAAAAGACCTAGATGGGGAATTTCTTGAATTTCCTATTAATGGTAGGCATTTGAAACATTTCCTTGATTGATTTCTCAGAATCAAGGTATGCACCATTGTATAGTGTATAGTATTTTGGTTTCTTTCTACTTTCGTGTTTTTCTGTTTTGTTTTGTTTGTCCTGGTCCATTTTTTGGTTTTCAGTTCGTTTTTGGGAGTTTCTTAGTTTGTTCTGGGGGTTAAGCTTATTGTTTGACTCTGTTACCCAATGGTTTATTTTTGGCATGGTCTTCTCTATTAATCTTGCAACACTCATAGGGAGTGCCCATCCCCGAGTCAAAGCTAATGTTGGTGCTCAATTTGATCTCACCCCGTTTGTCCTTGAAATTCTTCAGTTTGTAGGCTCTATCATATTTTCTATCTCCCATGTTGATATGCAAAAGCTCTATCCTTCATTTGGTTTCCATGATCAGTCTTTTCCTTTGGTTGAGGATCACATTAAGTCTAGAATTTTTTTTCCATTCCTCTAAGTTGGGAGTAATTCTCATGTGAAATAATTTGTAACTTGGGCTTTAAAATCGTTTTTTCCCCTTCCAAATATTTTTACCACGGTTTCACATTTTGTTTTCCCTATCAATTTTTGTCCCAATATCTATGGAAATGTGGTTATTCCTTATTGGATGCGGCTCGATAGGGCATTTTAAAATTCTAAGGCCCACTTCAACTCAAGTTTTGTCCATGAAGAGGGCTGCACTCATCGAAAAAGTCACCTCTTGGTTTGACCTTTGAAAATGCGCCATGGAGACATGTGGAGGTTTCTGCTACCTTTCCGAGAATTAAACATTTTTTTCATGCAATGGTGCAGCTTTGTCAAACCATGGACACATGGAGGACTAGTGCTTATTTGAGGATCCGCCCTCGGGTCCTACCTTAGCAGTTGCACCAAGGAGACATGTGGAGGCTTCGCTGCCTCTTCTCTATACTTAAAAATTTCAAGCAACTTTCTAAGGCCTAGGACATGTGGAGGGTGCGCGCCTGTTTAGGACCTTCCCCTGTACTTTACTTTTGAAGAAGCACTGAAGGGACACTTAGAGGTTTCCACTCACTCTACCCTTAGTTAGACACATGGTGCCTTCCACTGGTCCTTCAAATTTTTCAAACAACTCTTCCAAACTGAGACACGTGGTGAGCCCGCGCATATTTGGGGTCTCTGCTTTTGGGCACCATACCAAAGGTGTGCCAAAGAGACATGTGGAGGCTTCCGCTAGATCCTTTTATACTGAGACTTTTCAAAGGCCAAAAGGAAATTTTCTTGGGTCTAAGGCACATGGAATGGTTACGCTTGTTTGAACACTTACCCTTATACTTCACCTTTACAATTACACCAAGGAAACATGTGGACTACTCTAATCTAAAGTTTAGAAGGGGTAGAATCAATGGTTATTGTGCATTATATCTGATTTTACTACCATTTTTCTCTGAGACTCCTAGAGATGTGAATATACATTGTTTTTCTTGCAAATTGGACTCACAATGTAGGTATGTGGAATAATCCATGCACGGACACTCATTTCTCGGGAGGCATGAATACGGCAGTGTCTATGTGAGGGCACTCATTTCTCAAGGTGTTGCCTCGAGGGAAAAAAAGATTGCTCAAAGGTGAAAAGGATCCAACTATACAGAGCCACTAGAAAATGATTAAAACATGGATTTCTCACATGACAGAATAAAAAGAATGATTAGAAGGACTATCAAAAGGTTGTGGCATGGCATCCTAGTCATTACTCGAGGTTTTGAGAAACGTGATCATTTCATGATTTCTCCACTGGTGATGCAAGTTTAAATTTGTTAAACGTCACTTTACGAGACAAATTGGTAACAAGCAAGAAAAGGTTCCTCGAATATTATTCTTTTTGGGGGAAATTGGGAATGAGTGAGTGATTAAAATGTATAAATGCAATGAGAATACTCTGCAAAGGGTTAGGGATTGAATTTTTATGAGAAAATTTGAGAAAGCCCATCTTCTGAGAGACCAATATGAGAAACTTGTTAATTTCCCATGTTTTAGATTTTCAATCACGTCAAGTTGGTTACGAGTGTACAATAATTGAAAAACTCGAGACTATTCAAGGAAACTTTCCCTACTGATAAATCTAACCAACTTGAATTAATAGTGTCAATCTTGGGAAAAATTGTGTCTACTTTATTTCAGAATGTCTGTAAGTAGTTTTTCTTATTCCTATTGCAATCTTGTGTTAAAGTCCCTCTAAATCACACAGGATCTCGTCCTTGTGATAGTTTAGTGGCATTTGCAATTTCATTACGAGAAGAGCCTTCATCCTGTAATGAGATAAATAATTTAAAATCACTTTACTATCATTTGTTGATAAAGATTGTCTGTAAGCCTTTGAGTGTATCTTAGGCATGAGGAACTAGGGGTATCTTAATGTTTAATTGAGTCTTTAGCTTGAGCCTTCGTGTTAAATTCTTGGAGATTGTGTGAAACCATGCAAATCTGGGCCTCCATTGATGCACACCTTCTGGTTGAAGGAATATTTTAGCTATTTTGAAGCATTTTGTCATTTAGTTTTCTAAATGTTGTGAAGGTTCTCAAAGATCTGGCATAATCAATTTTATCCTGCTTAATCTCCCACCAAAATTATTCAAAACAAATGAATCCTACCTGAACTAACCCTGTTTTCCCTATATGTACACAAATGTATAAAATTCTACTGGAAAAATATGAAGAAGCAATTAGGATTCCATAATGTCTCTAGTAATCTTAGCCATGTTTAGAAAATATCACCATTCTTTAGAAGTGACAACTCATGAGAGTTAAATTGTTGTGCATTGATCATATTTTCTCGGGGTCTCTGTACGTACCCAAAATTGTAGGGTACTACACCACCGGAACGATGTTACACATGCCCCAATGATGATACAAGTCTCCTTGCAAGGTGTTCGGAATCCAGAAAGGCTCGCCAAGTATACACTTGTATCCCGCATGCCCCGCTCAGCCTCCGCATGCTTGGTTTTGCCCCTTTTTCCCCTTTCTTCTTGCATTTTTGTCTTCAGTGATGGAACCACCGCCCTACCCGAGAGGCGATCCGTGGCGCGCCACCAGGCAGAGGCGGTGGTCCCGTAACCGCCACCATGCACGCAGGCGGCGGTTTTGTTCTTGTTTTCCAGATTCCTCGACGATCGTGTTAAATGTAAATCTTGGATTTTACACACTTTCTTCAACCACTTTGGCTTGCATTAATGTTTTTTCTCCCTAGGAATAGTGTTTTTCCTTTGTTTATAGTAAAAGAGATCAAATGGGAGTTACCCTTTGGTAAATGCATTGGTTATAAATAGCCAGCTTGTTTTCAAGCAAATGGCCCCTCATCCTCTCAATTCTCTTGTTCAGTTTTTCAATTCCTTGCTTAGAATTTTGTTAGTTTCAGGTTTTGCTTCCATTGTTGGCATTTTGGAGGTCATATCATCTTCTTGTTTCAAGTCTTGTTTCATTGCTACTACATACAGTCAGTTTAAACATAGAATAGATTCATTTCTAGACTAGAATCCATTAAAGTTGCAGGTTTTGTTTTGTCCCAAGGATAATTTCTAAAACTCTTGGTAAACTTATGCAATAAATCCCACTAGGAATTGCATAGTCAAGCTCTGTTCACTTGTGTTATCCCTCTCCTACTCGCATTATATTTGGTCTATACCCAAAGCTGCCATTGTTCGATTGCTATCTTCTGTTTATACTATCATATACACACTTTACGGATTCACGAGGACACAAGCGAACGAGGAGATCACACCGAGGGGATGAAATCACACAAAACTAAATTTACCACTTTGTTACGTAAACGCCATGTTTTAGCTATTAAAGTTCTAGTTACTGATATATCAAATAGAGTAGTGAATTATTTTATTTCAATCAAAAGCTTGTTTTAAATATCGCTAGGGAAGTTATGGGGATTGATAGTTTCTGAGAAACTATGATTCATTCCTCACTTCTGAGGTAGGATCGAGAGCCTTTCAAATTAAAAATATATAGTTGCTTAGATATTTAGGATAAAATCACAATTACACAGGAAAATAGCCATACTAAGCTACTTTGTTTGTTTTCATCCTGTTTCTAGATTAGTTGTCCATTTTATAAATATACTAGAGTAGCTGCTCTTCAATTTCATTCAAATACATCATTAAAAAATAAAAAAATAGCAGGATGCTTGCATAGTGTAAATACCTCTTTTGTAATCAGTTTATTAAATGTTAGTTAAAGGTTGAATCATTTTGTATGACAATCACAGGACCTAGAGAGTCTATAGAATATATATTTGAACCTATAGTACCTCAACCAAATTTACCCACGACTTTAGCTGATATAGATTAGGAACTTAGGAACGGGTATTTGAGCAAAAGAAAATTTACAAGCGATTAGTAAACAACCAAGAGGATTGAATATCAAAGATGACAAAGCTCACACATTACGGTTAAACCATTCGAATTATAGATTGCCTTAATAAAACACCCGAATGACCATGCGAGGGTTCGAATGAGAACAAACATTCAATTGAAATACTTTGGTTCCACATCCTAACATGGGAGACCTCCTTGTTGACATAGACACTAGCTTACGTATTCAAGTTGCCAAAACACCTGTTAGGTACTCCGAGAAAATCATACAACTTCTAGTTCTAAACATAGAAGGCTAAAAAGGCATACGATTACTGGATAATTGGGAGAAGGGATTGATTCTTCACATGACCATAATAGGTCCACAACAACCATGAACTCACGGTTGTGATCCCCAAGTCCCACAACCCAATAGGCCTACAAATCAATCAAGTATTGACACTGGCTTGCGAACACTGGTGTTTAGATCTTCACCACTCCCACCAGATATTATAGCATAGTTTTCCATATTAAACATAGAAGCCAATCAATCCAATATTTTCTGGGCTAGACCAGAAAACCACCCATAGCTAACCACAAAATCCATTAAATGACCTACCACTACTTTCATGACCTTATCTGGAGATATATACGAAGCTCCCACAGGTCACTTCCCACGTATCCAACAACCAAGAAATAGGATCTCGGTAGAGCTCAACATCGATTGGAGCCTCCGAGCAGCCATTATATCTAAACAAACCATTACATCAATCCAGGTTAGGAGGGCCTTCTTCACCTTAGATTCATGAGATTCCATTATTACGTATTAAGGATTTAAGATTACCCGATTAGCTTATACATATCTATCCACATTCAACATTCACCTATAGTTCCCACTCTCCTTCGACCTTTGTTTGAATCGATCCGACACTATTGATCATATTTTGGATATTATTATGTTTTGATGTAGTATGATGTATCAGGGATTATTATGGACATCAATATGTTTTGCTTAGTATGATGGTTAGATGTTAGACTATGGATTAATATTGACCCGGATTCAGTTATTATACTTGATGATTATTGAGACATTATTATTATTATGAGGATGATGACATACTGAGGACATGGATGTCATATTTCTTTTGATTTTAGACATGTGACATTGATATTATGAATAGCTATAACCTAGAGATCTATTGCATGATGATAAAGTTGCAATTGAATTTAAATAATAAATGTTAAATTCTTGATATTGTTGTGATTTGGATTTAATAATTATATGTTGATTTTATATCTCTTGGATGTTCTGATATGGTCACGAGGCCGAAGGAGGTATTGTTATTTTGCAGGTTAAAAATCACAACAATGTCGGGGACTAGAGACTAACCATATTGGAATTCAGTGTGAAATCAACAAGGTCACCATGGCAACTATGTTTGAGTTGTATGTTGTGTTTTGTTAGGATTTCCCATGGGGGGGATTTCCATTATTGTGACCATGGGACATGTATGTGTTTTGATTATGTGTTCCCTTTTAATTATTGTTGTGTGTATTTTATTTGTAATGTGCTCTTTATTTTAATTATTTAAATGTGATAGTATAATGTGAGAGTCATATAGTTAAAATTTAATTAAATTAAATGGGATGTGGGATGTAAAAGTAAATTTTATTGTCTTGATTAATAATTTGACTTGATTTATATTATGTGTAACCATGTGATAAATAAATAAATGTTGTGTCTAAAGTTTGTAATAAATAAATGTCATAGAAATTAATGCATTTTAAAAGAGTGTGTAAGTTACCATGTAAGGTTGTGTAAGTGAAGTGATAGATTGTGTAAGATTTTGTAAGAGTTGTAAGGCTGATTTTGGAAGGTTAGACACTCCATCTCTCTTGAAATTCGAATTTGAGCTTGGAGGACAAATTTGGAGGCTTGTGGGACAAGTTAAACTTGTCCCACACCTCTCAAATTCCTCCACCAACCATGATTATTATTTAGGAGTCAAAATCAATCTATTTTATTGTATTTTGACATAAATTTGTGTAAGTATGGATTGCACTTGTCTTACAAATTTTAAATGCATTCCTTTTGGGGTATGGGCTACATTGTGTATGTAAGTAATTTTGTCATATTTCTTTTATGGTGATTTGTTGTTGATGTGGATTGCACTCTTGGGGAATGAGGAAAAATGATGTGGCATCCCACTTGGAATCCACATCATCCTCTTCCACCTTCTCCTTTAAAAATTGGATTTGCCTCCTCATTTGGGGTTGTTGAAAGTTTGTGATTTCACTCTTGGGGAGAATTCCTCTTAGATTTTGGAGCTTACTTTGTGGAAGAAGTGGATTTTCTTGTGCATTCATTTACCTTGCTGATTTGGGACTGGTTTTGGTGCAATAAAGACTGTTGTTTTGGAAACAAGTCTCCATTATGGAGAGGTAGGCTCTCACTCTTTTAAAATTGTTGTTTTTCCCTCTTTTAGCATGAATTTTGAATGTGTTTGTGTTTGCAATTCTTAGAGGGATGGGTAGAATGCTTAGGGCATGGTGTGGAGAGAATACTATGAGGTTTATCAAAGGAGGGATAAGGGATTTTCCATTGGCACTTATCTTGTGGAGGGAGTGTTGGTTGGGATCCACCGAGGGAAAAGAATATGCTTGAATTTCTTACTTTGGGAGGCATAAGGGATGAATTTGGAGGAGGGATAAGGTTTATGGGATGGTTATGTTTTGTTTTTTTTTTTAGGTGGATGCCCAATTTCAACATGGGAGGCATAAGGAGACCTCCATAGTTCTTGTTGTTGCTTGGCTTGCTTGCTTGTAGAAGGATCCTTTGTTTTCATTAAATTTGTTTATTGTAGTTGAGAACTACATCTTTTTGTTTGTGTATTTCCTTGTGCATGTGAATCTATGTTATATGTGAAAGAAGCTATGTTGTCATGTGTTGTTTTATCATGTTCCATTCCAATATGGTTGGGGCTCGGAAGCCAATGGGGAAAGATGGCTTTTCTTTTTCCATTGGATTTCTTGGTTGGTTAGAGAGCATTGTCTTTCCCCCTTCGTTGTTGTGATCAAAGTTGTAGAGGTGAAAAAATCAGCATGTTGTTGTTGGGAGAAAGAAGAATACGGTTTGTGTCATCTCTTTTGAGAAAACTCTTGTAATCCCTTCCCACTTCGCGTGGATGAGTTGTATAATTTTGTAATGAGAAGCCATTGTATGGTAAATGAAAGTCTGAAATTTAATTGAAATGTAAAGATGAAATATTATATTCTCCGTATTGGAAAAGACGGTCATATAGTTGTAGATTTAACATTGAAATTCAAATGAAGAAATAATCTATTGATGTAATGTTGGAAATCAATGAATGAAATATAGTCCTTCCTCAATTGCAGTGTTGGATTTAGATTTAATTGTAATGTTACATTAAACTAGAGTTATTGTTTTTTAAAAGTTATCTCTGTGTGAAAAGAAAATGTGTATGGGAGAGAAATACATCATTATGTTCCTTGTAATTATTAAAATTTGAAATACCAAACATTGCCTTATTGTCTAAATGAGAAGATGAATAAATTAATTGTTTATACAAGATTTTATAAGTTTACCATGTTTTGGAAGTGGCAAATAGATCATTATAGTAGTTAATAAATGAACTCTGTTCCTTTTCTTTTATAAATCGGACAATGAATTTTATCTAATAAATGTGTAGTTCAAATCTCTGCAACTTAAATTAAGTATTGAAACGATGCAATTTAGATGTAATAAGTTATGAAGAATTCAATTTGACCTCAACACCAAAGAAAGACATTTTAAAACTTCACAAAATCAATTTTTAAACTTCCTGGACCACTTTCCCGTCAAAGGATGTAAAATATACTAGTTGCAACTCAACCCTTAAATTGAACCTTAAAAATAACCTAAAATCTACCCAATATCATTCCTCCATGTTCAATTTACATGTTGAAAAGAAGAAATGTCAAAATTGAACAAATCTCACAAGTAGGAAAAATTGCCAATTTTAAATGTGAAACCCTGCAGATTTATTTCTTAAAATTGACCCTATAAACTTCACCAAATTTCAAAATTGATGATTTTTGTGCAAAGAGGACTCCGACAAGACTTTTCGGAAAGTCCTTGTTTTCCCAAAATGGAGTTCCCAATCAAAAGTTATGGCCATTTGAAGTTTTACTTTAAAATGGTCATCCAAAACCAAAAACGAATTACTATAGCTTAGAAAATTTTAATTTTAGCACGGGAAAAATTTCCACGAAAATTCCGCTACCCCGCCACCCTCTTATCCAATCCAATGATGCCACGTGGCATCTTGGAGGGGCAGACTTTTTAAAAACTCTATTTTTTAAAAAAATTACTGTGGGAAAATTTTCCCAATTTTCCCTGCAGCCTCGCAGCCCCCAGCCAATCACATGCTGACACATTGCATTTGGGGGCATCGGCGGGGGTGCAAAGGCCTTTTCTCCCTAACCCCGTAGACCTCCAAGGTAAAATTTTCCCCTAAAACTCTGCCCGGCCATAACTTGAGTTTTACAAGGAGTTAGGAGGACTTCTTTATATGGTTGGAAAGGTGAGGAAATTTCCTATCCAATGAACCTTATTTAGGAAAGTTTTGATAACTCTAAGTGTGTGAAAAATCTAGTTGAAGATCAAGGATTTTTTTGAGAGCAAGCTTGAGGGATAAATTTCTCCGTGAACCTTAGTAAAACTTGTAAACTCAAAATTAGAACATTGTAAGCTTGTTATAAGATAAAAATGGAAATCTTGTGTTTGGTTAATCGGAATCTATTTCGGAACCTATTTAATTTCAACTAGTGTATTGCTACTTGTTTGTAGACCCTTCTTATTAAAAAAATATATTCCATAATTTTCCTAGTTTGTTTCTTGGTCTCAAGTGGTAGTTAAAGCGGGGACTACACTTGGTATCAGAGCAGTGGTTCAAAAGCTTGGACCATTGGGCACACTAGAAATATTGAGACTTGAAACCTAAAACTATCAAATTGATAATCTAGAAAACAAAACTGATTGAAAATTGAACATGTTAGTAAACTTAGAAAACTAAAGGAAACTCAAGGTAACAAACTAACTCCCACTTTGGTTTATGTAGGGAGCTCAGACGGAGCAGGAGAAATGTTCACAGAGACTTAGAGTCACCACCACCACCACCATATTAGGGTTTAACAGCTATCCTACCACAAATTTTACAGACCCTCTAGGATGTTAATGCTGCCCTACATGGAGGATCAGTAGGAGGGCACTTAGGCGCAGCAGACAGAGATACTTCCATAGAGGGACATGCACCTCCTCCACCCAGTGAGGAGGATGGAGGAGAGAATTTTCATGGAGAGTTAGCTAGAGCAGAGTCTCCCTTGAGGGGACATGGTGACCATATTTTAGGATAGAGAGAGGTCTCGGAGCCCTAGGCTCGGGGACAGGTAGGTAGAGAGGCCCAGAGGCCGTCAGACCACAGCTGCGGATCACATCAGGGAGATCTTGAAGCTTAGGCCCTCACATTATTTAGGTGACACAGGGGATTCCAGGTAGAGGCCTGGCTAGTTAGCTTGAGCGGTTACTTCAAGCTTTTTCCTTGTTCTAGCAACACGAAAGCTCGTGTTGCAATCCATCTACTGAAGGATGGAGCTGGAGTATGGTGGAGGACAGAGGAGTAGAAGCTCCATATAGATTCAGAGACAATCACTTGGGAGCTATTTGAGGAGAGATTCAGGAGTAGATACTTGCCACGGAGATTCATACAAAGAAAGGATCGATGAGTTCCACGATCTTCGATAGGCTTCCCTTACAGTGGCTGAGTATGAGAGTAGGTTCCTGGACCTACTTCAGTACGTTGATTACATGTAGGATGAGCAGGTGCAGATCCACAGGTTCATCGGGGCCTTAATATAGACATTGGAGGTGCAGTTCAGATCCACTACCCACAGACATTAGCAGAGGCCGTTGAGAAGGCCTACATTGCAGAGGAGACTTGGGGTAAAACCCAAAGCAGGCTAGAGACCGGGTCAGGAGCCATATTTAGCAGTTGTAGGATAGTAGATTGAGGGGGTCAGCTCCTCCTCCTCATGGTGGTCATCATTCTTTGCAGTCATCTTTCAGACCACCGTATCAGCAGCAGCAGTCCCGCCCACCATTTAGGCCTCCTCAAAGAGCTGATGCACAGAGAGGTCGCAGTATGGGGCCTCCTCCTAGGGGACCCACTAGGACACAAGGTGGAGCTAGAGCTCAGTCGGTAGGAGCTCAACCACAGAGGCCACAATAGACTATATCTGGATCATTAGGATCCACGACACCTACCTCTAGGGCACCTTCTGGAGGTGCTTCTATTTAGAGAGGTTCATGTGGTGGTTGTTTCAGGTGTGGAGCAGCGGGACACTTTTGGAGAGATTTCCCCACAACCCTAATAAGGGAAATGCACCCATCTTAGAGCCTACAATCAGAGACATGGGATGGAGTCACGGGATCTATGCGGTGGTTGATAACCACCGTGTAGAGCACTAGAGCATGGTCATTGAGACCACAAGTAGTAGTGGAGGTGTTCCTACCTCTATATTGTTTGACTCTAGTTCTTCTGATTCATTTATCACATCATCCTTAGTAGAGCGATGTAGGATGGTGGCTGTTAGACAGGGTCATAGTTGGGATGTCGAGATGGCTTCGAGAGCCAAGGTCTCTATAGAATCCTTAGTAAAGGAGTGTGTTGTTAACTTGTGACCTTTCACCACCACTTGGACCTCCGCATACTTCCTTTGGGCTCATATGAGTCATATTAGGCATGGATTGGTTAGCTACACACAAGGCTAGGATGGATTGCTATCATAAGACTATATCTTGTGTAGATGATCTTGGAGTTGAGTCGGTGATTTCTGGGGTCAGGAAACTGTTTCTATTCACACTATTTCCGCTATGCAGCTCAAGCGGTGTGTGTGATGGGATTGTTAGATGTATGCGATCACGATCGGTGAGTTTGGACATAGGATGGGTCTAGTGGGCCATCGCTAGATGACCATCCCATTTTGAAAGAGTATGTAGATGTTTTTCAGGGGAGATACCAGGATGCCACCCCCATGTGAGATTGATTTCCATATTGATCTAGTTCCAGGAGAAGAGCCTATCTCACGAGCTCCTTATCAGATGACCACCCTAGAGCTCGGGAGCTCAATTTGTAAGCTGGAGGGCCTTCTAGAGAAATGCCTTGTACTTCCTAGTGTATCCCCTTGGGGTGCACCGGTTATATTTGTAAAGAAGAAGGATGGATCTTTGCGGTTGTGCATAGACTACCGCCATTTGAATAAGGTAACAATCAAGAATCGTTATCCTCTTCCTCACATCGATGACTTGCTTAGTCAGATAAAGGGAGCCACGGTGTTCTCTAAGATTGATCTCAAGTTGGGATACCATCAGTTGAGGATTACAAATGCAAACATCCATAAGATTGATTTTAAATGCGAGGTATGGGCACTATGAGTTCACAGTGGTGCCCTTTGGTTTGATGAATGCCGCCGCAGTATTCATGAGTTTGATGAATGGGGTATTCAGAACCTTTTAGATCACTTTGTGCTCATCTTTCTTGATGACATTCTGATTTACTCACGTACCCATGAGGAGCACGGGGGCACCTTCGTCGAGTTCTTCAAAGGTGTTTTCGTGAGCAACAACTTTACAGGAACTTAGAGAAGTATGCTTTCTTTCGGTGAGGTTCAAGACTTGGGTCATATCATCTCAGGGGAAGGTATCACAGTCAATCCTTCCAAGATTAGAGCCATTATGGATTGCAAAGCACCCACTACATGTGTGATGTATACGCAGCTTCATGGGGTTAGCGGAGTTACTATAGGAGATTTTTTGAAGACTTCTCTCGAGATAGCACACCCCGTCACCTCCCTTCAATGAAAAGGGAAGAATTTTGTTTGGTCAAACAAGTGTAAGCGAGGCCTTCAAGACCACAGAAGGAATGCCTCACTACAACACCTATCCTTGCAGTGTTGGACCCACATGGTGAGTTCTTTGTGTGCACGGATGCTTCGTTGGCAAGCCTAGGAGGTGTTCTTATGCAGGAGGGTAGAGTTGTAGCCTTTGAGTCTTGCAAACTCAAAGATCATGAGATTAACTATCCAACCCATGATCTTGAGCTTGTGGTGGTTGTGCATGCTTTAGTTCGTTGGAGACACTTCCTTCTTGGTCGGAGATTCATACTCAGGACAGATCATTTGAGTCTTTGCCACCTCTTCACGCAGCCCAATCTAAATGCTCGTTAAAGGCATTGGATGGAGTTTCTTTGTGAGTACGACATGGAGATAGAGAATGTGAAAGGAAAGGATAATGTGGTTACGGATGCTCTCAGTAGACGGAGGAATTTGAGCATGGCTACTTCAGTGAGCACAAATTTGTGGAGCAGGATCCTTCAGCAGCTTCCTCTTGACATTTTCTACATTGTAGCCAGAGCAGAGATTGAGTCCCAGAGAGACCCCTTGAGAGGAATTTTGATGGTTTCTCTCTCGATGCGAGATGGCCTTCTCGAGTGCACAAAGGTCAGATATATGTTCCTAGAGGTGGAGGATTGAGGTAGGACATCTTGACAGAGGCACATCATGCACCCTATTCAACCCATCCTGGGGTGAAGAAGATGTACGCCACTTTGAGACAAAATATATATCCTTTGGAGAGGCCTTCACGGGGATGTGGCTTGGTTTGTGTCATGATGTTTAGAGTGCCAAAAAGTGAAGGCAAAGAATCAACATCTAGTTGGCCTTCTTTTTCCTCATGCTATACCTTTGGAGTGGAAATGGGACACCATTTCCATGGATTTCATTGTTGGGTTATCGATGATGAGATATCACCACGATGCCATCATGGTCACGGTTGATAAATTGACAAAAGTAACTCACTTTTCACTAGTAAAGACCACGTATACAGCTAATGTAGTAGCACAAGTCTACTTGGATGAGATTGTCAGGTTGCACGGGATTTCACGGAAGATCATTTGTGACCGCGATCCTTTGTACATTTCCCATTTCTGGACTACCATGTAGTATGTTCTCGGGATGAAGATTAACTTCAGCATAGCTTATCACCCTAAGAAAAATGGATAGACTGAGAGGGTGAATTAGATTTTGGAAGACATGCTCAGGATGTACGTGATGGATCACCAGGTGAGATGGGAGGAGTATCTGTATCTTGTGGAGTTTGCCTATAATAATAGTTATTAGAGTTCTATAAGCATGGCTCCTTTTCAGGCCTTGTATGGTAGGGAGTGCAGGACACCCCTTAGCTGGGATAGGTTGGAGGATAGAGTATCCCTAGGACCATCTTTTTTGAAAGACATGAAGCAACAGGTAGTGTTGATTAGGCAGAGATTGCAGGAGGCACAGGATAGGAAAAAGAAGTACGCTGATCAGCATAGAACCGAGCGTAATTTTGATGTGGGCATGAAGGTATTCCTTCATGTTAGGCCACATAAGAGCCCGATTCGTTATGGAAAAGGTTCTAAGTTAGCTCCTCGGTTTGTTGGACCTTTTGAGATCCTGGAGCGTATCGGCCCGTTGGCTTACCGTCTAGCATTGCCACCCAGCTTGTCTCACGTACATGATGTGTTTCATGTTTCTGTTCTTAGGAGATACATCACATATCCTTCTCATGTGCTAGATTGGACATCATTGTAGGTACAGGATCAGGGGCAGGTGATGGTGGAGCATATTCGTATCATAGATCGCAGGACCCTGGGCCTTCGAGGTAGAGATATTAATCAGGTATGAGTGCAGTGGGACAGATATGATGAGACTGCAGCCACTTAGGAAGATGCTACTACTTTACGAGTGTAGTTTCCACATTTGTTCTAGTGACTTCCAGGAGGAAGTCGAGTCTAAGGGTAGGGGGATGTAGTTCCCACTCTCCTTTGACACTATTTAGATACTGATTCTGACACTATTGATCATATTTTGGATATTATTATGTTTTGATGTAGTATGATGTATCAGGGATTATTATGGACATCATTATGTTTTGCTTAGTATGATGGTTAGATGTTAGACTATGGATTAATATTGACCTGGATTCAGTTATTATACTTGATGATTATTGAGACATTATTATTATTATGAGGATGATGACATACTGAGGACATGGATGTCATATTGCTTTTGATTTTAGACATGTGACATTGATATTATGAATAGCTATAGTATAGAGATCTATTGGATGATGATATAGTTGCAATTGAATTTAAATAATAAATGTTAAATTCTTGATATTGTTGTGATTTGGATTTAATAATTATATGTTGATTTTATATCTCTTGGATGTTCTGATATGGCCACGAGGCTGAAGGAGGTATTGTTATTTTGTAGGTTAAAAATCACAACAATGTCGGGGGACTGGAGACTAACCATATTGGAATTCAATGTGAAATCAACAAGGTCACCATGGTGTTGTGTTTGAGTTGTATGTTGTGTTTTGTTAGGATTTCCCATGGGGGATTTCCATTATTGTGACCATGGGACATGTATGTGTTTTGATTATGTGTTCCCTTTTAATTATTGTTGTGTGTATTTTATTTGTAATGTGCTCTTTATTTTAATTATTTAAATGTGATAGTATAATGTGAGAGTCATATAGTTAAAATTTAATTAAATTAAATGGGATGTGGGATGTAAAAGTAAATTTTATTGTCTTGATTAATAATTTGACTTGATTTATATTATGTGTAACCATATGATAAATAAATAAATGTTGCGTCTAAAGTTTGTAATAAATAAATTTCATAGAAATGAATGCATTTTAAAAGAGTGTGTAAGTTACCATGTAAGGTTGTGTAAGTGAAGTGATAGATTGTGTAGGAATTTGTAATAGTTGTAAGGTTGATTTTGGAAGGTTAGACACTCCATCTCTCTTGAAATTCGAATTTGAGCTTGGAGGAAAAATTTGGAGGCTTGTGATACAAGTTAAACATGTCTCACACCTCTCAAATTCCTCCACCAACCATGATTATTATTTAGGAGTCAAAATCGATCTATTTTATTATATTTTGACATAAATTTGTGTAAGTATGGATTGCACTTGTCTTACAAATTTTAAATGCATTCCTTTTGGGGTATGGGCTACATTGTGTATGTAAGTAATTTTGTCATATTTATTTTATGGTGATTTGTTGTTGATGTGGATTACACTCTTGGAGAATTAGGAAAAATGATGTGGCATCCCACTTGGAATCCACATCATCCTCTTCCACCTTCTCCTTTAAAAATTGGATTTGCCTCCTCATTTGGGGTTGTTGAAATTTTGTGATTTCACTCTTGGGGGAGAATTCCTCTTAAATTTTGGAGCTTTCTTTGTGGAAGAAGAGGATTTTCTTGTGCATTCATTTACCTTGCTGATTTGGGACTGGTTTTTGGTGCAGTAAATACTAATGTTTTGGAAACAAGTCTCCATTATGGAGAGGTTGGCTCTCACTCTTTTGAAATTGTTGGTTTACCCTCTTTTAGCATGAATTTTGAAAGTGTTTGTGTTTGTAATTCTTATAGGGATGGGTAGAATCCTAGGGCATGGTTTGGAGAGAAGACTATGAGGTTTATCGGAGGAGGGATAAGGGATTTTCCATTGGCACTTGTCTTGTGGAGGGAGTGTTGGTTGGGATCCACCGAGGGAAAAGAATATGCTTGAATTTCTTACTTTGGGAGGCATAAGGGATGAATTTGGAGGAGGGATAAGGAGGGGATTGAGGAGGGATAAGGTTTATGGGATGGTTATGTTTTGTCAGTTTTTTTTAGGTGGATGCCCAATTTCAACATGGGAGGCATAAGGAGACCTCCATAGTTCTTGTTGTTGCTTGGCTTGCTTGCTTGTAGAAGGATCCTTTGTTTTCATTGAATTTGTTTATTGTAGTTGAGAACTACATATTTTTGTTTGTGTATTTCCTTGTGCATGTGAATCTATGTTATATGTGAAAGAAGCTATGTTGTCATGTGTTGTTTTATCATGTTCCATTCCAATATGGTTGGGGCTCGAAAGCCAATGGGGAAAGATGGCTTTTATTTTTCCATTGGATTTCTTGGTTGGTTGGAGAGCATTGTCTTTCCCCCTTCGTTATTGTGATCAAAGTTGTAGAGGAGAACAAATCAGCATGCTGTTGTTGGGAGAAAGAAGAATACAGTTTGACAGTCATCTCTTTTGAGAAAACTCTTGTAATCCCTTCCCACTTCGCATGGATGAGTTGTATAAATTTTTAATGAGAAGACATTGTATGGTAAATGGAAGTTTGAAATTTAATTGAAATGTAAAGATGAAATATTATATTCTTTGTATTGGAAAACACGGTCATATAGTTGCAGATTTAACATTGAAATTCAAATGAAGAAATAATTTTTGATGTAATGTTGGAAATCAATGAATGAAATATATTCCTTCCTCAATTGTAGTGTTGGATTTAGATTTAATTGTAATGTTACATTAAACAGAGTTCTTGTTTTTGAAAAGTTATCTTTGTGTGAAAAGAAAATGAATATGGGAGAGAAATACATTATTATGTTCCTTGTAATTATTAAAATTTGAAATACCAAATGTTGCCTTATTGTCGAATGAGAAGATGAATAAATTAATTGTTTAGACGAGATTTGATAATTTTACCATATTTTGGAAGTGGCAAATAGATCATTACAGTAGTTAATAAATGAACTCTGTTCCTTTTCTTTTATTAACTGCAATTGAATTTTATCTAATAAATGTGTAGTTCAGATCTGCAACTTAAATTAAGTATTGAAACGATGCAATTTAAATGCAATAAGTTATAAAGAATTCAATTTGACCTCAACACCAAAGAAAGACATTTTAGAACTTCACAAAATCAATTTTTGAACTTGTTGGACCACTTTCCCATCAAAGGATGTAAAATATACCAGTTGCAACTCAACCCTTAAATTGAACCTTAAAAATAACCTAAAATCTACCCAATATCATTCCTCCATGTTCAATTTATAGGTTGAAAAGAAGAAATGTCAAAATGGAACAAATCTCACAAGTAGAAAAAAATTGTCAGTTTTAAATGTGAAACCCTGCAGATCAATTTCTTAAAATTGACCCTCGAAACTTCACAAAATGTCAAAATTGATGATTGTTGTGCAAAGAGGACTCGAGATCTTTCCAGAAAGTCCTTGTTTTCCTAAAATGGAGCTCTCAATCAAAAGTTATGGTCATTTTACGTTTTACTTTAAAATGGCCATCCAAAACCAAAAATGAATTAATATAACTTAGAAAATTTTAATTTTAGCACGGAAAAATTTCCATGAAAATTCTGCCACCCTCTTATCCAATCAGATGATGCCACATGGCATCTTGGAGGGGCGGAATTTTTGAAAATTCTATTTTTTTGAAAATTTTGCTTTGGGAAAATTTTCCCAATTTTCCCAACCCCACGGCCCCCAACAATCATGTGCTAACACGTGGAATTTGGGGCGTCGGTGGGGCACAAAGGTATTTTCTCCATAACCTCTGGACCTCCAAGGGAAAATTTTCCCCTAAAACTCCATCCGGCCATAACTTGAGTTTTACAAGGAGTTAGGAGGACTTCTTTATATGGTTGGAAAGGTGAGGAAATTTCCTATCCAATGAGCCTAGTTTAGGAAAGTTTTGATAAATATAAGTGTGTGAAAAATCTAGTTGAAGATCAGGGCTTGTTAGAGAGCAGGCCTGGGGATAAATTTCTCCTTGAACCTTAGTAAAACTTATAACCTCAAAATTGGAACCTTGTAAACTTGCTATAAGATAAAAATAGAAATCTTGTGTTTGGTTAATCGAGAACTGCTTTGGAACCTATTTAGTTTCAACTAGTGTATTGCTACTTTTTTTTAGACCCTTCTTATCAAAAAAAATTATTCCATAATTTTCGTAGTTTGTTTCTTGGTCTCAAGTGGTAGTTGAAGCGGGCACTACATCACCGGCTATCTCGACACGGATTTAAAAGGTCGAGTACGAGGAGGAGGTACTTGTAGATTCCCATGCTTGCATGTTACTTTTTCCATCGTACAAAATTGGTGAACCTGACGTGAAACAAACTAATTTTCCTCTTTCTGTTTTCATTTCTTCCATCCACCTTCGCTCTTTCCCATTATTCTGCGGGAATTTATATACCCCCCGAGTATGTCGGGATATGATGCATATGGAAAACCTCTCTCGAGTCTCAAAGAAAACTATAGTCAAACAAATATACAACCATCACCCTCACTTTCTGTGTGGGCTAATAACTATTCGAGTAATTACTTGTCATCTCAAACTCCCCCTCACAGAACTAGTTCTAATTCTTCATTCCAAATTGAGGAGTTTGATCAGTTTGCACAAACTCAACAACCAGAGCCATCAAGCTCTAACAATATGATGTTTAATGTAGAATCCACTTCATCTCCTTAGGTCTTGTTCATACCATAGATCAGTAGACAATCAGACCCACTCCCCTTTTTGGATGATGAGTACTTAGCACGCTTCACTAAAAGCAAACAATGCTTCCAAAATATGTATCCACTTATAGGGAGTTTACAAATACAGTCTGATGCCCTGTTCCAGGAGAACACCCCCATAACTCCACCCATGGGAAATACACTTGGTGAAGCTTGGCAGGGTAACAACCAATTCATAGCATGATATCATACCCCCTTACAACCTCAAGCTATACAACAAACACCCTTAAGGAAAAGCATTGCATCTTCACCGATGGAGGTCATTTCAGCCTTAGCTAAGAAGGTTAGAGGGCTAGAACTTGCTCAAGAAAACCAAAATTCATATTTTGGGCAAGCGGGAATCCCCAACCCTCTACATCACCCTAGTCAAGTTGACCTCCTTACAGGAACATGCACGTTAGGCATGCCTCCTCAAAATCCTTATAATTATCCACAACAAACACCAACTAGGACAACATTTTCAAATGCCGCTCTAGTCAAAAACATGACACCACCCAGCTTGGCACCAAACAACCCGTACCAGAACAATGCTCCTCCTTACTTAAACATTTATTCAAAGTCACCACAAGGAGACATGTTCTCTTCTCTGGGATGTTCGTTCAACCATAGGGATTCCCTTATGTTCCTACAAATGCATATACTATGCCATATCAACAACCCATTCCCCCTCAACCCCCTCAGCAAGCCCCATCGATGGTTGAGGCCTACGCAGTAGGGACTTATTCAGAATATTTAAAAGAACCCCTAGACTTCACCATATGAAGCATTATGCTTCCGAGACCTCTTCCGATTTTCCCAAATACAAAGGGGAAGGGGACCCAAACGCACACATTAAGGCCTATGCCACAACCATACGAGAGTTACTCCCTTTGGATGGGGTTGTCGCTAAAATATTCCCTAAGACCCTAGAAGGCATTCCCTTGATTGGTATTATAGAATACCTGAAGCTTTGATACACTCATTTAAACAACTTGTGTCAGAATTCATCAAAGCTTTCGACATGAACAAATTGTTAAGAACGGGAATCAGGGAGTTCTTACATATCAAACAAGAACATAATGAATCCGCCGCTCATTTTATCCAAAGATGGTGTACGGTTCTCTACTCATCAGTGAGTGCTCCAAATATGGATCAAATGGAACTATGTGATTTATTCCTTAATTCACTCAATAGAGAGATAAAGGAAGAAGTCCAGAAGTTCCCACTAAGAACTTACGATGAAGTACTCGAGAGTGCTCTCCGAATCAACCAAGCAGTGATTGATAGTGGTTGTAAGACATATGGGACAAATGGGAAATTAACCACTCCCAATCAAAACACCACGGCCTATCCTAATGTTGGGAATGCTAATCAAGGACCTAAGATCCTTAACAAGAACTGCGGCGTTACAATAGATGGAGTAACTAACCAAGCTAAAAGGGAAAATGTTGTAAACATTTCACCACCTGTTAATACTCAGTGAATTAATAATTTACCCCAACAATCAATGCGATGGATTTTAATCGTCCACCACGGAAACAACAACAACAATGACAAGTCCAAACACAAAGTCCAAATCAAAACCCAACTGGATATCAGAGTCAAAACCAAAGGCAACAACCTCAAAATTTTAACTCTAAAAACTAGCAACCTTATTAGAATTTGGGCCACAACAAGTTTTAAATCAACAACCTTGAAATTAGAATCCCAATCTATATTGTGGCTTCCACAAAATTCAAGGCCACGATACTAGGACTTGTCGTGAATACAATAAATTCATGCAAGTGTTTTCCAGAAGATCAAAAACAACTCTTTATAGATATGTTTTTAGCAAATTCTGCAATACCCATGCCAAACACTTATGCAAGGGCAGTTTCCCTCAAAATGCATCCCTCAAGATCTTCAATGACCCACTCCCAAACCATTCTAACAACAACAAGTTAGATCCTAATGGAACAAATAAGGGTGTCATGACAGGAAACAATGATCATGAAGCTTCAACTTCATTAAATCCACCAATCACACCCCAATTAGGAACTCGACCTCAAACTAAGATAGTTGGTTTAGTGGAGTTAGACGCCGAGCTACCCGTAGAAACCATAACAAGAACATGGGATTATTCTTCTCAACCAACTCCAAGTTATTCATTAGAGATAGACAGCACTCATTGAACATTGGTAAAACCTATAGGCACCTATGATCTAATTAATGATTTAACTAAAACCTTCTCGCACATCTCTTTCTTGGATTTGTTAAAAAACTCTCTTGCCCATAGGGCTGACCTCTTAGAAGCGTTAGGCCTTGGTCATTTAATCAACATCACTCCTCCTTCGGAAATGCAAGTAAACCATGTGGATTTTGATGTTTATCCTCCGGGGCAGCCAGATAGGGATACTGAATTTATATTCGATATAAGAAAAATGCCAACAGATGCTAAAATTACATGAAGAGGTGACCTAGCTTTACATTTACAAGTTTGGGTCTACAATAATTATGTTAAATGTGTAATGGTTGACAATGGGGAAGCAGTCAACATAGTCTCCTTCGCTTTCCTTCAAAATCTAGGATATGGAGAGATAAACTATTCCACGACGTGAAATACGCTAAGAGGTTATGATAGCCTCAAAGCCACTTCGATTGGAACCATAGTTTTACCAGTCACTTTAGGACCCAAGACGGTCCTCACCGAGTTTTATATTATAGATTGGGAAACCAATTATAATATGATCCTTGGTCGGCCATGGATACACCGCATGAAGGCAATCCCTTCCACGCTATTCCAAGAAATAAGATTTCTACACTTAGGGAAAATATTCGTGGCACAAGGTGACCTAAAACCCTTCGATATACACCTAGCTAATTTGAAGAAAAGACCAGGTGTTCACTCTAAGTTTGAACTCCCAACAAACCAACTTGTCAAACCAACTAATTCACAACCAAAATAAAAGTTGATACCCACCACTGAATTGGAAATTTCAAATCCAGTTGAGGACATTCCAATACTCAAAAGTGAGACCAATGCTATAAAAACAGTATCACTAGGGACTACCACAAAAATTATCGAGTTGTTGGAGAAAGACTTACCTATTCTCCTACCGTTTGATTCCATGGGTATGGGACACACCCTGGGAATCACTTCTCTTCCATCAGATGAAGTTTTTATGGTAGAGGTAACCGAAGCAAAAGAAATAGATATGACAAATATCCCAACATCAATTTTTCCAAACAAATATTGGACTCTCCACTTCGATGGAGCTAGATGTCGCTTTGAGTGGGGCGGGGTGATCTTTACTTCACCGAAGGAAAGATCCTACCTTTCACCTTTAAATTAAACTTTGAATGTACAAACAACGGAGCTGAGTATGAAGCTCTCCTCCTTGGCCTCATCCTAGCCAAAAGAATGGGTGTCAATGACATTAGAGTGTTAGGAGACTCGCAACTAGTTGCAAACCAAGTCTCCAAGGTATATGAAACTAGGGCTGAACATTTACAACTATACAAAACAATCGTGTTAGATTTAAGAAAGGGATTCAACTTCATATCAATTGAAGCAATCCCACGAGAGCAAAACCTTCTCGCAGACTCAATAAAGCAACCTCAACTTCCCATTTCACCCCAAACAACGAGTTGGAGGACACAAATTTCATGGTATCACTGCATCGAATCATTAGTGCGTAAAATACCAACAAACTCACTCATCACTTATGGAGAAATGAGGATGATTTTTCTATCATAGGTCACTTTGATGATGATATAGTCACTCTAGAATATCTCGAACGCATATGCGAGCTACACCTTGCTCACCGTATAGTTGATCTTTCCTAATACCTCATTCCTCTTCCTACTTTGGAAATCCCATGGTAGAGTCTCCTCCATAGAAATATCTCAATATCTATGAGATAGAAAATAGAGAAAGCTTGGAATTACCTCCAGCCCCACCTGAATTTGAAGAAGGTAACAATTCTTTGATAGAAGAAACCATTGACATAAACATTGGAATGGAGGAGGAACCAAGAATTTTGAAGTTGGGATCCTTGTTAACTCCAAAGGAGATAGAAATACACACCCAAATCCTTAAAGAACATCAAAAGGATTTTACATTTAACTATAAAGAAATGACGGGCATTGCACCACAAGTCACGGTACATAATCTTGTCACTAAACCAAATTCAAAGCCAATCAAGCAAAAGTCAATACTAATGAAGCCAAAAGTGGCTCTCATGGTAAAAGAGGAAGTAATAAAACTTCTCCAAGTGGGATTCATCAAACCCATTGACTATTCACAATGGGTATCTAATATCATCCCTGTTCTCAAAAAGAATGGGAAAATACGCATTTGCATAGATTTTCGGGATATTAACAAAGCTTGTCCCAAGGATGATTTCCCATTACCATCCATTGACATCATCGTTGATGCAACAACTAGATTTGAACTACTATCCCTCATGGATGGATTCTCAGGGTACAATCAGATTAAAATATTAGAACAGGATCAAGCCAAAACCACATTCATAACTCCCTGGGGAACATATTGCTATGATGTCATGCCATTTGGACTTAAGAACACCATGCTACGTATTGATGGGCAATGACTTATATATTCCATGATCTTATCCATAAACTTGTGGTATCCTATGTGGATGACTTGTTGGCCAAAGCCAAGAAACATTGTGATCATCCGAAGTGCTCGTATCATCCTCTCACGACTAATCGAATATGGCATCACATTAAATCCAGAGAAGTGTGTGTTTGGTGTGATAGGAGGTAAACTTCTAGGATACATTATATCTTCACGAGGGATTGATGTTGATCCAGCCAAAATACGGGTTGTTCTCAAAATGATCCCACCATCAGACGAGTCTGGAATTAGGTCATTTCTTGGGAAACTCGGTGCAATCCAAAGGTTCATCCTAGATTTAAGCTTTGTCATTCATCCAATCAACAATCTACTCAAGAAATATTATAGCATTGATTGGACTAAAGAATGCAATGAGGCCTTCGAAGTAGTTAAATGCTTCTTGTTGTCACCACCCATGCTAATGCCTCCCAAGCTAGACCGCCCTTTGATCCTATACTCATGAGCCACTCATGTCTCGTTGCCTGCATGTTGGCTCAAGAAGATGATGACAAGTGAGAACGCATGATCTATTTCATTAGTCAAACGTTGCTCGATTATGAAACATGTTACACACAGGAAAAGAGAGAATTCCTTGCCATAATTTTTGTAACAAAATGTTTGAGACATTACATGTTAAACCAAGAAACAAGGGTCATTGTAAAGATAGACAATTTATGAACATTTCTCACACAAGGATATTTATCTAAAAAGGCTGGTCCTTTCATAACCTTAATGGGAGAATTTGAGTTAATGTTCGTGAACTAGAAATCCGTTAAGGGAAAAATCATTACAGATTAGTTAGCTGACAATCCACTAGATGGAGGTGAGCTGGTAAATCTAGACTTTCCCGATGAGTGTGTATACTTCATCAAAACTAGGCCCCCCATTTCTACATGTCCCTGGTATACTGATATCAACAATTTTATCATGGACCATACATACCTGGAAGGTGCCACATCACAACAAAGAAGGTGGTTATGCATTATTACCACTAAATATGTTGTTTTAGACCAAGTACTCTATCATAGAGCCTTTGACGGCATGCTTCTAAGATGCATCGACATAGAATAATCCAAGAGGATTCTTCATGAATCCCATAGTGGGATATGTGGGGGCCACTTTGGTGGTCACGCCACCACTCGCAAAATACATCGGATTGGCTATTTTTGGCCCACTCTCGAGCATGACGTAGTGGAATTTATACGTAAGTGCCACAAATGCCAAGAATTCTCTCATGAAATTCACATGCTAGCACAATCCCTGCAACCAATAACGACTCGTGGCCCTTCTCCATGTGGGGTCTAGACTTGATAGGGAAATTCTCTCCCTCATCAACCGATGGCCATAATTTTATAATTATAGCCATGGAATACTTTACCAAATGGGTGGAGGCCATGCCTCTCACCACAGTACCAGGTTCGGTAATTGCCAAATTCATTCTGAACCAAATTATCTATAGGTATGGCGTCCCACAAGTCATTATCTCAGATAATGGCACGTCCTTTAAAAATGACGAAGTCTGTGAGTTATGTATAAAATTCAAGATAAACCATCATACAGCCTCTCTTTACTACCCTCAAGCCAATGGACAGTCAAGCGACAAACAAAATGTTAAAAGCTATTCTCCTCAAAATGGTCAAGGAGAACAAGCAATATTGGCATTTAAAACTATATCCGACCTTATGGGCCCATCGAACCTCAATAAGAACACCAAGGAGAAACTCCTTTCTCACTGGTATTCGGAGCAGAAGCGATTCTCCCGCTTGAGGTTGAAATACCCAGTCTCTGTATCTCATTACAAGGGATTTTGGATGAAGAAGCTTACAGGGAGGCACACCTCTCTCAACTAGAAAGCCTTGAAGGGTAAGTTAAACGCCGAACAATGGCATAGAGCCTATGCTTGACCGAATGTGCTGCAGTATTCAACAAAAAAATTCTATGAGTGAGAAATATATGAAGGAGATTTAGTTCTAAGACTGGACGGTTGGATTAATAAGAAAACTTGGGAAGGAAGAAAGTTCCGGCCCAAATGGTTGGGCCCATACCGATTCATGAAGGACTACGGAAATGATGCGTGTCTTTTATGCACACTAGAAGGTGAGGAATTTGGTGAAAACTACAATCCTTGCATCTTAAGTGGTTTTACACATAAAACACCAAAGTCATTACTAGTACATTATAGCTACTTACATTACATTAGTCTCTTACTGCTTTATTATGTCCATTTCGTAAAAATGATATTCCAGAGCTTACTCTTAAAACAAATCTATTACAAATTTTTGAAAATATTGGCAAAAGCATTCATATCACATCTCTCCAAACATCATCAACTATTTTCAAATCTTCTCATCAAATTCGATAGAAAAACATTGACAAAAACCATACTAAGGCTTGCATACTTGGTTTTGCTCTTTCTTTCTACTATGTGAAGTTTTCCTTACCTACGGTCTGTTCTAGAAGCTTCTTGGTGTCACATCTATCCCTCTTAAATCTCTTGGAACGAAAGGATATCCCAAAGTCATAGATCAGAAATGTCAAAATCAAATGAAATCAAAAGCACCAAGCAAATAAAATATTTTATTTTACACACTTCTTTGCCCCATCAACCTTCGGTGATAAGCCCAAATCTCTTGTTGGTGGTGTGAGGTTGGGAAAGGAAAGAAGTGCCCTTACTCGCCTATATTTTGCCTTTGGTGACAAACCCATGCTTCTTACTAGTGGCGTGAGGCAGGGTGTAGGGGGTCCAGTCACACAAATGAACAAATCTTGGTATGCTAAAAACACAAATCAAATCCTATTAAAAGAAAACAAATATCCAAATTCCAAAGAGATCAAATCCTCAAAACTAGATTTTGTCAACCAGGTTGCCATTTATGAATCTAAGTCTAGATAAACTGAAAAGTAAGTGGCCTTCTAAGCTTGGTGGTAGTTCTAGGTAGGGTAGGTGTGTAGGTCCAAATTTGGTTTCTATTACTAGTTTGTTTGTCTCTCATCATTCCATTCAGTCAAACTCATACAACTTGTGCCCTTCCTAACTCTTGGTGTTGAGCCCTCGCATCTTACTAGTTGCGTGGATTTAGGATTGGGGCAAGTTCATCTCTTTATCACTATACATTCATCACGTTTTGCCAACATAAGAAGAAATCACTCACATTTCCCAAAGAGTTCAAAAGTTCAGTACTACCATATGTTAGTATCATCTCATATCAACACTACAAAAACATACAGAGTAAAATATTCTATCTACTATCATTTGTTATCCATTGCATACATTCTGAAAACATGAAAACAATATTCTAAAAGCATCTAAATACACATAGAAATGAGTCACAAAATTCAAGATGCCAAGAGTCTAGATCAAAGATATATATATATATATATATATATATATATATATATATATAAATCAAGTTTCGTATACAATGCCATCATGCACTAGGCATGGTCAAAATGCTCAATGAGCCCGAAAGTACAAAAACACTTGTATAAACATCTGACAAAATACTACAAAAATAGTCTCTCAATCCCTATGGGATCCCTCAGAGGTGCGCGGCCATGCCTAGGACTCAGCTACACCGATTCTTTGAATGCACTGAGGGCTCACGGTCACGCCCGGTAGCTGTCATCTCGCTATGAGAATGGCTCCTCCTCATCAAGCGCTTGGTTGTCCTATATCCAGCCACCTCCGTGCATGGAGAGAAGTCATGATCTTCACCGCATACTAGACAGAGGAAAAAACATCGGTGTGCCTACCGGCTGCTGAGGGCTCCCCCATGTCCACGGAAATCTCAACACGAGTCTTCTCCGAGGGGAGAAGCAAGGTATCGGTACACACTTGGCAAATCAAGTCTCACCACTCATCAGCAATCGCTACAAACAAAGGAGAAAACAAGTTAGAAAAGAATCAACGATAGAATCAAGAGTAAACAAAACAAAAAGAAATAACAAACTAAGACAAGTCTAACTAAAACAAATGTCAGGAGAAGAGTGACAACTCACTAGGATCGCCAGGCCTCAAAAAGGATCTCTAGGATCCGCGCCACCGACATTGCCACCGACCGGTGTCCCTCTCCCACGTCTGGAGAAATATGACGATGGCCTGCAATAGACTCACCATCTCCACCTGGGTCCCGAGAGAGTAACTCCTCTGAAACCAGAGTCACCCTCTCTACACTCCGCTCTACCCTCTCGGCCTACAGGATCTCCTAGGTATCATGCCACTCAAGATCACTATCATCCCCCACCACCCGTCTCACTGATCTCCATGTCCTCTGTCTCCTCCTTGGTCTCTCCCCAGTGAACTCCTCAGACTCGGAGTCCACATCAATGGGCTCATCACTACTATGAGCAAGACCCAAGCAATCCAAAGTAAGGGTGCCTGAGGAGCACCGGCTCTCCCTCGTGCACGTACCACCCTCCTAGCTGCAATAGGAGTACCGGGCGTAACAATAGTCCAACCCCGGCCTCTAGGACCTCCCCGAGCCTCACAAATAGATCTATACACTGGCATCACCAAAGGGAGCATGCCGCTATAAGGGAGGCCAAACTGCTATGGAACTCTATCAAAGGGGTGTATCTCCAGCTTCCTTGCCCTATCTATCAGTGGTTGGTGGTGGTCCGACAGAAATCAAAGTGACGGCTGCTCCTCTCCCCATACCCATGCCATGGCCTGATAAGGAGTGGCCTCCATGTCTATGTAGTAGTCAGGGAAGCCACTGGCTAGTGGGGTGCTCTAAGAACTATCATCCCCATCCACCTCACTACCCTGATGGCCCCAAGATCCTCCACCTCTACACCTCTCCCATATGGGATAATGTGCTCATACACCCAACTCATGACAAGAGTCGGGTGGCTCAGTGACTGCCCCTGTAAATGACTACCCTGTATAAGTCATGGTAGGTAGTCCCGAGGATATCTACTCCCCAAGCATAGACACGTCCATGGCCCTCAATTTGTGCAATAATAGGCCCAACAATACAAGAGGGTGTCCCCTCCCTTGTCCCCAATCAATCTAGATGCAAGGATGCCCATAATGGCCTTACAAAGCAAGGGAATGTCTGACTCAATAATAGAGTGGATCCTCACGCCCTTCTTCGACCCCATCGATACGACCACATCTCCCATATAGGTGGCCCACTGAACCACATGTGATCTAGATATTGTTGTCTTAAGAGACAACCACCACCCAAGGATCGGAACCCCCAGTATATGGTAAACATCCTCTAGGGTGATGGACCACTCACCCCTAACTCCTGGAAATCGGAAGGTGTTCCGATCCGCATCCCAATATGAGAACAAGTCACACAATATGTCATCGGTGAGGTGCAACATGAGTCTCCTGTGCAATCCTCCATATACCTGACAAAGTCCACCCTTTGGAGAGTATCCCGCTCTTCGGGAGAGTGCCTCCAACACTGCCGAGAGCCAATCACACTCCCTCTCCCGGCTCCATCTGATGTACTCCTCCTTCTTTTGCATACACCCAAAAACACAAAAAGGAGTAAGTTAGTACTAAAATCTAGTTGGAAAAACTTTTAAAAACACGTAAAAATGTTGAACATGCAAAAATAAGCTAAGTTTTGGTCCTCTGCTCTGCCATCGACCGCCATGGAAATCTATCAAAGTGGCGGTTATGTCAAACCGCCACCTTTCTAAGGTGGCGGTCTCAGAATCGCGCCCGCACAAGGCGGCAAGGTCCTATCCACACGAAACCAAATGGGCCGTAAGCCCTAAAAAATTTTAAAAACAAGTAAAAATCCCTTTTAACAAAAAAAGAAACCTACCCTATGGGCGCCCTAAAGACACATTTAAAACTAACATTTTCAAACATAATCCCCAGGGAAGGATTTCATCATTTCCACATTTTAGGTTTAAAAGCGATAGATTGAGAAGAACTAACTCTGAGACAAGAGCGGGTGGATGTTCTCGCTCAGGAGGCATGATCACTATCTCACCACGAATGTTTTGACTATACTCTCGTCAAAAACCGTCACCGTGGGTCCCAGAGCTCAAAATCTATCAAATCAATCCACGCAAATGAATAGTAAAATGACTTCATTTTATATATATAGCCCTCTTAACTTGATTTTGAATGTCTTTCACAAGGTCGGAGCACTGACGGAGGTAAGTTCTAAACCTCACATAGATAGTAAGTCCTCTTTTCTTATCAATTCAGCCTTATTTCTCAATTTGTTTTATCTATATCTAGGTGGCCGCACTGAGTCCCCTATTTCATTTTTTTTTTTTCGGAGTAGTAGGATCTTGGATGACGACTTTCTAGCACACGGACGTGTCAGGTATAGCTCCTAACTCCCCATTTTGGGACCGTCATACTCGGATCCACCATTTTACGCCTCTTCATGGCTAAAATGCTTCTCCGAGGGGGAAATATGTACGCAATCCTCCATAAATTGTAGGGTATCGCACCACCTGGAATGATGTTACACATGCCCCGATGATGATACTGGTCTCTCCCAACTGCATAGTGCTCGGAATCCGTAAAGGCTCAAAAAGTATAAACTTGTATCCCTACATGCCCCGAGGGAAAAACTCACCTCTCTACATGCTTGGTTTTGCCCCTTTTCCCCCTTTCTTCTTGCATTTTTGTCTCTCTGACGGAATCGCCGCCGCCCGCAGGAGGTGGTCCCGTGACCACCGCTTTCAGGGCAAAAGCGATCCCGTAACCGCCGCCGCCTACACAGGTGGTGGTTTTGTTCGCATTTTCTAGATTCCTCCGACGATCGCGTCAAATGTAAATCTTGGATTTTACACGCTTTCTTCAACCACTTTGGCTTGCATTAATGTTTTCTACTCCCTGGGAATAGTGTTTTTCCTTTGTTTATAGTAAAAGAGATCAAATGGGAGTTACCCTTTGGTAAATGCATTGGTTATAAATAGCTAACTTGTTTTCAAGTAAATGGCCCCTCATCCTTTCAATTCTCTTGTTATCATCTTTTCAATTCCTTTCTTAGAATTTTGTTAGTTTGTGTTTTGCTTCCTTGTTGGCATTTTGGAGGTCATATTATTTTTTCTTGTTTCAAGTCTTCTTTAATCGCTTTACTACATATAGTCAGTTTAAACATAGAATAGCTTCATTTCTAGACTAGAATCCATTAAAGTTGCAGGTTTTGTTTTGTCACAAGGATAATTTCTGAAACTCTCAGTACACTTGTGTTGTATTCCCACAATAAATCCCACTAGGAATTACATAGTCAAGCTCTGTTCACTTGTGTTATCCCTCTCCTACTCGCATTATATTTGGTCTATATCCAAAGCTGCCATTGTTCAATTGCTATCTTCTGTTGATACTATCATATACACACTTTCTGGATTCACAAGGACATGAAGGAACGAGGAGATCACACTGAGGGGACGAAATCACACACAACTAGATTTACCACTGTTCTGTAAATGCCAGGTTTGAGCTATCAAAGTTCTAGTTACAACATATCAAATAGAGTAGTGAATTATTTTATTTCAGTCAAAATCTTGTTCTCAATATCGCCAGGGAAGCTACGGGGATTGATAGTTTCTAAGAAACTATGATTCATTCCTCACTTCTGAGGTAGGATCGAGAGCCTTTCAAATTCAAAATATATAGTTGCTTAGATATTTAGGACAAAATCACAATTGCACAAGTAAATAGCCATACAGAGTGGAGTTACTTTGTTTGTTTACATTCTGTTTCTAGATTAGTTGTCCATTTTATAAATATACTAGAGTAGTTGCTCTTCAATTTCATTGAAATACCTCATTAAAAAATACAAAAATAACAAGATGCTTCAGAATAGTGTAAATACCTTTTTGTAATCAATTTATTAAATGTTAGAGTTGAATCATTTTGTATGACAATCACAAGACCTAGAGAGGCTAGAGAATATATATTTCAACCTATATAGCCTCAACCAAATTTACCCATGACTTTAGTTGATATAGATCGGGACCTTAGGATACTTGTCTTTGAGCAACAACAAATTTCAGCGATTAGTGAGCAACCAAGAGGATTGAATATCGAAGACATAAAAGCTTACACATTCTAGTCAAACCATCCGAATTATAGATTGCCTTGATAAAACAGAATGATGTGCAAGGGTTCGAACGAGAACAAACATAAAGTTGCGATTTTGGTTCCACAAGGATAGATTAACACGGAGACCTCCTCGTTGACATGACACTAGCTTACGTATTCAAGTTGCTAGAACACCCGTAGGTACTACGAGAAAATCATACAACTTCTAGTTCTAAACATAGAAGCTAAAAATGCATACGACATTGGATAATGGGAGAAGGAATTGATTCTTCACATGACCCTAATAGGTCCACAACAACCACATGAGGACATGAAGGAACGAGGAGATCACACGAAGGGGATGAAATCACATTGGATTTACCATTGTTCTTTAAATGCCAGTTTGAGCTATCAAAGTTCTAGTTACAACATATCAAATAGAGTAGTGAATTATTTTATTTCAGTCAAAATCTTGTTCTCGATATCGCTAGGAAGCTATGGGATTGATAGTTTCGAGAAACTATGATTCATTCCTCACTTCGAGGTAGGATCGAGAGCCTTTCAAATTCAAAAATATATAGTTGCTTAGATATTTAGGACAAAATCACAATTCGCACGGGAAAATAGCCATATACCAAGTTACTTTGTTTGTTTACATTTCTGTTTCTAGATTAGTTGTCCATTATATAAATATACTAGAGTAGTTGCTCTTCAATTTCATTGAAATACCTCATTAAAAAATACAAAAATAGCAGGATGCTTGTATAGTGTAAATACCTCTTTTGTAATCAATTTATTAAATGTTAGTTAAAGGTTGAATCATTTTGTATGACAATCACAAGACCTAGAGAGGCTAGAGAATATATATTTGAACCTATAGTACCTCAACCAAATTTACCCATGACTTTAGTTGATATAGATCAAGACCTTAGGATACAAGTCTTTTGAGCAACAACAAATTTACAAGCGATTAGTGAGCAACCAAGAGGATTGAATATCGAAGACAACAAAGCTTACATTCTGGTCAAACCATCTGAATTATAGATTGCCTTGATAAAACACCTGAATGATCGTGCAAGGGTTCGAACGAGAACAAACATTCGGTTGCGATCCTTTGGTTCCATAAAGACTAACGTGGGAGACCTCCTCGTTGATGTGTACACTAGCTTACATATTCAAGCCAAGAACACCTGTTAGGTACTCCGAGAAAATCATACAACTTCTAGTTCTAAACATAGAAGCTGAAAAGGCATACAATTACTGGATAATTGGGAGAAGGGATTGATTCTTCACATGACCATAATAGGTCCACAACAACCACGAACTCACGGTTGTGATCCCCAAGTCCCACAACCCAACGGGCCTACAAATTAGTCAAGTATTGACACTGGCTTGCGAACGCTGGTGTTTAGATCTTCACCACTCCCGCTAGATATTATAGCATAGTTTTCCATATTAAACATAGAAGCCAATCAATCTAATATTTTCTGGGCTAGACCAGAAAACCACCCATAGCTAACCACAAAATCCATTAAACGACCTACCACTACTTTCATGACCTTGTCTGGAGATATATACGAAGCTCCCACAGGTCACTTCCCACGTATCCAACAACCAAGAAATAGGATCTTGGCAGAGCTCGACATCGATTGGAGCCTCTGAGCAGCCATTATATCCGAACGAACCATTACATCAATCCAAGTTAGGAGGGCCTTCTTCGCCTTAGATTCAGATTCCATTATTGCGTATTGAGGATTTAAGATTACCCGATTAGCTTATACATATCTATCCACATTCAACATTCACCGGCTATCTCGACACGACCTCGAGAGGTCGGGTACGAGGAGGAGGTACTTGTAGATTCCCATGCTCGCATGTTACTTTTCCATTGTACAGTCTCCTTTCAAATTTGTGCAAAGAAGGATATCTTCATTCTCCTTCGCCGATAGAGGTTACAAAACAGTCCTCTCACCTTGGTGAAAGGCACGGCCTAAAGCGGTGAGGATAGATCAAATCCTTAATGAAAGGTGCTATCCATTTCTCCGATGCCCGAGTGATAAAGAGTTAGACGGATCCCCTCCCTGCTACAAAATGACTCATAATATGATCTCGTATGTCTCTCGGTGTCTTGCTAAATCGGTGATGTTGCTCGCTTCCGAGGGAGAATCAATTTGGATACCAACAGAATCAACTAAATAAAAATACTAGGCTCAACTTGGGCGGAGCACTTATAATTCTATAAGGTTTTCTATTTTTTTAAGGCTAAAGTAAGCATTCTAAATAGGGTTTTCTATTTTTAAGGCTAAAGTAAGCGTTCTAAAGAGGCTTGCTCGAAAGAAAATATAGGGCATGCGTGAAGGAAGAGGAATAGTTAAAACCAGAGTAATTGTAATATGATTAGTTACAATTTTAATATTAAATTGTTTTATATACATTCATTTATTAATATGTATGTGTTTAATTATATGATTGTTGGAATTGAGGTTAATTAGTGGTTAAGAATTGAATCAATAAAATTGAATTTATATTCATTAATATGATTCACAATTCAAATAACAATAATACTATATTATTATGTGTGAAAAGTGTGAAAAAATTAAAATGAAAGAGTCACATGAACTATTGATGTACAGATTTACAGATACAGCATTCATCAATCTCAGAATACAACATTGATGTACAGATTTAGACACCTTATGATATCTACCTGTGTGCCCTAACTTCTAGCTCAAATGTGTGGTGCTATTTCTAGTGATATGTCCCCACACATTTCACTCCACACAATTTGAATTTAGTTTGGCAAAAAGAAGAAATAACTATCCAAGATGTATAATACTTCCCCACACATCTCACATACACTAAACGAGCACAGCAATAGGCCAACCCCACTCTCGCACGGAAATAGGTCAACCCAAAACTCGCACAAAACCATGTGAAATAATTGATATGGCACTAGTGTAGATACTGAAAACATGTGTGCCCTTGCAGACGTGTTTTGTGCCTTGCATGCTCATTTTTTGACCTTTTTTAGTTCATGGGTTGCGGCCGTGCATGCCCCTTATTACATGCTTAAAGTCATTTGCTCACATTTGGGCCTTACAATTCATGGGTTGCAAGCCCGTAACACTTATAGACCCTTTGGTCAGCCCCTCTAAAACATGCAAGCAATTGAATGGGATGGCTAGTCCCCATACAAGAACCTTCAAATGTGTGCGCATCAGACAGGCTAACACCAATCACACCAACATCTAAATATGCACAAAGAAACGTGCGTCAAATGCTTGTTGCAGCACAATTTTGTATGTTGCTGTTTTTTTTTATGTTTAAAGTCATTTGTGCACATTATATATTTAGGTCAATGTAGAGGGTAAAATTATGCCAAGAAACTACGATCACTTTAGTTGAAGTTGGAAATAATTAAAAACTACTAAAATTAGATTAATAGAATACTATAGAAAGCAATAAGGTATTTGAATTTTTATAATTGATGTTAAAATGATTAGTATTTCATTCACACTAGAGAGACCAAAATTTATACCTATTACCTATTCTTGGGAACCCCCATCCCTATAATCAATTAATATTGAGAAAATATTAAATATCAATATTTTGAAAACGATATTTATGAAGAACCATGTGCAATGTGGTGTTTGATTGATTGAATGTGATTTGTTCTCTACTAGCTACATAGAACATTGGACGATGTGTCTTTATATGACATTGACTACTTAGACATTGTTAACCATACCCAAGTAAAATGGCCTCAGTGGAATAAACTAAATAAAAATACTAGGCTCAGCGTGGGCGAGTACTTATAATGCTATAAGGTTTTCTATTTCGTTAAGGCTGAAGTAAGCATTCTAAAGAGGGTTTTCTATTTTTTAAGGCTAAAGTAAGTGTTCTAAAGAGGCCTACCCGAAAGAAAATATAAGGCATGCGTGAAGGTTGAGGAATAGTTAAAACCGGAGTAGTTGTTATGTGATTAGTTACTATTTTAATATCGAATTGTTTTATATACACTCATTTATTAATATGTATGTGTTTAATTAAATGATTGTTAGAATTAAGGTTAATTAGTGGTTAAGAATTGAATCAATAAAATTGAATTTATATTCATTAATATGATTCACAATTCAAATAACAATAATATTCTATTATTATGTGTGAAAAAGTTAAAAATAAAAGAGTCACATGAACTATTACGAAAATTATGTGATTTCTATTAAAAGGAGTGAAAATATTTATAAATATGAGGACATCATATTTAATACTAATTTCTAATTCATTGAAAGCTTGAACTTAAAATTATATTAAGCATGGCGTAGTAAATTGTCCACTACATTATAAAAAGAGCTTTAAATATGTTGAGAGGCATAACCTATATATTGATAAGGAGGATACAGAATGGAAGGAGTGAGCATAAAATTGTCATCAATAAAAAAGTTAAGAGTGTCATTTTCACGTTCATTTGATCGTTATAGGAAAGTTTTACCATAATTTTGATGTCTTCCTGTCTCGCCATATTATAATTTTTCTTTTTGCTTGGAAAAGGGGATTGAGCAAGCACAAAAACTAAGAGATATGGGAGAGTTCGAGCCCACCTTTTTCTTCCTAGCAACATTTTTTGAGGTGACATAGTGGTGCACATACATTGAAGCCATCTTTCACCACTTACAAGGAAATTCACAAAAAAATGGAGTCATTAATCAATGTGGTATGTACAAAAATTGAAATGGCGCCTCAAGATTAATATCTCTTGACATATTACAGATAGACATATTGTAATATGTGCAAATAAAGAAGTTTGAACATTATATACAGAAGATCCTAATTATCACGTGTGTTCAACATAGTTAGCATTTAACACAAAAAGTTGTACAACCCAAATGATTGTTGATGATAAATTTGAAGGACAACAACAAAACTTCAAAATGCATGCTCAAGCTAATTGATGGGAGCAATGCACACCATAGAGGGAGGGAGGGAAGTAAGTCATGTTCCATTCAATGAACATGTTTGACAAATATTATTCGATCATGACAATAGAGTATGTTCCATCTAATACATGAACAATTTTAACAAATGTTTTCAATAGATTGTATTCAATTATGACAAGAGGTCAATGTCAAACAGGTGTAAAGAATATATACAACCATTATACATTAATGTGACACATTATATAACCCCTATTTATAAATATACATATATCTATAAATAACAATCAACACTTAAAGAGAAGCCAAAGTCTCATAACTAACTAATGGTGTAGAATTTTACTCCCATTAAAAACTTGAAAAACAAAAAGAGTGTCATATCATAATAAGACAACCTAACTTGCCTAATATTACTTTTTAACCCCTTGGTTTCCTGATTTACCTAATATTAACTTTTTTTTCATTTTTTAAAATCAGATTGCATACCTAGATAATGTTGGACCGGTGACTCTTCCCACAACTAACTAAGGGTGTAAAATTTTATTGCCATTAAAGAACTTGAAAAACAAGCAAGTCATATCCTAATAGAACACTCTAACTTGCCTAAGAGTAACTGTTTCCCTCAGTTTCTAGCTTGCCTAACGTCAAGCTAACATTAGGTTTTTTCCCTAATTTTTCCTTATTCTAATACATATAGGTAGTTGATGTAACTTAGTGTGAAAGTGGAGAATGCACTAAGAAAAGTTATGACGTTGAAAGACTTCACAAGGGTGCCTAACTTTGCCTGCCACATTAAAATATACAGACCACTAATTTTCTTACAGTCCAATGTGAACATATTTTAATGTGCACTGTCAAACTCATTTTGGGTGGCCGTTGTTTCTTTTTGACTACAGTAGAAGATAATGCAGATGTTGCATATGCTGTAACAACCACCGAGGTATATTCATTACATATGTATCCATTCATTTATGATATAACTGTAAAGTCAGGCCTTTATTGAATGCACCAGGGGCCACGTTCATACAAGGTCAGATTGGATGGTAGAATTGGTGGGAAAAAGTGCCCAATTCATTCATTCATTAGTTCTTCTTCATTAGATATCACAGGACTGCTGTGGTATCTCAGATAGTCATTTCAGGGTGGTTGTTATTAAGAAACAGACCTTTTAAGGCCTGTACATCAAGTACTTGGTAGGCAATTACCATTTTTGCTTTTGTTGTGTTCTTTTTCTTTTTGTGAATGAAGATCTAGGAAACATTTTCATTGAATTGAAAACATTCTAATAAGTTTTGAGAATAATTATGATAAGAGATTTAAGGTTATCACAGTCCATGATTTCAAAAGAGTTTCTTGGGTAAAGAATTGTGTTGGATCTTTAGAAAAAATTATCCATGATCTCCAACATTGAGTTAAAAGATCCCACACATATCTTCACCCAACAATCTATTTTGAATAATTATGATATTTACTATTTATATGAATGCATGCTTGTTTTGTGAAAGAAAAAAGGTTTCATAAAAATATTTGTGTTGATATCTCCTGTTCCACATTCATGTATTAGGTACAAGTGGTTTTGCAGGAATACATTCTCTGGATAACTGGGTTTTTGTTTTTAGTCTGTAGCTGAGGGAAATTATTACATGAATTCTTCTGGAAAAAATTGTGTTGATTTTGTTCTTTTTGTTTCAGCATGTAAGGTTTTGCAGGTATAATTTGATTTCACAAATTTTCTGTGATAACCGATGAGCTACCTCACCAAACATGATTGAAACTACTTTTCTTATTTAAACTTGCAAATACAAACATTTTACTATGAAGTTTTTTTAATATCTACATTTATGTTTCTTTGTGCAACATTATTGTTTTCGACAGGTATGTTTTTTAATATAATGTTTGCGTAAGGATGAATCTTCACAATTTTTCTTTCTTTTTAAACAATGATCAGTGGAATGGATACCCTTAATCCGAAGGAGGAGGTAGAGGTCTGTTAAAATTTATACTTTTATGTTAAAAGAATGGACAAGCTACCTCATTTTGTTCTTAAATATTTATTGTTTGTAAACTTCAAGAGTATGTAAAGAAATATTGTCATTATATGTATACATATATACACCCACCCCCAGCTTATTATCAGGAAACCACTATTTTATTATTTTATTTTTGGAAGATATGTAGAATAACATTTGTTTTTCCAATTAGTCTAGATGATAAGGAGGCCTAATTTCTTCAAATAGCCCAAATTTAGCTGGATTTGGTTTGTTTTTGTTGTTCTCAGTGGTTGCAAAGTAATGGGGAACTGTCAAGCTTCAGATGCTGCAACAGTAATTGTGGAGCATCCAGGGGGTAAGATTCAGAGGATTTATTGGTCTGTTAGTGCAAATGAGGTGATGGGTTCAAATCCTGGGCACTATGTGGCTCTTGTTACAACACTTTCTACAAAGAATAGCGAATCAGTAGCTCAGAAGCAACTCAAACTTCTTCGCCCTGAAGATACTCTGCATATAGGCCATAACTATCGCCTGGTTAGCTTTGAAGGTGTGTTTAAGCTTTCTCAAAACTCTCACACTAAAATTTTATTTAGATAGTTCTGTTTCTGACTTGAAATATGTGGATCAATATCATTGCTTCCTCCATTTTAGTTATATTCATTCTAAAATCTGTTTACCCAATGTATTTTTGTGTGGATCTATGGAACTGATCATATGAAGATTTGTAGCTGTAAATATTTCTTTTATCTTTTTCTAGTTAAAAATTTGCCCAGTTGCACTAATATCTGAATTGTGTTTCTTGAAGGCAATATTTAGAGCTAATGTTTTTGATTGAAAAGTGCACTTCTATATATAAAACCAAGAAATATACAATGCTAATCATACAAAAGTGGCGTGGAGAAAGTCATACCCCAGAATGCCAAACAGATAGGCCTTGTGGAAGAGGCCAACTTACGTCCAAACCAAACAACGTGCAAGTAAAACAAAGAGCCCAAAAATTAGGCCGAGGGCTTCTCACCCCTACCCGGTCTGCCATCAACCGAAAGATCCACGTTTTGAAAATATGTCTAAGAAATTTGTTGAAATGTGATTCTCCTAATAAATTCAATGGATCTTGGATACCCAATAGTGAATTTATCATGATAAATCAGATTGGGTGATTCTAAAGGTGGATCCAGTGAATTTATCAGGGTTCTTTGCTTATTTATGGATTTTGCAAGCTTAACTAATTAAAAAAATTAGTATTTGCTTATTTGTTGGTTATTTTCAATACAACTTTGCGCTATGATGTTTTCCTTCAATAGAATAATGAACATATTAGTCCTGGTTGAAAATGTAGATAAGTTACCGTATACAAACCAAATAAGTTACATTAAAAATTATATTGGTTGTTATGGCTGCAGAGGTTTTAATGGAGTTTTCAGGGAAAAATTATGTTAAATTGAATAAGCTCCTTTCTTTTCAAAAGGTTAAGGAATCAACTTCAAGCCCCAAACAGGTTCAATCAATCTCGCTCCAAGGAGATCTATTGCAGGTAGTCTATTTATATTGAGCATTGTATTTTTCAGTTATTTTATATTTTAATTAAATATATTTTATATTATATCTATTTTTCCTAGATGTTGTCTTATTATGTTAAATAGATGTTTTATAATTTCAGTTGAGGGTAGTTGCATTGTAATGTTTATTGACAACAAAATCAAAGATTATCCATAAATTGATGTCTATTTAGTTTTAAATTTTATATTTATTTAACAGTTACAGGTTGTCTTGTTGGAAAGATTTTTGAGACAGCTTGATCTTATTTTTCGTAAAAAAATTTAATATATCAAAAATTAAAACCTTAACATTAATATCTATTCATATTTTTCAAATACATACACTTCAAATATCTATCTATTCTTATAAAGAACAAAAGTCTAAACTTTTAATATATAAACTTATTTTTTTATTTTAATTATATATAAAAAAAATTAGTTATTTTTAAAAATATGTTAACATATTTATCACTTTTAATTAGATATAAAAACAGTTATTTTTAAAAAAAATTAACATATTTATCACCTTTAATTATATAATTTTTCCTATTGTTTTTAAATATATCTATCACCATTAGGTTAAATGTTACACATCATTACATAGTAATCTAATATTTTATAGGCATGCTTGTTATTATAGAATATGTTTTTTTTTTTGGCAGGAGCAAGCGTTTAGTATGCGAAGAGGAATTGGAGGGACAAGATCGATGGGAAGACAGGGACAATGGAGACCTGCATTACAAAGTATATCAGAGGTTGGACGTTAATATTCCCAACATAGGAGCTACTATTAGTAGTGGTGAAATGTCTATCCCAAAAATGTGGATTCATGAATTGTGTTAATTCCATGATGAGAATTTATATGTAACTTAAAAGCCATCCATGCATGCTCTTCTTCATAACTATGTGAATAAAATTATTAGACATAAATCAAATTCATTTCAGGGTTATATATATATATATATAGATTTAATTTTTTAAAATTGAAAATATTATATCTTATTTCTTGGTTTTTCCCCTTTTAATGTTTTGGATTATCTTTCATAATAATTGATGGATTATGGATATTGATATAAAACAAACAAAATAAATAATATTCCAAAATCTTTAAATCTAATTTTCTTATTTGAAAATGATTATGAAAACTTAAAAGTAATGAACTACCACTAAAATAGCAATATTCCATGGAAATCTATAGAAATTGAATATTGTCTAATAGTTGTAAGTTATTTTTGATGATTTTACCCTTATCAAACTAATATGCTATGTATGTGAGCATTTGCATTAATTTTGAAATGAAATTATTCTTTTTTTTTATTTACGAAGGTGTGTGATGGTATTTATGAAAATTTAAAATTGAATATTTATTAGGAATAGTTAATGGTGGTTCTAATTTGGTATTTTGACTATTTTATTTTAATTATATAAATAGACTATCAAGAGTGTGTACAATGGTATAAAGGATGTTGTCTAGCTATTCACCAAGGTACATATTTCAAAAGATAATAGGTAATAAGGGATGATGCTAGGATTGTGTATTGGGAAAAATTGATGGATTGGAATCTATCAAATCTTTAACAACTAAACCTAAGAATTGTGTGCACCTAAACCATGTAATCTTTAAATTCAATCAAAAAACAAATTGACTTTTGATTTGAGACCTTTGTAGGGAATTTCTTTATTTCATAATAGGTCTTAAGAAATTTTGAATTGGCTCGAAAAATTATGTATAAGTACATATTGTATATATGTTAAATTTGTTTCATTGCCAATTTTTGCCTAGGGTTTGTTAACACAAGTAATCTTTGTGAATGTATGTATTTATATACACTCAAGATTGGGGTGGCCTAGCTTCATTCACTTCGTGACAAATGTGTCATGGGTGTACTTTATAAAACCACCTTCATATCATCATGTGTCTTCCCTAGGGCATGTGCATGGAGATAAGGTACCAAAAAATGGCCAAAATCTATTTTTTGGCCATTTTTCACATAACACAAACACATTATAGTTGAGTCGTGTTATAATGCAATTGTGCGATGAAACAAGTGTGTTATAACACACTCGAATTATGGCTTAGAATTTCCAAACCATAATGTGCTCGTGTTATGGTGTTTATAACACGAGTGTGTTTTTTATTTGCGTAAATTTAGATTTTTACTAAAAATAACGCGAGTGCGTTATAACACTAGCACATTTTGATTTCTTTGGCTTGGAAACCACCCACCCTTTGGCTTGGATATCTAAGGCTAAGGTTTGGATTGTCTACTCCATGATTGAATCAGTGTTTTGAAAAAAAAACATAGGAATCTCAAGTGTACAACTCATTTTATCACATGTTTTATGACAATATTTCAAAAAAACACTTTTGCGATGTCAAGCTCGGTCTTAGATTTGTGTCGATATTTTTTTTTCTAAATTTTCATCCTTAACTTCATTTAGTAGTGTCTCTGCTTTTCACCAAAACCTGTGTTGTTTTTTTCTACATAACTTTTGATATGCTCATCCAAAATTTAAAAACTTCAATACAATCTTACGCTCCATCCCACAAACTCAAAAAATAAAGTTTGATTTATTTATTTATTTTTCAAAATAAGAGGCGTGTACACATGATTGTTTCGTTTTCAGAATGTGTCCTCTTTGAAAATTAGTAAAAATAATACACTCATTGAAAAATTAGGAAAAAATAGTGGGACCTAATACATGATCTTAGCTAACTTTCTACCAAAGGGATTTGTAAAATAATTTATGGAACTAAAAAATGGGGGGGGGGGGGGTGGCGGTGGGTGGGTGGGGAGCGTGACACTTTGTGTTATATTTTTGACACAAAAACATGACCACTTTGTGTGCGCACCACATTTCAACCAAAACTAGATTCTAAGCACTATGATTGTTCTTACTAAATTGTTAAATTTTGAGCACCGACATGTAAAATTCCTTGTTGAAGTTCATATTTTTTTTATTTTAGGAAAAAGTGGCCACTTTTGACCCCATTTTAGACCCCCATTTCTATGCACATGTATACTCCCTTGCCTCCCAACCCTTCCACCAAGCTCCTTCTAAATTGCATGCTTACAAGTGATGTTCCTTTAACACCCACACTTTTGTTGATGCCACTAGTCAAGTTGAGAACGTTCTAATATTTTTCAATCTCTTATGGCATGTCGATGATGTTAACAATTATTGAGTTTTGATATTGGGAATCTATAGTCATTTCTAAATTAACAACTTTTATTCTAATTGCACTCGTAATTCCCTTGAAGATGATGATAAGTTAGGGTTATGGAGCTTAACCAAAGGGCAAAAAGGTGCAAAAAGGCCTTCAAGATTCAAGAAAATAAATTGCTATGTCATTAATGTATTAATAATAACTAACTTTGGTTTACTTAGGGTTTCTCTTATCCATTTTTGACTTCACCTAGAACCACCTCCCACAATATACTCAAAATCAAGGGGAGATTAATGTCCCAACAAATTTATTACTAAAATATTGTGTAACATTATTAAAAAAATAAATATAGTTGTAATAGTTTTATTATTGGTGAGATGTGAGAACAACTCACATAGCTATTTTAGTGTGAGAGATATCCTAGAGATTAGCTAGAGATATCTTAGGGATAAGTTTGAGAGATTGTAGGGATTGAAGATCATGTTTGACTCCACCATTGTAGGGGTTAATTGATCTATATATGTAACTCTCTATCAATGAATAAATTGTCCCGAATGAATTTTATATTTTGTGTTTTTATGATATTGTGTTAGATTATTTCTAATAATCTAGACCAAATTTATTATTTGGTATCAGAGCAACATTTGGTTTCCTTTGTGTTAGTTTTTCATTGTCAATTCACTATCAGATGTATGATTTATCTGTATGAATTAATTCATAATGATTCCATTATGACACTATAAGTCGCATGCACTTGTTGGCATGATGTCTGTGTGGGTCATAAATTTGGAAACATATGTATTTTCTTGTCGTCCATGTAAACTTTGACAGTTCAATGAGATTCCTGGGTTTGTAACCACTTTGTGTGCCTGGTTGGGAATATTCAAGTTATTCTCCATAGCGAATAACCAAAGTAAACACTTCCATCAATAACTTGCAGATTGTGCATCAGACCTACGCATAATATCTGTTCGTGAGCACTGTACATGGCTGGACACTTGGGACATATCTGATTATTTTGCAAGAAAATTGAAATGTGAAGGCTTGGCATTCAGATTGCCAATAGTTGGTTTGAATCATTGTTGACAGAGAGCCCAAGGAAATGGTCTGCAAAAGGCACATAGTTGTTTTTAGAAATGTTAATATATGTATTAGTATTATGTCCATAGTATTTTGTTCGTGGTTTTATATTATGTGTGGATATGTGTGGATTAGGTGTGTTTTTATTCTTTAATATGTTTTAAAGTTTGTTTTATATTGTTTTGTTTTTGTTTTAGGTGTAGTAATTTTTTAAAAATAATGTGGTTTATTTTAAAAAAAAAAAAAAAAAATAATTTTGTTATTATTTATATTATATGAATTATAGTTTTTAAAATTTTCCGTATTTGTTTTAGTTTTATTTTTTTAATTTTAATTTAAGTTTTTTATTTTATTTTATTATATTAAAGTTTTGATCTTTTTAGTGTTTATATATAAATATAAGTTTTTTTAATTGTAGTTTGTGTCATAAAATTTGTTATAAAGTTCTTTTTCTTGTATTTTATTTTTGTGACATGTTATCATCATTTTGTTAAAATTGTTGTCAGACGTCTTATTGTAAGTCAAGTGCAAAGTCCTTATTTTGTATTAGAGTTAAAATTTATTTGTCTGCCAATTTTGTGAGTTGTAAATAGTTTTAAATATATTTTTTAAAAATTCCTTATGGATGTATTTTCGGTGGTAACCGATGTCCATCAATGTAAATTGAGCCTTATGATCAAATCTAGTTGATTTAGCATCAGATTCATGGAGGACGGAGGCAACAGAGGAAGGAGGTCAATCAACAACCTCTCGCCAGCATCAAGCGACGGGGCCGCACAATGGTGTTGTGGCATTTCATTTTTTCAGTTGTGTGTTTATTTTCTAAAAATAAGAACAAATGTCACATTCCTGTTCAATTGTAATGTGTGAGAAATTCCTATATGTAACCTCCTAGAAGAAAACATTGTAGAGTATGTCTCTAAGTTTATTGTAACACTCATAGATTTGGAAAGGGTTGGTGGTAGATCCAGAAAACCACAGATGTAAAAAGGTAGATAAACTTTTACTGATGTAGCGGTCCTCTGACTGCCTTCCTTCTTTATGAAGATGATCCGCCAGTGGAATGCCGAGTGCATTCTTTTCATGGAGTAAATGCGGGATGCGTTCCTTCGCATAGTTGTGGTCATGTGTAGCAAGACAATCAGCCAGTTGGAAGTTTACACGCCTTTCTTTGATCTAGATTATGAGGCAAGCCCGTGCAACATGTTGCAGTAAAAGGAGTTATGTTTTACCATGTCAACATTAGGGGAGTGTATATTTGGAGTTAATAATGTTAACAATAGGGGAGTGAATGTTACCAAAATATTGTGTAACATTATTAAATAAATTGTAATATTATTAATAATGAGTTTATAGAACTCATATTAATAATATAGTTGTAATAGTTTTATTATTGGTGAGTTGTGAGAACAACTCACGTAGCTATTTTAGTGTGAGAGATATCCTAGAGATTAGCTAGAGATATCTTAGGGATGAGTTTGAGAGATTCATGGAGAGAGATATGAGGGATTGAAGATCATGTTTGACTCCACCATTGTAGGGGTTAATTGATCTATATATGTAACTCTCTATCAATGAATAAATTGTCCGGATGAATTTTATATTCTATGTTTTTATGATATTGTGTTAGATTATTTCTAATAATCTGGACCAAATTTATTACAAACTAACTCAACTTAATTTTCCGTAACACTATCTTGAGTATTTATATATCCATTGTGATCTTAATTTATTTATAATTATATTCTATATCATTTTGCTCGAGCATATTGTTAACTTTTATATTTTAAAAATAAATCACCTCATCTTGAAAGTCATATCATTAAGTTTCATTTATAAAAAAATTCAACCAACTTGCAAAGTCACATTCACTTTTAGAGGAGAACACAAAATTTTAAAATCATTTTTTCCCAAGATACCTGCAGTTAGCCAAATAACTCTCCTAGTGATCTGGATAACTTGCATATACATTCCATCTCCAAGTTATCCATTGCATGGTTTTCCTTTGGCACATTCCTTTGCCTGCAGTTTTCCTTTTCCTCTTTGTTTTCATCTTCTCCAGTAGCGCCTCACACTTAACACTAAGTCCTTAGCCCTCAAGCGCCACGCCCATTACTTTTTAATAGTTACATCTTGACCATATGTTCTCCGCTCACCTTTTTGCTTCATTGTCCTCGCACGAATCACACACGCTTTCCTTCACCCTTTGTTAATTTCCTCCGTGCCTCTTTCTTTCGTGCACACTCTCCCGCGCCCTTCTTCACGCCCTTCTGTGCCAAGTCATCTTCTGACCTACTTGAGTGTGTCGTACACTACCTATCAAAGCGTGCTAACAGAGCGTTGAATCCTTACAACAAATCAATGATTTACACGTGGTAGAAACGACAAATAGTTATACTTTTGGCCATCATCTCAGCCAATTTGGGTGCACCACGTGTTTTGTGTATGCGGACGACTCGACATCTTCGAAATCCATATCTTCGATACAAATCTTAGATCGGTGCGCTTTGGACTTGTCGAGAGCTCTTGACATCAACTATAGTGCCAGAAATTCAAAATTCAAATTCTGGTGGATTTGGTAGGTAAGAAATGGGAAAAAATCTCTCTAAACATTGATGAGCAGATTTGATTGCTCCAACCACCCAATTTGGTATGATCCACCCTCCTTTGTCTTCAACATGTCAAACAAGCATGGGGAAGCATACTTCACATATTTCCAAGTGGATTTACAGACATTGAATGCTTCTTGTTGGTGGTTGTGTTTCAAATTCGAGTTTTTCCCTCCTTTTCCCTTCTTCCTTGTGCTCAGCCTCTTTTCACACATTCCATGTTGTTATCACTCACAGATAGTGTTCATCCCTCCTTTGTGTTCTTTATCACCTTTTAGTGTAGTTTACTTCATGTTATCCTTCTTTCACTAGTCCCTTGGCATTCTTAGCTTAGTTTCCCTTTTCAAAGCACTAGGAGTAAAGAGTAGCATTAGAAATAGATAGAGGAACCAACCTTCTCTCGGAGATCCATCCCAAGCTTGTAAGTTCCCACAACTTGGCGATGGTTCCATTGTGGTCTCAAACACCTCGGCCCTTTCGAGATCCGAGATGTGGGTGCATGTTTGAGAAACCAAAAATACCTTAGATTAAAACCAAGTAGTTTTAGTAGTATATATTTCCTTTTAAATATTTAAGTCTCATCTTCTAATTGGGATCTTAAATTTATTCAATTTTGGTTGTATAAAATGAAATCAAATTTGAAACCAACATATCATATAAATCTAATTCTATGTTTTTAAAAAAATAGAGATTAAAGGAAATGTGAGGTTTGGGATCAAGCACATTGGAGCGTGAAAATATTAAAATTTTAGATTTAGGAATGTGTATAATGTGGGTTCAAATCAAGATAAAATTATAGGAGGCATAGAAAAGTATGACCATTCACCAAAATGTATGCACTGCAATGATACTTTGGCATATACATATATATTCTAATGTTTTAAGAAAAGCCACAACTAAGTCACATTGACATACTAACAAAAACCAAATTTTATTCTATATTCTAATACTAGGACCTAATTAAAACCTAATCGACATCATCAACTGATATGTTGAGACCCAATGTAGACGGACTCGGATCCGGGTTGGATTCCCCATCGCCAGAGTTATATTTGAGCCAGCCCCTCTAAAGGTACTCGAAGGCATCTCCCTGCAGGATGGCTCGCAGACTCCATCCACCACTCGGGACCAACTCCAAAGGCATACCAAGGGCTTTCACATTTGGTAATTTAATACGAGCTCGACCAAATTTTTATCCTTTACAAAGACCAACAAGGATTTGACGAATTCCAACAGCACCTTGAAACACTTCTCCAAATTAGTGAAGGCTGAATCATTACTAACCAAAGAACATGGAGCCCCATTAGTCATAGGCCAAGACACTAGATTGAAGTTGGCTACCTCAGAGGCTAGATTCCTATAGAATGAGGGCCATAATCAGTGAGCATTGAGTTTTACCACCTCCGCCTTTGAGGGATGAAGGACCAGTAAATTCTTGACAAAGATGGAAGCTATGCCGCTATTAATCCTTGGCCACCCTTCCGCATTCAGAAATTCCAACCCTAGAACCAATTTAACGGCCTCCAAATCACCTACACATGAGATATGAAATATTTTCTTCAACCTGCAGTTGGAAACCTTATTACAGAAAAGCCATCTCCCACATATCACACGACAAAGTAAGCTTGGGAGTCGAGGAGAATCCATTTCAGAGGTGAGTAGAAAATGAGCGAAGGTGATCCACCCAACCACCTTAAGTAACATTCCCACTCCTCGCACACAGGGGAGGACTACCATCATTTCCATGATAAGGTGAATCCTTCGAGACAATCATATCAAGGCCCTCCCACGTAGAGAAATTACTTTCCACCCTCTCCCAAATATTTTTCTCAATTCCTTTATTTTCCAGCCAATCAGCACACTGATTACCCTCCCTATACACGTGTCTGATGCTCCAATTATTGAATTTGGATAGTTGCCATAAAACATTTTGAACACCCAAATCAAGCTTCCATGATAAGGCTCTTTTTTATAATGACATTGATGATTACCAAGGAATCACCTTTAATCTCCAAGTTCTCAATTTTAAGCGAGGCAGCTAAGAACAAGCCTTTACTAAGAGCTTGCAACTCAGCGGAATTGCATGTACCCACTTTAAGCTTAAAGGAAGCAGCTCCCACCACCTTACCCAATGAGTTGCAAACCAAGCAGCCAACACCAGAAGCCCCTGATTCCCCTGGTAGCCCCATCAAAATTCAGCTTAAAAAATCCAGGGGGAGGGGGCATTTAGTATTCTTCCTAGCCAAGGAGGAAGGTAGTGAAGATTTTAGGGCTCCATCTCTTGGTTTGATAATCAATGGCCAATTCCTTTCTAACACCCTATCTTGTGAAGTAAAAGGACAAGATCTAGACCAATTCGAGGACACTGCTTCAGAGATAACACCTTCCAACCTAAAAAGGACCACTTCCATTGAGTTGCTTTCCTCCCTAAAGATTCTTTTATTCCTTTCCCACCAAATGTGCTAAAGGAGAAGCACTAGGCTACATAGCCAAATGGAAGAAAGAGCTCTCGTGTGGGATTTAATAGGCCAAGCTAAGATGGATTCGGAAGGGAGTTTTGTTACACCAAGGAGGTTGAGTTTAGCACACAACCAATTCCAGCATTTCACTACAAAGGGGCAGTGCAATAACAGATGATCCCTATCTTCCTCTTTCTTTTCACACAAAATACATCTAGTGGGGCCTTGAAACCCAATTTTTTTCCTTCTCTCCTGAGTAAGAATTTTACCCTGGAAAGCCATCCAGTGAAAAGAACCCCACCATTGGGGGGAAGGGGGTTCCCAACAGTCCTTCCAAATGTTGTTCTCAGCAGCAACCTCCTCATGTAATAGAAGATAACCAAGATGAGGGGAGTACAACCCCAAGGAAACAACAATCTAGACAATTTCATCTTGCTTGTTAGAAATAAGGACTTGCCTCTCTTGTAAAGTAGACATGAAATTATTCTTTAAATCATCCGAAAGACCCATATGATCAAGATTTTTCCATTGTAACACTGAGGGGGGGGGTTAGTCATCAACCCATAATTCGAGACAAACATACCCCATTCATCAAACAACCTCTCTTTAATACCTTCAAACTCTAGGATGTCCCCAAGGGTAGGGAAACCATTCCAAGGATCATCCCAAAAAGGGATTTTTCACCATTCCCCAATCTCCAATCAACATTATATAAAAACAGAGATCTGCAATCCAACATAAAATTCTAGATATGGGATCCCCTATGCAGTTCACAATACGAGAGAATAGATTCTGTAAGAGGGGCTCCTAGGTATTTCTTTTGAACACCTAATGAGAAGACTACTAGGATTGAAAATCAGGTTCCAAACTATCTTAACACCTAGTGCCAAATTTTGTAAACCCAAATTAAGAATCCCCACTTCACCAAGCTATTTGGGTTTAGCTAGAGCATCCATTTTGATCAGTGGAATTTTATTTTCTCCAGAGAGACCTTGCTAAATTTTTTTCTCTATATAACCTTTAACTTTTCCAACACACCTTTGGGAGTTTTGAGAACGGAGATAAAATACATAAGAGATGCACAGAGAACTGATTTGATGAGCATCAGTCTCCTTGCTAAGGAGACTCATTTACCTTTCCAAGAATTTAATTTCACTTCCGAAGAGAAGAGAAAATCCTTCCACAAAGAAACCTTACCCGAACCTTTAAACAAGGGGATACTAAGATATTTTACTGGCAAGAGACCCTTTTTGAATTTGAAGATATTTGAATTCGAGCTTCAAGTTGAGGGGAGACATTGAAGAAGAAGATGCATGATTTGAGAAGACTAACTTCTTACTTCTTGCTTTCAAGTATCCATCCAAAGAATCTTTTAACTCCTTAGCTTCCCATATATTGGCCATGCCAAATAAAAAAGTATCATCTGTGAATTTTTGGTGGGAGAGAGAAGGGATTCCATCAGCAATTTTCAAACCCATGAGATTACCTTCCACCATATTTTTCTGATAGACTTGCGAGGGCTTCAACAACTAAGATATAGAGAAAGGAGGATAGAGGGTCCCCTTGTCTAATGCCTCTATTACTAACAAAGAAACCCTCAACACTCTCGTTTATCAAAATAGAGAAAGAAGGGCCAGAGACACAACTGAAGATCCAATCACATAGACTCTTAGAGAAGCCAAACTTTCAAAGAGTTCTAATGAGAAATATCCAGTTAATCTTATCATAATCTTTGCTAATATATAGCTTTAAGAGCATACCAGGAGAATTCGTAGAAGAAAGGGAGTGAGTCAACTCATGAGACAGAATAACACCCTCTAAGATTGATTTTCCGACATAAAACTAGTTTTCTCTTGGGAGATAAGAGGATCCAAAACTGCTTTCAAGCAAAGGGAAATGACCTTGGAAATAATTTTATAAGAAGTATTACAAAGGGAGATTGGTCTAAAGTTTGCAAAGGAGGAGGGCTGATGCATTTTGGGGAAGAGGAAAATGAAGGTGTTATTCAACATTTTGAGCACCGAAGGATCTCCTCGAATCCTCTACAGACGACCACACATCATAACCCACAATTTTCCAAAATTTCTGAAAAAAATCAGCAGGGAAGCCATCCGGCCAGGAGCTTTATTCTTTTCCATGGAGAAGACAACTTTTTCAATCTTTGTGAAGGAGAAAGGATTAAAAAGTGCAACATTTTGATCTTCCGAGATAAGAGAAGGGATACACTCCAGAAGGGAAGATTGAGCTTCATCAAAGGAGGCCACATCCCCAACTAGTAGGGAAGAGAAAAATTAATACCCTCATTGACAATATCCTTCTGCTCAACCAGCAAATCCCCCTCACTATTCTTAATTTCTGAAATGAAATTTGAATTCCTTTTGGATTTTATAGAAGCATGGAAAAATTTTGTGTTCATGTCCCCATCCTTTAGCCAAAGTTCCCTTGATTTTTGCTTCCAATAAATTTCCTCTCTGAGGAGTACCCACTTCACCTAGGAGAGACTTATCCAAAGAAAAATACTCTTGATCCATCCCAACATTGAACAATTTCAAATTAAGGGACTTCAGATCAACTTCAATCCTCGCTTTTTCTTGAAAAATATTTTAGAGCACCTACCATTCCACTATAGCAAATCCTTTTTAGTCTCTTCAGCTTTTGAGCCAGCACAAACATCTTGGAGCCAAAAATTGATAAGAATTCAACCAGAGATTAATTCACCCTTAAAGGGAAGCATATCTGAGCCACATTAGTTCAAACTTGAAAGGGGCTTTGTGAGGGGCTTCATCAAAGCTGACCACGAGGGACACCGAGAAAATGATCCGACCCGACCAAGGAAGAACAAATATTTCCAGAAAAATGTCTTTAAGAGACCAATTAGGGAAAACCAAAAATCTATCAAGCCTTTCAAAGCAATATTACTAAAGCCCTTTCTCCTATTACTCCAGGTGAACCATCCTGCTTAGGCTCCAGATCCAACAAAGCGTTGTCCCTAATAAAGGAATAAAAGTCCAATTGAGACTGAATATTTCTAACAATCCCACCTTTCTTGTCCTTACTATCGGAGATGGAATTAAAATACCCTCCCAGGATGAACAAATGATCTCCCAGAGAAGAGAGGTGATTGAAGAAGATCCGCCCAAAGATTTTTCCCCATGATACTATTAGGGGCATACACATTAAACAAAAAGAAACTTAACTGGGAGCGACGAAGGATAACACTTACTAGTTGTCAGTTGGGGGACTGAGCTTGCAGCTCCACTTTGACAAAGCCATCCTTCCAAAGAATGCCAAGACCCCAGAAGCACCAGACGATCCTGAGAAGACCCCTTTCCAGCCTCTACCGGATCTACTCCACATAATCTTAGCTTCAGTGACGAACAACTTTATTTCCTACAAAAGAACCAAACAAGCCTCCGAGGAGAGGATATAACACTTAAGCAAGTGTTGTTTGTCAAAGGAATTGAGGCCTCTGACATTCTAGGAAAACAACTTCATTGAAAATAGGGAAGGATTTTCACCTTCCCGGAATCAACAATGTCAAATTTCAGGGTACTTTGCTTTCTTGAATCAACCTCCAATTGAGCGACCTCTGTTTGGAATTTCTACCCCTCTTTCTAGCGAGAACCACATAGGGATGATCCCAAACCTTCCTGACCAATGGCTAATTTTGAGGGAGCCAGATATGGAGCTAAGACCTCTAGATCAACCTCCCATCCTCCATTTCATTAGGTGAGGTGATAGGCATATCAAAAATTAGGATCTCATTATTTAAAATCCACCCATTAAGGGTTTCCAACGAGGATGCATGACCCTTCAACATACCTTCCTTAATTAAGGAAGTAAGAGCCCCAAAATCCCTGTGCACCTCCTCCATTTCCTTCAAAAGAGAGCAAGGAGTCAAATTCAGTGAAGAGCCAGAGATGGCCAAGACAGGACATGGACTACCCCTCTAAGTAGGCCATATTTCTCCTAGATCGAGGGAGAGAGGAACAGAGGATCGATCCGGAATAAAAAAAAAATCAAATCAATCGGGGGGGAGGTAGATTGACCAATTTTTTTAATTTATCGGGAAAACCTTCCTCAAATGACCCAATTTTCCACAAGAGAAGCACTTAACATTCAATCCTTCATAGTCAATCAACTGAGGTCTGGAGCCCCTGACAAGATAAAATGACTGAGCTTGGAAGAGGGGAGGACAGATCCATTTCGACACAAATCCGAGCCGAAGAATTCCTCCAAGCCAAGAGAGAAGGGTTGAAAATCGGGACCCACGAGCCGAGGGAATTGGCAATAGCCTTTAAAGCAACCTGATTCCTGAATTCAGAGGGTAGATTATGGAAACTCAACCAAAGTGGGGCTCTTAGAATTTTTTTTGAGCGCAGATTAAATTCAGGGGACCAAGCTCACAAATACAGACTAGAGGATTTAAGAAACTAGGGTCCCCCCTTATAAAATTTCTCCAACAAGGCCTCTAAATGGAATAGGACTTGGAAGAATCCATTTGGAAGAAAGAAGACTTTAGGTTTCCACTCCTTTCCCCATAACCAAAGTATACCCAATTTAGAATTTTTCTTCGGAAAAATTTTCCTCCACAAATTTGCAACAAATTTCCCTTTTAACTCAAACATCCACGAAATCCTACCTTGAGCTTGAAGGGAGATCAACATGCACCATATCCATGGAGATTTTGAAACCGATCCCCCCACCTTGATTTCCTCCATATCCAGAAGAGACCGTTGACCTCACACTCAATTGGATTAGAAGGGACCTCCTTCCCCACTACCAGGGTAGACAAAACATTCCCTTGACAAGGATCAAATTCCTCAATCAAATTTTTCAAGGCTGAGTACCCTAACAATGAGGCCAGGGATTTGATCACTGCACCGGGCCAAACTTCAACACCAATGAAGACACTTCTTCCTTCACCGAGACTTCCGAACCTTTCCCGGACCATTCCACTCCATTGTTGTTTCCAAGAGGAATCCTATTCACTCCCAAGGAAAACATCCGTGGGCATGGCACATCACCGAGGCTTCCTTCCCAAAGCTTGATCACCTTTTCCTATGAAGATTTTAAATTTTTGCGGGTTTCACATTTTTCTGCTCCATCTCTGCCATAATCAATACTTTGGCATTTATATTAATATTATCTCAATTACCTATTTATTAACTAAGATTAAAAAATCATTCTTTATGTTAAGACTTTGAATACATTGGGTCATGATGTGTTCTTAAACTTAACATTTTAGGAATCAATGTAGCTTATACATGACACATCATCAAACTCTATAAACCATCTCACATCCGGGTAAGTGCACAAATCTAGGGGGCCAAAAAGTGGACAAAAATATGAAATTAGAAAAAATGCACACACGTTTTAGTTTTTCATATTTGCTATTTCTCAAACCTAAAATGTGTACGCATTTCTAGTGTCAGGAAACACATACGCGTTTTGAGTTATATGAATTTTAGAATGGATCAAGGATCCATTTCTTGTATTATTTCTTATACTTTTATTATTTCATATAATTTAAATTTATTTTAGTAAATATAAGAAATTAGGGTCAATTTACACCTTATGGAAGTGGTCCCATAGCTTCGATGAGGTTATAATCTATAAGATATTTTTTCAAAATCTAATCAGTCAAGATACTTATTCATTTTTATGATTTCAAAGAGGACCTAAAACTTTCAGGGCATATATATTGTAACCGGTCTTTGTTTTGGGAAAACATATAGTCGTTTTGTAGGTTTTCTAACCTTTTGGATTGGATTTTGGCCCTACCACTACTTGAATTGGTAAATTTTTTGAAATTTTATAAATAATTCACTTTAGTGACCACGAATCAACTCTATAATGCTTGTCTACTTCTTACTGAAATGAGATCCTCACTTTGTATATAGAGGATTGCTCCTAAATAGGATTCTCGTCCTAAGGAAAAAAATGAGGTGATTGTAATTTGCCTCCTCCTTAAGGTTTGATCACACTACTAGGTGCTGAATGAATTTTTTACGAATAATATAAAGTGAATTTCATCAAGTGAACACAGATGATTTCTCATTCTTAGAAATATGGTGCTCCGTATAAAGATCATTCCCTCACCTTTCCTAGCTATAAAACCATCCTTTCATGGAATAAAATTCACAATTCTTACGTGTCTTTTCTCATATGTATCTCATGGAGATATATGATGCCTTAATACTTCACACATGATGGTCCTGGATACCTCGGTGGCATGACTAACTCATTTTATCTTATTCTTTGGAGAGATTTGGGTACAATGACAAAGTTAGGATATGATGATCATCAAGTCACTCCTTGAGCTCCACATTTCACCTTTTAACATGATGAATCATTCAAAATTAAATTTATTGACCAAGATGAAACCTGGGTGTAAGCATGCTTATGGTACATGGACACCTTTTTCTCAAGTTGTTCCTCATGGAAATGGGTTTCCTCCTCCATATAGGGGATGAATCCTTGAATGAAATTTGAGGATGAGTTACATGTTCTTGACCTCCATACTTCATTGAAACAATAAAAATCACATTTTACGATCAATGAAACTATTCTAAAAATCTAATTATGCCTACAACTCAAAATTTAGGTCATATTTCATTTTGAACCTGGGAGGGAAATTGAAGAGTTTTGTAGTACCTAAAGAAATATTTAAGCCTTGAATCAATGTTGATTATTCCACCTTGTAGATTATTATAATATAATTCCAATGCCTATTTTTTCATCCTAACTCTTTCTAGAACTCTTGGAATCATCCAGAGAAGTCAAGCTCTTCACCATTTTAGCTTTCATTCCCTACACTTGAAAACCCGGTCTTAAACAAATTGCTCCTGAATGAGATTTTATTTCCTAAATTTACTTAGAAATATTTAATTCTCTCTGAAATCACCCTCAGATGTTTTATATTTTATCTAAAAACTTCAAGGGTGTTCAATTAGCTACATAATGGCCAAAATGGCCTTTTTAGGCCTTCGAGGAAGTAGTCTCTCATCAAAACTAAATGAGTTGATCAATCACCTTAGACATTATTCCCTACACACTAAAACAAATTGAATGATATTATTAGGAATTTCCTTTGAGCCAAGGTAAATTTTGAACTGATGATAGGTTGGCCAGATGATACAGAGTACCCTATAATCCTCTTTATATAACTTCAACTCAAAATACAACTTCCCAATTCAACTTTCTCCTTTTCCCTTGTTTCAAGTAGGTCTAGTTAGGGTTTGAAAGAAAAATTAAGGGTTTAATGGATTACCACCTATTTCATCCTTACATCCACCTTTCAACACACCCATACATATTACTCAAGCACACCTCTATGTTCCATTAATCATTTATCCATCATCTTGTTAGATTTTTAACTTTTAGATTTTTAAGACTCCTTGTTTACTCAAGCTCTAAACAATCTTCTCAACTTTGTTTTTCACCTTCACCTTGAATTTTTATTGATATTATTTTCACTCATATAAATATTCTCAACCCTCTCCTAATCACTAATGAAAATCACCCAACTCTTCATCTTTCACTTAAGGCTTTTCATACAAACCCTTACTCTCTCTAGGCTTCTTTATGAAATGTGCAAGACAATTAATAGGTATTCTTAATTAAATTTGTATAAGGATTTTACCCTATTCCTCAAGGATTAAAAACATTATAACACCACTCCCTCAATGATAGATACAAATTACTTATGAGTTTATTTCCTAAGACAACTATTTCTCAAGGTTGGTCTTGATCCACAAGAAATAAGCATGATTGTACATTGCTTCCTTTACCTACTAACCACTCAATACTTTGTCTTTATGCCCTGATTTTATGATTCCTTAATGCCCTTAGGCCTTCCTCCAACTTTTTAGAGGCTCCACCAACTTCAAACACATGGAATAAATACTATTTTTCTAAAAGTACATCTTTCCTAGCCCTCAAACTAGGCATTAACATTGTTAGACTATATTTGCACATTCCTTTGCTTTTATTATTATTCCAACTTGTACTAGGGATTTTGAAACTCTTGGTATTCTTATTACCTTCCTCCACACTTATCAAGGACTCTACTAGGCATAATTATTAAATTTTACAATGAATGTTCTACTCTAGGCCCTTAAGACTGGGCACACACAATTAGGATTGTGAATGCAAATTTAATTTAAGAAATCCTCCTTTAGATGGCTTATTACCTTTTCTTGACTTTTTGCAACACCAATTCCTTGTGATAAATTCCATGAAGGAGTCTCAAGGATTCCATTGAATCATTATGTTCATGCTACATACTACTAAAATTCTAAAATAGGGTATAGTATAGTCTGAGTAAGTCTTTCTATCTATTTTCCATTCCCTAGACACTATGAGGGTTCCATGAAGCCTTGAACACCATTATAGATAAGAAGACAATCCAAAATAAGATATTTACATGTGAAAATGCTTTACAAAATAGTCTCTAACCTCCAAATCTGATATCTCGAGTCTGAGAGGACTATGTCACTTAACACCTAAGCCTATAACATACCTAGAGCTAGTTCAAATATTCAAATTATACATTTGGAGGGAAACTCCATATTCTTTCCTATGGAGTCCAAATGGACTAGTACAAGCTATGACCATCTCAAGTGGACCCAAGATACCCCTAGTCACCTAAGAAAGCCAAAATTGATTATTAACAATATGTTCCTGCATCACCAAAGGAAGGATGTACAGTGATTGAGAAGCCTTATTTTCAATTAAGGGCTTAGTTTTCATGCTTCAAATTTTTTAATTTCCATGCTAGTTATTTTGACCATTATAGAGCTATTAAAACACCCTCTAGGAGAGTTTAGGAAAGATCTTAATCATTTAGAGGCGATGTCAGGGAATTTTGGAAGCTAATTTAGGAAGATTTAGGAAAGGTTTGATCATTCAAGGACTATCTACTCAACATCGGGTTTTCTAGGTGTAGGGAACAAACACTCTAATGGTGAAACCTAACTTCTCTGGAAGATTCTAAGAGCTCTGTAAGGAGTTATAAGGGAAAAAATAGGCATTGGAAATATATGTAAATCCTCTACATGTTTGAGACATCCATTTTTATCTAAGGCTTGAAGGTGTCATAAAAAAATTTAAAAACGTGAAGTTGCCCATTTTGGTTCCAAACCAACACTTCACCAATACAACACTTCATGACACCAAAACAAGGCATTACCAATCAACCTTCATACTTCTTGATGATTGACACCTCATGCTGACTCCTATGCCACCTAGACACCCTTTGTCATCAATGCAACTTGACATCAATGACAACACCAATGACACTATGTCCAACACATGTGTTTTGATTTGTTATGTATTATAAGGCATTTCATGAGTGCATATATTTGAGCAATTGTTGTTTCCTTTTAGATTTGTGAAGTTTGTAAAATCTAATTTTGACACATCTAACACTCCTACAAATGTCAGTAAACAATCCAAAATTCCCCAAAACCTAAAAAATGACTATATTCATTTCCAAAATAGACATCGATTGTATAATTTAAACGCTAAAAGCTTTGGTCTGAATGCTGAAATCTTGAAAATTAACTATGTACTAACTAGATTAAATTATAAAAATTATCTCCTAAACCGTGACTCATGGAGTTGTGAGACTAGTTCTATAAGGTGCAAAGTGACCCTAATTTCTTATATTTACTAAAATAAATTTAAATTATAATAAATAATAAATAATAAATTTATTATTTCTTATACTTAAACATTGATTTTTGTAAATAGAAGCATGCTAAAAACACATATTATGCATATACTCTGCGGAATGCATACGCATTCCTTTTATTATGCCCCCAAACCAAGAATTTACAGGCTTGGAATTGTTTTGGTTTCCCAAACCTACACCTTGGACCTGTAACAACACAACAACCTGCATGTTTTTGACAAAATATGTAAAAATAACCTTCCACCATGCTAAATCCTACAAACAAGTTTACAATCTTTCTTTAAAGGTTTCTACAACATCAAGAAAACTACCCTCTTTCTAAATATGTACTTTTTATATTTTTTTGACCATTCTAAGGTTTCCATTTATATTTATTTCAAACTATGTCTTTTATACCTTCTAAACACTTATATTTTGTCATGTATCTTTTTTTCACTTCTCTAAATTGAAAAAAATTATACAGTCCCAAACTAGGCCTAATTCTATACATATTAAAAAAAAATTCTAATTTTCAATATTTTTTAGGTAGTTAGGGGGCACGGTCGGCTATCCGTTATTTTTTAATTTTCAAAATCTTTGTACTTGAAAAATCATATCCCAAAAATAAAAAAATATATCCCAAACTAGATGTTCCTATTTACCTTTCTACCAAAGGGTTTTCAAAAATACTCAATAGTGCTAAAAAAAGGGGGTGAGGCACGACCAACTATCTACTATATTTTTTTACAAAAATAGGAGAACCTATTGACATTTTCGATATTTAACCCACTTACACTTAACCATTTTTAAAAAAATAGTAGTTTAGAAACTAGACTCAAAATGCTACAATTCATGTTCTTATAACATTTTCAAATTTTGAGTGTAACTATCTCAAATAACTCATACAAGTTGAAGATTTTTATTTTTCAGAAAAAAAAAGGTCCACTTAAGACCCCCTTTTGGCCCCCAAATTGGTGCACTTACACATCTTAGATATGGTTCCATCTCAAGTCTGGATGGATTAGTGGGAATAGGATGGATTTAATCAAATAATATGTTCCATGGCCAAGGAACCTATCCCTTGTACTTGAAATGGTCATCTTTTCAAATGAGTAAGTTCCTTTAGTCACTTAGGGTTGGTTGAGTGGAAAATTATTCAAATTAGTTACCTATATAAACACACAAAGCCTTATTTTCTAGAGAAATATAGGGATCCCATATCAAAAACACCTTTAAGCGGGGCATTGAGCATTCAAAAAAATTCTCTTAGAGAAAATTAAAACATAGCTACTCAAATATGAATATATTTAGATTATTGTCCTAGATCATAACTATGCACTAAAATCAAGCTAAGAAACAATTTTTAAGTGTTGAGCGTTTAATTAGGGATCCATCTTTATTTGCATAATATAACATCTTAATTTACTCAAAATGATTTATTGAAGATAAACCAATTAGAACATGTGCTAAATTTAGTAGAACATGATAAAGTGAGTGCACTTAGCTATTCAAATGATCTAGGTGTGAAGAATTTATGCACAAACTGAAAATGTCCTATAGATGCTTTGTCTCTATTTTTGGGAGCGTAGAATGTATTGGGACCAAATTGTCAAACTTACATTGAACCATTTGGCACTTCTATCTCTAATTGGTGGTTCTATCTAGGGAAATGGTGATTCTTAAAAACATTACCCTTGCGACTGATTGTGACATGATTCATTGTAAGATATAAGGTCTTGCCAATGTACGAAACCATTTGTAATTAGCCAAAAATACCATGAACCCTAACCATGGGTAAAATCCCTACAAAAATGTTAGTGTTTTGGTTGAAGTGTAATTATTACACTATATACATTAGCACTTCTCGAGGAGGCCTCAAATCATGTGTAGTTATCCACATAGAGATGTGATATCTATACGGATGCATCTATATTTGATAATTAGATCACTTGATAATGTTTGTAATGGATTTTTTTCTTTGTGCTCGAATTAGATTTGGAATCTTGAATTTAGAAACTAGTTTGGATTTCTTTATAAATGTGTAGGGGTTGTCCCTAGTGTATTTTTATGTTTTAGGGAAATTTGGGAGAGCTTTTAATGCCTTTTGAGAGATATTTTCTCTTGTTTCTCTTGAAAATGTCTGTTGTTTTTTAGGTGAGTAAATCAATGCTTTTAAATTACTTATATAGGGTTATGAAGTATAATTTCACATTAAGTATGACCCATAAGGAAAGTAATGAGCCATGAAAGATATTAGAATAAAAAGTGATTGTTGAAGGGGATGAGACAAAACCTCCAACTCATGACTAAATTGTTTAGAAATTTGTTCCATATTAGTGGTTTGGTCAGGAGGGGTATGTAGTGTTGGAAATTTTTATACATGTTAGTTGCGATTGATACACCATTTTGGACTATGTAATATTTTATGTGAGTGAATGAGCATTGAAATGACGAGAGAAAGTTTTGCAATGGGAATAGGGATATAACAATTGGGCTCAATATATGTGCGTAAGTCATGATTTAGGGATTAAGCCAATATTGACATTATTAAGTGATTAATGCTATTTATGTGTCTATATTTTCCTCCCTTTGATATAGGAAATGAAATATTCTTACTTGAAGGAAAATAATACCGAGTGTGTAAACAAAATTTATCTTTTCTTGATTTTTATCATATTTTCATGAGATGTTAAAGGTGGTTGCAAGATTCCAAATGTGAAAACATGCAACATAGAGTGTATTCAATGTCCATATAGAAAGAATTGAACTTTAACTCCATATTGAAATTCCATATGAACTTTTGAAAATTAAAAGATCTAAAAAACGTGGAAGGAATACACCTATTTACCATACCAAAGGAGGAATTCACTTGTTGAAGAATTTGGAGAGAGGGATTGGAAATGTGTTGTTGATTGGATTGGGGGTTACAAATCTCGAATTCAGAGAGGTAGTTGGAACCAAAAAGGAAATGAGTGCCTCAATGCACTAGAGAAGGTTTTCATAAGGCATTTAGCTACCCCTTTAAATATTTTTCGAGAGAGAGAGAGAGAGGAGAATATGATATAATGTGTCTTGTTGCCCCTTAAATATTCCAAAGAGAGTGAGAGGAAGAGTGTTTTAAGGCATCTGGATTTCGCTTAAATATTCCACCCTCACAACCACATCATTACAAGTGGACTTAGATACCAAATATGTAAAGTAGTGAAAATTCATAAGGGAGTGGACTAGTATCGTGCCCCCAAAACATGTTGTAATAATGATGTTGTACCAAATGTGTGAAGTTGGATGAGAATGAGGCAATGTTCATGCCCCTTGTAAACACCCTAAAAATACATTTATATTTCTAGCTTTGCTTCTAGTCAATTATAATTAATTAAATTAATTCCATCCTACTACAATACACCCTTTTAGAATTAATTAAATTAATTCCTACACCCTCGTAGCTAATATAATTATAAGTTTATTTATTTAAATGGTTAATTATCTCCTCAAAATTAATAACTAATTAAATTAGTTATTTAATTCCACCTATCCTAGTTAGTGACACTTGAACTCCACTTCCCTATTCGACTTGGACTCCACTTCTAGATTCCTAGAAAGGAGGGGGAAATTGAGTTGTACATGCAACCACCTTCCCAGGTGTAACTTCTACCAATCCAAATGTCTATTACCCCTTCAAATATGTAATTCTATAGACCAAGTCTACTTGCTATTCCAGGTAATTACAATTATTAACCTAAAGCTTAGTCAAACTCTGATCCACCTTTCATGGCCTTACCCTCAACTATAAAAGGACATTTCCTTTGCAAACTCATCCTTGGAAGCTTATGAAAATTATAGCCAACTTTTGCCAATTTTTCCTCTCGCATCCTTGTGTATCCAAGCTTGTAGCATTGCATTCATCTTTTGGAGAATTGATCAAGAGCACCCACAATTAAAACATCTTAAGATTTCACAAGCCCAAGTGCTTCACAAATATTCTTGAGGTTTGTAAGAAAGTTATAGAGAAGGTATATTGTTGTTTTTTTTCTTTATCTTTCATTATTCGGTAATTTTCATTGCTCACATTTTGGCACACCTGGTGGGACTCCCACATTCATTTTCACACTTCTAGTTTATATTTTTATGATTTAACATTGTTTGTGTGTTATTTATCTTCTTCTAACCTTGTTGTCTAAGTTTTAGGTTCTAGGTGAAGGACAAAATTTTAAAAATTAATAAAAAAATCCTGGCCGTGTTGTTGACTTTTTAAACTTTTAAGAACTCGATAAAGATATCATTCCCGATCTATGAGCTAGCGTAGATGTGTCTACACTATCATGCACTTACATGTGCTACCATTCAAAGTGCACGCGTTTCCATCCATATATCTACACTACTATTCAACTTACGCGCTACCATCCACCATTTCTACATTAGCGTCCTCTTGCACATGCCATCATTCCTTTGTGTCTCTCTTATTTGACATTTCTATTTTTAGGTTATTTGTAATGCTAATGTGTTCAACCGCATGTGCTAGCATTCTCTGTAACACTAAAACAATCAAGGTGTACGTGCTAGCATACTATCTGTTGTTTTTTAATTTTCTATTTTTAGCATTTTGTTTTGATCTAACCTCTGTTTTAGATTACTTTAGTATTTTGATTCTAAACCTTTTCTGTTTCTAATTATTTCAAGTATCATTAAAGGGAATTAAATTTTTATTTTTAGTCATGGTAGGATCACACGTATGCTATTTCCTCACACTTTATAAGTGATCTTGGAAATCAGAAACATGATCATTTTTAGGTGCTATTTGGGAATTAACATTTTTCTTTTCTTAATAAAAGTAAGAATCATGTGTATGCTCTTTCCTCACACTTTATAAGTGATCTTGGAAATTAGAAACATGGGCTTGCTTCTTTCTTCTTGTCCACCTACCTTAGGAAAACATGTTAATCCTCATTTGCAATACCTGATCTAAAGAAGGTTATGTTTAAAAAAATCAATCTACTAATTTAAATTTTCCTTGGTCAAAGAATGACATTTAAAATAGTTTACTAATTGCAGGTCACCTTGGTCAAAGAACAATGGTTAAAACAATCTCATTTTAAATCAAGATAAGAATGAAAAAATCACATTGTATTTGCAGGTCTGGATGAAATGTTAAAACCCATCTCGCTTAACTATGGGAAGTGCTTTGGCTTAAGCCATAAAACTCATTTTGAGGAGTACCACAGGAACCCCAAAGTAGTCGGCACATTGAGAGAACTGGCTAACAAAACATGTATCCCCATCCCAACTAGCTAGTACACCTTGTGAGATTAGAGTCATGAATATCCAATAGTGGCAACCCTAGTGCGATTCATTTGAGAAATATATTTACTCATTATTTCAAAGGGGTAAAGTAAAGAAAAAAATAATATAACCAAAAGACGGGGTTAATTAGTACTTTCTTCACTTAAAAACTTTTAAATAATAGTATGAGACTAGGACTAAATAATGTCTAAAGTGCAGGATTTTGTGTCTACATTTTCCCCCACTTTATGTTGGTGAGCAGAAAGCTCGGTAACATAAAGTAGATAGAGATGCGTACTTGATAATCCATGTAGAGTGATGTAGAAACATGTTGAAGGAATAGACAAAGCATGGAATGAAAAAAAGATGATGGAGCATGGAAACTATAGATGAAAATGTGCAAAAAGTGATGAGAGTGAACCTAGGGTGGAAATGTGTGTGTAGTAGCTGTTGATGTGATGTCTTGCATGGTTAGTATGGTGTGTACTTCCGTGAAATGTTGTTTTTGTTTTTGTTACCCCAATTTGACAAATTATTTCTCTTCTGACCAGGACCTATAAAGAGAAAATGATCAAGTAGTCAAATATCTATGTATGTATGTATGTATATATATATATATATATCACTATAAAAATTATGTGAATGTAAAATATGTAAATGAAAAATCTTAAATGGAACATGTTCACCTAATCCATATCGAGAAAGAGAGTGTGAAAGGATATCTGTACTACCATGGTTTTTGGGTGTTCGGATGTCATAGGTTGAAGACGTGTAGGGAGGAATTCTGCTATATCCTTCAACTGTAACTCCTTCCTTGAATGTGTGTGAAGATATATTTGTACATCCTAGTGTTTGGGTGATCTGTCACCTCTGGACAAAGAAGTGTAGAGAGGAATTCCGTTGCATCCTCTAACTTGTAACTGCTCCCCATAATACTAAGGACAACCATGTCCTATAATGTACATATCTCGTAGACTACTCGAACCCACTCATTGTATGTAACTCAAAATGCTAAAGGTAGAAAATGCATTAAAATGAACCGGTGTAAAAGCATTGTGTAGAATGTAAAACCCCAAATGATGACACCAATCTTTGGGGGTGCATGTGATGTTGCTGATAGGAGAATGTGGCCCCAAAAGAGAACCAACTGCATGAACGTTGTAACTCTTTCCTACAGGGGGAAGGGAATGTTCTTGGTAGAAACCAAGGTGCACACAAATAAAAGGCTAGCCAAAGATGAATTTTAGTACGAAAAAACATGCATATAGAAAACAATGTAGAAGCTACGCAAATGGTGTATAAGCTACCACCAAAAAATATTAATGTAAACATGCAAGAAGACAAAGTAAACCACCAAAGTGATTTGTAAACATGGGATGTTAGGCCTCGGGATATTGGCTAAGTACAAGAAGGCACATGGGCACACGGGACCTATATGAAGAAGGGCACGGGGGTGAAGGCTTACAGGACAAGGGTTTTAGGAGAGTTTAGTAAAATCCACAACGTGCTCTAGTCAAAGCAAAGGGTTTTGGGACTTAGCCACATTCGACATTCCTAGTAGCACATGAGAAAAGTGTGACCCGAAAAAGCATACGAGTGGATAAGGTGCCAGCTTGGTAACTCGATGGTCAAGGAAGGAATATTCCATGTGATGGAAGGATTCTAGAAAGACATCATTGCATAAAGTGGAGAGCTCGAATGGGAATAAGTATGCTCTATTGATGGACACTTGAAACCAATCTATTACTTTAGGAAGGCATGGCGGTGGATGCTAAAGCTATATATAGTGATGCTTGGGTAGAAGGAAGGGATGACTATTTTTGGAGAAGAGTGTGTGGTCGCGACATTGCATAGCGATTGAAGAGGTGAAGCTCTACAAAAATAGTAATGGGTTATATGGATTCTCATTAGGAAGGATATAGGAGAGATGACATATCTAGAGGGATGGGTCTGTGATCATTTTTGTAATATGGGAAGCATGGTTTATATTTTTGATTCATGACTCTTATCTGCATTGATACATTGGCACTGTTATGGCCTTAAGGAATGTAATGTGGTTCTTGAACTAAGATAAATGGAGAATATATGGTTCGTTCTATATATACATTGTTCATGGGTGTAAACCCTAATGCGTCTTCTTTATATTATGGATCGAGATCATTATATCTGTTTGATATTTTTCTTGTTTTCGAATGGATCCATTAATATAATGTTGCATCTTAAGTTATCGAGAATGAATGAATGTTTCTTTACTATTTTTCTAAGTTTGTCATTAATCAACGTATTCTCAAAAGACTCGCATAAAAGAGGGCTCGATGCCCGCGCATGCCTCGGTGAGTGCTAGCTGCTAGGTGATAAGATGATGCACATGGGATTGGATTGTTTTTCTAAGGGCATAAAAATGAATACATCTTGGTTCCGTTTCGGAACCTCATTTCAATTTTTTTGTGAGAAATGGATACACCCACATCTTGGTTCCATTGATGTGTGATGACTGAGCACCTAACCTTGGAGAGTGTTGAAGCATGGTTTAGGAGCATGGAGGATGATTTTTCTCAAATATTCAAAGTGTGGGACCTGAGTTTGATGCACGTAGATGGGTAGAAGAGCACCTGTACCATGAGTTATATGAAACTTTCTTTTGTTGATTTCTAGTAGAATTATATGAATGACTTTCAACATATGCATCTAGATCAAGATGGTACTATAGATCATGTGTATGGACCTAAGATTCTTACCAAAAAAAGTCAGGATGTAGATCGACTTAGACACGTGTTTTCGATCACAAGTGGAAAGGAGTTCTGACCATTTATACTTTAGAATATGCCATTTCTACATATTCTTGTCTAGAGGTTGCTGAATTCAAATTCCTGAGGGAACCCAGAGGATCGTTTTTATGTGTTGTTCCTTTGGCTATGAAGATCTTGATCATTACCCTAATTTTATAGGCATTTCTTATGGCTGGTTAAGCTTCTCGAGAAATGGGTGAGGAAGCTAAGGTGGAGGAAGATGGAAAACATTGCATTTGAAAAGGAGAGGGAAGAGAGATGACTCAAGTATAGTGAAGCTCGTGAAAGGGGGATTGATAGACAAACCAAGGTTACAGGTGTGATGGATCTCTAGATGTAGACATTACGAGAAGGAGTTGAGGTTCACGCAAAGGAGGTGGAACACTGAGAGAAGTCTATGCAACCCCATCTTGGAAAGCATGGGAGAAAATCCCCTTCGGAGTTCTAATGAGAGTTCACTTTGCATGAAGAAAGGAGATCCTTCGGTGCACATCTGAACCCACCCGGTGACCAACCCCTGACACTTAGTTTTCCAAATCAAGGAAGAAGTATTGCTAATCCTGTTAGTACCGGTGGAAGTAACGGATCTATGCCTAGGAGATATAATTTCTCATTTGGGACATCCATGTCTGTGCAAATCATTCTTGTATTTGGAGTAATTTTTGGACAAGGTGTAAATACACAAGGTTTGGGTATTGAGTCTAGAAGTGGCGTAGAACACACGGTTGTGCAATGAGACAACATCACAAACCATTGGCACGTAGTTTAGTGGGACATTGGGGACACTAGGTGTGATAACTTCAGGCCATTTTATAGCTACAAGAGGTAGGCGGTGGTATAGGGGTTAGAGGACTGTTGGGCCTAATGGATCTGGAGGATCTGGTGGGTCAGGAGGAACAAGATCTGGTGGATCTAGTGGATCTGGTGGTGGAGGGAACACGGGAGGAAACCAAGGTTTTAGGTCAGGTGGAAAAGGACCTCAGCCACCCTCGTAAGTATTTTTTAGATGTATTTACACCTAATGGACTACAGAGGTATTGAGGATGTTGTAGAGCGTGTGCACAAGTGTGAATTGTTTTGTTATGCGAAGGGAATCACTACCCCTGGAGTGGAAGAAAAGTTTGCAACAATGTTTTAGGGAGTTTGAATAGATGGTACCACAAGTATGACCCCCACCATATGGTCATGGATTACACTACATTGAAGAACACCTTCCTAGCAAAGTTCAAAATCCCGAGTTTGAGAAAAAAGAATCACCACCTTGAAGGATATCAAACAAGGAATGGAAGAGAGTGTGCGAGAGTACGACACACATTTCAAAATTATTTTATCAAGACTATCCTATGACATACACCCCTCTCAGCACACTCAATGGTTTTTTGGGGATTGATAACACCATTTAGAAGGGAACTATCACGAGAAGGCTTTCACGAGATCCGTGCGAGGCCTTGGAAGTTGCCCTATAATCTCGAGGATTTTGGGAGCATTGATATCGGTGTGAGACCTTTCTTGGAGGTTTAAATTGTTGTGATGGCCAAGCGGTTGGAGATCTTTGTCTGTAAATTCAGCCCATGAGCTTCATAGGGGTCTTTGGTGCAAAGACTGTGAAGTGGAGGGGCATACAAAGGATAGTTGCCCTCGGAAGTTGATACACACCATGGCGGTAGATTGTGAGAGATTTTCATGGAGATCATGATGCAAATAGATGTCCTCTACTACAATGCATAATCCACAAGAATGTTTCTTTCTATTGCAAGATTTGTACCTTTATGAGCCATGATACTAAGGATTGTAGGCTGATTGAATAGATTCATGATGCTATTGATATTGGCATGTGTCGACTAGCCTTCCAAGTAGTTCCAAGGATTATGATCATTTCATTATGAAGGAACGTAGATGAAGGAGCACACGGAAGAGGTTTTCACAGAGGATTTTGTGGTCACACTAACTATGGTAGAGGAAGAAGTGAGTTCTCACGTGGAACTGTTATAATTTTGGATCAACGTAGCATTATAAATGAGAGTGTCCTGACCTATTGCAATGCTTGTGGTGTAGAAAAAAACATAAGTATGAGGAATGTCTTGAGCTATTCAAACATATGAGCAAACAACACCACAAGGATAAAGGCACTGAGATGGTAAGTATAAAGAAGGCCGACCCACGGTAGAAGCCAAGATTGGCATGTGAGTCATGATTAGAACATGTACTACCGATGACACAAGCAGAGGTTGCGCACGTTAGGGAGATGCTAATACTAAACCGGTTGTTAGGGAAGAAGTGGCATGTGGGAAGTAAACAAACCCTACTCATAAAAATAAATATATCAAGAGACTATGGATGTGAGTCAAGGATTAAAAGGAGAGATCTAGTGTCTAAAGGAGAAGTCAAGATAGTTGGAGCAAAGGAGGAATATTAAGGCTCCGCAGAAGGATCTGGATGAGGTTAGGGAAGTGTGAGAAATGTTAAGGTAGAAGAATATCATTTCTTTATTAGGAGAATGGTTATGGGATAAGGTTGCACATGTCGGGAGAGAGCACAAAAGGTAGGTTCTACATGCCAACCTTCCTCCTCACAACCTTGACTATGATAAAGAAATCACATTGATTGCAATTGTTGATGGGTGGCTTCTGAGTAATATCCTCATTGACACAAGAGCGGAGGTCAATGTTCTCACCTTGGATACATGAAATCAAATGGGAAGGCTCACCATAAATTCATCTTCGAATGTGTTGTCTATGGAGAGAAAGACAAAGGTAATTCCCCTTTGGTATCTTGAAAGATGTGGTTATCACTATTCAAGGGGCCAAGTTCACTGGGGACTTTGAAGTCTTGGTGCTCGCTTAATACGCAGACAATTTTCTAGCATTTCTTGGGTTCCTTTGGTGTTATAAAAACAATTCCATCCTATGGTTAAACAAGGGGTATATCAGTTTTTAGAAAAAGGAAGAAAGGGTGATCATCCCTTCAATAAATGGGAAGTTAGTGTCGTATACTGAGCCCTTAGGAGAGGAATTCCTTAAAAGAGTTTATGTATGTTCCATCAAAGACCCTGAAATAATTCATCCTATAGGAGTTATCCAATTTGAATATGCTCAGTCGATGAATGATACAACTAGCCTAACATGTTATACTTGGGCGCATGGGGTTTATGAGTTAATTGGGTGACAATTGATAGGATCTATAACAAGGGTGATGAAGGCATGCTCAGTCAAGTGCCTAGGAAGGAAGAAGATACCAAGTTACTCCGGAGGAGAAAGCCCTGATGATTTCTCAAGAAAAATGGACCCTCAATGGAAAAATAAGGATGAAAGGAGAAGTATGCTCAATTATAACTTTCTCGGGACTACAACACGTTGGTGGGCAACACATCGCGAGATTATCCTAGAGTGGCATGAGGTAAGAGTCACATTCTCTGTAAGATTCTGCAGAAGCAACGCGCCCACTATTATCCAAGAATACCATGGCAAATAACCCACCTCTTCCCATATCCAAGCATGTGAGAAGGCCTAGATGGAGGGCACATAAGCTTTACCACCTTTTTATGGGTGCATAAGTTATATTCCACCTTATAGGGTTATGCACGCCAATGGTATATTCACTCGAGAGACATTTGTTAGACATGAAGTTGGAAAGAGTTAACACTGATCTCATTCAAGCATTTGAGTATCGAAGTACCAAGACATCAGTGGATAAGGCATTGCAAGTTGTCAAACACCTTACAATAAGAGATAGTGCCATGGCAGAAGATAGGTTACTAGAATTTCTAGGTGAACCTAGTTTAGAGACGCATTTCAATGAAGAAGAATCAGAAGAGATAAAACTTAAGCGTGCATGCATTGAAAAGGGAAAAGGGAAGATGGTCTATGTAGTAGATGGTGAACAAATGGAAAGTTTGGATGTTAACCATTTTTAAGGTATGCGTGAAGTCATAGATAGCACTGATGAGTGAGCGCATGCCTACCATGAGCCCTTGAAAATAAATAAGGTTAACATTGTGACAAAGACAGAACCTAAGGATTATATCGTTGGGGATTATTGGTCGGAGAAGGAGGTTTCAAAAATCATTTATCTATTACATGAGTTTCAGGATCTATTCCCACATGGGTACCATGATCTCAAAGGTGTTCACTATTCCTTGAAGGGAGATGAGGGTCAAGCTAAAGTAAGGTGCATGCCCGATTCGAGGAGACCCTATCGGATGAATCCAAACTTGCACATAAGAGTCAAGGAAGAGATAGACAAGATGATAGCATCTGGTATCATTGAGGCTATAAAAGAATCAGAATGGGTAAGCCCAATGGTCATAAGCATTAAGGACAAGAGGATAAGGATCTATGTTGATTACAGGGAATTAAATGTAGTATATGTCATTAACCATTTTCCAACCCCCTTCACTGAAGAAATTTTGGAAGGAGTAGTCGGGTGCGCAGTCTATTCCCTCACGAGATGGATTCTCCAGGTATCACCAAGTTAGGATTGCAAAAGAAGACCAGAGAAAGACAAATTTCTCCACTGAGTGGGGAAGTTTTGCATACATGGTTATGCCTTTTGGATTGAATAATGTACATGTTATATTCTTGTGTATCGTGGTGCAAGAATTTTAGAACTTCATCCATAAGTTTCTTCAAGTCTACTGGATGATTGGATGGTGTATGGGCTAGTGAAATACCATTGTGACAATTTGAGACTGATGTTCGAGAGATGTTGGCAGTTGAGGATATCCCTCAACATTAAGAAATGTGTCTTTGCTACTCCATTTGGAACCTTGTTAGGACATATTATATGTAAGGAAGGTTTTTAGTGGATCCTGCAAATTTTGTTGTTATTGTGGGATTGGGAGAGCCTACTAGTCAAAGCAGCGTAGTGCATGGATTTCTTGGGCATACGGGGTACTACAGGAAGTTCATCAAAGGATATGCCAAGATTTCCATGCCCTTGGAATAATTTCTAAAGCACAAGAGTGCCTTTCATTGGGGAGAGGCACAATAGAAGGCATTTAACACTTTGAAGGATAGACTTGTCACTGTGCCCATACTACGTTTCGTTTCCTGGGATAAATCCTTCCATGTGCATGTTGATTCCTCAGGAACATCCATTGGGAAAGTACTAACACAACCTGGTGAAGGGATTGTTGATCACCCCTTGTGTTTTGCAAGTAGGAAGATGACACTAACGGAACATAATTACACAACCACTGAGCGAGAGGCACTATCAATGATCTATGTGGTGCATAAGTTCAGGTAGTACCTTCTAGCCACACATTTTATATTCTACATAGATCACACATAAGACCGAAGTACTTGGTAACAAATATAGTTACGTAAGGGCGCATATGCCATTGGATCTTTTTATTTTAATATTTTGAGTTCATGGTGGTTGTAAAACCAGGAAAAAGTAATTCAGAAGATGACCACTTATCGAGGATTGACTCAGGCGAGGATGCATAGAGTATTGAGGATATCATGCCGGATGCATAAATGTTTAGGTTGTGCCATGTGCCCTCAAAATTAGAAGATATCATGGTATTCCTTAAAACAAGTGTGGTACCATACAAGATAAAGGATTTGAGAGAAAACAATTAACAATATGAGCCACACCCTACATGTTGATTAGTGGAGATCTGTACAAGTTAGGCCGTGATGAGGTTCTGTGCTGATGCGTATTAGAACATGAGTGTGAGGAGATTATAGAGGAAGTGCATGGTGGGATTGTAGGAGGGCACTATGCAGGAAATGTAATCATGTGAAAGATTCTACTCACAGGGCTCTAGTGGGAAACCATCTACCAGGATTGTATTGAATTTTGCAAGGCCTACGACCATTGTCAGCACCTAGAAAAACCTAGAAAGAGGGATGAGATGCCATTAAGGCCGATAGCCAACATAAATCCATTTGAAAAATGGGCAATCGAATTTGTAGGACCAATTTCACTAGCCGTGTGAAGGACTGATTCACGGTATATCATTACTTGCATTGATTACTTGACAAGATAGGCGGAGGAAACACCTACAAAGGATTTCATTATAATGATAACTACTAGATTCTTATGGGAAAACATAATCAGTAGGTATGGATGTCCTTTGAGCTTGAAAAGTGATAGGGGTACACATTTCTTAAATAAAAGCAGTTAGGATTCTGTTAGTAGAATTTATGGTGGCCCATCACAAGACCACCCCTTATCACCCTCAAGCAAATGGGACTGCTGAAGCGTTTAACAAGATATTGAGTCACATGTTGACCAATATTTGTGATGTTGGAACACAAGACTGGGATGCCAAAGTATCAGCCATTTTATGGGCGTACAGGACAACCTACAAGAAGTCAAGTAAGTCCATACCATTTCAATTGGTGTTTGGCATGGAGGCTATTTTTCTAGTTGAATTCATGTTACCATCACTGCATATAGCATGCGCAGGAGGATTGGATGATGAACAAGCACTCGAGGAAAGGATCAATAAGTTGATGTAGTTAGACGAGAGATGATCACTTGCTAGATGGAGTCAGAAGAATGAAAAGGCTAGAAAAAGGCATGACATGATTTTCATATCAAGAACAAGAAGTTTGAGGTTGGGCAGATGGTTCGTTGTATGATTCCAAGTTTCTATGCCATCTTGGGAAGTTAAAAGTCCATTGGTTGGGCCCTTACATCATCTCGTACATCATTGACTCAAGGCGTCTGCTAGTTGTAAGCGCTGGATGGGACAAGATTATTTGGCCATTTCAATGGGAGTAGGCTAAAGCCCTACTATAAATAAACCTTCCTTGTGTTTGTAAATAAGGTAGTATTTCCAATAGCTTAGGATTTCCCTTATGCATTTTCTTTCCTTGTGTTTCCCTTTCTCATTGGTTAAAAGTCCATTGGTTGGGCCCTTACATCATCTCGTACATCATTGAATCAGGTGTCTGCTAGTTGTAAGTATTTGGATGGGACAATATTATTTGGCCATTTCAATGGGAGTAGGCCGAAGCCCTACTATAAATAAACCTTCCTTGTGTTCGTAAATACGACAGTATTTCCAATAGCTTAGGATTTCCCTTATGCATTTGCTTTCCTTATGTTTCCCTTTCTCATTACTTGTTCCTTTATTTTTGTTTTGTTTTCCACCTTGTGCGTCGGTAACCACTTATTACTTTTAAAAAGGTTGTGTATACATAGAGGACCGCACATTTGATTTAGTGTGGGGTGGAGTATTGTGGAGTAGTGAGAAGTACGATACAAGCTAGTAGTGAAATTTATAAGGCCTAGATGAAGGATTAAAGGTGTGAAAAATAGAAGAATGCGTGTGGAAATGGTGGATAAGAATTTTGGTGTCAGGATAAGGCTTTACAAAACCATGTATAGAGAAGAAAAATCACAAGAACAACATGAGGTAGGCAAGGGAAAAAATTAGGTCAAGGACAGAAGAAGTGCCTTCGGCACGCAAGCATGCACATAAGAGTCTTCGGTTTTGGAACGTGGGTAAGGGTGTTTAAGGTTGGATTTAGTGGAAAAAGATACATTTAATGCTAAGTACATTGGTAGGTGGTGTAGAATTTATTGCTGGAAAGGAGGAAAAAGCTATAAGTATGAAGTCGAGCACGTTATTATTTACCTTGCGAATACAAAATTGAAGAGCTCTTATGAACTAGGGCATCCACGAAGAGAGATTTGTGTGAAGAAGGAATCATAGAGATCTAAGTATGTGACTAGGGTTGATCTACAAACCAGAGTGGAAGGAGTACACAGGCGTAGGGAGAAAGTTTTAGAGGAATACACTATCTTGTGGAAGATTTTTTCCAAGTTAGGGTTCTGCAGCTAGGGCATGAAGATAAAAGGATTCTTTCATGGAGTTAAGCCACATGATTGGGAAGAGTTAGGAAGTAGAGAAAGGAAGATGAGTTTAGGGTTTGGTCGACAAGTAAAAATGGCACCAAAGAAGGTGACCATTTCACCAAAGAAGAAGGGCAAGGGAAAGAAAACTACCACAACAAGTTTTAATGAGGAGTGGTATGTAGAGATGTAATACCCAGATGGAGTATTGTTGGGGAAAGAATGGGTATCACATGTCAGGAAGATGGCCATGAGAAAATTCTCACACTTGAAGGAGAAGAGGTTGAGTTTTTATATATCAGCACTTCTACATCGGAAGATTCACTTTGATGGATGGGACTAAGAGTCCATGGTGCAAGTTTCCATTTTCCTTCACCGTGCAATACTTCCAAGTGGGGGTCAACCATTTTAAGGAGGCCAAAAGAATAAGGTTCAACCTTAGTGAGGTAGACTAAGACCACATTGAGCTGTGTCAAAAGCTCATATATCCAAAGAAGTGTGCATATGTGGAGAAGTATGTCTCCCATAAAGTGCAGATGATGAAGCCATTGACACTGCCAATCACCGGGAGGACTGTAGCAAGGGTATACTTGTGCATCAGGACAAAGTTTGAAAAGGGAACCTACCTAGAAAATGATGTCTCCATTCCTAAGGACCCCACAAGAAGGAAGAAGGTTGCACTAAAGAAAAGGGAGAGAGAAGTGTAGGAGAAGAAGGCACCAAGTGTGTAGACAACACAATGCATGCGCGTCTTTGGAAGCAAGCACTAAGCCAAGCACTAACGTGCACGAAATAAATCCCGATTAAGGAGAAGACCCCAAAAGAAGAGGTGCCAAAGCAAGAGGATCCTCCCACACAAGAAGAGTTGTTAAGGAAGGAGTCACCCACTGGAGAGAGAGAGGGAAGAGTCTCCTATACTGGAATCACCAATTAGGAAGAAATAGAATGTGCCAAAGACCGAAGACTAAGAAGAAATGAAGGGATTAGAGGCCTATAGGGGCACGAAGGATGACGATGAGGATGGAGAATTTCAAAATCATCCCATGTATGATATACATGATTCAGAATAAGAAGGAAGTAAAGGGAAGGATTGTGAGGAGGAAGTAGATGCTCAAGGTAAAGGGGTGAGCGAAGAAGTACACATAGGAGATCAGAGGACCCCAAGCCTCACCAAAGAACAAATAGAAGAGGCCACGGAAAGATAAGTGGCAGGAATCATCAAAAAATTAGTGGAACATGAGGTAGATTGCAACACAAATGAAGTTATCAAAGAGATATAAGAGGATAGCATTGGAAAAGAGTATGACAACATGGGCAGAGACCCTAGCCTAGTAGTAAGCTTTCCAAAGGATGCATGAACATGTGGGAAGAGCGTAGTGGTAACACAAGGGAAATGAATAGGTTACATCAATGATCCAAACAAGGTTCTACGTGCGCGCTTCTAGAGGACCATGCCAAGATAACGACTCTTGGCCATGCCCTCATTTGACATAGAAGGCACATACCCATGAACTAGGAAAATGATATCTTGGGTGTTTGAATCCCATATCGATGAACCTGAGTTCAAAGTAAGCCAAGGGAACTAATGAAGATGCTAGAGATAAAGGGGATAAAACCCTTGGTTAATTCTCAACAATTTTCAGATGAGAAAGTCTGTAATGCACTCAAAAAGGTTTCAGTTGAGGTTGAGGCCATACTTTTGGAAGGAATGATAGGGTGAGATTTCTAGAGGTGGAATTGGAGAAGAAGGAGGAGGAACTTCTCGAGAAAAGAAAGGACCTAAAATAAGAAGAAATAATCAGTGCACAACTAAGGCATGAATTGAAGGAGGAGAAGGTAAGGGTGTGTGAAGTATATAAGAAAATTGAGATGATTACGGATGTTATTATCTTAAAGCATCTTGACCTAGCACCACCTGAGTAAAAATATGAATCAACCTTGCAGTGCTTGGAGGATTTGACTCACATCCTCATAATGGAGATGCATCCACTCGCCTTAGAATTCATAGAAGAGGAACTAACACACCAATAAAGGGAGGAGAAGATGAAGGTGGTAGAGATCATTTGGGTATACTAAACTCCTTGCCAATGTAAAGGTTGCCGCATAAGTTTCGAGGCCGCTTATGATAATTATGCTTATAGGGATAGGGTAGAAAGCATTTTAGTTGCTACACATGAAGTGAATATTAAGGGATTTTAAGAGAAGAATAAGGGGACATAGAAGAGAGGGATAAGATCTTGGCCAAAGTGGAAAATAAATCGAAGCTATCAAGACCTTATGGGGCTTGATCAAAAAATGGCTAAAGGAGTTATACCCCTAGATCACCCACAGAATGGACACACTCGATGACCTTAGAAAACAAACTGGAGGGTATTGTCAATATGATGAGTGCTAAGGGGGAGGAGCTAAGTTTTTAGGAGGTGAGTGCCCTAGTAGGTGACCTCTGTCAATAAGAACAAAGTCAGGTAGATGCTGGGAGAAGCTCGAGTCAGATATTGGAAAGGATTTCCCAATCCTCCTTTAGAAAAAAAATTCTTTTGCATTCCCCCATTCTTTCCTCATTATTCATTCCTTCATTCTTTATTAAAACTATTGATTCGCCATTCTTTATCCATTTAATGAAGATGTTCTAGAGGACAAAGAACAAGCTTAGTGTGGGGTGATATTGGGCATCAAGATATTGGCTAAATAAAAGAAGGCATGTGGGCACACAAGACCTATATGAATAAGGGTGCATGGGGTGAAGGCACACAGGAAAAGGGTTTAAGGAGGGTTTAGTAAAACGCACAACACATGCTAGTCAATGAAAAGGGTTTTGGGACTTAACCACATTTGAAATTCCTAGTAGCACATGAGAAAAGTGTGACCCGAATGAGCATGCGGAGTGGATAAGGTGTCAGCCTGGAAACTCGATGGTCAAGGAAGGAATATTCCATGTGATGGAAGGATCCAAAAAGACATCATTGCAAAAAGTGGAGAGCTTGGATGGGAAGAAGCATGATCCATTGAAGGACCACATGGACACTTGGCAACCGATCTATTACTTTAGGAAGGCATGGCAATGGATGCTTTAGAGAAGAGTGTGTGGTCACTGGAATCATATAGATATTGAAGAGGAAAATCTCTATAGAAATAGTAATGGTTTCTATGGATTCTCATTAAGAAGGCTATAAGAGAGATGACATATATATAGGGATGGGTCTCGTGATCATTTTTGTAATATGGGAAGCAAAGTTAAGATTTTTGATTCATGAATCTTATCTCGCATTGATACATTAGTCTGTTATGGCCTTAAGGAATGTAATGTGGTTATTGAACTAGGATTAATGAGGGATATATGGTTCTGCTATAAATATACATTGTTCATGGGTGTAAACCCTAGTGCATCTTCTTTATATTATGGATCAGATCTATTATCTGTTTGATATTTCTCTTGTTATCTAAAGGGATGCATTAATATAACATAATTAATGAATGTTTCTTTACCCTTTTTATAAGTTTCTGTCATTAATCAATGTATTCTCACAAGAATCACATAAAAGAGGGTCTTGACACTCGCGTGTACCTCGAGTGAGTACCCAACACCACCGGGTGATAGGACGATGCACATGAGATTAGATTGTTGTTCTAAGGGCATAAAAATGACTACATGGGACACCAATCATGATCTTTGTAAAACACACAAGGCCATAATGGCCACATACAACAAGTAAGTGTGCACACCAAATATAGGGTAAAGTCCACATACAAAAGAAAACAATAACAATGTAACAAACAAGTATGGAAGAAAATATCCTGTATAAAAAAATGTTGCACATGAAGCACCCATTAGCATGTTAGAAAGATAACTATTATGCAAAAAGCATATATAACCAAGGAATATAAAGTGCTAAGTACAAAATGAAACAATAACACTGTGAGAGACCCAACGACCAATTTAGAAAGGGTAGAAGGCGAGCATTTGTGCTGCATGTAAGAGACCTATATCCGTGATCATAGCTAGAAAAAAATGTGAACATGCATGTGCGAGATGGTAAAGATAAATGACATACAAGTAATCTAATTAGCATGTGTAATAAAGTGACCATGAACAAATAGAAGTAAGCAAGAGTAAAAGTAACCATAATATGCAATATGTTGTGGATGGATGGAATGGACTGAAAAATGGAGTGATAGGAGCCATGTGCCCCTCGAGTGAATGGAATGGATCCAATGAGGTTCATTTAGTTTACCCCCTCGAAGTTAAGAATGAACCATACATAAGAGTGCATCATCAGGAAATGGTTGAAATGTGTGTTGTGTATAACGTCTTTGAGATGAGTGTGTATGTGTATGAGTGAAAGGAGAACTAGAAATGATGTGTGCATGAACCTTATAGCTGAATCATATATCACAAAAATATGATAAAAAAAGTGATGATGTAGCCTAAAGCGTATATCATTACAAGATGATAGAGGGAGTGGTGATGTAGGCTAAAGCATATACCGCTACAATATGATAGAGTAGGTGGCCATGTAGACTATAACATATATCACTAACCTAGTAATGTCGGATGATGAGAGGTTGAAGGATGAACGTGTGATGAATGTAAGGTCCATTTGATTTGTAAACCCTCAATAGTTAAGTATGGACCAAGGAACTAAAGTGCGTCATAAGATAATAAGTGCGGTGCGTAGAAGAAAATGCAATATGCGTGATAATAATAAATTGACCATATGATGAGTAGAATATGTAATGTATGATGTATAAGATGTAATTTCTGATGTATACCAATGAGTGTAAGATGCGCACGATGTAGTATGTAAAATTCTAGATTCGTAGACAATGAAAGTGTTGCATAGGTATGATGAATACTAGTATGATGTGTATGTATGATAGGAAAATGTGCAAATACTCAAAATGATGTATTCTAAATACAAGACATATGATGTAAGATGTATAGATGCACAAAGGTATAAATGATATAGATTAAATATAGTATGTAAGATGTATGGTGAAATATGTATGAATAGATGCAGTGTGTAATACCTATAGTACAATGTGTTGGGTTTATGTGTAGGATGCCCTCAACAGTCAAGTGTGAACTGAAGCACAAGAGTGTGTCATCCATTAATGACGACGTTAAAGTAAAAATGAATATGTGTATGCTAAGTGATGGATGTATGAGAAGGCCAAGATGATATATGTGTAAATGTTATGATGAGTGGTGGGGTGTATTAAATGTTTTCCTCCCAAGTCATGAATTAAATGAAATAACCAATGAGAGTGAAGGACGAAGGTCCTTCATTCGATGCATGTGACAATGAAAGCGTATGACCTGTGGTCTAATAATGGTGGTATGGTAGAAAAATGTTGTGTTGGTGAATGAAGCCTATGTGCATGTGATGGATGAATGTATGATGAAGGTTGTGGCATCAAAAGTGTGTCGGTGATGGAGATCTACGTGATTTTTAATGCGAAGATGATGAAGATCCGTGTGGAATAAACCGAGGTGGTGACCTATGTCAAGATGCAATAACTATCCTAGGAATGGGCCTATACCTATGTAGGACTAGTGGAATGATGTGGTCATGTAGATGATGCTCGAGTAGGTGAGCTAGGAGTAGACTATATTTTTAGAAACATAGAATGTGATGTGCTAGAAGAAGTAGATGATGTGCTAGCTATTGTGTGAGGAGACAATGACCATGGAGTAGATAGAGGGATGAAGTTAATAGAAATGAATTGTTTGGTATGAATAAATTTAAGTCACAAATGATTCATATAAATAGTATATTGAGAGCTAAGAATCCAATTAAGGCTGAGAATCATGTCGAATTTGGAAACTATGTTTCCAACAAGGAAAGGCATAAGTAGAGTTAGAGGACCAAGCTGTGACATGTAGTTTGACAATGCCAATAGATTTGTTGAAAGGATACTAAATTTGTGATGAAGGGTAATTGATAGCCATAAGGAGTGAAATAGAACATGCACTAATGGGCCATGATGGATCAACATTAGTGTTGTTAATGGAGGTCGAGATAATAGATGCATTGATTTGTAAATGATTAGATGTGAAATTTGCATGGTAATCAACGTTAGAGAAAGAAATGATTGGTGGTGAAGCATCAGTGGTTGCAACTAAGAAAGAAAGATATCCTGATCCAACAGGAGTCCTGCATGATATGTATGATTGACATAAGAGTTGGATGTATTCTTTTGATGTTTTTGATATTCATTTTTAAAAATATTTAGTTTACACTTGTCGTTGGTCGATGCAGGTTAGAAGAACCTAGAAAATCTAGTTTTTTTTCATCAATTAGATCTTGGATGATCGTACAGAGTTTGAAACATCTATTTGTAGAATGTCCCACACATCAATGATAATCATAGCGGAAGTTATCATTGTAGGTCCTACCTTTTGGTCGTGATGGGTCTAAATTGAGTGGATGGAGAGAGGGTAATAAGATTTCTCTTGAGAAGTTTCTTCAATATAAGATGTGGATCCAATTGAAAATTTCTAAATGTGCACCGAGGTTTCTGTGATTAAACCTCCTTAGTAGGAGTAAGCTGCGTTAACAATGATTTTAGTTTTGGTTGGTTTAGTTTTAGATGGTTTAAATGGCGTCTAGTTTTGAAAATAATTGGAGGGAAAAAATTGTTCCTGATACTTAAGCTTGCCTATGGATAGGAGTTTGGTCTCATGAAGCTTAAGAGTATGATAGAGATGATCAAATGAAGGAAAGGTTTGAAAGAGAAAAATATCTTGGAGAGGCAAGAAGAAGATCCGAATAAACAAGTCCTACAGCTCAGATTCTACAAGAACATTTTCTATCTTAGCTAAATTGTTCGTATACCTTAAAACATAGTTAGTGAAGTGTTCATTAGATCCTGTTTAAGTTACGCTAACTGAGCATAAGAGATCTTAGAGCTGATATTGATGGAGAAATATGTAAGAAAGGCATCGAATAAATGTGTGAAGGAAGTTACCAAGTGAACAAGTAGGTTGTAAAACCAACGCATCGCATAGTCATGGAGACTACGAGGAAATATTTTAGCTAAAAGAATATGATCGTTGGCAAAATCTAGACAAGCTACATGAAACGCTCTAAGATGCTCCTGCGGGTCACCATGCCCATTGAAAATGGGAAGCTTAGGGGTGAAAAAGCTAGGAGGAAGCAAATAAGTAGAGATGGCAGGTGCAAATGGAGTATGCAACAATAAGGTAGAATCTAAATATGGTGATGCATGCGAAGTGGCTTGTTGCGTAACTTACAGATTTGAGCTTGAAGGTCATGATAAAGAGAAGTTAAGTCTTGATTTCCAACAGATGAAACCTGTCGTATATGAGAAACTAAGGGTGGAAAAAAATTATTGGTATGAGTAGTAATAAAAACAAGAATATTTGAGATATGTGGAAGAGTGAAAGCGAGTGGTTGAGCGGAAAAAGAGGTTGGTATGGCTGCATAAGCATTGAGTTCCACAAAATTAGTAGTTTCCTCATGAGCCACATGTAAAAGTAAGTCTAGATCTTAAGGGTACACAACAATATGATCATTAATGGCCTTAAGATGTTCTTCAGTAAAATCAGTATGAGAGTGAGCCATGATGAAAGGAGAATAAACTCTAGAATGATAAGGTATGAATGAAGAACCTAGAAGTGTGAATGATCGAGTTGGGTTCACTAAAATAATTAACTTAAAATGGTTATAATGTGTAGTTAATTTAATCTAGAAGGACATGTAAATATAGTAAATACTATGAAGAATGACCCAAACAACTATGAAAGAAATACAAAACCCTTTAGTGTTAAGAGAGTTAGAATAAACTCAACTAATTTTAGAAGCTCACTGGATTGTGTCACACAAATGACCAGAGAAATAGGAATCGGGAATGAATGTGCAGAGGTCCCAGAAAAGGATGGATCTGAGCTATCTAGCTAGACTGGAGCACTTAGAGAGGGACTAGGGTCCCTGTGGGTGCTCTAGTCTATAAAATGGGCATCCTGGTCTATGTAAAAGGTCTAGAACTAAGTTTCAAAGCTTCAAAAGGTGGTTTGAAATGCTCACTATTTATCGCACAGATTCGTTTGCACTACGCTAGGTGTCGCTGATAATCCAAGATGAAAGAAAGACCTGCAATAAACCACAAGAAGTATAAAAACCCTAAAAAAGAAGAATGTAAATGAATGGGTCAGACTGACCTCAGCTACCACAACAATGGGCTTACTAACTAAGTGTTGCACTACATTTTAGACCCAAATGTAGTTCTAGTGTGTGTGTGTGTGTATCATGTGCCCTAGGTGTTCTTGTGCCAGTCGCACTTTGTGAAGTTTTGAGAAATAACTAGATGTAATAATGTAATAGAATAGTGCATGAAATATAATAGAATCCCCTCCTATGTTTGTGTGATGCTAGATGAACCAACCTTATCCTTTGTGATGGAGCTAATGGATGCAAATGATCTCCAAATGGATCCAACTCTAGGTGGATGATAGTAGTGACTAGTTCTTGGTCCCTCATTATGGTCTCATAACTTTATATTTATAGTTTTCTATCAATCTAATTTCATAATTAACCCTGAAATGGTGAACACCAAAAATATTAGAAGTGAAATGGCTAGAAAGAGCCCAAAAAGTGGTGGGAAATTGTGAAAAGGATCGGGGTTCCCCTGGTGGGACTAGGACGCTCATGTGCGCCCCATTACTAGCCAGGTGCCCGGTCAAGTCTAAAATAATGTGAAATGATGAAAGTTGACTAGGCATGGGGGTGCAAGAGGTCGGGAATGACAAAATAAAACAAAGTAAGATAGCCAAAAGATGGGGGTTAATTAGTACTTTCTTCACTAAAAAACCTTATAAATAGTAGTATGAGACCGAGACTAAATAATGTCTAAAGTGTATGATTTTGTGTCTACACTAAGGTAGAGGCCCAAACATTCCTAAACAAAAAATCTCATATTAGTTTTTGCTTATTTTCTTTGTTTTCATAGTAGTGTTCCACACTCATATATACTTTCTCACCTTTGTCTCTTTCCTCATTCTCTAAATACTCCTTATTTGGATTCACTTTCATATATTTTTAATCTTTCCAAATACTCTTTATTTGGATTCATTTTCATGTATTTTCTACTCTCCCAAATACTCCTTATTTGGGCTCATTTTTGCTTATTTCCAATCTCCAATTTTTCCTTATTTTGACTTAACTTTCATCTCATTCTCTTTCTTTCATATTATTTATTTAAATTCATTCACTACTTCTCTTTAAACTTCACAAAATCCTCTTTGGGATCATCCTTCATCTCTTTTCCATCCTTTCCAAATCATTCTCTCATTTTGAATTGTTCTTTAATTTTCATCACGCTTTCCAAATATCCCTTATTTGGATCTATCATTGTCTTCTCCCTACGTCTCCAAATAATCTTTATATGTTTTTGTTCTTTCATCATCTCTCAATAATCCTTATAGTCCCTTATTTGGATTTTTTACCATTTTTATCCATTTCCAAATACTCCTTATTTGGACCTTTCTTTTCCTATCTTATTTTGAGCTTGCACCATTCCTTTGGAATTTTCATTCTCTCTTTTGAATATTTCATTTTGAAATCATGAAATTTCTCCTTTTGGATTTATCTCATCTTGATTTTATCCCTATCTCATTCTATTCTTACTTCTTTGGATCACATTTTCCAAATTTTAAGTTTTCTTTCTCCCTTTGACATTAAGTCTTGAGTTGTGGATATCCACGTCCTCACTCGAGCACTTTTCATTTCTTGATTTACGTCTTGAAATTGTTATATCCACTTTGTCACGATAAATTCCTTCATATCTTATCATCCATCAAGATTTAATCTTTTCATCCTCATCTTACGTACTTTAGTTTGACATCATCATTGTTGAACTATAAACTTTGGTCCATTTCTTGTCTCTAATTTAGCTATTCCCTTTGTTAAAATGTAGACATTGCCATAACCTCTTTTCTCAATATTAATTTTGTTGACATTTAATTCTTATCCTTTCATCACTAAAGCCTCATCCATCTTAACTATCTTTTATTAAGGGTCAAACACATCACATGTGAATTTAATCTTTACATCCCCTCTTCCTTTCTAGCATTCAATTTTCTAGAGGTTGAGTACGTTTTGACTTAATCACTAAATCATTTTCCTTTCTAGCATTCAATTTTCTAGAGGTTAAGTACATTAGAATATTTTTCTTCTGTCCTCCATTCTAGCATTCATTTTGTTGTAGGTTGAGTATGTTTACACTTAATCGATAAAACCCTCCTCCCTTCTAGCATTCACTCTTTTAGAGGATGAGAACATTCAAACAAATCAGATCCCTCTTCTATCTTGGCATTAACTTTTCCAAGGGTTTAGTTTACCTTCACCTTCATCTTCACTTGTTTCCCCCTTATAATTCAGATTGTTAAGGGTTGCGTTATCTAAATATTTTAAACACCTCATCCATCTTAGAATTCACTTTTTAAGGGTTGATTTACCTTTGAAACTTAATTAAAAACACCTCTTCCATCCTAGAATTCACTTTTCTAGGGTCGAGTTACCTTCAAAACTTAATTGTAAAACACCTCTTCCATCTTAGCATTCACTTTGTTAATGGTTAAGTCATCTCAAAACTTAATCACAACACTCTCTTTCATCTTAGCATTAACTTTGCTAAGGGTTCAATAATCTATCGCATCTCTTTTTGATCCCCTTCTCTTTTAAAAATGGTGGGCACAAGATGCAGAGACTATAGTCCATTTAGAAGAGATGAAATAATATGAAATTATTTTAGAAATTTTGACGACAAAAACCTTAAGGATCAAAATAAAATTTTTCCCGAGGAACAAGAAAAATTCAAAATATCATATGCACAAACAAGGACCAATTTTTGCTTCATCTCCTTGAGATGGGAGAAAAATTACCCTTTGAATTTGATGAGGATGTTTTGAGAACATTACTCAATAAACCTAAACCTAAAAAAGATATACCATCCTTATTGAATGCAAAAATGGATCTAGACCAAGCAACACAAATGTTGAGAACAAAGGTAAATTTATTGATCGGGATCCAATCCCGAAAATTCCTTAATTGATCAAATCAATGTGATTGCGAAGTAACTCGCCATCTTATCCTCCAAAGTCACTAGTGACACAAATGACAAATAATCAAAGAAAACTAGTGATAATTCATCTAAAACCCATAACGTGCCAAATAAAGAGAACAACAATTCTAAGAATGATGGTTCATCATTTATCCCACAAAACAATTCACCATTTTCTTAGGAATGAAAAATGATGAAAGACACGATTTCAGTGTGTGCAACACCTTCCCAAGGGTTCAATAACCACTTTCGTGGACATCTCGGAGAAATTTGTGAAAAAAATTCCTTCAATCTAGACTCTGAAATCACCATGATGGATTTTTGCAACACCAAGAAACACTTAAATGAAGCCTTCACACAATTCCTATAAAGATGGCATTGAATTGCAAGCTGATTCCATACTCTATCCTAAAAAAACAAATAGTAATCATTTTTGTTCTAAATCTCACCAGTAAATTATCCTTTCATATGAAAATGCATTGCCTCAATAGCTTTGAGGAAGTCATTGAAAAAGGATCCCAAATCGAAAAATACCTTATCGCTAAAGGTTTAATCAAACCTCATTCAAAAGATAGTGGGAATCACGGTCACAATAAAAGTGGTAATTCTCATGAAAAATCCAAAACCATCAACAATAACTGTAATGTCATCAATGAAGGTGTCATAGACAATTGTAATGTACATAACATCCAAAACAATCAATATAAGAAAAAAATCCAAACCTCTTTGTTTTTCAAGAAAACAGCCCCCACTTCTCGTGACCTAAAATTATGTCGATTCACACCTTTAGGAGAACCTCTCTCCAACATTTTTTATCAAATAATAAATGCTAATATGGTTACATACCCTATTATGAAACCTTTTGTTGAATGGGGGCCTAAACCTTCTTGGTATAAAGAAGGCACATATTACGATTTTCATTGCATCGACGACAGTCACTAAACCGATCGATGTGTATGAATCTGTCACTATATCCAAGACCTCATCGACAATGGGGATATTACTATTGAAGATACTACAATTAAGAAAACACAAAATGATAATCTCAAAAAAATTTGAATTCTTTCCCTAAACATCTTTGTAAATAACAAAACCGATGAAAAATCCAATCTTCAAATAATTTTGACTTTAGTTTGATTATTTAATTTATTGAAGAAGTTCCTCATACTATCATTACTATCAAATGTAAACTCAAAACAATGTGGTGGCCACATGCCAAAAGAAAATTTGGGTTCCCGTGGCCAACCAACCATCCATGTCATCCATCGAGCCTTAAGTATATAAACCTGTAGCTCCCTCAAACTAAAGGTCAATCTTCAATGCTAAATCCTCTACTTCCAAATCAATATGACCTACTAAAATAGTTAGTGACAACACCTACACATATATCTCTTATGGAGTTATTAAAATTATTACCTAACCTCCAAGACATTTTGACTCATGCTCTTCATGAAGCATGTGTTCCTAAGAACCTCAATGTCCAATAGTTCCAAGCCATGATCGCTAACCTTTCACCTAAAATTCCTATCTTGTCTTTCGGTCCTCAAGACCTATTAAACCCACACCTTCACAACAATAACTCTTTATACATTGAAGCATATATAACCAACCATAAGGTCAAAATAGTTCTCATTGACAATGGATCATCCCTAAACATCTATTCTATGAAAATGTTACATTGTCTTGGTCATGTAGAGGAAAACTTGGATGTTAATGTTATCACCATTCATGGTTATGACAATAGTGAGTGATAATACTTTGGAATAATTTATCTTTCCATAAAATCGGGCCCTCAACTTCTTGGAATCCTCTATCATTTTGTGGATGTGGAAACATCTTACAATATCCTTCTAGGTAGATCTTGAATACACACGATGTAAGTTGTTCCCTCCACATTCCATCACTGCATTAAATTCCTGCATAACGATAAATATTTCACCTTGATTTCTGATGTAAAACCACTCGAGTACTATAAAATTTTAGAAGAAAGGTATAATGGTGCTAACTACTACCCATCTATTGATAGCTCCATTGAACCTCATGTTATCCCCATGGCTAATACTCACATTGAACATGAAACTCTTTTACACTCACATGCCTCTGCATCTACTTCAAAATCATTTACGTCCAAGACATCCCCTGAATTTAACTTCTCTCATCAAGGTATTGGTGAGTATACACTTGATTTTTTTTTTTCATGTTGGCCAACTCTTATTATCCCCTTGGAGTTATGAACGTCATAATGTGCCCCATTTGTAAGAACCTCTAGCTTATTATCTTCAAAATACTCTCTAGAGGTGATACAAATTTTTAGAGGATGAACATATTCAAGGCTTTGATAACTCTTTCCTATATGAAGATCGGATGGATGAATGCTTTGAATCCACAAACTATACCAAGGCATATAAAATAATGAATAATATGAACTAGAAAGGTAGAGGACTTGGTCCATAAGAACAAGGAAGTCTTGAACTTATCTTAATCAAATACGATTTCTTCCAAAGACATGGTTTAGGATATGAGACCTTTGAAAATCTTCTGTAATATTTGATGTCTTGGCTAGTAATGAGGACTCGGACTTCAAAGTTGAGACTAGTTCCACACATAGCCTCTTTGAGAACCTTGTTGAAACTACCATATTTCTTTAAGATTTATCCATGCACACCATTGATATTTTCTACCCTTTCCTCATTGATCAGGATCAACAATGTCATATTTGTATGGACATATTTCAAAATTATGTGGCCATCCGAGAGTTACTGCAAGCCTCGAGACTCTTTTCCCTTGTTAGATCACAAGAAGGGTTTCAATATAAATCTTGATTTTATTGCATACTTTGATGAGGAACATCATTTCTCTAGTCTAAAAATAAAAAAATAAATCAAAATAAAAATCACATCTCGTATATTGAAAACCTTTCTGAGGTTTTATGCAAGAAGAAAAACTTGTAAAAGAAAGAGAAAGAAAGGGACACATCTCTTAGTGAAAACCTTTTCAAGGTGCTAGAGAGAGGAGACTCTAATCCAGAAATATCAAAATATTTGCATTAACCAATGTCATCATTTCAAGAAAATGAATCTTCTAATATATTGATAGAAGAGACCACCACTATCAACACTAGGACAAATGACCAACCTATACTAGTGTATCTTGGTGCTAGCCTATCAGAGACAGAAATTAAGGCATTCACAAAGCTTATCATAGAATTTCAAGATGCTTTTTCTTGGTCTTACAAAGATATTTCAGACTTGTACCCCTCCCTTGTGGTCCATCACCTTGTGGTATGCCTAGATGTAAAACCTATCAAGAAAAATTTGCGTAAAATGCATTCTAAGATCATTTTACTTGCTAAGGAAGAAATTTGAAAACTACTAGATGTTGGTTTCTTATGGTCCATAGAATATTTTGAATGGATATCCAACATGGTACCAATTACAAAGAAAACTCCTGGAATTCACATTTGTACTGATTTTCATGACATCAACAAGGATTTTCCTAAAGATGACTTCCCTCTACCCAATATTGACATGATTGTTGATTCTATAGCTGGCCATGAGATGTTATCTCGATGGATGGATTTTTAGGGTACAATCAAATTTAGATTGCTGAAGAAGACCAGCATAAAACCAAATTCACAACCCCATGGGGGACTTTGGGTTACAAGGTTATGATTTTTGGCCTTAAGAAAAATGATGCTACATATTAGCGTACAATGAGTATGTCATCTTTATCGACCTTCTTCACAATATAATGGAGGACTATGTTGATGACATCCTTGCCAAGTCAAAAAATAGATTTGAACATGAAACCATTCTTTGACATATCTTCAAATGATTTAGGGAATACAAGGTTCACCTTTATTCCTAAGACGCGTGTCATTCAGTATATTGTGAAGGGGAATTGAAGTGTACCCTACCAAATTTATAAAAATAATGGAAATGCCACATCCAAAAATCTCCATCAATTATGAGGGTTACAAGTAAATATTCAACCCATTTAGCGCTTCATTTATCAACTTGCGAGAAAAATGCCACCATTTCAATAAACTACTCAAAAATGAAGTCCAATTCAATTAGACACAATATTTCCAAGAATCTTTCACCAAGATGAAAGAATATTTTTCCACTCTACCACTACTCATGTTTCCAATCTAAGACAAACCTATGTTGTTGTACACATCTGCAATAGAACATGTTATTGGGGCATTTACGGAACAACACAATGACAAGAGGAAAAAAACAAGTAGTATATTACTTAAGCAGAACTCTCCTTGAACATGAAAAAAGTACTCACCAGTTGAGAAAGTTTGTTTGAAAATCACTTTCACTTTTCAAAAGTTACGAAACTATCTATTAAATCATACTACTAAACTCATTACTAAGATCAACCCTCTCAAGTATTTTCTATCAAGACCAATGATAACAAGACATATTTATAATTGGATCACGCTCCTCGGTGAGTTTGATATTGAATTTGTTAATCATAAGGCTATCAAAGGTCAAGCATTGGCGGATGATTGGCCACATCTCCACTATTAGGTTCTCAACCACCACACTTTGAATTCCTAGAAAAATACTTTTTGTACATATACACAATCCCTCCACGGGCTCTCTTCTTTTATGGCTCTTGCAGACTTCATGACACAAGATAGAGAATCATCTTACACACACTTGATGGGGATATTATCCCTAAATCATATCACATCAGCTTTCCATGTACAAATAATATTGTTGAGTATGAAGCACCGATAGAAGGTTTAGGTGTTGTTATTCATTAGAGACTACAAAAATTAACATTCTTTGCAACTCCTTCTCATCATCAAAGGTCAATGGTGAGTATCAAGTTAAAGATGAGAAGCTCCTTCCATATAAGCACATGGTTGATAGTCTAAAGGGGTATTTCTAGATAATCAAATTTTAAAAAGTACCTTTTTTGAGAATAAAACAACGGATGCCATGGAAACTATCACATCCCTTCTTGTATTTGACACAAACCAAACTCACAACGAGTTCCTCGTAGAACATATTTTGGTGCCTGTATATGATTTTCCAGAATCCACCATGGTTTTCTAGATTTTTGATCATGGTCATCCTTGGTACCACGATATTTATACCTTCATCCAAACCAAATCTTATCCTCCAAATATGAACTCAACCAAAAAAGAGCCTTAACACAACGTTCTTCACACTATACTATCCTTGCTAACACCTTATACTAAAGAGGCTATGATGGGACTCTCTTAAGATGTCTCAACCAAGACGAAGTTAATCGAAACTAGTGAAGTACATTCAAGTATTTTGTGGCATGCACACCAATGAAACGTTTCTATCTAAGAAGATCTTATGCATGGATTATTGTTGGCACTATGGAGACTGACTCATGTAAATTTGTTAAAAAATTCAAGTGTGTCAAAAGCATGTTAACCTGATTTATGCACCTTCCCAATCTCTACAAACCATCACTTCACTGGAATTTTTCTAAATGGGGGATCGATCTAATCAAAAAAATAAATCCCACCTTCTCCGATGGCCATACCTTTGTAATAAATGCCACCAAATATTTCACCAAGTGGATTGAGGCTATGCCTCTTATCTATGTCACTAGGTGTAATATTTCCAAATTAATCATCAACCATATTATCTCTGTTTTAGTATTCCCATGGCCATTTTCACTGATAATGGTACCTCATTTAAGAATAATAATGTCAAATCCTTAGCAAAGAAGTATAAAATCCACCTACAATGGGCCACTACCTAGTATCCACAATGTAATGACTAGTCTTAAGATTCCAATAAGACTATCAAATCCATAAGAGAAAATACAATTGACAAAAATGGCCACAATTGGCATACGTAACTATATTCTTCCTTCCGAGCCTACCGTACATCCTTCCACACTCAAAAAAGATACCCCTTTTTCCTTATTATATGGATTTGATGCCATATTACCTATCGAAGTTGAACTTCCTTCCTTCGTGTATCCCTCCAGCACTTGGTATATGAAGAAGATTACCTTCATACATGTCTTGTAGAGATTTAAATTCTAAATGAAAGACGTGTTCACACCTTGGATCATCTGCAAATGTATTAGAATTGATTGCATCGTAACTATAATATAAATATTAGACCTTGGCGGTTTGAGATTAGTAACTTAGTATTAAAGGAAAATCAAAAGAATACTACTAAGCCATGTGATAAACAAGGAAAATTTGTACCTAATTAGTTAGGTCCCTACATCATCACTATAAAATTTGGATCTGGACTATACAAATTATATGATGAGGATAGAATATATATTCAAGAGCCTATGAATGTTATTCATATGAAAAAGTTATATTCCTGAGCTTCCAAAGAGTGTCCTTTGTGTTGGGGTCATATCATCACACTCAATTGCTTCACCTTGTCACCTTGTTTCTTGCTTGTGCCATTCCACTTCACAACGTATCACATGTTTTCCTTATCGGGTAGTCATTCCCATGAGTTACCACATTTTTCACCTTCTTCCATGATTTCATTAGCCTTTCTTAGCTATAATTTGGGAATCCCTTTTTCCTTCTTCCTTGGTGTGTGGTTAAAAATAAAAAATATTGAAATATGTCCAAAAACCCAAAAAAAAAGAATAAAAGCTGGTGAAAGTCCTAAAAATTACAACAATTGAAACTAAAAAAATATAAAAATATGAAAACGATCAACAAAAACATTCACAATTGTATAACTCGGTTCATCACTTTCATCATTTAATTGTTCCATATCATTTTCAACTTTTCAAACAAATCATTTCACCCTTTGCAATATAACTTTGCTTGAGGGCACATTTGGGTTTGGCCACTTATGGATCAATTCAATCCTCTCGTGTTTCTAAGCCATTACTTGGGGGAATTTGAGTCTATCTATTATTCACTATGGAACACATTAGGGGTTTCTTCAAACATCAGAATTGTGAAATTTGTTATTTTGCTCCTTATTTGTTAGCTTTGATATCATATATTCTTGTTAGACTATTTTTGTAACTAACCTTGTTTGTTGTAGGTACGTGTTAGACTCGTTTTGCACATTTTCTTATTTAGCTAATTAGTTTAATCAATGTTCTACGAATATGGAATATTGTTGTGTTTATAGAGAAATTGTAGATGAAATAATAACATCTTAGTTCATATATACATTTTTGTAAGATAATTCTTGTTCATATTTGTTTGACTTGCTTTCTTTTACACTTTGTGTTATTGTCTTGGTTTATTATATAAGCCATGATTTGTTTTACTTATTTAACATGTGTGTGTATTGGATTTGTTAACCTTTCTTTGTGCTTATGTTAATTTCATTTACTTTAGTTGTTATCATTTGATCATCAACATCACATATATCATATCTTCTATATAATACATCATCATACATTTGTAGACACTAAAATTAGGTCACACTCCCCTTGGTCCCCTGTTAAATAAATACCTTGAACACATCCACCTAGCCATGGCCCCCTTCACCCTACTATAATATTAATTTAATTAAATTAATTCATTATCCTCACAATATTTATTATTTAAATATTCTAATTGGGATAATGCCCACATATCCACCTCACCTAGACACCTCATCTAGCCACCTCATTCTAAGGCCTATTCTCACTAAGTTGCCATAACTAACTAAGACCTATCCAAACCCTAAAAATCAATGCCTACATTCCCTCTAACCATATTCCCACCCATTAGAAGGAGATTTCCATGCTAATCCACAGGCTAAAACAAAACGAGATCCCAAAACAATCAAGGGGGTCTACCTAGTTTAGTAAACCGAGGAAATATCTCCCTAACCGATCTTTGGTTACCCTTAAGCGCCCTTTGGTTAAGTCAGAACTACTGTCGGTTACCATTTAACTCCCAAAACAACCTTATTTCAAGGTTGGCACATTTTCAGAGAGAGAGAGAGATATCGTTTGAGAACAAGTGATGAAACCAGAGCTACATGCAAGCAGAACCAACATCTCGTACAAGCATCAAAACACCCATAGCCAGTACCAGAAGCAATCACACAACCACCTGCCTTCACGGGAGTATCGGGGAAGTTCCAAAACTATGCTAACTTCATTTGATCACCCATGATTACCAACTAGGCATCAAGTTAGTACAAACAATAAGTTTGTTAACCTGCATTGGTTCCTTGTCATTTGAGTAGATCTTTTTACATTTATTATTAGTTTCTACTTTCATTTCCATTCCCCACCATTTTACCTCCATGCAAAATTGACCATCCTTTTGTCCACACCATTGAATTATTCATATCCAGGACTTTCATCATTCCTGTGCATATCTAGGATCCACACGAATCTCGCCATTTCCCTTCCACCTTCATCTAATCCTAGATCTATCACCCAACCAAGTTTTATTGAGTCTCCTGTACCCCAACCATACCAACGCCGGTCACCCATAACCATCACTAGTTAAACTAAAATGACATTAGTCTTTGTATATTTTACCGAAACCTAGATCGAGCCTAAAATCACCACCAAATGCCATAAACTCGACCAAAATTTGACCCTAACCAATAATAGTATCCTAACAAAGTGACCCTAACTTTCAGATTTAATCATATCCTATCCTGTTGTGAATGAATTTTCTTACTGTAGATGAATGAGATACCTAAATCATTTTAATTATAGTAGGATTTACTTTACTACCAACATTAAGTTGTTTTTAACAATGGATTGAAAGCTGTCAGGAAGTATCACACTTCCCGGATCTAACACACGCTAGGAAGTCCACTGCATATATTGTTTAACTTTTATTTGGTGGTCTTGTGTTCCATTTCAGGTAGTTCCTCCAAGCAAAAAGGAAGCTCTCACGATCAATTGTGGATTTAGAAGTCATACACGCGCAACAACCTATCAACCAACATCTCAACAGGTATTCCTCCTATGCCCATTACCCTCATTTGTTTCGTCATTTTCTAAGAAACGCTCCAGAATCAGGTGAAACATTTTGGCATGCCAGTGGGACCCATTCGGGGTTCCTTGCATTCATTCATTTCTAGGTGAAAAGTTGCATGTTTTTTTCCTTTCCAAAAGGTTCTTACATTTAAATTTCTCCCCTGGAATCATCTCTTCTTCTATTGTCTAAAAGTAATCATACTTTGGTGCTTTAAAACAAACACTTCTTCCCTTTCATTAGTATCACATTAGTGAAAGAGCATCCCTTATCTTGTTCATCTATTCGTGGCATCAAATTCTACATTTTGATTTGGGTTTTAAAAATCATTACATTTCATTCTACTTTTCTGCATTAGCTCACATTAATTGAGGGCAACCTATATGCTGGAAGTCATGCCTAGTTGATGGTTGACAAACAAATCATAGAAAAGCACTTCCTTTCTCTCTCTCTCTCTCTGAGTCTTATCCAAACATCAAAAATTTAAAATACACACATTCTTGAACAACATATTTCCTAGAAGAAGCTGTAGGTGATCACATGATCACGGTATAGTGGGAACCCATCTCGCTTCACTATTGAGTCATACTTTAGAGCAAAGCCTACCTTCACCATAACATACCTAAAACCTCTCCTTGTAGATATCCTTCTTCATAGGAAGCCATCCTCACAAAAAAATCTATTCTACAGTTCATGAGTCAGTCCTTAAAATAGCATAAGCTAAACAAACATAATAGAAAAGGCACTCTTAGGATCATATTTTTCTTAGTGTTTTTGCTTGGCTTGCATTTTGAGGTGAGAGGTCATGCTCTTCATTTTCCTATTTCTCCTTGCACGCTCCTCATCATAGTTGGTGTATTCCAGGTTCATTTGAGTGTTCTTGGACCATCTTCTTATCATTTCTAGAATTCTGGGTTTGATTCCACATCAAATTTTAACTCACAACCACATTTTCTTCATCGTTGTCTCAATTTCACGAAGAATCGGTGTCATTCCAAAGGTGGTGACCGTCATCAGTTACCCTTTGACCATCATTGGTTTTACCTAACTAGCGTTGGTTACAGTTCTTTTGGTCAACCTACCCAAAAGGACACCTATTCACATTCTTTACTTTTCAAAGTCTCTGTCACTATCATCCTATTCACTTTACTAGTAAATCCCATTAACATCTTACACATTTGGTAGATTATCAATGTTTTACCTTGTTTTGACCAACTATCCACTTTCCATAGTGACCAACCACGGTTACCTATGACTGGCATTAGTTTACCCTAACCGGCATCGGTTAGTCTATGTAATTTTCCAGTTGACATTTGGTACCTAATCCACTTATTACCGCCTATCTCTCCTACTTCTGTTGTATTTCAGTGTCATTTATAGGAAATAGTCCAACCGATCAATACTGTTCATATGGTGCTGACCCAAAGCCAAGAAAATGCCCTCGTATTCCACACCGGTTATCAACTACTCCCACCTAGTTCTTCACAACATTCTATTTTATCAACCATGGATCTTACCCAACCTATCACTATCGCTACCGAGAGAGGAGGAGTTCACATGACTCGTTGACCAAAATCTTTCCGCCTTGCAATTTTACCTTTCCCACTTGTCAACTCAAGATGCCTTGGGTCATTTGATATACTGGAATGCTCGTATCTATCCCCTTGACTCTTATTCCCACTCTCATGTCAGCCCCATCGGCTCGCGTTACTCCGCATCTACCTTATCCCCAGGTTGTTTCATAGCTAGGCCTTATACCCTTTATGACTACCACTTTTGTCACATCCATTACACCCTCCACATCCACTATACCTTCACCAACCACCTAGAACACAACCTCATCCGCCCCTATTATCTCTCATATACCCATAGCTACACAACCACCCCGGTGTCGGTGATCCCTACCCCTTTTCAAAATGTCATCCTTTCTATTCTACAATCTTTAACCCCCATTTCCACTAGGGTCACCATGAACCTTCCACCTTCATATACGTAGTATCAACAACCTCCTGTTTCATCTATTATTCACTTTGGGTATGTACCCCCTGTTTCACTACCTTCTTCTCAATCTACCTACCACGAAGCACCATATCTTTGGGATGCCACCCTTGTTACATGCCCAACACCCACCCTCTTATGCTATAGGATGCACCCATCTATCCTAACTAACCAATGACCTAATCAAGTTAATGATGGACAAGATGCGAGACATTAGAAGCATCGGTTTCTAGCTCACGCAACTCTCTCACCTACGATGAGATTTGTAATGAGCCTATCCACCCATCCATTCCTATTCATCCATACCCCATGCATTGGGAAATGCCTAAATTCAACCATTTCAATAGCAAGGAAGACCCACAACAACATTTATAATCTTTCAAACACGGGTGCTACCTAATCACCCACAATGATGCTTTGCTCTTGAGGACCTTTCCCATGTCTCTGACTGGGCCTGCATTAGATTGGTATAGTGGGTTACCTAGACACTCTATATTTTCATTTAATCAGGTAGCCCAAGCCTTCTTGGATCACTTCTCCATTAACATTGTTAAGAAGGTTACCATGATTGACCTATACTCCATGTGTCAGTATGATGACAACGAATCTATGTGCATATTTTTTATCATGGTGTAGCACGATCAATCAAATCACATTCCAACTATCATCAAACCGAACTCATCAAGCTCTTCACGCGGGCTTGTACTAGGCATATCTCACGCGACCTCGTAGGTCCAAACCTTATGAACCTTCTACGAAGCATTCACCATGGCACGAAAGCTTGAGATTCGGGCCATCGAAGAGAAGAAAATCCAACTACGTAATATGAATTCGAATTCAAGTCAAATGATACCTCTTCTTCTTCCAAATCACGAGAACAATTATTCAAAGGGTAAGGGGACCACTAATGTAGTGGTACTCAAATCTGGCCCAGCTCATCCATCAAATCAAAGTAGCCCCTCATCTAATCTCTCACCCATTCGAATTTTCAATTTAGACGGGAACAATGGAAATATACCCCAATTGGGGAACCTTGATCTTCTGTCTTAGAAAATCTCATCAAAGTGGGGCCATCACCCTTCCTCATATAAAACCACACACTGGTTTTTACCCCTGCTCGCCCCATGCCCACATGGTATAAAGAACACGACTTTTGTAACTATTGTCGAGTAAAGGGTCATAGTGACGACAATTGCATCACTTTCAAGAAAATTTTCGAAGAAATGCTCGAGAAAGGCAAGTTAACCATGGATAATCCTAACGCACTTGCCAATCAAAACCTACACATATTCAAGAAACCCTTTCCCAGTCATGCCCCTTCATCTGATCAAACCGGTGAGACCTCAACTCATGATGGCCATACTTGTGAGGTCCACACTATTTTCAGTGATGCACCTGTTGCTTCCCAATTACCTCATTTTCCTTCCATAGAGGAAATTCTAGCCTGAAGTCCTTCTACATTGGAACCCACCTCACCTATTCCTCCACCCATAGAGGAACACCCTTCACCTCCTTTTTACCTATGGAGGAGCCTTCCACTAATATTGAGGTTGTTTCACCTTTGGATTCTCCACCTAGGGAACTGTCACCCACAATACTTCTTCAGTCCATGGAGGACACTTATTTACCTCCTCCACCCACAGAGGAGCACCCATCATCTCCTCCACCTATAGAGGAGCACCCATCATCTCCTCCACCCATTAAGGATCCAGTAGAGATACCTTTACCTCTTGGTGACCATTCTCCATCAGCTACCCAAGATCCTGTAGACCTACTTTCGACTCTCTTACCCACGAAAGCTGAGGCTAGCAAATTCCCCGTCTCTAAGACACATTTTACAAGAATTTCCATTGGGTCCTCATCAACCTCACCTATAGACGTGTCATTCTCACGCTTAGCTGATTACTTAGATTATGTGGACAAAGCCTTACTGTGGGGGCGTCTTCTGCTTCCTATCTCAACACAGATGCATATGTCACTTGCTGACACTTCCACTATCTACCCAAAGATATTTTGACCAATCGAACTAAGAAAAACCACCTCTATCAAAACTTCTTCCACACCACCCAACATAGCTCAACATACACCCTCATCTATAACCCAACATACATCTAAATCCAAACCCGCACCTACATCATCTTCCTTGACTAAACCTATTACTACCTTAGGGGTCACCCCAACCACCAGCCTTACTCATCCTCCTATGAAACTAGATTTAGCTACATCCTCTACGGTCAATACCCAACCTACTCCGGCACCCAAATAGAAGAACCAAACCCATAGAACTCACATCTTGGCTGCACCAATCATACCTTCTTCACCAACACCCTTTTCATCTATCTTAAGACCTCAATCTCCCAACACGGTCAAGAAACCTCCACCCATCAATAAACCAAAAACACAACAGACCATTCCTTCCTCACAAACCTCTAACATACCCAGTGACCGACATGACTTACACCCACACCTACAATATCTTTACCATCCATACCTCCAATACCCTCAACAACTTCTTCACCGCCCACTACACTTCACTCTTTATCCCTCACACCCCTACACGATCCACATCATCTACCTTCACAGCACCTCTGTTATCTCCCTGGGTAACTCACCCTCTTCCCCATCCACTTTTTCCTCTAGATTTTGTAGACCCATATCACCTTTACCTAAGAAGGTGTAACCCAAAGACAAAAATCTTCTACCCTCCCATAAGGTAGTAAAAAGAACCATACACCCTCCTGCCCGTTCATCTACCATACCCCTACCCAAGAAAACATGACCAACACCCAAGACTACTCTAGCACCCAAAACCATAGCTCAACCCACTCCCCCTCCTGTAAAGACCGTTCCTCAACAATCAGCTGCACCTACGCCCAAACCCACTTTCACTTCCCATTGCGACCCACTAATAGGGTCTTATGCCAAAATCTTAACCAACCTCCTTGAGACTTCTGTCATCACATTACCGCCACTCAAACCTTATGACCCCCTCAAACCCAAGCCAAAAGGGTTTGATGACACTAAAATTTGTGCCTACCATCGTGTGCTAGGGCACGATGTGGAGAACTATAAGGCTTTGAAAATCATCCTGAAGAAAACTTTGACGATGATGACCTTCTTGATGAGGACCCCATTTCACCAACACCCATTCCCATAGTCCTTCCCTCACTGCCTACTCAACAAACATGACCTCCACCCCCTCAACTCTTAGAGCCACCCCAAGATTCAAAATTAACATGGTTCACATCAGAGAACTTGCCACACCATCACCTAAATGTCGTTGCGCCCAACTCACTTCACAAGGATTTTCTCCCCAGTAGGTTTTTTCCCATCATGTCGTTATACCACTCATCCTACACCTTCTCCATTTTTCAACTCCTCTCAGATCAACATGATCCACGTTGCTACCCGTGCTCAAAGAGACAAAGGCAAGGAAAAGGCAACTGACTCACCAACCAATCCTATACCCAACATACCATCTACACCCACACCTAAAATTACTATCTGCGGCCCCACATATCCTATTTCTAATGGGGTCACACATCGCACCATGCTCAAACAACTACACCAATCCCACCTCAAAATGTCCTTATATGACCTCATCCAAACCTCAGAATCCCATCGTCAAGCTCTCATGGAGGTCCTGTAATCTATTGAGATTTTACCCAATGACCCTACACTTGTAGGCTTCATTATAACACCCCATCATGTAGCCTCTCTCACCAAATTGACACCTTTATCCACACCTCACCGTACTCACCAAGTAGCCTCCCTTAGTTTCTCAGAGGAGAAGATTGCACCACACCAAACCAATGACCTTGACCCATCTCTCTTCATCTCTATCCACATCGATGATATACGTGCACAAATAGTAATGATAGATGGGGGTGCTAGCATTAACATCATTTCATCCCATGTATTCACTCAAATTTGCATACCTAATAATTACATGCATAAACATCCTATCATGTTGCATTCATTCAATGACACTATCATCTCTACACTAGGCACCGTCATCCTCCATGTTCACGTGGGCCCCCACATAATTCTAGAGTTATTTTACGTCTTGGAGGGTGAATTTCAATATAACCTGTTACTTGGTAGACCCTGGATTTGTGCCATTGGTTGTGTTCCTTCAACTTTGCATCATCGTGTAAAGTTTGAACATGAAGGACACACCTATACTATTCTAGCTGATCCTTCACCTTTTAAAACATGCAACATGCTTTATCGACCTAATGACTTTCTAATAACCATTAAGGCGTCCACGTCCACAACCGCTACTACTTAACCTACACCTCCTCTTACTAGTACAATCGCTACCTCAACCGCACATACCTCCTCCATTCCTACCGCTGCCACGACCTCCATGGCTAACCCATCAGCCTCCCAATCCATTAGCTCCACCTCTGCATCAACCTCTAACACATCATCTATTCTAGCTACCCACATACCGACCACCAATCCCTTGGAAGACATTTTTCAATGCCTCACTCTAGGGGAGTATCACCTATATAGTGTTAACACATTCCTTACTCCACAAGAGTATGGAAGTCTTCACCAACACCCTTGCTATGATCACTGCATAGGAGAATTACTCCTTTATGGTTCTCCTCACCTTCGTACGTGCCAGTCTCACCTATGGGGGACTTGATACTATCACTTACACACTGAACCACCATCGCAAACCCATCCATTTTCCACTGACTTCCAGTCTCTCACCAATCGCCATTTCTCCCACACCTTCCTACACCGATGTGCATGGAAGGGTTTTGGTTTTGGATTTTATGAGCAAGGCCTCCATCTTTGTTATTCCATGTACTAGCCACAAACATAATGACCATAGTGTTATCGGCTTTTTTGAACCACTTACCAAACAGGCCCGCATTGAACTCATCGAGGACATCACCTTTCTCTGCCTTCTTCACCACCATCACCGCCTTCTCCAATAGAGTCAATGGATCCGAATCCATCCCTCCTAACTTTTTTTTACATAAACACCATTTCCTTGGGGCCTCTGACTTATCAACACGAGGGCAAGGCTCCTTCCTCTCATCCCTTCTTGTATCCTAAAATGATTGATGACGATACACCTTGATTAATGTTGTTCAATGTCAGGATGATGAATCCATAGTCACATACCTTGGTGTAGAAGACTCATATATTCATCGGTCATTACCCTCGATATGTAAACCATGTTGAATGAATTGACTATTGAGATCAACATTCATACTTAGGAAGACCCGCACATCCTAAAGATTGGTCAATCTTTAGATGCTGCTGAATAGGAAGCCATAACTTCTTTTCTCAATGATCATAACCATGCTTTTGCTTGGTCATACACAAACATGCCCAGTGATTTACCCGGCCATAGTCGTCCACAATATTGTAACCATTCCTCACACCAAACCCATCAAACAAAAACTAAGTAAAATGTACCCCCTCACATTGCCCTTCTCGTCAAAGAAGAACTCCAGTGCCTTCTTTCTGTTTCCTTCATATTACCCATTGATTATCCTCGTTGTATTTCTAAAATTTTCCATATCACTAAGGTGATAGGGGACTCCACATTTGCATGATTTCCATAACCTCAACCTAGCCTACCTAAAAGATGACTTCCCTCTACCCGGTATTGACCAATTTGGTTGACCTTCTTTCGCTAGTCATGAAATATTATCACTCATGGATGGATTCTCGAGTTATAACAAAATCTTGCTTTCCTTAGAGGATCAACACAAAACCGCATTCATCACCCCTTGGGGACCTTCGCTACCGATTCATGCCATTTGGCCTTAAAAATGCTGGTGCCACATATTAGTGGGCTATGAATTACATCTTCCATGACATCATGCATCGTATAATGGAAGATTAAGTGGACGATCTCTCGACCAAATATAAACATCGCTCCAAGCACCTTGCTATCCTAAAAACCATTTTTGTTGCCTCATTAAATATTACGTTTGCCTTGACCCAAGAAGTGTGTCTTGTGGTTCTCTCGGAAAGCTCACGGGATTTATCATTTCCCTAAATGGTATAGAAGTTGAACCTACTAAAGTCAAGGCCATTATCGAAATGCCTCCACCCACTAACCTTAGGCAGCTCCATAGCCTACAAGCTAAGTTGTAGTGTATTCGCCGCTTCATTTCATAATTGTTCGATTAGTGTCAACCATTTCATCATATTCGTAAGAAGGATGTCTTCTTTAAATGGGATGATGACTACCACAAAGCTTTTGAGTCCTTAAAACAATACCTTCTCCAACCACCCATACTCATTCCACCTAAAGACAATCAACCTTTTTACCTATACATCTCAGCTACCAATCACTCCTTGGGAGCCATGCTCACTCATCACGATGAAAAACATAGGGAGTAGGCGGTTTACTACATAATCCATACTCTTTTAGACTATGAAACCTGATACACTCATCTTAAAAAAATTTACTTAGCCTTAGGTTTCATTGCCACAAAACTCCGCCATTACCTACTCAACCACAAAACCTATGTTGTGACCAACACTGACCCCTTACACTTCATGTATGCCAAACCTTATCAAAATCAACATACCACAGGCTGTCTTATGCTTTTAACTAACCTCAACTTCGAATTAATTCATCAAAATTCCATCAAGGGCCAAGATATCGCCGACTAATTGGATGATGCACCTATTTCTGGGGATTAAACCTCTAATTTTGACTTCTCAGATGAGTCAATTGCTACCCTTTCCCTAGACGAACTCGCTTACCAAATGACACTCTTCTTCGATGGTTCCAAGTGTCAGCATGGGGGTGGGGCTGGTGTTATCCTCATTCCACTTGATGGTGAACCCATGCCTTTGTCTTTCAAACTATATTTTTATTGTATAAACAATATTTTTGAATACGAAGTGCTCGTATTGGGTCTCCAAGCTGCCTACGCCCTAGATGTCAAATCAATCAACATCTTTGGTGATTCTCAATTTGTTATAAACCAAGTCAATGGTATATACCAATGTCATAATGAGATACTTAAAAAGTATAAACATCGTGTAGACATAATTTTAACCACCTTCGACCGTTTGCGCCTTTCAAATTGTCCCCCGTTCAACCAAAAAATTTGTAGATACCATGGCTTGCTTGCTTTCTCAAATACCCACTTCGCCTGCTAATTCTAAAATATTTGTCACCATACAATGACTCCAATCACCCTCATATTTACCTCGTGAAATTTACTCCATCAGAACCATCACCTCGGACTCCAAGAGACCTTTGGTATAAATAATACTTTGATTATCTTTCTCTCTCCATCTTACCTCCTGATCTCACCCATAATGGACAATGTGCCTTCCTTAAAAGGTCTCTCGTTACGTCATCATGGGGGCCTCCTCTATAAGCATGGCTTTGATGGTATTCTCTTATGATGCCTCACGATTTCTGAAATTCCTTATACCATTAAGGAATTTCATGATGGCATATGTGGAGGTCACTTCAGTGGCCTTGTTGTTGCTAAGCGTATTCTTCACCTAGGCTATTACTGGCTGACCCTTAACCATGATTGTTGCGACTACGTCAAACGTTGTGTAAAATGCCAACAACATGCCAACCTTCATCATACACCTAGTCATGCCTTACAGGTCACCCGTGACCTTTAGCCCTTCTCTTAATGGGGTTTGGATCTTGTTAGAGAAATCAACCCCCATTCTTCCCAATGACATCAATGGATCATCACCACTACCGAATACTACACAAAATGGGTTGAAGCCATACCACTCATCTCCACAAAAGAAAAGAAAATATGTGAATTCATTAATCATCACATCATCTGCCGCTTTGGTGTCCACATCTCCTCATCATTGATAATGGCAAACAATTTAAAAATAAAACCTTGTGAAAACTTTGCGACACCTTCAACATTTAGCTAAGTTTCTTGTCACCTTATTACTCACAAACCAATGGCCAAGCTGAATCCACTAACAAAACCTTAAAAAATTCTCAAGAAAGTGGTTAACAATATGGGGAAGGACTAGCATACGCACATTCCTTTTTCCTTGTGGGCGTACCGCACTAGTATTCACACTTCCATTGCCACTACACCCTTTTCGTAGTCTATGGTACCAAGGATGTTTTGGCTCTCAAAGTCCAAATCCCCTCATTCTCGCATTTCTCTCCATGACATGCTCAATGATGATGAATTTCGTCAGACTGTTTAACACAACTTGAGTTATTAGACGACGTTGTCTTAATGCTCTTGACCACTTTCAAGTTTACCAAAAATGTGTCAAATGTGCCTATGATAAATGTGTCCATGAACGAACCTTTCACATTGGTGATCTCATCTTGAAAGAAAATCAACACATAACCAAAGCGAGAAAAAGTAAATGGTGTAGTGCCCACTTCCCTCTAACACTTTTAGATCCGATCTTGATACTGTTGATCTTATTATGGACACTATTATGTTTTGTTTTAGTATGATGGTTAGATGTTAGATCAGGGATTATTATTGATCTGGATTCAGTTATTATGCATGATGATTACTAGAGACATTTTTTTATATGTGGATGATGATATACTGTTTGACATGGACATATTATAGATGTTGATTTGGACATGTGACATTGGATATTGTGAGTAGACCTAGTATGGAAGATTATTGATGATGATATTGTGAGTAGACCTAGTATGGAAGATTATTGATGATGATATAGTTGATTAATTAACTGAAAATGATAATGTTGATTTCTTGATGTTGTTGTGATTCACATGTTTAGATGATCTTGAGATGTTGTTTATATCATTTTGGATGTTTTGATATGGCCATGAGGCCAAAGGAGATAGTTGTGTTTTGCAGGTTGAAATTATCACAACAATGTCGAGGGACTGGAGACCAACCGTATTGAAATTTTGGGTGAATCCAACAAGGTCACCATGGAAACCATGGTGTGTGTGTGCGTGTGTTGTGTTATGTTAGGGATTCCCATGGGGGGATTTCCATTATATGTGACCATGGGTTTGTGTATTTATTAATGTGGTTTCTTTATTAATGTTTTCATGTGTTTATTTTGTGATGTGTTACCCTTTTCATTAGTTATTATATGTTGTGTTAATGTTGTGGATAATCATGTGTTAAAATAAATAAATCAATATGTCATAAGAATGTAATTAATGAAGTTGTTGATCTTAAATGAAATATTGTAAGAGTGTGTAAGAAATGTTGTAAGAATGTGTAAGAAATATGTAAGATAGATTTTGGAGTGTTAAACACTTCATCCTCTTGGGAATTCGAATTTTTCCTTGGAGGCTATATTTGGAGGCTTGTGGGACAAGTTAAACTTGTCCCACACCTCTTAAAATTATTCACCAACCATACCTATGGTTTGGAGGTTAAATTTAGACCTTTTAATGCATTTTGAAATGACTAATTGTAAGTTTTAATTGCACTTCTCTTACATGTTTTAAATTCAGTCCTTTTGGGGTATGGGTTATTTTGGAGTGTGTAAGTCAATTTTTCATTTTATTTATTATGTTTAGGTGAATGATGTTGACTTTGATCTTGGGGTTGAGGAAGAATGATGTGGCATCCCACATGGATCCACATCATCCTCTTCTCTTCCCTCTCCTTTAAAATTTGAACTCCTTGCTTGTTGGAGGGTTGTTGAAACTTTGCTTATTCCTCTTGGGGTGAATTTTTCTTGTTGTTTTGGAGCCTTGCTTGTGAAAGGAGTTTGGAGTCATTTGCATGCTGGTGTGTTGCTGATTTTGGACTGCATTTTGGCATTGGGAAGCTTGTTGATCTTGGGAAAAACTCCATTATGGAGAGGTAGGAACTTGAACCTTTTGAAAATGTTTCTTCTCTTTCTATGCATGTTTAAAATGGTGAATGTTTTATGTGTGTGTTGGCTGGTTGGGTAGACTACTTAGGACATGGTGTAGGAGAAGGCTATGGGGAATCCATGTGGGGGGGCATAAGGAATGCCAATGGCATCAGTTTTATTGTGGAGGGAGTTTGGGATTGGGATCCACCATGGAAAAGAAATAGCTTGCATTTCTTACTTTATGGGGGGCATAATGAAATCTGTGGGGGCATAAGGAAATGTGTGTGATGAATTATTGGCGGTTTGTTTTTTTGGTGGATGCCCAATTCCCAATTGGAAGGGATAAGCAACTTCCCCATAGATCCTTACTCTTGTTGTCTTTCTTGATGAAGCCTCAATTTTATTTACACTTGTTTAATGTAGTTGTGAACTACATTCTTCTTGAAATGTGTTTTAAATGTGAAAATGTTGCATGTTTGTTGTGGAAGCCTTTGTTGCCATGTGTTGTATTGCATCTCTTATTTCAATATGGTTGGGGCTCGGGGCCAATGAGGAAGGATGGATTCTCCCTTCTCATTGGATATCTTGGTTGGGTGGAGAGTGTTGCCTTTCCCCCTTCCTTGTTGTGATCAAGATGAAAAGATGAAGAAACTAGCATGCTGTTGTTTTTGAGCAAGAGGAATATACAGTTTGACAGTCCCTTCTTTGAGAAAGTTCATTGTAATCCTTCCCACTTTGGAGTGGATGAATTGTATAGCAATTTGTAATGTGAAGATATTTGTATTGATAATGGAAGATTGAAATTGGAATGTGAAATGTAAAGAAGTTATATTCTACTCTCTATTTTGAAAGGAAATGTGAAAGGATGTTACATGCATTGCATTTTGTATTTAGAAATCAAATGGAAAAGAGATAAATTGTAAATTTGTTGTTGGAAATCAATAAAGGAATGCTCTACCTTCTCATTGTGTTGGAATTGAATTGCTGTTGTGAATCAAATCTCTATTGGAATGAAGAATGTGTATGAAGGAAAAGACAGTGTTTTATTCTCTTGAAATGAGTTGAATTTGGAAATCAGGATTTGTATAATTTCTATTGAATGCATTAGACTAGAAAGGAAATGAATTCTCACACTTGGAGGATGGAAAAATGTTTAAGAACCTTTAATGTTGATCTCTGTTTTAATTTCCAAACTTGACAATCAAATTTATCAAAGAAATGAGCAGTTCAAACTTGCACCAAGCAATAAGATATGAAACATTAAAATTTAGATGTAGTAAGTCCTAAGGAACTCAAATTGACCCTAACATTTAAGAAAGACCCTCAGAACTTTATAAAATCCAATTTGAACTTGCACAACTGTTTTGTTGTCAAAAGATGGAAAATTATCAATTGCAACTCAATCAACTAAATTGAATCTTGAAACCTCTCTTAAATCCATCCAAGAATAAGTCTCCATGTCTGATTGACATGTTGAGAAAGTAAGAATTCAAAATTGAATGAAATTTTATAAGTTAAAGATTACCAGTTTGCTTTGCAAAACCCTACAGATTTTTTTCATCAAATTGACCACTTAAACTTCATCAAATTTCAAAATTGATGACTCTTATGTAAAGAGGGCTTCGAGATATTTCCATAAAGTCCTCATTTTCCCAAATCTAAGCTTCCTATCAAAAGTTATGGCCATTTGAAGTTTTACTTCAAATTGGCATTCAAAAAATAAAATAAATCTAACTGTTAACTTTAATTTTTGACTTTGGAAAAATTTCCACAAAATGTCCGTGGCCCCTGCCATCCTACAACCAATCGGGACCTGCCATATGGCACCTCGGAGGGGTGGACCAAATTTTAAAACTTGTCTTTTTGAAAATTTTACCTTGGGAAAATTTTCCCACTTTTCCCGCATCCCCACAAACCCGTGGCCAATCACGTGCTGACACATGGCTAGGTAGAAGTGCGAGAGGTTTTGGACTTTGCATTTTTGTTCCCTTTGGCAAAAATTCCATTTTGTCTCTTGGCCCCACCCTAGTGCCCTACCTTGGAAATTTCTCTTTCGCACACGTGTGGGCCCGCGCAAGTTTTTTTGACCTTTCTCCCCTTTTGGCGTTATGCCTTGGGTTTTTCCACCACCCCGTCACCCACACCCAACCATGGTTTGACACGTGGCACCCTTTCTACCTTTGGTGGAGGTGTGCATGAAATTTCTCCCTTGCACTTTTTACCCTAAAATCCTAAATCTTCCGTAGCTCCCGTCTGTCCGTTTTCCCACACCAATACCTGAGTGACACATGGCATCATGACATCGGCATGGGCATAGACCAATTTGGTTCCCTTGCGCTTTTTGGCGAAAGAGACTTAAAGTCTCAACCCGCTCCATTAGCCTGCCACTCCTCCCAACCAACCAGGAGGTGACACATGTCTCCCTCATTAAGCTCGTGGGCGTGAAGGTGATTTTCACTTTTGCGCCAAAGGAGGAAAAAAAGCATTAAGTTTTTACCTACCTCGCCAACCTGCACATGGGGAAAATTTTCCTCCCTAAGCCCATGGAGTATCCCTTGGGAAAATTTCTCCACTAAAGTCTCGGCTCATATCTTACAAAATATAAGGAGTTAGGAGGACTTCTTTATATCACCAGAAAGGTGAGGAAATTTCCTATCCAATGGGAATGATTTAGGGAAATTTTGGAAGTGTTAAGTATGAGAAAAATATAGTTGAAACTCAGAGCCTACTAGAGAGTGGGTATGGGGGATAATTACTCCCTGAACTCTGACTAAAACATGTAACCCTAAAATTTAAACCATGTGAACTTCTTATTAGTTAATGAAGGGAACATATTTTGTAGTACATTGGTCTTTTTCTGGAACCTATTAGTGAAAATTGATGTCTTACAACACGGTTGTAGGCACTTTGAATAAAAAAATTATCCCATATTTTTTCTAGCTAACCTTAGGTTTTTTCTTGGGTCTCAAGTGGTTGTTTAAATAGGCACTACAAACAGGGAAAATTTTCTCCTAATTGTCTTGGACCATACATCATGACCCATACTTATGGATCATGTACTTATCATTTATCTTCACTTGATGGTAAACCCAAACTGAGCCCCTTAACGCCTTGCATCTTCGACCATTCTACTATTGAATTTTAGTCCTACATCACTTTTTGTATCTTTCCGTGCTTGTCCCTTGAGTGAAAGAATCATGTGTGTACTGTCACTTGTTATCTTCTCTTGAATATGTGTACCACAATGCCGTACATAGCATAATTCTCATGGATACTTTCCATCTACCTTTAGATGAGATCCCATGGTCATTTCACCTTGCTTTTACGAACAAGAATCCTATTCTTCACCGTGGTCTTGTCCATGACTTCAAATCCCTCACATGGGACCCAACTCCTTGAGTCAAGATTCTAATAAAAAAATGACTCCCTCAAAAGGAAATCTTCCTCTCTATAATCGCTGCTCTAAATAGAATGCTCCCTCGAAGGATAGGTGTGTAAAGTTCATTAAAAAAAAGCGAGAGAATCTGAAGCTTCCCGCATCGATTAGCTTCATGAAGACCTCAAGGAGTTAATTTCCTCATCCCATATATACTTCCCACATCGATCAGTCTATCTCAAATATCAGTCAACACATAAAGCCTTTTAGTCATGGACTTGCCCATTGTGACCTTAGATCTCTTGCCCAAAGAGCATGCTACCTCATACCATATCGAAATTAACCACCTTTCACCCCTCTCACCATTCACACTCCCATTTCCTACCGCCTCAAGGGACCTCTTGAAAACCATGCCATTTGGTGATCATGTGATTACTTTTCACCCTTAGATCAATCAATCATGTAATTTCTTTAGGGTCTCATGTTCATCACCTCCTCCAAGGTATGACCTTCTCAAGTATGATCCTAACTAATCGGAAGCTTTCTTTCCCCTCTTATCTTTTAACCTTCTTTATTATTACGTATTGATTACCTTATACAGGACTTGGTCCTCGACACTTACCTTTCGGGTAATCTTCCTCTTCTACCACACTAAAATCACCTATACTAAGTTTCCCACAACTCACCCACACCTAACAAACCTATACCCAAATAATGCCTAAAACCTACCAACTCATTTTTATACCTCCTCATACTCTTCCCTAGCTTATGGGAGAACTACATCAGTTTGAGGTCCCTTTTCACCGTAACTATGTAGGTAGCGGTCCCAAGGCCATGGGGCCCTTGGAGGTTAGCTCGGCCACTCTCTACCCTAACCAATTCATCTTTCATCTTCCTAAATTACATTCTACCCCACTTAGTTTCCTTTTTATGTCAAAAATTGGAAATTAAACCAAACAAACAAGTTACTTAAAATTTTTATCATCATCACAACATAAATTTATTATGACTACCATTCCTCTACCATCATCATGCATGTATTATAAAACATCTTAAACATGACCCATCTCATCATTCATTGCACAAATTAATGAATCACAACTTCAACCAATTTAACTTCAACCCTTCCTATGACCTGACTCGATCCATGCCTATGACCTAACTCAACCATGCCTATTACTCTGACTTGATCCATGCCTAAACCAACCTAACTCGAGCCATGCCTATGACCTGACTCAATCCATGCCTAAACCAACTTGACTCGATCCATGCCTAAACCAACTTGACTCGATCCATGCCTAAACCAACTTGACTCGATCCATGCCTAAACCAACCTGACTCCATCATGCCTCACTCCCCTAGTTTCCATCCATATCATGAAAAAATTAAAATTCTCATAAAACACCAACAAATCATTAGAATCTCATCCATCTCATCATATAAAAAAATATGTGTGTCTCTATACAATATACATGTATATCCAATCATGTACATATCTCAAAATCATTGGCACACTGGGCCGACAATCAATACACAATATCATCGGCACACGGCAGCTCGTATCATATACAATAAAATAATAAAACAATACAAAATCTCTTCGGTATGCAAGCCGTATATGCTCAATAATACAAAACTCTCATACATCCTCACTCTCATTGGCACGCAAACGGTATGTGATCAAAAATATAATAACTCTTGGCACGTAGGCGGTATATATCAAAAATCAAAACTATGTCAAAATTGGGAGCCATATATCAGGCATCATCTCGGTAGACATCCTCCATATCTATATCGCATGTCCCCTCTACCTCCTCAACCCCTGTCTGGTAACTTGCTAACATCTCCCCACCCATCATAGGTGGTGGTTGGGTCCCTACTGGTGCATCAACTAGAACTAGCCTCCAGGAACTGGTGGCCTCACCCTGACCATGTCTTGGGGCTTGATGGCCCCCTGTACTCTTCATCCTATGGGTGTGTGATATGGTCCTCTCACTAGAGGCATGTTTTTCCCTATACTTGGTATATGATAAACAATCTATCCTTGCCACCGTCAGTTGGTCTTGATAGTACCTAACCTCCTCTCTCACCTCCCGAAACCTAGATATAGGCACTGTGTGTGGTAGCCGCATCAGCCTCTGACCATGTACCTGTTTTGTGGGACCCTGTCCCACCCTTACCTATGAACTGGGACCGTATCCTGGTGCTTGTGGTGGTGCCATCGGCCCCTACCCCGTGCCTATATCTGGGCTTGTAAAGACCCCGATTTGTGCCTATGTCATGGTAAATCGCCCAATAACCATGTCACCTATGATTGTAGGGTAGCCACCTAACCATCATCATCATCTCAATCTCCATCCCCACCCTAGTCCATCTAGGCCTAAAGATCTGGACTCTTGTGCATGTAACTCGGCCACCTCCCCTCGAGGCGGCTAGCTATCCTTGCACCATACCCAACTAGGTAATCAGGGTCACCACCTGCCCCTATAGGGCGTCCCTCTGCACTATGATGGTGGCTAAATCAGTGTGGCTAAATCCGGCTACCCTGGCCTAGGTGGTACTGATCATAAATGATCCACCCAACAGTGTTTGTATCTATATATAACCCCGACATCATCAATTTGATGGTCTACCACATGCTCCTCCTACCCTGTGGGCACTGTCGGTTGTGGTAGAGGTAATGGCCTCTCCACGTCATCTTGCATGTACATTTATAGGAAGGGTGGAGGTATGTCTGTGGCAAGTCCAAAATGCTTTGTCTAACCCTATCCATTGGGATCATCTCGTGCTCCCTGGCATGACACCCCTCTATCCATATCAATAGTTGAAGCCCATCTAAATCATCATGCATCCGCCAGTATGAGGGATAACCCACATACAGTCTCCATATGATGTCCACTCTAGACAGCCCCTCCAATAAATGCTTGTAATAGGCTACATCATGTGTAGCTATGTCTGATCACTGCTCTCCAATCATAGGTACCCATCACATATACCCAACCCACACTAATCTCGGTAGAAATTTATCTACTCGGTGCATCCCTACTAGCCGCACACAAATTATGTGCTCATAGACCTAAGCAATGTAGTAAAAACGTGCAACATAAATTTGAACTCGCGCAGACGTCCATGTGCACACAACTCTCTATATAGCTACACTAGGAATGTTGGCGCCTAGGAAAAGTGGGTCTGATCCATCACCATGTCATGTAGTACCCCCATCAATGAGTGGGGAAATATCCCTCCCTCTGCATCTGGTAGTGCAAAACAACACACTGCCTCCATCAATAAAACAATGAGCCTCGTCTCCTCTGGGACGGGCTGTGTACATCCTTCATAACTCAGATCGACACTATGGAATGTCATGTCTACCAGTCCCTCTCCAAACACTATCAACATCAACTCCTCCGAGGCCTCGGAGGAGATCGAGTACACCTACGTCCCTAGTATCGGTAGCCACAGGATCCTAAACACGTCCTCCAGGGTGACTGTCATCTCACCCATCGGTAGGTGGAATGTGTTGGTCACTGAATCCCATCTATCGGTGCGAGTTATCTCTAATCGACCGTGGCCACCCTTAAATCTGTATCAGTCACCTATAAACCAACATCGGTCACCTATTTTGTGACCAATTCCGCTTTGACCCTACGACGTCGGCTAATCCCGAGACATCACCCTTTGTCATGGTGAAATCCGTGACCCCAAACCCTCCCCTCTCAAAAACCTCACTCTCCTGTCTCTTTTCCCCACCCATTCTCATCTACACTTCCCTCAACCCCATCCCATCCCCTATTCACCCACTTACCTCTCTCCCCGCTCCTATTCTACCCAATTCACCCTAACACATTTCCAATTTCATTTCCCCACCCAAAACAAAAACTCAATTTGTCAAACCCCAACTTATCACCTAATCTATCTAACAAAACACAACATGGGTTTGATAGTTACGATCATCTTTGCCTGTCGTTGTAGTGGCATGTCTCGGTCATAGCATCCGTGGCCCACCCGATCCCTCTTCGGCCTCTGCCATCACCAATCACTAACCACACCTCCAACCAATCAAATCACTCAATTTGATCCTGTGGACCCGCCTCTCAACTACCAATCACCCACTGTTCGGCTCACCAACTCAACTCTCCATTCCGTCTAGACACTTTCCCCTTTCTCTCTCTTTTGTGTCATTTTCCCAATTCACAAGAAGACAAATGATTTGTAAAAATGTGGATTTTTCATTTTTATAACATCCCCGACCTAACCGATGTCGGTTTTACCTTCACCGACATCAGTCATGTGCCCTACCTTACCATGATCGGTTACCCTATACTGGCATCGGTTAGCCTTGACCATCATCGGTCACTATCTCTTCCACATTGCCTAAAATTCACCCTATTAATCTACCCGTCACTCTTTTTTTCCCTCACCCCATGCTTACCCTGACCATTCACCTCACCTTCCTGACCTCATCATTTACTACCTAACCTCGTCCTCATTTGGGGACTCGTTATTTTACCCATACCTCGGCCCTACCCATGCCATGACCTAGATTCTTGGACTTGGAACATTGCTAGTGACCTTTGACCTCATGTGTTTACTATACCTTGTGGCACTGTTACTTGTGTTGATTGACCTAATGACCTTACCTTGCCTCTTTCTGTGACCGTTTATCCTGACCCTACCTTTGGTGTAGCGGAACACACCTAAACGTTCCTGCACCTAACCTGCGTCGTGTTTCCTAACCATATCCTATACCTTGGATACCGGAATCACCTCAACCTTGTTTGGATAAACCTATCGACCTTAGATAATGTAGATTTTTCCTGCTCTTTAGCCTGGTACCGTGCTACGTTTATACAAATACATGCATTTGATTATTCCTACCTTTGACCTTGACCCATAACCTAGATTACCCGAGTAGACCTTTTTCCTATTTCCCCGTTACCCACCTTCCTCTTCCTCACATTCACCTTTTATCAAACCACTCAATGATTATTCCTTCTACCTTGTTAGTTACTAGTTTGAGGGGGATCACCTTCACCCACACATGGGGTGATGACATCTTATTTTTGTCAAAGCATCGCTTACCAATACAAGAAACACAACAAAAAGGGAAAAATGTAGACACTAAAATTAGGTCACACTCCCCTTGGTCCCCGTTAAATAAATACCTTGAACACATCCACCTAGCCATGGCCCCCTTCACCCTACTATAATATTAATTTAATTAATTAAATTAAATTAATTCATTATCCTCACAATATTTATTATTTAAATATTCTAATTGGGATAATGCCCACATATCCACCTCACCTAGACACCTCATCTAGCCACCTCATCCTAAGGCCTATTCTTAGTAAGTTGCCATAACTAACTAAGACCTACCCAAACCCTAAAAATCAATGCCTACATTCCCTCTAACCACATTCCCACTGTTAGAAGGAGATTTCCATGCTAATCCGTAGGGTAAAACAAAATGAGATCCCAAAAAATCAAGGGGATCTGCCTAGTTTAGTAAACCTAGGAAATCCCACCCTAACCGACACTGGTTACCCTTAACCGCCACCAGTTAAGCCGGAACCACCGTCGGTTACCATTTAACTCCCAAAACAACCTTATTTCAAGGTTGGCACATTTTTGAGAGAGAGAGAGATCTTCTGAGAACAAGTGACGAAACCAGAGCTGCATGCAAGCATAACTAGCATCCGTACAAACCTCAAACCACCCATAGCGATGATCAAAGCAATCACACAACCACCTACCTTCACGGGAGCATCCGAGGAAGCACCAACACTACACCAAGTTCATTTGATCACCCACCATTACCAACTAGGCATCAAGTTCATACAAACAAGTAAGTTTGTTAACCTGCATTGGTTCCTTGTCATTTGAGCTAGATCCTTTTACATTTGTTATTAGTTTCTACTTTCATTTCCATTCCCCACCATTTTACCTCCATGCAAACTTGACCATCCTTTTTCCCACACCATTGAACTATTCATATCCGGACTTTCATCATTCTGTGCATATCCAGGGATCGACACGAATCTCGACATTTCCCTTCCACCTTCATCTAATCTCGGATCTATCACCCACCAAGTTTTATTAAGTCTCTTATACCCCAACCATACCGATGCGGTCACCACCCATAACCATCGCTGGTTAACCTAAACCGATGTCGGTCTCTGTATCTTTTACTAGAAACCTAGATCAGAGCCTAAAACCACCACAAAATACCCTAAACTGACTAGAATCTGACCCTGACCAATAACAATATCCTGACAATGACCTTGACCTTCAGATTCAATCATAGCCTAGCTTGTTGTAAATGAATTTTCTTATTGTAGATGAATGAGATACCTAAATCATTTCAATTATAGTAGGATTTACTTTATTACCAACATTAAGTTGTTTTAACAAAGTGTATTGATAGCCATCTAGGAAGTATCACACTTCCCGGATCTAGACACGCTAAAGTGACCCATGCATATATTGTTTAACTTTTATTTGGTCGTCTTGAGTTCCATTACAGGTAGTTCCTCCAAGCAAAAATGAATCTATCATGATCATTTGTGGATTCGGAATTCATACGCGTGTAAGAACCTATCAACCAACATCTCAACGAGGTATTCCTCCTATGCCCATTACCCTCATTTGTTTCATCATTTTCTAAGAAACACTCCAAAATCGGGTGAAACAACATCATCAAAATAAAATCTAAGCTATACTCATGGAAGCTAAGCTACACTATCATGACATCATATCATCTAATCACAATAAAAAACATGCTATAATACAACATCTCATACCCATATGTGGTGTTAAAAAGGTCCATCATATATATCATAAATCATCATAATGTCCATAAACAATAAATGTATCTCGAGAAAACTTGTATACATCCTGGTATGTCATCATGGGCATTAATAAAAAAATATGAGCCTTCATCACGAGGAATATGCAAAAACATACATACATACATGCATGCATGCATACATACATACCTACATACGTACATACATACATACATACATACATACATACATACATACATACACACACACACACACACACACACACACACACACACACACACACACACACATATATATATATATATATATATATCATACCCTATATCTAGAGTCATCCATGACTCTCTTCTACACCAGGACTACCTTACCTATGACTAGGTGGTGTAGTCACAAAATCATGCACTTTAGACATTATTTAGTCTCGGTCTCATACTACTAGTCATATGGTTTTGAGTGAAGAAAGTATTAATTAACCCATGTCCTTTGGCCATTTTACTTTGATTTCTATTGTCACTACCAACCTCTAGTACATACTTTCCCAATTTATTTTTGTCATTTGACATCATTTTACCTTTGATTGGGGCATCCAGGTCTAGTACTTAGGGTGCCCAAGCACCCTGGTCCCATTCGGGAATCTTTATCCTTTTACACTTTCTCGCCACTTTTTGGGCACTTTTTGACTATTTGAGCTTCTCATATTTTTAGTGGTTAGCCTTTTGTGGTTAATTACAAAATTAGAACAAGATATCCATATAAATATAAAGTTATGAAACCACAAGTGAGGGACCAAGCACTAAACACTAATATCATCACCTAAGGTTGCATCTATCAAAGGCTCCATTTATAACCATCTAGCTCCATCACAAGGCACAAGGTTGGTTCATTTGCATCACACTACATAGGAGGGAAGTTTATTCTATTCCATCCACCATTTTATTAAATCTATACATAGTTATTTTTCACTACTTTCACAAAGTGCAACTAACATAAGAGCACCTAGGGCATGATTACACACACAAGAACATAGAACTACATTGGATCTGAGATGTAGTGCAACACTCAGTTAGTAAGTCCACCATTGTGGTAGTTAAGATCAATCGAACCCCTTCATATACATACTTATTTTTTTAGGGGTGCGATGCTCGTCTTGGGGTCTTGCGGGTCTCTTATTCATCACCGATTACCGTGCAACATACATTTGAGTACAACAAAGCTAGTGTGATAAGAAGTGAAGGTAGGAAACCATCAAGTGAAACCATAGAGGAAGGTTACAGATAAGTTTCACAGACTAGGGTGCCCATATCTCATACTAGGGTGACCATAGACACCCCTATACCTATCTAGGCATCCCACTCCACTTAGATTTCCTAGATCTACTTTTTTTCTAGACTTTGGCATTATCATTTCCTCCTCCCGTTTCTTCATTCATCTCCGCAACATAGTCCAACAAGATTTTTTATTTAGAAAAAAATTGTCTTTACCCCTCTTGCACATTAGGGTTCACATTTCTACTTTATTAGTTACTTGGGTCATTTTATTTATACATTTATCTGTCATTTATTGTTATCCTTAACGTTGGATTAACTATAGAATTGGATAAAATTCCACATTTTAGTTAATAATTTTGGTGAACCTGATCTTCGAATACCCTTTTTCCTTGGGCATTTCAGTGTATGCCCATCACTCGTAGTGTTTTTTTGGATCTTTTCAATATTTTGATCTTCCTTCTTTCACTCGTAGGGAATACAAATCCATGGTTGATACCTTACATCTACGGATATCACCTTTGATAATCCGTAAATAATTCACAATATGTTCCTCTCTATGAAATAGAAATGATTAATAGTGAAAAGTCCTATGATGAAGACACTAATGTTGACCAAGATCAACTCAACACCATTACTAAATTTAGACAAGATTTGCATGATCATCCCACTCATCTTCCATATGTCCTACATTCTTTACTTCTTTGCTAAAAATGTGTGTAATGTTTCCATCTCTATAGTTTCTCCTTCTTCAGCTCTCGTGGTCTCCACCCCACCCATTTATGTTTTAGCTTCCATTCCTACTACTACCACTCCCATCATCCCCCTATCACACCTAACATGCAACTCGTCTCTTCTTCTTCTAATACTCTAGATCTAACTTCTTTGTATAATGATTTGTAAAACCAAATTCGGAAGCTACAAATTGCTACTACTTGCACATCACCATCTTTAGAATCTACATCATTGTTGTATACTCCTTTCACACCTGTTATATCTACCTATCCCTTATCACGTAATTTTGTCTCTCTAAAATTACCCATCTTTAAAGGCCATGGTGATCTATAAGAACATCTCTGTTCTTTTCATGTAGCATAACTAGACTATGCAGATGACTCTAAAGTACTAGCTAAGATTTTTCCTCATAGCTTACAAGACTATGCGATGCATTGGTTTCATCACCTACCTGTCCATTCGGTAAACTCTTTCATGCATCTTGTCAATTATTTTCTTTCACACTTTTCCACTAACATTATCTCTAAGATATCTTATCCCCAACTTACACAAATCAAACAGGATATAATAAACACTTAGTAGATTATGTCTTATGTTATAAAATCAATTTAGCCAAGATGTCCAATATACTAGCAAATGTTGAGCTTCAAGATTTATTCATTCAAATTATCTTACCACCACTTCAAGAAAGTGTTCTCTTTGAGACCTCTCCTTCATTCGACCAACTCTGTCATACTCTTAAGCTACGTGAAACCAAGATCTTAGCTATAGGAAAACTTAAGTATCAGGAACAAGTATCATCATCCACACATTTTCTAGGTAAATCAACATTCAAGCCCTTTATGACTAAACCATTGGATAAAAAGTCATTATTAATGCAAGTATCCACTACTAACAAGCTTCAAGTGCAATCAAAATGACATATATTCACTAAGTTTAGTATTCCCCCACATATTTTACTACCAAAACTTATCGAAAGTAACCTTATCACACTACCCTCTCCACTACAAATTGACCCATCTTGACCAACATGGCATAATTTCAACAAACATTCCCATTGTGACTATTATCAATGTGTAGGACACTCTATCAATCATTGTTACTAATTACGATATCTCATTGAAGATTTGATTGAAAATGGTCAAATTAAGCTTCCGGAATATGCAACATCTCCACATGTCAATGAAAATCATAAGCTAAAAATATTTAACAACCCTCTACCCAAACATGATACAAAAACAATTGACTCATTTGCTAATTATGTATACCACATAGTGTCTCCTCCTATTTCATGGGCCCTTGAATTTTTATTTACACACACCGACGCTTCGCCGCCTTTGGTTATCTCTTTTTCTAACCATGACTATCATGTAACTTTTAAATCTGATCACCTACATATCAATGCATCCATTGGCTCAATCCCCATCAATAATACTAAGGTTGACCCATCGTGGCCTATTAGCACATGCTCTATTCCATTTCTTGATGTCATCAGTTACCCTTGTTCAAAAATTGAATACCCTCTCAACAAACTCTATGGTGTCGTTAAATTACACATTACATTTGGTTCCCTCAATTTTCTTGTCCTTTTCCTTATTAGGAAAATAGTCGATGGTTGTGACATGCTACTCGGACTCAATTGGATTCATAGGTCTCAGTCCATCATCTTTATGAATTATTTGCGACTCAAATTTATTCATAAAAATTAGGTTATATCTATTGATGGTGTATCCCCATCTATTCCATGATCGTCATCATGCACATTAATTCACACATCTTCCAATCATCTAACACATCACAATCTGCATTACTAAAATAACAATATACTCTTAGTTCATCTCCTCGTACACCTTTTGTGTGACCCGCCACTAAGCTAGTTCTACACATAGGCATAGGCCCATTACACGCATCTCGACATAGGCCACCACGTCATTTCATTCCACACGAGTTTCCATCACCTCCACATTCATATTCACGTAGATATCCATCACCTACAAATTTTATGATGCCTACGTGGTCAACATATATTCATCCATTACATGCATATAGAATTCATTTATTTTTGCAACATTTATCTACTACACCACCATTACTCGAGCATGGTCATATGATTTCATCACCAAATTCATTAGATGAAGGACCTTCATCCTTCACCATCATTAGATAGATCATTCACTCATACACACTTGGGGGGCATAACATTCAAACCCCCCACCTAACAAACATCGTACATCACAACATACCATATTCCTAGCATACACATATCACATCCTCATCACATTGCATGCCCATCACACTTATACTAGCACCAAACATTTCCCGATGACATGCTCTTGTGCTTCTATTCACACTCGACTCTTGAGAGAATACTCCGGATGAACCCCACACACTACACCATAGTTTCTACACACTACCTCTATTTACACATCGTGTGTCATACATCTTGCATTCCACATTCTACATTTAGTCTACATTGCACATCTTCACATCATACATCATATTACTCTTCATCATACAAGTGTCATACTCTTATTGTTTACGCATCTAGCATTACATACTACTCATACTACATGGCGTGCATCTTACACTTTTTTACCTACATACACATTTTGCATTACATCTTATACATCATACACTACACATCTTACATATCATATGGTCATCTACTCATCACACATACTACATTGTCTTACGTATGCTGCACTCACTACCCTATGATGCACTTTAGTTCATCGGTCAATACTTGAATACCGAGGGTTTAAAAATAAAATGGATCTTATCATACACACACGTTCATCACTTGACCTTATATCATGTACCATTACTAGGTTAGTGACATACGCTATAGGATAAATGGTCACATATTCCTTCATCTTGTAGTGGTATACACTTTAAGCTACATCACCACTCCCTCTATTCATTTTATATTAATATATGCTTTAGGCTAAATAATCACTCCTACACTCATCTTTTCGTGACATACGTTTCAGTTATAAGGGTCACGTAAATATCATCTCTAGGTCTCATATCATCAATACAAATACACATTCATCAAAATGTGTTAGGCACAACACAAACTCCGACCATTTCTCGATGACGTAGTCTCGTTTGTGATTCATTCTTGACTATTGAGGGAAATACTAAATGAACCTCACTTCATACACTTCCATTCACTCGGGGGGAACCCAGCTCCTATCATCCATCTACATTCCATTATATCCATCGACAACATGTTGTATATATTGGTTGCTTTTACTATTTCTTGCATTTGCTTGTATATGGTCTCTTTATTACACATGCTAGTTAGATTTCTTGTATATCATCATCTTTACCATCCACACATGCACATTCATGTATTTTTCTAGTTGTGATCATAGATATAGGTATCTTGTATGCAACATGGATGCTCGTCTTATACTACTCCTAAAAGCAGTCACTAGGGGCATCCACATTCATCTCTTCTACATACTATTGTTTCATTTTGTACTTAGCACTTTTCATTACTTTCTTATACATGCTTTTGACATATTGGTTATATTTCTAACATGTTAACGAGTGCTTCATGTGCAACATTTGTTTTACATGATTACTTAGTTCCATGGCTAACTATTTTTGTACTTTCTTCTTTGTTTGCTACTATATGCAAGATTTTCCCTTTTGTTTGGTGTGCACACTTATTTTTTGTATGCAGCCATTATGGCCTTGAGTGTCTTGCAACATTGTGAGTGGTGTCCCATGTTTGCAACCCACTTTAGTGGTCTATATTGCTTTCTTTCATGTTTTTCTTGCACTCTAGATTCTGATTGTTTGTGTAGCATATATTTTCCTTTTACATGCATGTTTTTTTGTACTAACACTTACTTCTAACCACTTGTTTGCATGTGCCTTGGTTTCTACCAAGTGCATTCCCTTCCCCCTAAAGGTAATAGTTTATACAATTGGTCCTCTTTTGGGGCTGCATTCTCGTATTGGTGACATCGTATGCACTCCCAAAGAAGGGGACATCATTTGGAGTTTTACATACTACACAACACTTCTACACTGATTCAATTCAATTCATTTTCTACCCTTGGCATTATGGGTTATATAATGAGTGGGTTATACACACAGATTTTACGGGACATGATTGTCCTTAAAATTATAGCGAGCTATTACGAGTTTAGAGGACACAACATGATTTCCTCTCTACACTACTTGACTAGTGATGTCGAGATCCCCCAAAAATTAGGTAGTATAGAGATCTCTTCACACAACTTCAAGGAAGTAGTTACAGGTTGGAGAATAACACAAATTTCTTCCTACACTTATTTGGCTAGGGTGGCATGAGATCACCCAAAAAATTACAAGAAAGTATATCCTTTTACACTCTTTCTTCTCATCACAAATTAGGTACACATGATCCTTTTACATTTTCATTTCCATTACATAGTATTTTTACTATTTACATGCATTTTTAACATATATACATGCATATTTGACTACTTGATCGTCTTCTCCTTACAGGTCCAACCGTATGAGAAGAAAGCAAGCGTTAACAAAAACAAGAAACTACAATAAACAACGTCAATAACAACACTTTGCAACAACACACACCTCATACTAACCATGTAGGTACATCATAGACATCGGAAACTAGACATGTATTTCCACCCTAGGTTCACTCTCGCCACTTTTTTCACTTTTACATCTTTAGTTTCCACGCTCCACTATTTTCTCATTCCACGCTTTGTCTAGTCCATCGGCACACTTTCTACATCACTCTATATGGACATCAAGTAAACATCTCTATCTACTTGATATTATCGAGTGTTTCGCTCACCAACATAAAGTGGGGGAAAATGTAGTCACAAAATCACACACTTTAGACATTATTTAGTCCCGGTCTCATACTACTATTCATATGGTTTTTGAGTGAAGAAATTACTAATTAACCCATGTCCTTTGGCCATTTTACTTTGATTTTTGTCATCACTTCGACCTCTAAAGCACATTATTTCCCAATCTATTTTTTTCATTTGATGTCATTCTACCTTTGATTATGGCATCTAGCCCAAAATTGGTGCACCCTAAGTGCCTTGGTCCCATTCGGGGCATTCTTATCCTTTCTATAGTTTTCTTTCACTTTTTGGTACTTTCTAACCGTTTGAACTTCTCATTATTTTAGTGGTTGTCCTTTTTGGGGTTAATTAAAAAATTAGAACAAGAGAACCATATAAATATAAATTTATGAGACCCTAATGAGGGACCAAGAACTAAGCACTACTATCATCACCTAAGGTTACATCCATAAAAGGATCCATTTGCATCCATCTAGCTCCATCACAAGGAACAAGGTTGGGTCATCGCATCACACCGCAAAAGAGAGAAGTTTATTCTATTTCATCCACCATTTTATTAAATTTCTACGCATAGTTATTGCTCGCTACTTTCAAAAAGTGAGACTGCACAAGAACACCGGGGCATGATTACAAACACAAGAACATACAACAAAATCAAGTCTCGAGATGTAGTGCAATGCTCAATTAGTAAGTCCACCGTTTTGGTAGCTAAGGTTAGTTTGAACCTTTCATATGAATCTTTATTTTTAGGGGTTTGATGCTAGTCTTGGGGTCTTGCAGGTCTCTTCTTCATCACTAATTACTAGTGACATATATATGATTATAGTGAAGCTAGTGTGATAGGAAGCAAAGGTAGGAAACCATCAAACAACACCTCGGAGGAAGGTTACATAGATGTTTCACAGACCAAGGCACCCATATCTCGCCTAGGACACCCACAGGTGCCCATGTACCTATCCAGTGTCCCGGTTGACTCATATTTCCCAAATATCCACTTTTTGGACTTCAGCGTAGTTGTTTCCTCCTATTTCTTTATCCATCTCTCGTGACAAAATCCAGCAAGCTCATGAAATTAGCTAAGTTCTTTCTTAACCCCTCTTGCACATTAGGGTTTACATTTCTACTTTCTTATTTACTTGGGTCATTTTCTTTATACATTTATCTATCATTTAATGATGTCCTTAATGTTAGATTAACTATATGAATAGATAAAATCCACATTTTAGTTAATCGGTGGAGGCATCTATATCGACCACACCGATCTCACAGCATCTGTGACTTCGTAGATCGAAACCCGACTACTAGCTATATGTTAGAGCTCTCTCGACCCTCTCGTACTTGTGACTTAATATAAAACCCCTGTAGTAATCAACCTCTCTAGATACCACTACAAGGTCTAAAATCACATCTCTAATATCACCAAACACGCCACACAATGTAAATCTTCTCGCTCTATTGTCACCTTCTATAATTGGATCCTCATCGATCCTTCTTGATGGTCACCTAATCCCTATATACAGTCCTCTATTGTACTTATTGTTTCATTATACCCCGATTTTATACACTCGATCTAACTATCTCTGGAGAGTCTATATGGTGATCAAGGAAACATCACCTTGCATCATAGCTCTGTCTCTCTCCACCTATAATTGCCCAATGATGACACACCTACTAATCTTGGAACTAATACCTATGGTAGTACATGTGCCCTACCTCTTCTATATCCTCGGTCACTTCCTTTTCTTGTTGGTACACATGTACTAGATGGTCTAGGTGGTGAAGGTGGCATCTGTAATGGTACCTATTGTCACAGTACATACATCTATAAACCTAGAACCTATTATGACACCGATGTAAAACATGTTGAGTTACCTGTTGTATGACTGATGTAGTGCTTTTGTACTACTTGTGTTACATGAACCTATTAAATAACTTTTCCACTTTGGAATGTGAGGACCCTATACCTATACCTATCTTTGGTGGCCCCTGTCACACTTGAACCTAAAGACCATGCACATGTGCATAACACTATCGCTTTACCTTTGCCTCCTCCTACCCAAGTATAGAACTATCTCTCTGTCATTATGGCCCACCCATGATCCGTAAACTTTCAACTTTGGAATAATTCACAAATCACAATAATTCGTTGTTGTTTACTTTCTATTAGAAATAATAGAGAAATCTAGTGAATGAATTATAATTGTGCTTAGAATCAATAATTACACAAGAAAGGGAAAGGACATAGAACTCAAACACCAACAATTTTATCCTGGAAACCTCCAATGGAGGAAAACCAGTCGGGAAGGGAAATTGCTCTTTCTTCCCACTTCTATTGGCCAATTCAAATCACAAGTACATAATTTACAATAAGTATGAAAGGGAAGTAGATAATATCTCAACACTTCCTTTCAGTTACTTGCTTGCTCTATCTCAAACTCCTTTCTTCCTCAAAAATACAATTTCTAGCACTAAGACTTCTTGCTCACTTGCTCTCATGCTTCGATGATCTTCTACACTTCTACAATCATGAATTTATAGCCTTTCTCATGTCCTCCCATGCACTGGAGAATGGGAAAGGTCATGAAGGTGAAGGGAGACGAACACCCTTTCAAATTCAGAAGTTGTTCGTTTCGAATTTTTCTTTCTGTCCGTAATGGACAGACCGCCGCCCTATGTAGATAGGTAGTTTTGTAACCACCGCCTTGGCTGAGCGGTGGTTCTGTGATCACCTCTTTGCATGGGGTGACGGTCTTGTTACTTAAAATATAGAACCTCTGTTTAATGTTTTCCTTCCTTGTGCTGACTATTTCTGATGAAGTAGAGTTTTTCTGGATCCCTATGGATCACACCTCCCCTTCTTAGGAGGCTTTTGGTCCCACAAAAGCTTAGTGGGGGAGTAGATGAGGAAACAATTCCCTCACTTTCTCCTTTGAATACCACCGGGCCTGCCTTGGTGTCTTTCCTTTCAGTCCAATCTGCCAAGACTCTTGTGGACCTCTTCTAGTCTCTCTGACCTTCTGTTGTAGTACTACATCCTCCTCCAATTCACCTTGTGAGTCCAAGATGCAATCCTTGATGGAAGGTAGCAATTGTAGTTCTTCATCTTCATCTAGCATGGATGGCTCATATAGGTGCAAGTTCTCATAGTTTACTACAAAGTACATCCTCATGAATGATGGAAAATCAAGTCAAAAAGCATTTTCTCCAATCTGCTCCAATATGGTGAAAGGTCCATATCGTAGTGGCTTGAGCTTCCATGCTTGACCTTGTAGTCTCTCCTTGCTCAAGTAAAGCCAAAATTTATCTCCAACATGAAGCTTGTGTTCCCTTCTATGCTGATCATGCCTAGCTTTGTACTTCACTTGAGACTTCTCCAGTTGTTCTTTGACCTTGAGATGGATTTTCCAGATCCTCTCAATGAATTTGTTTGCTCTAGTCACCTCTGTGTCTCGTGTATCCTCCTCATCCTATTGTCCAACTACTATGTCCAGCAGATTCGTAGGTAGATATCCCAAGCATGTTTCAAATGGTGACTTCATGGTGGATGTGTGTACTACCCAGTTGTAGGAATGCTTGAATGTAGGCTAAGGACTCATCCCAAGTCCTTGGGTACTTACTATTATACCCTCTGATTAATTGTACCAAAGTCCTGTTTACCACCTCTATTTGTCCATCTGTCTACGGATGGAAAGCTGTGCTCCTCTGCAACTTGGTATCCATCTTGTCCCACAATGTAGTCCAAAACTTCCCCAAGAATATGGAATCCCTGTCAAAGACAATAGACTTTGGAAAACCAAAATGCACCCATACATTAGTAAAGAAAAGATCTGCTACCTCATGTGCTTTTACTATCTTTTTACATGCCATAAGAATACACATTTTACTAAATCTATCAACAACAACATAGAGATAGTCATGGCCATGTTTAGACATAGGTAATCCTCCTACAAAATCCATAGAGATGTCCTCCCATGGATGAGTAGGTACTGGTAAAGGCATATACAAACCTTCCTTCCTAGTCTTTGGCTTGCTAGTACAACAAAGTTTACATCCACGAATAAATTTTGATACTTCTTCTTGCATATTGGGCCAATATACATACCTTTGCAAGTGGGTTATGGTCTTACCAACACCAAAATGTCCTGCTACTTTTGAGGTATGTGCTTCCCTCATCAATAAAAGTCTTTCTTCCTTAGGCACACAAAGTTTTCCCCATCAGTAGAGCAGCCCATCCTTGAGATAACAATCTTCAATCCCTGTCCTTTCAGCCCCTTGGGACTGCAACTTTTGAAATGTCACCCCAAAGTCTTTGTCTTGGGCATATGCCTCTTTGTATGCTTCCTTCGTGAAGGGCTCGATCTGAGAAATAGTGGCCAAGCGGAGAATTTCTCCTATGTGGGTGGCCTAGACAACATGTTTGCCACCACATTTGTACTACCTTTCTTGTATTTGATCACCAAATGGAACTGTTGAAGGAACCCCTGTCATCACCAATCCAAAGACTATGATAATTCTTCACTAGGAACTCCTCGTGCTATGATTATTTACTAATGCACAGCCTTTAGTTTGGTGGATGTAATCTGGAAACAAAACAACAACATAACACAAGAATACCATCGACTATGATAAGATAGAATGATGACAAATCTGAAATATCAAAATAAATTATAATATTAACATGAAACTATTACAATCTCACCCATGAGGTACTTCAAGTGTTATTGACTTCACTTTCCTTTCACCAAGACTATGGGAGAAACTTTACAATTACACCTCTTAATGGCTTCTTCAACACACCTTTAAAGCGATGGCTTCCTTCGCACACTTCCTACAATATTTCTCACTACTTCCTTCTATGGTAAATGAGGGGGTGACCTCTCTATTTATAGAACTTCAAGCTTATCCATCTTATCTCTAAGATAGGATAAGAAATCCACTCTAACAAATCATATTCCATACCTTAACTCTTATCTGTACATGTAAGCTTATCTGTTAAGATAAGATAAACCTTATCATTTTACATGGGTTCCACATTTTTAGACTTTTTACAAATAAAATACACAAAATATTTATGACCTCACTCCTTGTCTTTATTACCAATATAATATTTCTAATTCCTAATCATGTAGACCCTACTTCTCTAATTACCCAAACTTTGACATTTTAACATTACCGGACCACTTACGACAAATATTTACTTTTTACAACATTCCTATTGTACTTTAGTTTATTACCGTACTCCACATTATTGGTGGCACCATCTTGTGGTCTTTGTTATCTTCTATCAGACGCTACTACTAATTATACTTAACAACATCCTATTCCTAATACATACATTAATGAAATAGAAATTATGGAGGAAAATTTTAGTGTCGACATCTTCCCCCTTCCTAGCTTCTACTCGTCCTCGGAGTAGACTATTCTAGTGCTTGGAAAATCTTCAACTTGTCATGGTTGACCCATTTCGTAATGGGAGTGCCATCCAATTCCTCTAGTCAGTACGTACCATTTTCATGCACAGCTGCTATTTTGTAGGGCCCCATCCATTTTAGAAGAAATTTTCTCTGTCTTCTTTTTTTGTATCTAGAATCATATACTAGAACCAAGTCATTCACATGAAATGGAGACCACAGGATCTTTTGATCAAAGTATTCCTTCTGCTTCATTTTCTTCTTATGACTTATATCCTTTGCTATTTCTCTTATTTCCTCTAGCAAATGAAGATGTACCAACCTTTCTTTTAATGAATCACTTTCATCCATCCTTTCATTTTCATAACTCTCACGGTGGAAATATCAAACTCAATAGGAAGAAGCTGGATCAATGCCATAGGCCAATTTGAAATGGGGAGTATCTGTTCTTGACTTTGATGTTGCCCTATATGCCCACAATCTTTGAATGAATCCTTTTATCCCATTTATGTACCTCAAGGCTGCATCTTTTGCTAAAATTTGACACAACACAAAATTTGTTCGTTCCACTGTCCATTTGTGCTTGGCTTGTATGTTGTTGCCTTCCTGTGCTTAATAGAAAACTTATTGACTAGGGCTTCTACCACCTCATTAATAAAGTGGCTTCCTTGATGCATTTACAATTTCTAATGGGCAACCAAATCTGGTGACAATGCATTCATACATGAACCTTGCCACTTCATCCATGGAAGTTGTTTTCAATGGCCTAGCTTGACCCACTTGGTTAAATAATCGTGGCAACTACAATATACTTATTTTGGTGTGATGTAGTTGGAAGTGGACCTACAATGTCTATTCCCCACTTTTCAAAGGGACCAAGGGAAGAATAGGACATAATGGAGTGATGAAGTCTTACGGTTACCATGTGTTTGACAAATATCACATGTCTTACAATAATTATAACAATATTTAAAAAGAGTGGGCCAATGATAACTGCATCCAAGATCCTTCTTGTTGTAAGTTGTCAGAGAAGTGCCCTCCACATGTACCATTGTGGAATTCTTATAGCAGTTCCTTCCCTTGATCACGTCCATTTGCCCTCTTATCTTTGTCCATCGAGGTCCTATTCGAAATAATACTCCATGCGAGAATAGAATATGGATGGTGGCTTGAGTAATCTTTCTCTTAGTCTTTGCATTGGCACCATCGGGAAACTTGAATTCATTCGAGATAATTCCAAATATCTATGTATTCACTAGGGATTGTGTCGAGGATAACAATCTTTGCATCGGGAAATCATCATCATCACAAGATGATCCTAAACCATCATAGGCTCGAGAGAGTGCATCTGCATTGACATGCTTCTTTCTGGCGGCCTATCTATAATATCAAATTCAAAATCTTGTAGCAAAATTATCCATCTTGTTATCCTCTCACGATGGGTTAGGCTTATTTATAATATATTTTAAAGCTTGATGATACATACAACTATAAATTTTTGCCCTAGCAAGCAATTTCTAAACTTCTTTACAGCAAAAATGATAGCTAGAGCCTCTTTTTGATTCTGGTATAATTTACCTCAAAGCCTTTGCTCATTTATCTGCTCCCAAAGTAAATTGGATGTTGATTCCCATTTTCATCCTTTTGGCTCAAAGTACTTTCTAGTGCTGCATCTGAGGCATCAGTGTACACAATGAATGGCTTGCTCCAATCTAGATTCTTCAAAACAGGTGAAGACACCAGGGCTTCCTTTAATTGTCCAAAAGCTTCATGCGCCTTATTTCCTAGTTCATAAGTAACATCCTTCTTCAAGAACTGGGTTAGTGGCTGTGCAATCTTTGAGAAATTCTTGATGAACCTTCTATAGTAACCCACATGGCCTAAAAATGATCTCAACTTACTTCTATTAAGAGGAAATGGTAAATCTTTGATTTTTGAAACTTTATCAGGATCAGTACCAATACCATCTCTGGATACAACATGCCCTAACAAAACTCCTTTAGAACATCCAAAGACACACTTTGTAGGGTTTAGTGAGGCTTGTGCTTCATCTAACCTTTGAAATGCTATCTCCATTTGGTGCAGGTGGTCCAAATTGCTCCCATAGATGCAAAAATCATCCAAGAAATACTCGATGAAGGTCCCAATGTAGGGTTCGAACACCCTATTCATCAATATTTGGAATGTTGTTGGGCATTACATAACCCAAAAGGCATAAATCTATAAGCAAATGTTCCCCAAGGAGTGGTGAACGTGGTCTTGACTGATCTTTTCTGCTATACGAACTTGGTTATAGCATTTATATCCATCAAAAACTATAGCACTCATGGCCGACTACTTCGTCCAAGATCTGATCTGAAAATGGAAGAGGGTAATGATCCTTCTTTGTTGCCTTATTGAGCTTCCTGTAATCAACACAAATGCGTAGCTTCCCATTTTTTTTATTGAGATCACAATGGGAGAAACCCATTCTGAATTCTCCATAGCAAATATGAATCCTGCATCAAGTAACTTATCTATTTCTTCTTTTACAGTCTTGGAAAAATTAGGATTCATTCTATATGACATTTGCTTTATGGGCTTAGCAGCATCTACCAGCTCAATACAATGTTCTACCCAACTTACTTGATGGAGTTCCTTATAATCAAAAGTGAATAGGTGTATGTACCTTGAAAAAGATTTGGAGGTAGGATTCCTTCTCACTCTCCATCACGGCATCACTAATCTTTATTTGTTGGAGACGATCATCAACTTCTTCTTGAGATAATTTTATGGGTCATGAGTTGGTGTATTTGGAAGGATATCCATGGTGAAACATCCACCTTGCTTTCTTCATCTTGAGTGTCCACTTCTTTTGGTACTAGAGTAATCGAGAGGATGTCCAATCATCGGTTTCATCACTTGAATCCACAGGTTACGCCTTATGATGTTGAGGGATCACATTTATCTTCACCCTCTCTCTACCACATCCAAGTGTCATGAAACCTTCATTCCGGTAGTTTCTTGCATGAAATCTCCTTAGCCATGGTCTTCCCAGCAGCATTGGGTGCACTTAATAGTACCATTTTCATCACGAAAGTCTACCACACATACCACACCCATAACAAATATTGCCACATTTGAAACTACACCTTGGTTTAGTTTTCCTTTATTTAATGACCTTAACATAAGTGTTGAAGGGCGATCAATTTTAAACCCAACATATTCATTACTGAGACTCGGTCATTACATTAACACATCACCTCCATCAACTAAGACATCATGAATTGAAATACCATTACATAATACCTCGGCTTGTGGAGCATAGGGATCTGCCTCTGCCTCCAAAACAGGGACCTCAACTTCCTTCCTTCTTCGAGCATTGAGTCCACCTCGCAACTCCCACCTCTTCTCAGAAGACATAGCCAAGAGTTGACCATATGTAATATTTGCAAGGCCTTTTGGATAGATCTTCCAAGATGGAGTATGGTCCTTGCCCTGTGAAATTAGAAAATCCTGCACACCCAACTTTCTTCTCTTATGTTTCTTACTAGTTTCTTCTTTCATCTTCTTAGGATCATTTCCATCTTGATTATCTTTTTCTTTCTTTCTTTTTGTTACAAACACATCTACTTCATTATTTCTGCTCTTATCTACTACATCAAAAGAATTCACAGGTGCTTTTCCTTTATCATTATCTCCTTTACCAGATGTAGAAGTTCTATCTAGACAATTATACTTATAATGACCCTTTTATAACAACCATAACAAATAAATTCAGAAATATTTCTTTTTGGACCTCTATCTCCTCCCTGAGAACTAAATTCCTTTCCTTGAAGAAGATTAATAGTTAACTGACCCATCTTTTTGAGAAAACCTTCATACTCAGTAGATGTACTAGGAGAAATATTTGTGCTCACCGGGAGTGGTTGTGGATTCTAGACCAAAGGTCTTTGGTGTAGGTTCTACTTTAGCAACAATTTCTTTGGGCTCCTCTTCCATGATTTCTTCTTTCCTTCTTGCAATCTCCTTTGCTTGTTCAATGGTATTTGGGCGGTCATACTTCACTCGTTGTCGATCTCGGCTTCATCCCAAGAATGAAGTGCTTACTGAGAGGAGATTATCCACGCCATTCATCAACCCATCCGCTAATCCTTCCTTCCAGATACGGGCATCGAGCTTCCTCCTTAGCTCTAGAACACAAGCATGATAATCCCTTATCTTCTCCTTCTCTCCTTGGGACAGCTTTGTGATCTCGATCATGAGATCTGCATATTTCATTGTTCACCAAATTCTTCAAGAAAACTTTCGGTTAATAAATCTCATGAATTTTTCACATTATCACCTAGTGTTTCAAACCACCTAAGTCTTTGAACCATCCAAAAAGGTAGGAAAAAATTCAGTCCATTGTTCCCTTCTTATAAGGCCATTACAAATACAAGATCGCTTAAACTCTTGAATGAAAGAAGAAGCATCTTCATTAGATTGAGCTGAAAAAACAGGAATCTTTCCCATTTTCAAAAGTAACCACCATGAAATACCAACTCACAAGTACAATCAACAAGACTTATGTGTACAAATAATTGGAATCACTATACTAGAAAGTGACTTTACACCTTTCTACAGTAAAATAGAAATGACCACGGTAAACTATGGTAAAACTTGACTTACTGCGGTAAAAAACTGACTTTATTGTGGTAAACACTATTCACGGTAAAAGTGAAGTTCTTTGCGGTAAATACTATTCATGGTAAAAAGTGACTTTACTGTGGTAAATACTATTCCAGCAAAAATGACTTTACCATGGTAACTACTATTCATGGCAAAAATGACTTTACCATGGTAACTACTATGCACAGTAAAAACAAGGTTACCCTCTAATTGATTTTTGACTAAGTGGGAATATCTCTCCAGAAAATCCACCAACAAGGAATGGTCCCGGCAACGGAACCAAAATGTCATCACCAATCCGGCACTATGATAATTCTTCACCGGGAACTCCTCGTGCTATGATTATTTACTAATGCACAGCCTTTAGTTTGGTGGATGTAATCTGGAAACAAAACAACAACATAACACAAGAATACCATCGACTATGATAAGACAGAATGATGACAAATCTGAAATATCAAAATAAATTATAATATTAACATGAAACTGTTACAATCTCACCCATGAGGTACTTCAAGTGTTATTGACTTCACTTGCCTTTCACCAAGACTATGGGAGAAACTTTACAATTACACCTCTTAATGGCTTCTTTAACACACCTTTAAACTGATGGCTTCCTTCGCACACTTCCTACAATATTTCTCACTACTTCCTTCTATGCTAAATGAGGGGGGTAGCCTCTCTATTTATAGAACTTCCAGGCTTATCCATCTTATCTCTAAGATAGGATAAGAAATCCACTCTGACGAATCATATTCCATACCTTAACTCTTATCTGTACATGTAAGCTTATCTGTTAAGATAAGATAAACCTTATCATTTTACATGGGTTCCATATTTTTAGACTTTTTACAAATAAAATACACAAAATATTTATGACCTCACTCCTTGTCTTTATTACCAATATAATATTTCTAATTCCTAATCATGTAGACCCTACTTCTCTAATTACCCAAACTTTGACATTTTAACATTACCGGACCACTTACGACAAATATTTACTTTTTACAAAATTCCTATTGTACTTTGGTATTACCGTACTCCACATTATTGGCGCACTGCATCGACGTGCGCTATTATCTTCTATCAGACGCTACTACTAATTATACTTAACAACATCCTATTCCTAATACATACATTAATGAAATAGAAATTATGGAGGAAAATTTTAGTGTCGACACCCCATCCATTTGTAGTGCCTTGCCCTACCTGCAATTTAGATTGTGCTTGCAAATATTAGAGAGGTTTGTGGTCAGTGTGCACAATAGTTTCTTTACCCATCAAATAGTGTTTCCATTTTTTAATTGTCGAACTAGTGCATACATTTCTTTATCATATCTTTGAATATCCTTTAATTACTTAAGTGAAAGTTTCATAATGATAACATACAATTTTACCTCCTTGAAGCAACACTGCGCCCATAGCATAATCATTGCATCTGTCTCTACTTCAAAAGGATTTTGAAAACTAGGAAGAGCAAGTACTAGAGCATGACTAATCTTGTATTTCAATAACTCAAAGGATTTGTCTTGTTCCTTTTGATCAAAACCCTTACTCTTTGCGGTCACTATGTGTAGAGGTGCTACAATCGTGGAGAAGCCCGGAATGAACTTCCACATGTATTGTACTTCTCCCACAAAAATTCTAGTTTATGTGGATCTTGTTGGTGTTGGCCAATTAGAGATGGCTTCCACCTTCTTTGGATCCACTCGTAGCTCTCCTCCTCTAACCACGTGTCCAAGATAGACAAGTGATTGCTTGGCAAATTCACATTTCTTCATGTTACAAAGCAGTTGCTTCTCCCTGAGAACTTGCAAGACTTGCTGCAAATGTGTTAAGTGTTCTTCCCATGTGGCACTAAAAATCAAAATATCATCTAGATATACAATGACACATGAATCTATGAAATCCCGCAATACATCATTCATCAATCTCATAAATGTAGCGGGTGCATTACATAACCCAAAAGGAAGTACTAACCATTCATACAAACCCTATTTTGTTTTGAAGGCAGTCTTCCATATATCCTCCTCCTTCATCCTGACTTGGTGATAACCAGACTTGAGGTCCAACTTTGTGAAAAATTTAGCATGCTGAAGCTGGTCCAAGAGATCATCTATGTGGGGAAGTGGATATTTGTTCTTTATGGTGATCTTGTTCAAAGCATGGTAGTTGATGCACATTCTCCAAGAACCATCCTTCTTTGGCACCATCACAATAGGCAAACCGCATGGTGAGGTGCTTGGATGTATTACCCCTTGGTCTATTAGTTCCTAGAGTTGCTTCTTTACTTTAGTACTCTCAAGCAAGGATTTCTATACAACCCGATGTTCGGTAGAGGTGACTTTGACAATAGTTGAATCTCATGCTCTACTTCCCGTTTTGGTGGTAATCCACTAGGAGTCTGAAATACTTCCTGAAAAGACTGAATAATACTATCCAAATCTTGTTTTCCTTGGTTAGAAATTTCTGAAACTTCTACCCCATCTTGCTTATCTTTTAACAAAAGTAAACAAAACTGATTATGATTTTCCTGAATTAGCCATTTTGCTTGGTTAGCACTCACCATAGTAACCCATGTCTTATCGCTGGTGTGCCCAGATGTTGTAGCTGATCCCATCCTTGACCCATCTATACTAGTTCTCCCTTCTCATAAATATAGCATCCCTAACATACAAGTAGGGAATCCACGAATACCACATCAAAAGTATCAAGTGGAAAAACTTGATCTTCAAAAATATCTATATATTGGGAATTTATCCCAAACTTGACCCTACATCTTTTTGTTACCTAAATTTCAACACCCTTCTTTACCCAACCTAAAGGATAAGGGTGTGGATGCTCGTAAGTCTCAAGACCAAGATTCTTTACAACTGCCTTAGAAATCAAGTTAGATTGAGAATCGGTATCAACCAAAGCATTTACCTTAGTTCTCTTGATCTGGATTTTGATTTGGAATAGTCTACTCATCTCCTCTTCGTTGTCCTCGTTGGTGGCCGTGCATCCAAGCCTTTCATCTACATTAGAGTCATCTTCGATTTCTACCTCCCCCTCTGTCTTTACAGCTATCATGGACTTCTTTGAGTCCTTGGTTTGGTTCTTCGGATGTAACTGGATGCAACTTCCAACATGTAGCGTCAGTATGACCATTGATATCATAATTCTTGCAAAAATTCTTGGGATCTTTACAAGTATTTAAAGTAGTGGTAGCTTGTTTACCTTTCCCTTTCCACTTACTCTTATTACTTGTTTGCCCATAATCCTTTTTCTACTGATTTGTTGATTGCTTTACCCTTGGCTCTGCTTCTCCTTGCTTCTTCTCATCATCTATGTAGTATGCCTATACACATGCTTCATTGAGATCCTTGGGCTTTGTGGAGATAAATTTCCTTCGAAGGTGAGTGTGAAGTCCGACTAAGTATTTGGTTAGAATATCCTCATCCTCCAAGTCCATATTTAGCAACATGGCTTACCTCTGAAACTCGTAGTATAGTCCTACACACTTTGACCACTGCCTTGTCTAAAATACTGCCATTTAATCATTTGGTCAGTTTTATGGCCAATAGGATAAAAGTTAGCTCTAAGTAATTCCTTAAATTCTTGCCAAGACTTCACAGTAGGACGTTTCTTCCTTTCACAAGTAGTTAGATGGGTTTCCCACCAAACTAGAGCATGTCCCTCCATTTTGAGATGTGCAAAGGTGATCCTTTGTGCCTCAGTGACATTATGGACGCTAAAGTAGACTTCTAACTATTTCAACCATTTATCTAGCAACTCTACATCTACTTGTCCTTCAAAGCTTTTGATTTCGACTTTAGTCTCAACTTTAAAAGGAGTATGTTCAGATTTTACCTTCTCTCTTGTGTTAGAAGTCTCTTCTCCACGCTCTTCTCCATAATCTTCCTCATGGTGACTCTTGCCTATACCAAACTTTTCGGCTAAGCCTCGAACCACCGAGTCCATGGAGTCTTGTTTGACAGAAGCCGTCTTCTACAAATCTGCAAGTTCTTCTTGCCTTCTAAACATCCTATCCATCATGGTCTCCAACATCTCGATCCTCTAGACCAAGTTCTCTTCCTCCATTTCTCCCAGATTCTCTGTTTCCACTTCTTTGTAGAAATCTCTGGATCGCAAGGTAAAGGTTCTTCACCTTTAGATCTTGTCACTGTCATACAAATTCAAGAATGAATACCACAGTCCTGGATACTTGTTAGCTCTGATACCAAAATGATCCGTAAACTTTCAACTTTGGAATAATTCACAAATCACAATAATTCGTTGTTGTTTACTTTCTATTAGAAATAACAGAGAAAGCTAGTGAATGAATTATAATTGTGCTTAGAATCAATAATTGCAGCAAAGGGAAAGGACATAGAACTCAAACACCAACAATTTTATCCTGGAAACCTCCAATGGAGGAAAACCAGTCGGGAAGGGAAATTGCTCTTTCTTCCCACTTCTATTGGCCAATTCAAATCACAAGTACAGAATTTACAATAAGTATGAAAGGGAAGTAGATAATATCTCAACACTTCCCTTCAGTTACTTGCTTTCTGTCTTAAAATCCGTTCTTCCTCAAAAATACAATTTCCAGCACTAAGACTTCTTTCTCACTTACTATCATGCTTCGATGATCCTCTACACTTCTACAATCACGAATTTATAGCCTTTCTCATGTCCTCCTATGCAATGGAGAATGGGAAAAGTCATGAAGGTGAAGGGAGACAAACACCATTTCAAATTCGAAAGCTATTTGTTTGAATTTTACTTTCTATCCATAATGGATAGGACCGCCGCCTTGTGCAAATAGGTAGTTCTGTAACCACTTCCCTGGCTGAGCGGCGGTTCTGTGACCACCTCCTACACAGGGCGGCGGTCTTGTTACTTAAAATACAGAACCTCCATTTAATGTTTTCCTTCCTTGTGTTGACTGTTTCTAATGAAGTAGATTTTTTCTGGATCCTTATGGATCAACCCATCTTGTTATTGTTATCCCTACTATTAGAGTTGTCGGACATGAGAATAGTGATTCTCCTCGACATAATCATTAGATACCATGCAACATAACATGCACTCATTCTGGATCAACCACCTATGTGTGAGCATCCCACACTGTGAGATGACTCCAAAGAAGCTCCCTATAGCCACCGACACTCTGATCCATGTTCCAAAGTCAAATTTCTCATGTGCTACATGCCCATACCACTACTCCCCACTTGGTACACCCTATATAATTCCAAGTTTCTACTGGACTCTATCTAACCTATACATCTCCATTATGTGGTTGTGACTACCTATGATAAAGTGGTCCACCTCTCGTAATGCATAGCTCAATGGCATCTGTCACCCATTGATATAATTTAAATGGTGCCAAATCACCTTTCATAACTGGAAGTTTTCCAAATCTCTCCTATAGAAGGTGATGTCACCCATATGGGCTCTATGGCCCACCCTTACTGTCTCCCACACTCTGGATGACTAATCATCCATATGTCTAGCTCTCAAGCACCCCTAGTGGCCATCTAATGGCTATATGGTCACATGCTCATATTTGTAACAAAGCAAAGAGGGACTTAGGATCCTCATCCCCTTATATGCAATCAAATGGATATCCTGTATAAATGACCGAGGATACACTTGTCCCGTGAAAAATCTTACCCTCCATCAATCTTGCCACGAATCCTATCATCCCAAGATGACAATGTGTCTTGGCCTTATCGGAAGTAAGTAGTCATTGATTAGATCCATCAAATAAAATGGTAGTCAAACTACTCTCTTATCATCAAAAAAATGATAAAATTGTGTCATCCCCTCTTTGAGTATATCCTTTAATGAGAATACATCCCAAATATGTCCCCATATATGGGCCACATTCCCGTTGTACTCTACCAAACTTCCTTGTATTGGTACCCAACTGATCGATACACATCCTACAATGTCATAGTCATCTCCACTTTGTAGGCAATCTAAATGTTTTACTCTCATTATGCCACCATTCAACCAACATAGTCAATAAATAGTGGTCTAGTAAAATGTATGGCATCTCAACAATATAATCCAACCCCGTAGCCTCTAGTATTGCAACTAACCATCTCTCCTCTTACGAGAAAATTTCATCACGGAATGCTAGCAGGACGTCCATGACGTTCTTGCATGTCTAGTGCTAGCGGTCTCTCTTGCAATTCACCTAAAAACAACAATAAATCTCATTTCTTGACTTCTAAACTTCTATAATATTTCTAAAAATCATCTAAGGATGATATGCACAATTTGATATGCTAGCGGGTGCACTTTGACACTAGCGCATTCAATGCTAGCAAGTCTAGTTGAATGCTTAATGTATGCACACTACCATGTGCACTTTAATGGTCATACTCCTAGTTGTACATTAGCATGTTTAACACGTTAGAACATTTTCTTATAAACACTTATGATATCTCTTATACGCTAGTATGTGCATTTGTAGTGTTACGCTAGTGCACCCAAGTGCATGTGCTATCGTTCAAATTAATTTTTCCTATATTAAACAATAGTATTAACTAGACTCAAAATTGACATTTTTTGAGGTAGTTGCCATGATACCATCATTTGGTCTTCATCCGTACTCTCGGACGCAGATCGACATGATGTTTCATCTATTTTTGTCACACCATCTCTCCACAAACATAGATATCAGATATATCTCAAATAAAAAGGGTTTGATAACATAAATGGGTCATGATGCATTTCAACCCTCCCACCCTTCTAATTATACCCTCCGAAACCATAATTATTCACTCTTCTTGGCCCTTCATGGTCACAAACACTATTTTTTCTTTTCCATCAATTTTGTTTCTCTTCTCTCACAAAATTAACTTGCGTTTTGACGTGATGAATCATTTGTTTAAGATGTCAATTTTTTTGTCACTCTTTCTTCTCGCATGGGCATATTGATGCTTTCTAGAGAAAATATGGTATACCAAACACATTTTTCCCTTCTTTTAACCCACACTCTTCCAAAATTATCACAACTTAAAAAACAAAAAACCATATATTTAAAAACTTCAAAAAATCAAAATATTATAAAATTTAAAATAAAATCAAATATTCACAAAAATCTACTCAAAATTTTCACCACTTCAACAAATTGATGCAATTTTGATAAAATTAATTTTGTATCTATTACCCTAATAATCATTCCAACCTTATGACTATCTTAATCTATTATTTCCTTTGAGATATAACTTCACTTAGATAACTTCCATCATCAGATTGCTTTTCTCGCGGGTCCAACAAGAGTGTCACGAGGAGTTTCTAAGTATACTCCACTCTTCAATATGACCCTATTCCAATTCATTTCATAAGTTTAGTGTTTGGGATCATTTGCATATGTTTACTTTTCATTGTGGTACGTGTTAGGGGCATAGATAATTGTCTTATTTTACAACATTGTGTTGCATTGTTGATGTTTTCTTTTTAGACCAATTACAAGTAGTGTGATAACATCTTGGTTCCTTTATAACCCTGATGCTTGCACCTACTATGTTTATTGATTCATTTTCTTTTTTATCTTTTCTTTTCTCTCTGTGTGTTTTTTTACACGTATCTAGGTTAAACATATTGATTCTTTGAAGATCATGGTGACAACTCTATTATGCAACAATAAAATAAAGGTTTCTCTTATATTCATACTCTACAAATCACGCTCATGCTACGAGCACAATTCCTTCCTTGTTTGAATCCCTTGTTTTAGTCCTATGAAGAAGCAATCCACCACTTTTCGCATCACCCACCCAATTAAGGGGTTTTCACTTACTATTCTTACTCATTGTGGAACCAACCCAAATGCTTCATTGTTTTCCACTCGTTAATCTGCATGTGTCTATTATCTTTAAAATGTTATTACTTCACAATAACACTTTAAAGAGGGGAAAATGTAGACACCCTAAAAATACATTCATATTTTGTATCCTATTTGTATTCAATTATAATTAATTGAATTAAGCTATAATACACCCTTTTAGAATTAATTAAATTAATTCTATTACTTAAGTCATATTCCTACCCTTTAGAATTAATTAATTTAATTCTATTATGCTCTTGGAATTAATTAAATTAATTCCTACACCCTCTTAGCTAATATAATTAAACATTTATTTATTTAAATGGTTAATTATCTCCTCACAATTAATAACTAATTAAATTAGTTATTTAATTCCACCTATCCTAGTTAACTACACTTGAACTCCACTTCCCTATTCCACTTAGAATCCACTTCTAGATTCCTAGAAAGGAGGGGGTAATTGTGTTATACATGTAACCACCTTCGCAGGTGTAAATTTTACTAGACCGGATGTCTAATACCTTTGAAATATGTAATTGTACAAACCAAGTCTACTTGTTATTCCAGGTAATTACAATTATTAACTTTAAGATTAGTTAAACTCTAATCTACCTTTCATGGTGTAGACACCTAAAACATGCTTACACTTAGCATTGCCTCCAATTTGGTCAATTGATGACACTCCATTAATCAAGCCTTCTTCATTCCACTCTTAGATGCCCATTCACGACACTCTTTCGGTTGTATTCTACTTATAATCTGTTTATTTGGCTAATATCTCTCTTATTAGCTAAACATTCCTCCTTTTGACCATTTAGAACCTCCTGTTTCTCTCTAGACCACTTCTATTGGCTTTGTAGGTTATCTATCAGTCACAATTGGTTATCCAGACCCCTCCCAACTCTCAATGAGTCTCTAAACACTTACTAATCAAATTTTAACTAGCCTAAACCCTAGTTAACTAGCCTAAACCAAGCTTAACTAAGCCTAAAGCATGTTTATCCTAATCTAATCCTACAGTGCTTTTAGACTTTACTCCCACATGCACCCAAATTCCAAACTCTTCCATTTGGAAAACTATAAATACAAGGCTAAGCCTACCCATTCAAAGACACAACTTTATATAACATAAAGCCAAAACAAAGTCTAAGAAAGCTTAAGAGCTCATTTGCATTAGCCAATCTAATAAGGCATTTGATCTTGGGTCATCCACCATTAAAAAAGCTTCATCTTGCACCCATGTTAGGTTAGTAATGGAATAGCTAAACTTGGCCATATAGCCATTTAGTGAGATTCATTCACCCTCATGGAGTAAACAACAAAATTGATTGCTCAAGTCTTTAGTAGGCATATTTTGTTAAGCTTTCAAGAATAGAGGTTAATGCTATTTGTTAGATTTCTTGTTTATTTCAAGTTTTAATACATGCAAATATGATTCCTTGCTCATTTCTTATCATATGATCCATTGAGGGACTTTGCACAAAGCTTTGGGGTTTTTCCCATATCCATAGCTCTTTGCAAAACCTTTCATTGAACAGACATGGGCTTACCCTCAGCTATAAAAGCAACTCATTTTCTTTGCAAAATTTTCCTTGGAAGCTTATGAAAATTATACCCAACACATGTCAATTTTCCTCTTGCATCCTTGTGTATCCAAGCTCATAACCTTGCATTCATCTTTCAAAGAATTGATCAAGTACACCCATAATTCAAACATCTTAAGATTTTAAAAATGCTAAGTGCTTCACAAATATTCTTAAGGTTTGCAAAAAGTTACTGAGAAGGTATATTGTTGTTTGTTTTCTTTATCTTTCATTATTTTGGTAATTTTCATTTCTCACACCCTCATACCCGCATTGTATAAGTGTTTATGATTATGAGATGCATAATGTAAGAGGGATTAAAGTAATCACACCCCTCACACTTTGTAATAACCTATAGTAAAATATTCTCTTAACTATGTAATTTGTATTTGAGCCTATATCAAAATTATATAAAATCATGTATGTTCTAGAAAATTTTAATTTTACTTCCACAAAAATTCCTCCCTAGAAATTTGTTTTGATAACTTACAATTGTTTTTTTGATTTAGACAAGATAAAATAATAAAAGTGGATAAATTTAGTGTTGGGAACGTTCCTTTCCTCATTTCATCACCACTTAATCCAACACTTAGAGAAAAACTCATAAATTGTGTCTTTTGTAGTGTATTGTGGATAAATCGATCCTGGGAGGAACGGATGGGACAGATCCCATGGGCCTTTAGTTCTCCGCAGAGCCTTTTATATGCATAAAGGAGTTGAAAATGTATTGTGGGTGTTGGTGAGAAATTTTTTTAGGGAAAAATTGGTGGTTATCTTGCCAATGCTCTGGGAGTCTAAGTCCATCTACTTAACTAGGTGCATGCGCGAGTAAAATGTGATTTTTATTTGAGTGGCCTTTTGATTAGGGATCAATAGGGACACTCCACTAAGCTCTGTGGAAAAATCTTGCATATATCTGCAAGAGAGGAATTTTCTAGGAAAGTGGGAAAGGGAGTGAGAAAGTTAGAAAAGAGAAACTAATGCTACAAGTAGAAAATCAGAGACTTGCATACACCAACCAAAAGTTTCATTACATGCACTTGAATTTAGAAGAAAACAAATCTATGTAACAACAACAAGACCAGATATCATTTAATGATAAAAAAATTACCACTAAAAACCTCGAGTTAATAAAGGCTAAAATTCCTTATTCCTTTATTGAAGCTCGAGATGAAATTATACATAACATAGAAGTAGAAGACATTTTTGAGTAGGGAAAATGGAAGAAATTTGCTATATCTTTTCTCTTTTCACAAGGATATCTCTCTCATGAATTCACAAAAATAGCTCCAACATCTAAGAAGTCTAAGAATATTTTTAGAAGCCGCTCAAATGAGGAGCTTGTTACAATTTATAGAAGAGAAGGAAACTCTTCATCTTCCTAGTGACTTTTCAAATACTTTAATGCGACTTAAGACTTATTTCATATTCCATTTAAATATTTAAGTCTCTTTTATAAAAACAAGGTGACTTAAAGTTTACATTATATTTCTAAATTTTCTTAAAGTTATATTAAAAGTGCAAGCCTCAGCGCAAAAATATAACATTGATCGAGAGAGTGCATTGGGCGAGAAGAGAAGAGATAAAGAAGAGGAAGAAGAATAAACAAGAATTATGCGAGAAGGATGAGCATTTGTAGTGGATTTGATCTCCCTCCCAGACTAGATTCCACGTCATGCTCCTGAGAAGGCCTCTGTTCCTCCAAGATCTTTATTGAAATGAGATGCTGCAGGTTCTACTTTGTTGGCATGAGGAATGCGAATGCAACTTAATGTTTTTGTCCATCCATCGACCACATTGTTGATGTCTTTACACTTCCCGAACCATGAAGAATGTTTCTCTATGATAAGTACAGTAGAGGCCTGAATCTCTAAGAGGAAGTCGAGGGTATCCTTAGTGAAGGATGAGGGGTTGTCTACCTCTTTCTTGACATACTCTTCAAATGGACCGATCAACTCATCAATATTTGTATCTTGACCATTGCGGGTACTCGAGATTTTGATTTTTCCAATTTATACTATCTTGTAATTTGTATGCTTATTCCTCTTTTCCCCCGATCTATGATGTCCCGATTGATTTCCTCAAACCTGATTTCCAAGGACCTCACCCATACATGTGACAAGTATTTTGAGGGAGTTTCAAAAATATTCTGTCGATCAACTCCTGGCGATGAGTGTTTCTCATTTCATCTACTACTGGGCCTAAAGGTTTCAATTAGTCCCTTTCTTTCTCCAATTCCTCCCTGAGTGTTTATGTCCTATTTGATGTTACACACATATGGGTAAAGATTTTGACCATTTCTTAGAGAAATGAATTTACTTGTTTAGATATTGAGTCTATCCATTCATTATTTGCTTACCCCTATATTGTGAACTCATGTGTCTTCCTGATGGATTCTCGGATTAAAGCTACGATGGACGTAACTTCCTTAGTGGGAATTATTATGGCATTAGGGTCAACTAGATGTTGTACATAGAAGGATAGAGTCCACACTTGCTCCTTTAGTTCATAAATATTCTTCTTATACTCCTTATTCCTTACTACCATGCAAGTGGAATATTGCTTGATACATGTGCAAATCAACTTCATGAGTTTCCAGTCCTAGTTGAATTGTGCTCATTTCATAGTCGAGTTGATGTCATTTCATCCCTTTGGATTAATTACTTTGGGCTGAGCTACTTTGATGTATTGATTACCCGTTTCCCCACTATAGAACCATGAGGCTGTATGTGCGAGCACGTGATCTTTTTATTTGGTCAATTAGAAAATCATTGATAGATTAGGGGCCGTAACTTGCTACATAAAGTGGGTGTCGGGATAATTATTTCTGCATCTAAAGAAACATCTCATCGGACTCAGATTCAATGATAGGTACACCGATGGTACCTTGTTCTGAAGGAGGAGGAAAATAGTGAATGGGAGAGGCATGAGTGTTATCAAGAGGGGAAACCTCCTGTGGTGGCTCAAAGACTGAATCCTGAACCATGTGTTCTTTTCCCACTTGTGTCTTTGTTATGGGATGTACTTCCTACATTTACGTGATCAAGTATTCTTATAACGGTGATGCAAATGAGCCTTCTTCTACTCTAAGTTTCCTCGGCATATTCTCGTGAGGAGAAGCTTCCAACTCCATGGCCTTCCTTTTAAACTTGCTCCAGAGTGTTTAGAACTAGAAGTCACCTCTATGACTTTTAAAAATGGTGATGTAAGGCTTGCTTCGACTCGGAGGCATTCCTCGTTGGATGGTCATGGCTCTATTCTTTTGAAACGAAATTTTTGTTTTCCTTACCACCTTCTCGGTCCACTCCAATATATCCCCTAATTCATGAATATACTAGTTGATTGGAGGTAAAGGGGACATCTTGATCACCACATACTCAAGATCATACCTTTCTATCCCATCATCATGCAAGAAGTCTTCATACCATGAGAAATTGAATTTCTTCATCTCGTTGGTTGTTATCCTCATATGGTCCTTTTCACATACTTAAAATGCATTAGCACAGTTGGCCTAGTAGTCCTCGACTTGTGGCTCATGTTGTGATTTGGGGATGAAGAAAGAGATGGGATCTTCTCAGATGTCAAAATTAGGTCTAGAAATGGATGAATACAAATTCAAATGAGAGAAAGCGGCCTCTAGATGAGATGCATCATTTTATCTCTTGAACGTGAATACCCTAAGAGATATAAGGAGTGAAATCAAATTCTTCCTCCTACTCCTAAGCTGTGATTCACTTGGATGACTGTCTGCGGAGAACCCAAACAATGTAATTTGGTCACTAAGGTACTTAGGTAGCCTTATTGGTGCTTGGTTGAAGCTAACAACTCATAAATAGGAGAATTTCAAGAATTGTGTGATAAAAGATCCATACTTCACGATCAAAGACATCATTTGTGATGACATCCTAGCTACCAGATCTCCTTCTAAGCTCAGTACTATATACATAGTGAATGCATAGTTCACGTGAGAAAAATTCCTATGGCTTTACTCCATCACCGGTGTGGAAGTTTCTCAAATGCAGGAACCTTAGCGGTAATGTTTTGCATGAGATCCAATTCCTTGATTGATCTTAAGCTAGAAATGAGATAGACCAAGTAATAATTCATGTGGAAATTATTTTTCATGGGCACTTGGAGTAGATGCAAATGGATATTATCATCGAGTATTTACCCCCAGTCAATCCTCTGCTTTCCTTCTGTCACCATCAAGATGAAAAGGCCCATCCAGTCTTGAAAGTCCCTTATGTTTGCTTCACCCATAACCCCTGCTTTGAGGAGAGTGATGGCCTCGAGTATCGTTCTTGAAATCCACACCTCGAAAGGTTCTTGGGAATTATTGAGGGTTTCCTCCCCATTTTTAACCACGAACCAAGTGCAACCCCTTGCATGTATGCATCCATCGTTTCCCAGTCATGTAAGGCCTTATCCTTTGAGATGAAAACCATGTTGGGTGATGTTGGTATCTGTAGCGAAAGTGAAATGGTTCTAGGGATGACGACCACCATCAGTGTACCATTGTTGGCTCAGATGGTTTAGTTTTGGGCTCATAATGTTGAGAGAAAGCTAGGAGCAACTCGGGAATTTGCATAGAGACCGGGTGTCTGTGTGATAAACAAACCACTTGTGAATATTTGATCTTCAATCTTCTTTTGGTTCTTGGCCATAATACAAGTTCTGAGGTCATTCAGTTCCATATACAAGACATCATTTTCTTCTATCTCATATTTGCATGTGAAGGGTTGTGTCAAGTTTTGTCCCGTCCACTTCTGCTTCATGTTTTCCCTTAGAAAAATCAACTTACTATTTTTAGTAAGTATGAAAAAACAACTCCCTCCATCCTCCTTTGAGTATAGTGATCATGATTCCCCTTTCTCCTTATATTCCTCACTCCTTACGAATCAACTTTCTATTTTTAACGGAGTGCTCATGAGACCACTTACTTAATTTAGTAAGTTTCAAAATTGGACCAAATGCTCGTTTTCATGATTTCTCGATTCTTTATGCATCTTCAATGTCTCTGTATCCTTAATAAGTTCTTTTGTTGATGGATTTCCCAAAATAGCAGTTTCTATGCGAGAAGACGTGCTATTTTTAGAAAGTGGGATTCCGGAGGTTGGATTGACGTGCAAAAAAATTTTCTAATATGTTTTTTTCCTAATATATCCCCTCTAAAATTTTAGTTCTACTCGCTCAATCATCTAGGAGATTTTAAACTTTCAAATTTCGGACCTGGCAGTGCTTCTAGATGTGGTAGCCATTAATGGAACTCAAAATTACAGGTATGGTTTTCTCCTCCATTTGAAAAAAATTACATATCTGATATGGTTTTTTCCTTCCGGTGCTTCATGCGAAATTTTACTTCAATCGGACAACCGGTTTGACAGGAAATCCAATTTTTTCTTTGTTTAGCGGAAATGAGATTTCTTTGTTGTGAATTCTCTATTGCATGAGAGGAGGTTTGAAAGTAGGTTTTTACGGTCTTGGAAAGAGGAAAAAATAGAAAATAATGGTTCATTGATTTGTGCGCTGGTTTGTAATATTTTTTCGAATCTCCTTTCATGGAAACAAAGATTTCCACTCTCTTCTTCCCTTTGTTCTTCATTTCTCCTTCTTATCTTGATAAAAACATCCTTCTGAGACCTACACATTTCCATGGGAAAGGTGTTCCAGATTATTTGGTTGAGCTAGTTTGAGTGTTCGCAATGGTGGAGTGATGGTAGAAGATTGCAAAGGAAGTATGGAGGGATAGCTATGCACGAGTGTGTAAGAAGTTAGAAACAGGAAACATCTAGATATTTAAAGATTTAAAAACAATATGAGAGAGGAATAGGAAAATTATCATGTCCTTGACATCCCTCACCTAATAAGGTATGTTAGGGATATAAATTTCCATGATGGTCAAGGAGACGACATGTGGCATTGATCTAACAACAGGGAGTGAGTGCTCCAAAACCAACTTTAAAGCATTGAGGGGTTGGAAGTAGGTCACATGGGTGACCAAAATTATCTCCTAAGGGGTTGGGTGAATTTTTTAAGGTTTTATGTCCCTGACCTCGGGGACTTCGAGAGACATAAGATCCTACTAGGCTCTTAGAGCTGACACATGTCCTCCCAAAATTTGGCTAAGTCTTGAACTTGCTCCAAGAAGACAACTTGTGACGATGATAACTTGAGCTTCTGATGGACATTTTTGGAAAAAATTATATTACCCTAACTGGAAATGGCATTTTTAATCCAACAATGGGGGTATCATGTCTTTATTCTTCCATTTGATCCCTAAAAATAGGATTTTTGATTTGGTACTCCACTTGTGCATGATAAAAACTGCCTACAGACCTAATGCGCCAAAGTGTTGTGAAAAATATTATTTCACCATCATGTAGGGCTTGGAATTATATTTACTTAGATTCTTATTTTTCTCCTAACTCCATCTGGAGCTCCCAGAATCACCTCCGAAGCTCAACAATTTTTTTGGCACGTGTGTGCTAACAGGCCTATGAACCCTAATTCTGGCGAAATTGCCCCAACTCCTCCGAGCCCTTCCAAAATATTCCTGAATCATTTCCATGATGTCCCAAGATATTTGAATCAATTCCACATCCACTTAAGATCTTCTGATCCATTCCATGGAGTCACCGAGCCCTAAGAAGGCCAATGATAACCCTTCCCACAATTGTTTGTAGGTTGCAAATGAACTTCTAAAATCACCTAGGGGGATGAGATAACATTAATCATGAGGTCACTTGGATTGATTGGACATATCCAAGGTGTCTTGGAATGATAGGACTTAAAAAAATTAACACTGGGGTATATTTGTCATGCTTACAAATTGTTAATTTCATTATTGCACATTTTTATAACAACGGGTTTCTTTAAAACATGTGGAATGGCTCCTTGGGGCTTTGAGTTCCCTGCATCACCGATCCATTTGTAGGACAAAGGATGGGAGAGTGTTACGGGTATTGTGGATCCCCACCGAATAGAGTACATAGTTATGTCAGTCATTAGTTCCCGTAGAGGAATTTGGACTAATGACTAAGAGGAGAACAGTGTTTCAGCACGAAGAGAATGGGTAGAAGCTGTTCCATAATTCTACCCAAACTATGATCCTCTCTGCAAAACATAAATAACAAAGATTAGTGTGGATATGGCGGGTCTCGAGAGAACACGAGGAATACTTACACCGGTTTGGAGGTTCTCCAAGTGGCGCTTCTTCCACATAAGGAACAAGCCATAATAATGCAGACTATGGAGTCACGTTGGGAAGCCCTTCGACCCATTCCAATCCCCAAACTTCAAAATGTCATAACTTCCACCCGGTTGCTCCATATTTCATAAAAATTGTTGGAAAGCTCTCGAGTATCCTTTATGCCAAAAAGCTAGATTTATTAATTTTACTAAGGATAAGTTGGCGAAAAAGTGGAAATAATCTCCATCATTAAAATATGTAGTTCTTGGTGGATCAACCACCACATTTGATGAAGTATGGTGTCTTTTCCTTCTCCCACAAGAAAATTATCAAGGGGAATGGTCTTATAAGGGTGCTCATACCTATTTTCAGACATTTAATGCATGTTGTTGGTGGTTGGAGGTGGAAATATAAGTTTATCTATATTTTCCCTCCTCTCTCTTTCCATATTATATATAATGTAAAAATATCTCATTTAGGAGGGGAGGATGTTCTAAAATGTAAAGGAACTCTGTCAAAATTGTTCCAGAACAAGCTGTGAGTTATAGACCTTCATTTGAGCTTGGAAATGTGTTCTTGTGCCTTCTTCTTCACATGTAATGGTCTGTGCATACTTTGAAAGCAATAAAATATTTGTTTTGTGGTGTTTCTCAACCTTGACTTATATTTTTTTGCATTTCCTTGCCTCTCCATTCTTGTTATTATATTTTGTGCATGCTTTTCTCACTTGTAGGTTCATCTTGTTGTGTTTCATGGAGAATAGATGGTAAATGAAGTTTTGGGTCTGTGTCACCTCTATTTGGCCTCTCCCTTCTCCATTTTCCTTCTCCATTTTCCCTCATTAGAGTTTCTTCACCCTTTTCTTGGTGTTATCACTTCTATTAGCTTAGGATTTCATATTTTATGCATATTTCTCTTCCCCTAGTCCCTTGGATTGTTAAAGTAGAGATAAATATTTGTATTTCCCTTCTTAAGAGTAGTTTAGCATTAGGATTAGGTAGAGGAACCAACCTTCTCTAGAGGTTTCTCTCACGTAAAAATTACCACAACTTGAGAGACAATCTCATGTTACCCAAAAAAATGATTTCTCATCCATCCATTTATGAAAAATTAGAGGGTGTTTTTTTTTTGCGGATAATGATTCTGGCATGCCTAGTGGGATAGTTTAGAGGTTAATCTTTCCATTTTATCAAGTTTTGGTGTATTTATTGGTAAATTTTAACCTTTTGGAGGCTTTATAGAAACAAATATAGTGACTCCAAACATTATATCTATTGGATCAGAAGTTTAGTGCCTCAGTTTCATGAGAAGGATTCAGACAAGGTCAAGAACATTAAAAGAAGGATCTTTTTATTACTTCTAGTTGTCATCAAGGAGAAGAATAAGAGGAAGACCAGTCAAGATATAACCATCACCACCTGATAGAGTCCTCTATACTCCTCTTGTTGGTAGGACCTTCTTGTTGTCATCTAGAGTTTTAAGACCCATTCAAACTATGTCACTTGAAATAAATATTCCCTTTTTCAGTTTCAATGGTGGTAGTCCTCTAGCTCTCAATGCACAACATGATATACCAGTTTCTGCACTCAAAAGAATTCCTTACTTCATTGGAGAAAACCAAAATACTCCAGCTAATCATATCCAAGATGTTGTTAATGTTTGTTTAGTCCATTTTATCATGGAGGATGATGTTGCAGTCAGATTCTTGGCTTCATCATTCAAAGGGAAATCTCTTCAATGGTAAAAATTTTGAGACTAGGCACAATTCATAATTGGGAAAAACTTGACTCAGATCTTTGCAATCATTTTGAGGACAAATAAGATCACCTATCTTTAGTAGAGTAGCTTACAACAACAAAGAGAGATCGTAACGAGTAGATGAATAATTTAAACATTAGATTTCAAAGGATTTGGGATAGAATTCCTTAAGTGGTAATACCGATGCCCCAACATGCATTTCTTTATTACCTAAAGGTCTTGAATAATGATATTTTATTCATGGTTCAATCTATGGGGGTGTATAGCATTACAGTGCTTATGAAATTGCTATTAGGGCTTAATATAAAGTTATGAGACCATAATGAGGGACTAAGCACTAGTCACTACAAGCATAGACTGTCATAACCATGCTCAAAAAATTATATGACTTCCGGATAAGGGTAGACAAGAGCACCCACAGAAGGGACTAGGGTGCCTACAACCGCTCTAGTCCTGATCTGGGCTTTGTAGTTCTCGTAGGTTTTCATGATCTAAATTTTTCTAGGTTAGAAGAGTGTCACAAATATTCCATTTTTATCACTCCGAAGTTGCACCATGGACTCTCCAAAAACCCTACAATGAAGAAAACAAAAATCCAAGCATCAAAACCCTAAAAAAGGAAGATGCAAATGAATGGTTTGGAATGACCTTAGATGCCAAAATAGTGGGCTTACTAACTGAGCATTACACTACATTTCAGACCCAGATGTAGTTTTGGTGTATGTGTGTATGTTGTGCCCTAGGTTTTGTTATCCAAAATAAGCCCCCTGCTTATTTTGGCTAACTTTCCTTCATCCTTTCCTTATTTTGTGCCTCAGTTGAATTTTTCCACTTCTCAGGCACTCAAAGTTTTATGGGTATGGTTTCAACAGATAGATAATTTTCTCACCTTTCCAGAAAGGTAAAAATTTCCTCCTAACTCATTATATTTTTCAAGTTATGGCTCGATGGAGTTTTGGAGGGAAATTTTCCCTAAGAAGGCCCAAGGCCAATAGAAATGTGCCACGTGTCTTGTTGGAAGTGGGGTTCGGAGGCATGGAAGGAAATGGAATTTTTTTCCAAAGTGGCTAACGGTGTCAAAAGAAAAATTTGAGGTGAGGGCCCGCAAGCAATATAGTGGTGACCCATGTCATGGCGGGGCAGCGGGTGTTGGGGGAGGTTGAGTTTTGATACTTTGGTCAAATGACAGAAAGGGGAGATTTGGCCCGAAATCCCGCCGAGCAATAACATGCCACCACGTGTCCTATCGAAGTGGGGGTGAGTGGTGGGAAACCTTGAATGTTTTCCCAAAGTGTTCAAATGGCGCAAAGGTAAAATATGAAGTGAGGGCCCACAACCAATATAATGGTGACAAATGTCTCGAGTGATGGGGGCACGGAGAAATTTTGGAAATGTTTCAAAAATTTAAAAAAGGGTAAAATGGTCATGTTAGTGCAAATCAGCAGCACCCCCTAAATGACCTTCAGATTTGCAAGTGAGAATTGGGTCATTTAGTGTGATTGCACAACATGGAATCTTTTCCCCAAGTGTGGAACTTGCAAAAATGGGAAAAAATCTCTAGATTGAAGGATGGTTCCTCTACTCCTCTAATCAGATGTATGCATACAATTTGCAGAGGTTTAACTCAAAATTCTACTCTAATTCTTCCAAAGAGACAAGGATAGAAAGAAAAGAAGATAAAACTAAACTGACAAGGTGATACACCAAAGGAGTGGTGAACATCTATTTCTATAGATTGACATAGATTATAAAAAATGCAACACAAATCATGCAAAAATTGCTAAAATTGTAATGAAGGATCAGGATAGAGCAAACAACACAAGAAAGGATTGAAAATTCATTCACAGAGCTTGCATTGTCATTTCCATTTTTAAATATAGTGCATTACAACAAAAAGGAGGTAAAAAACATGTTGCAGTCCTAAAAAGGTCTGATATTCCACAAATTCACTTGTTAGGGTGAAGGAGGGAGTCTGCAGAACATAAAAACATCCAACCCTTTACTAATGAGCCAAATACGACTTTTAACAATGAAAAACCGAGTTCAGGAAGGAGAAATGTGGGAAAATTGAAATGAATGATTCAACCACCAACCAAATCCATAAAAATAGGATGGTTACCCTTAAAAGTTCATTCCCTAAGATTTTCAACCATGCTAGAGAAGAATGAAAGCCATACTGCATTAAAAATAGTGGTTGAATGTTGGTTCTACTCTTTTCCCATGCAAAAGGAATTTTTAAATTTTTATTCTCACTAAACTCCATCAAAAACAAAATTGAAGATTCCATCATGTAGAGGAATTCAATAGCTTTCCAATGACACCAAAATTGAGAAAAAATGAGCTCTAGATCGAAAGATATGCCCCTCTAAAGATTTAGGGAAAACTTTTCCCCCTTTTTTGAACTTGGGAAAAATTCCCAAAAAAACTCCACGCCTGCCACTCCACTACCACGTGGCCCTTCCCCATTCATCCCCAGGTTCAAATGGCCATTTTACCTTTTTTGAATTTTAGAAAAATTCAAAAATTTCTCCACGCCCGCCACTCTGCTTCTTACATGGCACACTTTGACTTGGCACAGGCCTTAATAAACTTTATTTCCTCCGCATGAGGCCCTTGGAAAAAATTTTCCTTTGTGCCTTTTTGAACACTTTGGGAAATTTTTCCAAATCATACGCACCTCTCGACCCTCATCATGTTTGGACACGTGTCATCCTCCGGTTGGTCTGTGGGCCTTTCCAAATTTATTTTCCTTCTCTGCGGGCTTACGGGCCAAATTTTTCCTTTGCACCATTTTGAACACTTTGGAAAAAATTTCAACTTACCCCCACCGGTTTGACTTCCATCGCCACGTGGCACCTTCTCATTAGGCATGGACCTCAAGCCATTTCTTTCACTCCACGGGCCCACGGGAAAAAAATTTCCTTTGCACCCCGCCCACTCTTTGGTGATTTTTCCAACTTACCTCCACTGACCCGTCATTTTTCCCTACCACGTGGCACATTCCTATTGGTCGCAGACCTTCCTAGGGAAAATTTCCCTCAAAAACTCCACCGAGCCATAACTTGCAAAATATAAGGAGTTGGAAGGAAAATTTTACCTTTTTGGAAAGGTAAGAAAATTCTCTATCTAATGAAGCCATTTCCAGATAATTTTGAGTGACTAAAAAGTGAAAAAATTTGAATGAGGCACAAAAGAGGGAAGGATGAAGGAAAGTTAGCCAAGATAAGGAGGGGCTTATCTTGGATAACAATTTGGTGACTCAGAGGGGTCATCCGCCTACTGGATGAATGATCAGTGGCCTTTGAAGCATCCATTGGGCATGGATTCATCAACTTAACTAATTGGTACTCTCAACTCATTAGAAAATTTCTAGAAAGAAGATTGTGAGAGTAGAACATCACTTGATCTAGAACATGGCCTGCAAAGATGCATCCTTGGGACAACAAAGCTTGTGCCAAACCACTTAGGGAAGTGTAAAACTAAGCTATAACAAAACACTATGCACAAGCACTTAGAGGAATGAAAATCTAAGCTAATATGTACAAGGTGAGGAGTTTCCCTTCTAGTAGCAATGCTTTAGATGGATTCCATTAACTGGAATCTGCAGTTCTTCACCATCCAACGTAGACAATTGGAAGGCATTGTTGTTCATACATTTTGTGACCATGTAGGGGCCACTCCAAATGGCATCAAACTTTGAATGCCTTCCTGGATTTTCTCGGTCTGCATCCCATTTCAACACTAAATCTCCAACTTGGAAAGTTCTAGCCTTAGCTTTCCTATCAAAGGTTCTCTTGATCAAGGCTTGGTCCTCCATTGTTTGGGCTGCATGCTCTCTCGATTTCTTGGAGTTCTATAAATTCTACATATTTAACCTCCATGGCTTCAAACTCCAACAATTCCAATTGTTTCATGAGTTCCAACATTGGTAACTCAAGTGACATAGGAAATATTACCTCTCTTCCATAAACAAGTCTGAATGGAGAGTTACTGGGGTGGATCTCTTGGGAGTTATCCTATCAACCCATAAGGCTGATTTAAGTTTAGTGTGCCAAGTCTTCGATTTTCATCAAGAGTCCTTTTGATGATCTTTAATAGGTTCTTGTTGGTAGAATCATCTTGGCCATTACCTTGAGGGTAATAATTTGATGAAGTGCTTAGATAGATCCCATTCTCAACAGCCTATTCGATTACCTTTGATCCTATGAATGCCAATGCATTATCGATATTATAGTGGCGGGTATACCAAATCTAGTTACTCTCCCCTCACGAGAACTCTAGAATGCTATTAGAATCCACTTGTGTCCTTGGCTTGAGTTTGGTTTAATGAATCCAATGAAGTCCAAAACCCATTGCATGAATGGCTGGTCAACTAAAATTGGGTGCAATGGAAGGGCTACTAATCTTTCCTTGCCTATGAAGAATGCACAATTTTTGCACCTCTTGATCCATGCATAACAATCACTAAACACCTTGGGCCAATAATAGCCAGCCTTCATAATCTTGAGGGCTATCACTCTTGGAGAAAAATGACCCCACTGATCCACCATGGAACTCTTCTAACACTCTCTTGATTTGATTTGTCTCTTTGCATCTCAAAGAACACTCCATTGATATCCTTTTTGAACAAGACACCATCAACAAGTGCATATGGAATAGCCTACAATCTGAAGTGTCTTCTCTTGGTTTTGTTCATCTCTGGAGGGCATAGGCCTATTTTTAAGAAGTGCATTATGTCTTGGGTCCAGAAAGGAGTGAGCATACCACCATTCTCTTCTTGAACACCTCTTTGTTCTTGGTTGTCTTGCAACGCCAAAACAACATCCTTCCCATTGCTTTCTTCCATTGATTTGCTCAAGACCAGCTTCTCACACAATCCCTTTCCTCAGACCATCTTGGTGACTTTGATCTCAATTTCATACTCCATGACATGAGTAATCCACCCTGCACATTTTTCATTTAGGTCTTTATTGAGGAGGAAGTCCTTAACTCCCACATGAGAAACCAATAGTTGAACCTTGTTGTTTGAAACTAGATGCTTAAATTTCTTCAATATCCTAATCACTACAAGAACATGCTTCTCAATGAAGGAATACCTCACCTCATATTCCTCCAAGATTTGGCTAAAGAAGGTAATTGGATGCTCTACATTTTCTTTGTTCTGTTGTACTAAAATTACAGAAATTGTATCATCACCACCAAATGCATAAAGGATAAAATATTTAGAGAAATATGGGTTAATGAGAGTTGGAGCTTGTGAGATAGCCTCTTTGATTGCCTCAAAACTTTCCTTACCTTTAGTTGTCCATTTGAAAGCCATACTTTTCTTCAACATCATAGTTATTGGCTTGACAAGGGCTACAAAGTCTAGAACAAACCTTCGAACAAAATTGATTCTTCCCAAGAAACTTTGAAGGGCCTTCTTGTGACTTGGTAATGGTAGTGCTTTTATTGCTTCAACCCTCTTTGGATCAATTACTAATCCCTCTTTGGAAACAATGTGGCCTAGGAGCTTTCCTTCATGAGCTAGGAAAATACATTTTTTGGGATTCAAGGATACCCCAAATCTTCTACATCTTTAGAACACTTGTCTCAAATGAAAGAGATGATTTGCTGCACTTTTAGAAAATACAATAATATCATCTAGGTATATCAGCACTATTTTGTTTATCAATCCCTTGAATGCCATATCCATTGCCCTTTGGAAGGTAGCTCCGACGTTAGACAACCCAAATGGAATTTTCCTATATGCATAGGTTCCCCATTTGGTGGTGAAGGATGTTTTGAACTGATCATACTCCTTTACCATGATTTGATTATACCTTGAATAACCATCTAGAAATGAAAACCTCTCAGAGCCAGTAACAACTTGCAAAATCTGCTCCATAGAAGGAAGTGGGTAATGATCCTTAAGGGATTCTCTATTCAAATCTCTAAATTCTACACACAACCTGATTTATCCACTCTTCTTTCTAACTGGAACCAAGTTTGCAACCCATCTTGAATGCTTGATGGGAAATATGATACTTGCCTCTATTAACTTATTCAAATCCTTCTTCATGAAAGGCTCCACGTGTTGATTAACCGGTCTTTTTTTTTGCACGATGGGTTTAACACTTGGATCTAATTCAATTGTGTGTTGAGCTAGCTTGGGATTGAAACCTTTCAAGTCTTCATAGCTCTAAGAAAATATATCTAGGAACTCTTGGAAAATTTGTATGAACTCATACCTTTTTTGCTCGGTTGCCACTTTACCAATTTGAAGTGATTTGTCTTCTCCCCACCGAGATGGGCCTTTGAATCTTCTCCCTTGACTTGGATGTTTTCTTTCTCCTTCCTAAATCGATCATTAAGATTAAAGATGGACTCCAAAGTGACAAGTCCTTTTGGTAGTTTGTTAGTTCTCAGCTGTACCACTTGATCACCATACTGTTGTTCTAACTTTTCTTGATTTTTGGCTAAGAACTCACTTCTTCTTTACAAGAAATTGATGATTTGTTGGTTACTTTCAAACACTTGCCAACTTACATTATTTTTTTGGCACCGATGGCCTTACAATCACATGAATTTTTGGCTGCACTTTATCTTCCTTGATACTCTCCACAACATTAAAGGCTGTTCCAATTGTTGTAAGCCTATCAACACCTTGGTTTTCTTTCCTAGGGATGGAGTTGATGCCAAAGCCTTCAAAATCCTCAATGAGGTATAACACCCTATTCTAATAACTCTTGAGGAGATCATTCTTGGTAGAGTGCTACCCTTTAACTTGATTAACAATCAACTCACTATCACCAAAGACTTGTAAGTTTTGATACCTCTCTTTCTTGACCAATGCAATTTGTGTATCAAAGCTTCATATTCAAGAATGTTGTTAGAACATGAAAACTTAAATCTAAAATCTAAATAATACTTAATGACTTGAGGTGAAACAAGCATAGCTCCCCCTACACCTTGTCTACTTCTTGATCCATCAAAGAACAACAACCATACCTCATTGTCACCTTTATGGTGCGGCTTGGTGATCTTTAGGAATAGGCTGATTTTCTTTATTCATGTAATAAACTCCTAGTTCAGATTCCTCTATATCCTTGTAGGAATCAAAAACATGTACCTTACTTGCCCATTCATCAAGAGTCAAATATGGGATGCTTCCAACTTTGGTGTCAACTTCATCGTGCTGGATAATCCTCTTGATCAAATCTTTGAACATTTGGCGTGAATGGGCTTGGAGTATGAGGCTCAATGTGAAAGTTTGCAATAGGTTCAGACCTGATTGTGGCCTTTGCTCCATATCTATTCTGAAACAACATGTGTGACCAATCAATAGATAAATAGCCTCCAATTCTAGCTGTGAAATCCCTTGACAAACATAAGGCAAAAAGTGGTGGTAAATCTATCACTGACATATCTTGCAAAACAGTGACATTGGGGCATGCATGAAAGGTGAGGCTCAAATATTTAATTACCCCTATTTTTGTTACTACTATCCTATCTAGTTGCACCTCCCCTTTGGATATGAATTCATATGGGAGGCCCAGCTGATCAGCTATTTGCTTGGGTATCTTAGAACTTCTTGCCCCAGAATCAATCATACAATTGTTTACTAGTTTATCCCCAATGATCAATGAAAAATAGAATGGGGGATTCAAAACTTTACCTTCTTGTACTCCAAGATTCCCCTCGGGTTGAGTAGCATTTGTGAGTACCTTCTCTTTCATATGAGCTTGCTGATTTGAAGTTGGCCAATTCTTCATGGCAGCTTGTAGTAAATCCCTTTGGCCTAGGATGGATAATGATTCCCACATAGATATATTCACATTTGTCTTCTTCATTTATTCAATGATGTTAAATGGGGATGAAACATCTCTTTGCTGCCCCTTATCTTACACATTCTTTTCTTGTACATGGGATGCAACAACTAGCATTTGAGCTGGTCTAAAAGGTGGCTTGGGCTGTCCTTGCACATTTGGAACTGCATTTTCTTGCCAACACTTTGTGGAGTGATGGAAGGTTGTGGATCACCTAGAGCTAATGACTTCCCTTCACCAATATTCCTCTTCTTTGACCATGTGTTAGCTGCTACATTCTAAGAAATTGTTTGATTCATACCACAAAAATATTCAGCCTACCAATTCACAAGTGTAGTCTCATTTGGAGTTGTATTTTGCTGAGATGTTCCTTGTTGTTGGTTTGTTTCTTGACTCACCTCACTCTCTACGCCAATTTCTGTCACCATCAAAGCTTGGTTCAAAGCAGCATTGAAGCACATAGATTGGTTGTGAGGTTCATTGCATGGGAAACACCAATCATACTCTTGAGCTATATTATTTTGCACTGGCACTAAGGCTTTAGAGGTAGATGCAACATTGGGGTTATAGGGTAGAAACAGTTTGTTGGCAGGAGGCCTTACTTGATTTTGATTTGCAGCTGGATTGGGTGGCCTATTATGCTAATATGATTGTCTATTAGGCTGAGTTTGAGATTGATAAGAAGGTCTAAAACTTTGGGCTTACTTACTACCTCTTGAGTGTAACCAGCTCATTGCCTAAATTTTTAATTGTTTCATGACTTCTTGAAGCTCATTTGAGGCACTAGAGAATGAAGTAGAAGTTTAATTTGAACTATAATTTCTAGGAGTGCGAATAGGAGCTAAAGTAGGTTCTTGACTAGTGCTTGGGCTTTTCAAGTTTGGATATAAGGGCATAGGAGGCCTATACACCAGTTTACTAGCTTGGATCAAATAATTCTTAGCCCTAATGGTGATGCTATAAGCTGTAGGTATATTTGCACCTCCCATGGATTGGATTAACATAGAAATATCAAAATTTAAAGCTTTGAGATAGTATAAGAAAGCACCTTTAGCTGTTGGCCTTACTATCACTTGGATTCTATCCCATGTCCTTTGAAATATGAAATTAAAGTCTATTAGCTACTCATTGGGAGCTCTCTTGATAGTTGTCAGTTGTTCCAATAGAGACAAATTATCTCCCTTTTCTCCAAACTGATCATGGAGAGCTATGCACAACTGGTTCCAATTTTGGATAGAGCTTGCCCAAGGCTCCTGAACCATTGTAAGGATTTCCCTTTGAATGAAGATGGCAAAAATTTGACAGCAATTTACATCTCAACAATCTCATGGATTGCACAAACATTAGCAATGTCTTTGACATGATCACTAGGAGTGGTCGATTTTCCCCGAAGAAAGTATGGGATGTTCTTTAATGTCATGAATTGGGGCGGGTTTTGTGCATTGAGAGAAAGTGGGCTGCTAGTGAAGTTGACATAAGGGTTGGGTTGTGCCATTCTTATTAGCTTGAGAACTCTTGTTGATTGGGTGAAATGTCTACCAGGTGGAGGAGTTGATAGAGTTCTTTTTGGTGGAGATGGAGACCTTTGAATTCTTCTTCCCCTCTCTCTCCTTCTTGGAGATAATTTTAGATACTTAGAAAATCCCTCTTCTCTAGCCCTTGACCTTTTTGGATCCTTCTCATGAATCTTGGACTTGGATTTGTTGAAACTAGTTGATTTTATCCCTTTGGAGTAGCCGGATGTGTAAATCGGGGCTCTTTTTAAGCAAGAAACTTACAAAAATACAAATCAACTTTGTTGTAATGAAGATGAAGACCTCTAAGGTCCCATTGGGCATGCCAAAACTATTAGTGCATATCAGCACACCCCCTAAATGACATTTAGATTTTCAAGTGAGAATTGGGTCATTTAGTGTGATTGCACAACATGGAATATTTTCCCCAAGTGCGGGACTTGCAAAAATGGGAAAAACTCTCCAGATTAAATGTTGGTTCCTCTACTCCTCTAATCAGATGTATGCATGAAATTTGTAGAGGTTTAACTCAAAATTATACTCTAATTCTACTAAGGAGACAAGGATAGAAAGAAAAGAAGATAAAACTAAATTGACAAGGTGATACACCAAAGGAGTGGTGAACATATATTTCTATAGATTGACACAGATTATAAAAATGCAACACAAATCATGCAAAAATTGCTAAAATTGTAATGAAAGATCAAGATAGAGTAAACAACACAAGAAAGGATTGAAAATTCATTCATAGACCTTGCATTGTTATTTCCATTTTTAAATACAGTGCATTACAATAGCAAGGAGGTAAAAACGTCAACCCTTTACCAATGAGCCAAATTTGGCTTTTAACAATGAATGGCGAGTCCAAGAAGTAAAAACGTGGGAAAATTGAAATGAATGATTCAACCACCAAATCGATCCATCAAAATAGCATGGGTACCCTCAAAATTTCATTCCTCAAGATCTTGACCATCTTGGAGAAGAATGGAAGTCATATTGCATTAAAAATGGTGATTGAATGTCGGTTATGCTTTTTTCCCATGCCAAAGGCATTTTTTCATTTTTTCTCTCACTAAAATCCATAAAAAAAATTGAAGACTCCATCGTGTAGAGGACTTCAATAACTTTCCAATGACACCAAAATCAAGAAAAACTGAGCTCTGGATTGAAGGATATTCCCTTTGAAGATTTAGGGAAAAACTGGGGTAAAAATCAGGTTGGCGGGCTGAAACCTAAAATTTTTCCCCTTTTTTGAATTTGGGAAAAATTCCCAAAAAGATCCACACCCCGCCATTCTGCCACCACGTGGCACTTCCCCATTTGTTTGCGGGTTCAAATGGCCATTTTACTTTTTTGAATTTTGGAAAAAATTCCAAAATTTCTCCACGCCCACCACTCTGCTACCACATGGCACACTTTGATTTGGCATGGGCCTGAATCAACTTTCTTTCCTCCATGGGCCAATGGGCAAAAATTTTCCTTTGCACCTTTTTGAACACTTTGGCAATTTTCACCAAATCCTTCCACGCCTCCAACCCCCACCACGACTAGACACGTGTCATCCTCTCGATTGGTCCGTGGGCCTTTCCAAATTTATTTTCCTTCGGGCCAAATTTTTCCTTTGCGCCATTTTGAACACTTTGGAAAAAAATTCAATTTAATCCTATCGGTCCGACCTCCGCCGCCACATGGCACCTCCTCATTAGGCGTGGGCCTCAAGCCATTTCTTTCCCTCCGTGGGCCCATGGGAAAATTTTTTCCTTTACACCCCGCCCACTCTTTGGTGATTTTTCCAACTTACCTCCGCTAACCCGCCATTTCGCCCCTACCACGTGGTGCATTCCTATTGGTTGCGGGCCTTCCCAGGGAAAATTTCCCTCAAAAACTCCATCGAGCCATAACTTGCAAAATACAAGGAGTTAGAAGGAAAATTTTACCTTTTTGGAAAGGTGAGAAAATTCTCTATCTGATGAAGCCATTTCTAGATAATTTTGAGTGCCTAAAAAGTGGAAAAATTTGACTGAGGCACAAAAGAGGGAAGGATGAAGGAAAGTTAGCCAAGATAAGTAGGGGCTTATCTTGGATAACAGTTGTTTGAACCCACGAAAAATGGGATGATGCCACATGACGAGTGGAGGTTATCCGTACAGAGCATTTTGGGGATTTTTTCCGAAATTTACAAAAGGGCAAAAATTCAAATTTCAGCTCGTGAACCCATTTGTGCCCTAATTTTGCCGCTTTTCCCTAAATCTTTAGAGGGCCATATATTTTAAACCAGAGCTCAATTTTTCTTGATTTTTATGTCATTGGAAAGCTATTGAAGTCCTCTACAAGATGGAATCTTCAATTTTGTTTTTTGGTGGAGTTTAGTGAGAGAAAAATGAAAAACTCCTTTGGCACAGGAAAAAGAGCAAAACCGACATTCAACCACCATTTTTAATTTAGTATGGCTTCCATTATTCTCCAAAGCATGGTCAAAAATCTTGGGGAATGAACTTTTAAGGGTACCCATGCTATTTTGATGGATCTGGTTGGTGGTTGAATCATTCATTTCAACTTTCCCGTGTTTCTCCTTCCTAAACTTAGTTTTCATTATTAAAAGCCAAATTTGGATCTTTTGTAAAGGGTTGGACGTTTTTATGTTCTGCAGGCTCCCTCCTTCACCCTGGCAAGTGAATTTTTGGAATATCGACTTTTTTAGGAGTCTGAAACATGTTTTTTCCTCCTTGTTGTAATGCACCATATTAAAAATGGAAATGACAATGCAAGCTCTGTGAATGAGTTTTCAATCCTTTCTTGTGTTGTTTGCTTCATTCTGATCCTTCATTACATTTTAGCAATTTGTGCATGATTTGTGTTACATTTTTATAATCTGTGTCAATTTTCAGAAATAGATGTTCATCACTCCTTTGGTGTATCACCTTGTTAGTTTAGTTTTATCTTCTTTTCTCTCTTCTATCCTTGTCTCCTTGGCAAAATTAGAGTAGGATTTTGAGTTAAACCTCTACAAATTTCATGCATACATCTGATCAGAGGAGTAGAGGAACCAACCTTTAATCTAGAGAGTTTTTTCCCATTTTTGCAAGTCCCACACTTGGGGAAAAGATTCCATGTTGTGCAATCACACTAGATGCCCATTATCAAACTAGAAATATGAGAAAACATCTAGGGGTGTTGTGAATTTTCACTAAATATTTTGGCATGCCCAGTGGGACCTTAGAGGTTTTCATCTTCATTACAAAAAGTTGATGTGCATTTGTTTTAAGTTTCTTGCTTAAAAGAGCCCTGATTTGCACATCTGGCGACTCCAAAAGGATAAAATCAACTGGTTTCAGTAGTCCAAGTCTGAGGATTCATGAGAAGGATCCTAACAAGGTCAAGGTCCAGAGAAGAGGGATTTTTGAGTATATACAATTATCCCCATGAAGAAGAGAGAGGGGAAGAATAATTCAAAGGTCTTCATCTCCACCAAACAGAAATCTATCAACTCCTCCACTGGAAGACCTTTCACCCAATCAACAAAGGTTCTCGTGCCAATCGAGAATAAGCACAACCCAATCCTTATGTCAACTTCACTGAAGCAGCCCACTTGTTCTCAATGCACAAAACCCAGCCCAATTACAACATTGAAGAATATCCCATACTTTACTAGGGAAAATCAAACTACTCCCGGTGATCATGTCAAATACATTGCTAATGTTTGTGTAATCCATGAGATTTTGAGATGCAAATTGTCAAATTGCTAACATTTTCATTCAAAGGGAAAGCCTTGCAATGGTTCAGGATCCTTGGGGTAGGCTCTATTCAAAATTGGAACCAATTGTGCATAGCTCTCCATGACTAGTTTGGAGAAAAGGGAGACAACTTGTCTCTATTGGAACAACTGACAACTATCAAGAGAGCTCCTTATGAGCAAAGCGGTGACACACTTCAATTTCAGATTTCAAAGGACATGGATATAATCCTAGTGATAGTAAGGCCAACACTGAAGGTGCTTTCTTATACTATCTCAAATCTTTAAATTATGATATTTCTATGTTAATCCAATCAATGGGAGGTGCAAATATACTGCAGCGTATAACATCGCCATTAGGGATGAGAATTGTTTGATCAAGTGGTAAACGGCACCTAGGCCTCCTATGCTCTTATATTCAAACTTGGAAAGCCCAAGCACTAGTCAAGCACCTAATTTAGCTCCTATTCCCACTCCTAGAAATTAGAGTTCAAATTAAACTTCTACTTCATTCTTTAGTTCCTCAAATGAGCTTCAAGAAGTCATGAAACAATTACAAAATTTGAGCGGTTACACTCAAGAGGCAAGCAAGCCCAAAGTTTTAGACCTTCTTATCGGTCTCACACTCAACCTAATAGGCAACCATATTAGCATAATAGGCCACCCAATCCAGCTGTAAATCAAAATCAAGTAAGTCCTCCTCCCGCTAATAGACCATTTCAGCGCATAACCCCAATGCTTTGCATCTACCTCTAAATCCTTAGTAGTGCCAAGTGTAAAATAATATAGCTCAAGAGTATGATTGGTGTTTTCCATGCAATGAACCTCACAACCAGTCTATGTGCTTCAATGGTGCTTTGAACCAAGCTTTGATGGTGACAACAACTGGGTGAGAGTGAGTTTAGTTAAGAAACAAACCAACAACAAGGAACATCTCAAAGAAAATATAACTCCAAATGAGACTACACTTGTGAATTGACAAAGCTAGAGATTTTTTGGTATGAATCAATTTTTTTAAAGAATGTAGAAGCTAACACACGGTCAAATAACATGAATATTGGTGAAGGGCAGTCATTAGCTCCAGGTGATCCACAACCTTCCATCACTCCACAAGGTGTTGGTAAGCAAAATGCAGTTCTAAATGTTCAAGGACAACCCAAGCCACCTTCTAGACCAACTCAAATGCCAGTTGTTACAGCCCATGTACAAGAAAATAATGTGAGACTAAGGGGAAGTAAAGAGATGTTTCATCCCCATTTAACATCATTGAACAAATGAAGAAGACAAATGTGATCATATCTATGTGGGAGTCACTATCCATCCTAGGCCAAAGGGATCTACTACAAGCTACCATGAAGAATTAGTCAACCTCAAATCATCAAGCTCATATGCAAGATAAGGTACTCACAAAAGCTACTCAGCCTGAGGGGAATCTTGGAGGACAACAAGGTAAAGTTTTGAAGCCCCCTCTATTCTATATTTCATTGATAATTAGGGATAAACTAGTACACAATTGTATGATTGATTCTAGGGAAAGTAGTTATGTGATGCCCAAGCAAATAGCTGATCAACTGGGCCTCCAATATGAAGTCATATCCAAGGGGGTGGTGCAACTGGATGGGACAACAGTAACAATAGTTGGGGTAATTAAATATTTGAGCCTCACTTTGCATGCATGCCCTAATGTCACTGTTTTGCAAGATGTGTCAGTGATAGATTTACCACCACTTTTTGCCCTATGTTTGTCAAGGGATTTCACAGCTAGAATTAGAGGCTATTTATCTACTGATTGGTCACACATGTTGTTTAGGAAAAGATATGGAGCCAAGGCCACAATCAGGTCTGAACCTATTGCAAACTTTCACATTGAGCCTCATACTCCAAGCCCAATCAATGCCAACTATTCAACATTTGATCAAGAGGATTATCCAAGCACACATGAAGCTGACACCAAAGTTGGAAGCATCCTAGATTTGACTCTTGATGAATGGGCAAGCAAGATACATGCTTTTATCCCTACAAGGAAATAGAGGAATCTGAACTAGGAGTTTATTACATACATGAAGAAAATCAACCTATTCTTAGCATCACCAAGCCGGACCATAAAGATGACAATGAGGTATTGTAGTTGTTTTTGATGGATCAAGAAGTAGACAAGGTGTAGGAGGGGAGCTATGCTTGTTTCACCTCAAGGAATTAATTATTACTCAGCATTTAGATTTCAGTTTGCATGCTCGAACAACTCTTGTTGAATACAAAGATTTGATACATGGATTGCATCGGTCAAGGAAGAGAGGCATCAAAAACTTACAAGTCTTTGGTGATAGTGAGCTGATTTTTAATCATGTTAGGGGACATCATTGAGGATTTTGAGGGCTTTGACATCAAATCCATCCCTAGGAAAGAAAACCCAGTGTTGATAGGCTTGTAGTAGTTGGAGCAGCTTTTGATGTTGTGGAGAGTATCAAGGAAGATAAAATATAGCCAAACATTCATGTGATTGTAAGGCCATCATTAGTGTCGGACAATAATGTAAGTTGGAAAGTGTTTGAAAGTAATAAACAAATCATTAATTTATTGCAAGAAGAAGCTAAGTTCTCAGCCAAAAATCGGGAAAAGTTAGAACAACAAAGTATGGTGATCAAGTGGTACAAAGTGAGAACCAACAAACTTCCAAAAGGACTTGTCACTTTAGAGTCTATCTTTAACCCTAATGATCAATTTAGGAAGGAGAAAGCAAACATCCAAGTTAAGGGAGAGGATTCAATGCTCATCTCGGTTGGAGAAGGCAAATCACTTCAAATTGGTAAATTGGAAACCGAGCAAGAAATATATGAGTTCATGCAACTTTGCCAAGAGTTCTGGATGTATTTTCTTGGAGCTATAAAGACTAGAGATGTTTCAATCCCAAGATAGCTCAACACACAATTGAATGAGATCCAAGTGCTAAACCTATCGGGTAAAAACAAAGACTGGTCAATACACACATGGAGCCTCTCATGAAGAAGGAATTGAATAAGTTAATAGAAGTAAGTATTATATTCCCCATCGGGCATTCAAATTTGGGTTGTAAACTTGGTTCTAGTTAAAAAGAAGAGTGGAGAAATCAAATTATGTGTAGAATTTAGAGATTTGAATAGAGCATCCCTCAAAGATCACTACCCACTTCCTTCTATGGAGTAGATTTTGTAAGTTGTTGCTGGCTCTGAGAGGTTTTCATTGCTAGATGGTTATTTAGGGTATAATCAGATCATGGTAAAGGAAGATGATCAGTTCAAAACAGCCTTCACCACCAAATGGGGAACCTATGCATATAGAAAAATGCCATTTGGGTTGTCTAATGCTGGAGATACTTTCCAAAGGGAAATGGATATGGCATTCAAGGGATTGATCAAAAAAATAGTGCTGATATACCTAGATGATATTACTATATTTTCTAAAAGTGCAGTCAGATCATCTCTTTCATTTGAGACAAGTGTTCCAAAGATGTAGAAGATTTGGGGTATCCTTGAATCCCAAAAATGTATTTTCTAGCTCATGAAGGAAAGCTCCTAGGATAGATTGTTTGCAAAGAGGGATTAGCAATTGATCCAGAAAGGGTTTAAGCAATAAGAGCACCGCCATTACAAGTCATAAGAAGGCCCTTCAAAGTTTCTTAGGAAGAATCAATTTTGTTTGGAGGTTTTTTCCATATTTTGTAGTCCTTGTCAAGCTAATAACCATGATGTTGAAGAAAAGTATGGCTTTCAAATGGATAGATGAAGGTAAGGCAAGTTTTGAGGTAATCAAAGAGGCTATCTCACAAGCTCCAACTCTCATTAACCCAGATTTCTCTAAATATTTTATTCTTTATGCATTTGGCGGTGATGATACAATTTCTGCAATTTTAGTATAGCAGAACAAAGAAAATGCAGAGCAGCCAATTGCCTTATTTATCCAAATCTTGGTGGACTATGAGGTGAGATATTCCTTTATTGAGAAGCATGTTCTTGCAGTGATTATGATCTTGAAGAAAATTAAGCATCTAGTTTCAAACAACAAGGTTCAATTGTTGGTTTCTCATGTGGGAGTTAAAGACTTCCTCCTCAACAAAGATCTAAATGAAAAATGTGTAGGGTGGATTACTTGTGTTATGGAGTATGACATTGAGATCAAATTCACCAAGCTGGTCCGAGGAAAGGGATTATGTGAGTAGCTGGTCTTGAGAAAATCAATGGAAGAAAGCAAAGAGAAGGATGTTGTTTTGGTGTTGCAGAACAGACAACCAAGAACAAAGAGGTGTTCAAGAAGAGAATAGTGGTATGCTCACTCCTTGCTAGACCTAAGACATAATGCACTTCTTACAAACAGGCCTATGCCCTCTAGAGATGAAAAAATTGAAGAGAAGACACTTCAGATTGTAGGCTATTCCATATGCACTTGTTGATGGTGTCTTATTCAAAAAGGATATCAATGGAGTGCTGCTTTGAGATGCATTGGGACAAATCAAATTAAGAGAATGTTAGAAGAGTTCCATGGTGGGTCAGCTAGGGGTCATTTTTCTCCAAGAGTGACAACCCTCAAGATCATGAAGGCTGGATATTATTAGCCCAAGGTGTTTGGTGATTGTTATGCATCGATCAAAAGGTGCAATAATCATGCATTCTTCATAGGCAAGGAAATATTAGCAGCCCTTCCATTGCACCCAATCTCAGTTGACTAGCCACTCATGCAATGGGGTTTGGACTTCATTGGAGAGTCAAGCCAAGCAGGACACAAGTGGATTCTAACAAAGAACGGAATACTTCACCAAATGGGTGAGGTGATGGCACTCAAAGAGGCAAATGAATCTAGCATTCTAGACTTCTATGAGGGTATAGTAACTAGATTTGGTATACCTACCACTATAATATTAGATAATGCATTGACATTCATAGGATCAAAGGTCTGAATGGGATGTTATAAATGGGATCTATCTAAGCACTTCATCAAATTATTACCCTCGGGGTAATGGCCAAGCTGAATCCACCAAAAGAATTTATTAAGAATCATCAAGAGGACTCTTGATGAAAATCAAAGGACTTGGCACACTAAGCTCAAATCAGCTCTATGGGCTAATAGGATAACTCCCAAGAGATCCATAGGTAACTCTCCATTCAAACTTTTTATGGGAGAGAGGAAATCTTGCCTATGTCACTTGAGTTACCAATATTGGAACTCATGAATCAATTAGAATTGTTGGAGTTTGAACCCATGGAGGTTAGATATGCATAATTTATGGAACTCCAAGAAATCAGAGAGCATACAGCCCAAACAATGGAGAAGGACCAAGCTTTGATCAAGAGAACCTTTGATAGGAAAGCTAAGGCTAGAACCTTCCAAGTTGGATATTTAGTGTTGAAATGGGATGAAAATTGAGCAAATCTAGGAAAGCATTCAAAGTTTGATGCCATTTGGAGTGGTCCCTACATGGTCACAAAATGCAAGAACAACAATGCCTTCCAATTGTCTACATTGGATGGTGAAGAACTACAAATTCCAGTTAATGGAATCCATCTAAAGCATTGCTACTAGAAGGGAAACTCCTCACCTTGTACATATTAGCTTAGAATTTCATTCCTCTAAGTGCTTTGGCACAAGTTTTGTTGTCCCAAGGATGCATCTTTTGTAGGCCATGTTCCAGATCAAAGTAATGTTCTACTCTCACAATCTTCTTTCTAGAGATTTTCTAATGAGTTGAGAGTAACAAGAGTTAAGTTGATGACTCCATTACCCAATGGATTGCTTCAGGCAGCTGGTCACTTCATCTAGCAGGTAGATGACCCCTCTGAGTCACCAAAATTGTTATCCAAAATAAGCCCCCTACTTATTTTGGCTAACTTTCCTTCATCCTTTCCTTCTTTTGTGCCTCAGTCGAATTTTTCCACTTTTCAAGCACTCAAAGTTTTCTGGGTATGGTTTCAACAGATAGATAATTTTCTCACCTTTCCAAAAAGGTAAAAATTTCCTCCTAACTCCTTGTATTTTTCAAGTTATGGCTCGGCGGAGTTTTGGAGGGAAATTTTCCTTGAGAAGGCCCGAAGCCAATAGAAATGTGCCACGTGTCCGTCGGAAGCGGGGGTCGGAGGTGTGGAAGGAAATGGAATTTTGCCAAAGTGGCTAAGAGCGTCAAAAGAAAAATTTGAGGTGAGGGCCCGCAAGCAATATAGTGGTGACACATGTCATGGTGGGACAATGGGCATTGGGGGAGGTTGAGTTTTGACACTTTGGTCAAATGGTGCAAAGGGGAGATTTTGGCCCGAAAGCCCGCCGAGCAATAACATGCCACCATGTGTCCTGTCGGAAGTGGGGGTCAGAGTGGTGGGGAAACCTTAAATTTTTTCCCAAATTGGTCAAATGGTGCAAAGGTAAAATATGAAGCGAGGGCCTGCAACCAATATAATGGTGACATGTGTCCTGAGCGGCGTGGAGTGCATGGAAATTTTGGAAATGTTTCAAAAATTCAAAAAAGGGTAAAATGGTTGTTTGAACCCATGGAAAAATGGGATGATGCCACGTGGTAGTGGAGTTTGGGCTGGTGGAGCTTTTTGGGGATTTTTCCCAAAATTGCAAAAAGGAAAAAAATTCAAATTTCGGCCCGCGAACCCATTTGTGCCCTAATTTTGCCAGTTTTGCCCTAAATCTTCAAAGGGCCATATCTTTCGAACCAGAGCTCAGTTTTTCTCAATTTTTATGTCATTGGAAAGATATTGAAGTCCTCTACATGATGGAATCTTAAATTTTTTTTTTTGGTGGACTTTAGTGAAAAAAATTGAAAAAACCTTTGGCATAGGAAAAGAGCAGAACCGACATTCAACCACCATTTTTAATGCAATATTGCTTCCATTCTTCTCAACATGGTCAAAAATCTTGGGAATCAACTTTTAAGGGTACCCATGATATTTTGATGGATCTCAGTTGGTGGTTGAATCATTCATTTCCACTTTCTAGTATTTCTCCTTCCTAAACTTGGTTTTTCATTGTTAAAAGCCATATTTGGCTCTTTTGTAAAGGGTTTTACGTTTTTATGTTCTATAAGATCCCTCCTTCACCCTGGAAAGTGAATTTTTGGAATATCAATTTTTTTAGGATTGCAACATGTTTTTCCCTCCTTGCTGTTGTAATGCATTGTATTAAAAATGGAAATGACAATGCAAGCTCTGTGAATGAGTTTTCAATCCTTTCTTGTGTTGTTTGCTTCATTCTAATCCTTCATTACATTTTAGAAATTTGTGCATGATTTGTGTTGCATTTTTATAATCTATGTCAATTTGCAAAAATAGATGTTCATCACTCCTTTGGTGTATCACCTTGTTAGTTTAGTTTTATCTTCTTTTCTCTCTTCTATCCTTGTCTCCTTGGCAAGAATTAGAGTAGGATTTTGAGTTAAACCTCTGCAAATTTCATGTATACATCTAATCGTAGAGGAACCATCCTTTAACTGGAGATTTTTTTCCCTTTTTGCAAGTCCCACACTTGGGGAAAATATTATATGTTTTGCAATCACACTCGGATTCCCATTATCAAACTAGAAATTTGAGACAACATCCGAGAGTCTTTGTGAATTTACACTAATAGGTTCTCTTGTGCCAATCACACTTTATGAAGTAATGAGAAATAACTAAATGTAGAAAATGTAATAGTCTATGTGGATGGAATAAAATAGAATCCTTCCCCTATGAAGTGTGATGCGAGATATCCTATCTTGTGTCTTGACAATGAAGCTATGTGGATGTTAATACAATAGATGGATGCAACTCTAGGAGTGATAGGAGTGTATGATGTTAGGTCCCTCATTACGGTCTCATAAATTTATATTTATAGGGTTATCTTGCTCCAATTTTGTAATTAACCTCGAAAAGGCTAACCCAAAGAAAGGCCATATGAAAAATGGCTAGAAGACGTCCAAAAAGTGTCGAGAAAATGTTAGAAGGATCAAGGCACCTGTGTGGGACTAGGGTACCCATGGGCACCCCAAGATTAAATCTGGGCACCCCACCAAGGCTAAAATTACATGGGATGTCTAGAAATGGATAGGAATATGGGTGCTATAGGTCATAAATTATGAAATACAATAAACAAGATGGCCAAATGATGGGGGTTAATTAGTAATTTCTTTTCTCAAGAGCCTTCTAAATAGTAGTATGAGATCGGGATAAATAAATGTCCAAAGTGCATGATTTTGTGACTACGGGTTGAGTAACTTGGGGGAAGGATTGTTTGGTTGATAATGGGACTTGTTTGGTTGGTATGGAGGATGGTAAGGTCTGAAATTTTGGGCTTGTTTCCTTTTAATGGATATCAACTCATTCCCAAAATTTGACAATTTTTTCATTACCTCTTGTAGCTCGGTTGAGGTACTTGAGGAAGTAGATGCTTGACTAGAAATTTGATTTCTTCGGGTCGGGATAGGAGCTAATTCATGAACTTAATGAGAAGATGATATCTCAATCTCTTGGAATATAGACATTGGAGGTCTAGGAGTAAGTTTCCCAGCTTGAATAAGACCATTATAGGGTTATCTTGATCTAATTTCATATTTAACCCCAAAATGGCTAACCACCAAAAAGATAAAGATCTCAAACGGCTAGAAAGAGCCCAAAAAGTGGCGGGAAAGTGCAAAAGGATCTAGGTTCCCTGGTGGGACTAGGGCAGCCATGAGTGCCCCAATACCAGCACTGGGTACACCAAGAGAGGATAAAATAATGTAAAGTGATGAAAGATAACTGGGCATGTAGGTATAAAAGGTCGGGAATGATGAAATAAAATAAGAGAATATGGCCAAAAGACAAGGGTTAATTAGTACTTTCTTCACTTAAAAACCTTCTAAATAGTAGTATGAGACCAAGACTAAATAATGTCTAAAGTGCATGATTTTTTGTCTACCGGTTCTTCTCTTTCATGAGTATATTATAATCTTTCAATGTTTGTTTGATCTTTTCCTCTCAAACATATTCCTCTACATATTTTTTTGTTTTGAATTTCCTTCTCAACTTTTATTCATCGTTAAAATTGTATTATTAAGATTATTATACCAAACACAATCTAATCATTCCAAACTCATCGTGTATGGAAATATGAAGACTATTCACATACATTTTGATATTTTCTTCATAAATTTCAACATGAATAGATTGGATGGTGAGATTTTAAAATCTTCTATGTAATCCTTTATAGTCTTTATTTTTTCCCTAAAATTATAATTTTTTTACAAGATCAACTAATAATTATAAGGTAAGTACTTACCTCATAACATTACAATCATCTATCCCAAAAATTCATTTTTATTTTCTTATTATAACCATTTCATAGTGCACATGATCCCACCATATGGATGCATGTTCCTTTAAGTTTGTGTAAGAAAAATCACTCTTTTGGATCATTTTCTCAATCAAAATAATTTTCTAGCTCTATTGTCAAATAAATGAGATCCTCAAGATAAAATTCCTTAGTAAACAAGAGTGTCAAATCTTGGCTTTCCTTCTGTTTCATAAATTTCCTTCAATAATCTATAATTTGTTTCATAAATCAACCCTTCAAGTTGAACTTATGCTTTTTCATCTTCATCTTCATTCGCATTTTCTTCCACTCCTCTTTGTGGCATCCAATCTATATTGGATTCCTCTCAACATCTATGCCAAGTATGTACCTATTAGTGCTCAAAGTATCATTTTTTGATAGGTAATCCTATGTGTGTCATTTCTACTCCTCAAAACTATTTGCAATGCAAGACTATTTCACAACTAAAATAAAACTACTAGAGTCTCAAACACTCAACTAAACAAGACACAACCTGTTATGATAACAAATCATGTAGGTCATATAAGAGGGGACCAAGTCAATGGATACCTTTCCTCACATCCTAGACTCGGTTCACTCCAATGAGAACATGCATAACAAAACACACACAAACTTAGAACTCAAACTTAAATATTTATATCATTGATGATTGAATTACAAATATTACATTCCCACATTATTCTTTACTAAATTAAAAAATTAAGATGATTAACACACCTAAACAATCCCTCAATGTACTTGATTATGTTATTGACATAACATATTCCTCACAAGATTTCCCTACTTTTTATTTACATTATAAGTTTCTTTCTTTCTCCTCTCTCTTAAACTAAAGATAACTCCTACTAATCAATTTGGATATTTTTAACCCCTCTCACAATTATGGATGCCTCTTTCAACTCATAAGCACATTGAAAACACTCAATAATTAACATTTCATCATTATGGGTGGTTAATTAATTTTTAGCTTCCACATGGTAAAACCCACTACTCACAACAAATCAACATATTTAAAATCACCAAGAATGTTTTGAAACTAGTGGTTGACATAGAGTAGTGGTTTTTAAACATATTCATGTGTTTACCAAAAGTTTTGGAATTTGATGAAAAAGTTGAATTTTATCTTAGTTATATGATTAAAACCTCCTACACATTATATCATAAAGTGTTGGGGTTTTACTGAGTGCTTCTTGTGGTGATTTTGATAATATGTGACATGTAAGACAATGTTGAAAAATTACAAACACACGCGTGCACACACAAAAATATTGAATTGTGTTTTTGGTTGATACAAGATTGCTTCTAGACCCCTATAATTCCACATCATACACCTAGGTAAGTAAAATGATCCATGAGATCTTATTCATTATCCTTTTGTGAACTCTTCTAATATTTTTCCATATTTGGCTATCTTTGACATGCTCATTCAAGTTGCATCTTCATTTGTCATGTCGACCGACCACTTGAAAAAGTACTCTTTATGTGTGATACATCTTGATCTCTTGATTAATATGGAATCTATCACCATTATCATATCTTCTATTACCTTCATAGGTAGCTATTGTCTCTAATATAAAATTGAATTCTATGAACTTACATACTCTTAATCACTAGTCTATTCTTCATGGAAAGGATAGAAATCCTTACATCAAATATAGGAAAAATATCAATCCCATATGGAATCTCTATCTCCTAATATATCACTCCAAATATATTCATGATCATACATGCCCTCATATTCTTTCACTTGATATTTTCATGTGTTCCTCTATGGAACCATTATTTTCCTAAATGATTGAAAACCGAATCTCCAACCTAAAATTATTATCCTCCATGTTTGAGATCAACATGTTGTTTGTATCTCATAAAACTATTTTCCAACTTCTCCATAACTTATTAGTGTATCTATTGTATATACTCATTTGATTCCTTGACTATAACACTTATTCTATACAAATTGGTTTTATCTTCAACTTAACAACACCTATAGGGTTGTAACCATACGCTTACTCAAATATACTATTGGTTGTGTTTATATTATTTTATTTGTTGTTATAAAACTTGGCTTGTGCTAGAATCACGTCCTATTATTTTGGTTTGTTCCCTACCAAGTGTCTCAGGAAATTTCAAAGTCTTGAGCCTTTGTTTTCCCATATGTTTTTAGATAATAGGTTAGAGTGAACCTCACTTTTATCCCCAAATTTATCTAAAATGTTCTCCAAACATTATCACCAATTTTTTCTCTATTTAAAAGAATATTTTCAAGTAATTCATGCAACCAAATTACCACCTCTTGGAAAAACATACTCATAATGTTTATGGCATCTAATAAAGCCAATAAATTCCACTCATCCCAATACCTATTTTCCCTTAAACCCATTTCTATTTTTATCTTTCATGAACTCAACATAGGCTTTTATCCATGTTTTATTCATCATAACACAAGATATAATATGTTTGTTGTTATGGTTTAAGGATTGTGGTCTCTAGATAAAGTATGGTTCATGGTTTTTATTTTTATGGTATTACTAATGGTGATAAAATAATTTGGAGTGTTCATAATATTTGTTAAAATATGTTTTCATATTCATAGCTATTGAAGATAAGATATATGTAGCCACTTTTTTATACCTCACTTCACATGAGTCCACTACTAAGCGATAAAAACTAGGTATAGCTCATAGCCATGACCATATTGATTCACTCATTAGCTTCATTTTCTTATGAAACCAATACAAGTTATAACATCCATTAAAATAGGGACGAAAATTCATTTCTATGTATAACTAAGGATAGAAGATCATTTTCTAGATGGAGGTTATTACAACTTCCGTTACACCTTGGTTAAAATTTGTATTTACTAGTTATCGATTCATGTTTCAATTTAATGGTTTTATACTTAATATACTATACTAATGCATAATCATAATTAAAATTCAAATCAAGTTGTCCTTATAGTCCTAAACTACGGTACTCTTGATTTTGCCAACAATGTTACAACTACAATTTGATAGAGTACAACTAGTGTTAGGGAGAGGAACCAAAATATGTAGGTAGGAGGTATAATAGAGTGCTCATGTGCACAAGTGGATAAAATGTTTTTAAAGTTGCTCTATAAATATTTGTATTTAAAAATTTGTGTATGATAGGTTCATGGAAGTATGGATGTTTTTAGCAACAAATATGTCCGTTAGAGGCTACAAACCTATCTGTAGACACCCCAATTTCAAACCTATCCTAAATAAATTAATTTTATCATTATATTTCCCATAAAAATGCACATTGAATTAATTGATGTTAATTGATTAATTAGTCTATTTCAACCCCTAAATTAAACCCAATCTATAACATTCCCAATTTTAAGACTTTAGAAACAAGGGAAATTTTTTTACCCAATGTTCTTTGTTCTAAATAAAACATCATTTAGAACACACATTCCATGCCAATCAATCTCATAACAGATAACCATATGTAGTTGTAATGACTCGGTAATTTACTCGATCTCTCATTCCATGACTTAGTTACCAACCGATCTCTCATGTTGTCTTAAAGTATAGAATAATTTATGTATACAATGTATACTTGGTTTTCCTACCCTATTTCCAGAGTACTGAGTGATCTATTTAAAGAACCTATCTAAATATTTGTTACCAATATTCATCTAACATCACGTTTCTTTAAACTAGGTGACATAGGACAACGCAACCAACAACTTGTGATACTTTGGCCAAATATTTTCAACATATTGTTCATGTTACTATTCCTAGACGACATACTCGTCAATTTGGAATATGTCCTTCACCTCACTCTTTTGTTATCTAGAATGGTCTTTACTAACTTTTGTCAGTCCACTTGCCCAAGGTTTGACCCTAGCCTAGGTTAGCAACATAATTTGTTATAGGAAGACGCTCACGATGACTTAGGGTATATGGGCATACTCGACCGACCTAAGTTGATCGAATGTGCCTATGTACCTTGAGTCATAGAAAGATACTCCCTATTCTAAACATGCTACTAACTAGAGATAAACTAAGATCAAATACAGATGTGTGTATATTTGCCACATGTCAACTACAACATTGTATCCACGAGAAGCCCTTAGTCTTCTTGAAGGTACAATCCTATAGTTGGCATATGCCAACATCTGCAGAAATGATTCATCACGATGTACATACCCCCTTAGAGGTCATTTATTCATAATTAAATTGAATTAAGATTCGATTGCAACAACCATGCCTAATCCCTAATTCCATCATTAATTAAATATCGTATCAATAATTAATCTGATTTGATATTAATAACGTCATTAACTCATGTTTGCATTTATGTTCAATTACTCGGCATAACAAGCGTTATCCCAAAACAGGACATCAAACATCAATTGTTTAATTTTTAATGTAATCCTAGCTGTCCAAAGAGGTGTGTCATCCACCTAGGTGCAACTAGTGTTTACTTTATATAAACGAAGTACAAAGATTAAAGATCATAACCACCATTCCATTTATTTTTCATTCTTTTGAGAGAGGAAGAGTCTTCCTCTACATGGTTAGATGTTAGGGTTAACATAACCTTTTTTTCATTAATTACTCATATAGTTTAATTGTATGTCCAATACATATTTCATTATTAAACTATATTTGTTTAGTTAGAGAACAACATATTTTACAATTTAACAAGTTTCATTATAGTAAGGGAGATTGTACTATCCCCTTAATCCAACATATTAATTGATAACAATGATGTAAATCATAAAAACAAATATAAAGAGTATCGACAAGATAACATTACTATTTCCTTCATACAAAGTACAAGAGAATTTACACCACAAATTAGAGTCAGGTCCCAAACTTTTCAATTCATCATGATAAAATATACATTTACAAGACTATGCATTTCAGGAATATTGCATGTCGATCAACATTAAGATCATAAAAGAACATAACTTTTCTTTTTCAATACAACTCAAGAATGAATCAAAATTCTTTACAAAAGATCTAGACTTAAATAAGCCAATACATCATAAAAAAATTTTCCTTCTTTTATCACTTACGAAGTCCATCTATAAAAATTGCTAGCATGGGTCAGTTCATTGAACTGAGCATGATAAGCACTAAGCATTAAAACAAAGTGCATTCCACTAATTGTTCCATTAAAACAAATCTACTTTAATGAAACAATTAATAAGTATCATACAAATAAGAATAAGTAATAACAACTAGAAAAGAAGTACAATAATGAGTCTAAATTCACTTTTAATAAAAGAGCGTAATATAATCAGCAACATTTGCATTATAACATATAGTTTAATTGATCCAATCAATTAATTTTTAAACAAACAATAGATCTTGTCGTCTAATTATTTCATAATTCATTCTGAATTGAAATATAGAATTTATATTTACTATGTAACAAAAAGAGTTACTTTTAACATAGTACATATTTAGAATGATTCATCCCACAACTTAAACAAAAAGAAGAAGAATCAATACATACTATCCACCATTCACTAATCATCTAAAAGACAGAGAAAATGGGGTTCGAAAGTACTCAACTGATTACCCACATAACTGCTTCAGTTCAAGGAAACCAATATAAGGATTCAACAATAAAGAGACAACATCTAAAATAAGAATCCCAAATCAATCGAGAAGGGATAGAGAATCAAAACAGTCTACTTGCAAGCCTTAAATAATTCTACATAATAGAAGATATCATCCATAGATCTAAAACCATTCGTTCCAAAATCAAGGAAAGACTTACACAAGGATAGTTTCTTCCTGTGTCCATCCAAGGAAGATTCATAACATGCTAGAGTGCTAAACGAGGATTCCTTCCAATAAAAAAACCAAATGGAGCATGACTCAGTCAAACAAATCAATCGGTCTAACATGATTACGTTTTCCCTTCAACGGGACAGATTCAGCTGTTCACTATCCACATCAATACAACAATCGACTTAGTACAAAAATAGACTAAACAATCCACAAGGAAGTTTCTATCTCAGAAGAGTGGTCTCCCACTATGTCCTACAAGATAGAAAGGATATAAAATCTGAACCCAAGAAGTCGAACATGCCTAAGAGAATAATCACTCTACAACCAAGAAGAGAGTCGAGCTATAGAGAAGTTCGATCAAATGAACTTAACTTTACAAAAATTATATGAAATTCAAATAGAAAAGATCCGATCAAGAATTCATTCACCATAGTGTTATCAATTGAATTCCAATTTCCATTTCAAACTCATAAGTTCTTTCGCTAGTTCCCAAATGAGAATACAAAACCAAACCCACAATTTATAGACAACAACACTTCTAGTTTCCCCTAAGAATTCAAACCTTATCGGACAACAAAATCAATACTAACCTGGTTCATCTATTCCTCTTTATTTAAACACAAGTTTGAATTCATTTCATTGAAAGGAGTACACAAAGACAATCCCAAAAACAAAATACTATCCATAAGAGAAATATATTCCTTTCTCCTTTTAAAGACCCAAAAATTCATTCAAATGAATCTATAAGAGAGTACTAAAACTCAACACCAGTATTAAGATAAGAAAGTTTCTATAATAATAACAAGCTCAAAGAAACTTAAATCCCAACTACAAGGTCTTACACAACTCCATACAAAAGAGAAATAAAGTTCATGATCCCAAAGCAGAAAAAATTATACGAAACGATCCCTAACCAAAGGTAATAAATACTTCCCAAAAAAGATTCAGTATACGGGAGTATTCAACTCTTCTTTCTTTTTGAAAACCCAAAGATCAATTAAAAAGGATCTAAAGAAGATAGAGTATGAAAACCTGTCACGCGTTTAGGTCAAGAAAGATCTCAACCTTACCCTCTAAATTGACTGAAACATAAGCCACAACAAAATGACTTTCACAGCTCCATCTAGTACTTAAAGATCGAGATAGAGATGGTATTTGTTAAATAAACTCACACAAGAAGAAGTATGCACACTGCATTACCATAATTTCAAAAACCATTATCGATTGTTTCAAACGAGCTCTAATTCAAACCAAGGAGTAAGTAATAGTACAATATTGAACCAGATACGTTTCCATAAAAGGTCCATCCTCCTTCTAACAAAACAGTCAAGAATTTCAAACCAGATGCGGGTTTCACAGAGCAGAGGAGAGAATAATATCCTCCCATATTTACATGCCATTACAAGTTCAAAGAAAATGGTACAGTCTGGAACAGAAGTATCACAACCATTAAATCGACCTCCTTTCAAGAAGATAGTCTCGAATATGAATTCAAACCAACACAAAGCTTCGAACACAAATTTAGAACAACACAAGCCTCAAATACAAGTTTAGAATGAAACACAAAGCTTCAAACACAAGTTCAGAACAACACAAGCCTCACATACGAGTTCAGTACTAAACACAAATCTTAGAATATGAGTTCAGAACCAAACACAATGCTTCGACTACAAGTTCAAAACACACAAGCCTCAAATACAAGTTCCACATGTATATTACCATTGAAGTAGTGCAAGAGAGAACATCCAATACTATCATTATCATGCAATGGATTCATACAACCAAGAAAGTAAATAACCAGACAAAACATGCAACCATTTATCTCATGAGAGCAGAATTGTTTTAATGAAACATTTAGAAGAAAGCAAGAAATCTTAATGGGTAGAGCCTATCATGCCTGATAGTGCTTCTGCAAATTTGAAGGAGACTTCCAGCCGAGATACCAACTCTTTTTCTCCTCCACGAAAGATCAACAACCAAACATCTTTCTCTCCAATGCCTCATATACTTTCCTTGGATCGAAAATAGACTAGAGAAACCAAAAATAACCACAAAGTAAAATTCAAACTTGTAACACCCTTGTCAATTGTTATTTTTCCTCCTTTGCATTTCAAGTGTTGACATGTGGTTTTCCTTATAAGGATATGTTCTTTTGATTATTATAAATCATGCTTGAATGGATAAGTTTTTTCTGCTCTTAAGATCCTTTGATTGAATTGGAATGGCTATCCTGAATCCATTTTTCACTTCTTTTAGGTAAGTTACAATCTGGTTTAAGAGTTGTAGACTTATCACATTTATCGACTCATCCTTGGATCAATTTCATTGATCCAAGGAATGTTTTAAATATGTTAAAATTGAGCGAATGGTAAATTGAAATTCCATGAATTAAGAGATATATGGATTGAACTTTGTTGTCCACTCAAAATTCCCCACTCTGTCAAAAGTAAAAAAATTTCAAAATTTTGAGTCTAAGTGTCTTTTCTGTCGAGCTGGTGGTGTGAAAAAAGTCTTGGAAGTCTAAAAAATCTAAGTTTTGGGTCATTCTGTAAGTATTTCGGGCCTGTCGGACATTTTTGTCCCAACTGTCCCAAGTACGAAAGTGCATTTTGTTCCCCGATCGGCCGAAACCTCCGAATTTGTCCCATTTTCGGGCCCGTCGGAAGTTTTTGTCCCAAGTGTCCCAAAGTTACTGTGCGAGATGTTCCAATTTCGGCCGAACCGCCCGAACCGCGTACTTCACACTTTCTTGTCCCAAATGTCCCAATTTCAAAAGTGCGCTCTGTTCCAATTTCACCGAACCGGCCGAGTCGCGTACTCCGGAACTTTTTGTCTCAAATTTCTCAAGTTCAAACTTAAAGTGCACTCTGTTCCATTTTCGGCCGATTCGCCCGATTTCGTCCCAACTGTCCCGAGTTCCAAAGTGCATTCTGTTCCCCGATCGGCCGAAACACCCGAACCGCGTACTTCGGAACTTTTGTCCCGAATGTCCCAAAGTTAAAAAGTGCAAGCTGTCCCATTTTCGGCCGAAACTCCCGAGTCGCGCACTTCGCTCTTTTTCATCCCAAATGTCCCAAAATGCATTTGTGCGTCCTCTCCCCGTTTCGCCCGAATCGGCCGAGCCGCGTGTTTCGCGCATTCGCGTCTCACTTGTCCCAAGCGAACCAACGGTCATCCATACTTAGTTTTTCCCGCTCTTCCCGAATATGCTGTTTTTCAAAATATGAATTCAAATGCGCATTAATTATCCTTCTCTCTCCTCAACGGCTATGTAACGGGAAAAACTTCCTTTGCAATTCTTACATTGTTTCGAACCCTTGCAATTTGAAAACCCACGCATGTCCCGTCCCTCGAAACTCCTTTTCCGAGCACTGGTTTGCGCACTCTGTTATTATCAATATGAAGATCAAGATCCTAGAGGAGGCTTGGGAGAACTAAAGAAGCAGTTACGAAGGACGAAACTTTCAAGACGTCGGTTACATCGGTTTCAAAGATATTCATTGTCATTCTCAAGATAAAAATTCGGCATGTCCCTCGTGGCAAGGACATGGCTGAGACGTGGAAGAAACTCAAGCAGCGGTTTCCAAAGACAGTGGGTCCCTCTCAGAACTGGCCACCTGTCTCCTTCCCCTTCCTTCTCTCTTCTCGCCATTCCTTTCATATTCCATGTAATTAGTTAAGAAATTGCGTTTGGCATTCCTTAACTATTCTCTAGTTAAAAGAAACGGTTACGAGGAGTAACCGAATTGTAAGCTATATAATGGCCTTCTTTGCGCCATTTTGAAAAGGAGGAAGAACTTGGCATATTTTCTGAAAGTGTAAATAGATCTTAAAGAAATCAATACAAAAGGGCTTTCTATTCATTGTCTATCTGATCTCTGCTATTTCTGTGTTTTCCATTTAATATTGTGAAATTCATTTTGTCTCTAATTTAGTAGTCTCCGACGATTGCATCTTTGTCAGGTTTTGCAAATACAGTGATCTTGTATAACCAAGAAGGAACTTTGTGTCCTTGATTAATGAATCTGAAGAAGGTTATTTACAGAACTTTGTGTCTTTAAATTTAATCCTATTCAGCCAATGCAAATGATCTTGTCTTAAATTCCTTGAAACTTCGCATACATAAAGAATTATTCTGCTATCTATAATTCTAAATGTTGCTATTCTGCTCACCCTCTTATTCCCTTTCCTCAGTCCTTTTGTAACTGATGATCCTTGTGGAAAACACTTTCGTAATATCCAAGTTCAACCATAAAATAATATTTTGTACATTTGTAAATACGTTTGTTTCTGAATAAGGGAACCTCTCCCATTAAAGAGGAGGGACTTCTTGTCCCCTGACTGTTGCTCTTCTAAAAAGTCCTATTTGAAAACCAATAGTTTTTGGCGACTCCACTGGGGAAAATCACATTCCAGTTCTATAATTTTTGATCATCCTTTGATCTGGCGACTCCGCGTTTCACTCGAGGGAGAAGGGCCCTTGGTATCGAAGATTCTCAGTTTCAGCTTTTAGAACAACAAGGTTTTCCTTTCCCTTCAAATTCAACAAGAAATAGAAGGACCCGTTCGACAAGCACTCCACCTGTTCAAGATAGAAGTCCTACGGGTGGTATTCCTTCAGAGCCTGCTAGTCCCAATCTACGAGCTTTGATCCTTGCCGGTGTTACAGTTCCTCTCCAAGCCGTTTTTCCAAGAATGGCAGCGCCATTACCATGGGGTCATCGTGTCGGGCCTCTGGCCCTTGCTCAGCCTTTGCATGAGTTACCCAGAGGAAACCGGAAGAACTTCCCCAAATTCAAAGGCGATGGCAAAGTGCACCCTGACGAACACATCGCAGCCTTCGTTGTTGCATGTGGAGTTCTGGGAGTCGAATATGAAGACGTCTCCGTAAGGCTGTTTGTTGAGACGTTACAAGATAATGCTGCTGATTGGTTCTATCACCTTCCGGCTGGTGCTATAACCGACTGGGACACAATGAGAACTCAGTTCGAGAACCGTTTCAAGCCGGCAGAAGATGTGCATGCCTTGCTTGCCCAGGTCTCTCAGATAAAGAAAGATTCACAAGAGCCCATGAGGGAATTTGTGGCCCGGTTCAACAGGTTGGTAAATAAAATTCCAACGCCTACCCGACCTGTCGACCAAATTCAAAAGTGTTTCTTCCTAAATGCTCAATCGCCCAAAGTTAGTTATGCACTAAGAAGGGCTAATCTCGGAACACTAGCTCTGGATCAAGAACTGGCTGTTAGTATCGAAGATGACTTGATCATGTCAGGGAAGTTGAGAAGAGACCCTCCCAAATCTAAGTCTGCTGCTTCTTCCTCTTCCACCCCTGGACCTAGTACTGATCCATTAGTCCAGAAACTCGCAAATGATCTTGTCGCTATAAAGAAACAGTTGGCTCAGCATGCCCCGTATGCAGATGTTCCAAGAAGAAATTTTCAGCCCAGAAATCGTTTGCCTGCTCCTCACACAAGACTAGCACTTGAAGGACCTCCTGTTAAGGTTCCTGTGAACGCAACCTGTGAAGTTGAAGAGCCAGATGATGATGAAGCTTGCGAGGAGTTTGTGGAGGAATTTGATGATGAAGCAGAGGAACTTGAGGGATCTCGGGTTAATTTCTTTACCACTGAGGGCATTGATGATTATGATGAAGTGGTAGCAGACATGAACAGCGAATCTTTTGCTGTCATGACTCGAGAACAGACAAAGTAGAGGGAGAAGGTGACCCAGCCACCTAAGAAATCCAAGGAGCAGTTGGCAACTATCCCTGTAATTGCAAGAAGAGGATCTCCTATCCCTACTTCGTCTACACAGAAGGTGAGTCCTATCAATCCAGTTACCAAAGTTGCTTCTTCTTTTTCTCCTAAAGTTGATAAGCCTAGAATTCCAAATGACGATGGCCCGTCCACTTCTGGATCCTTTGATATTGTTGATCACCTGAAAAAGACCAAGGTACAAATCTCAGAAGCTGAGTACTATCAAACCCATCCCAAAGCCTTTGCCAAAATGATCCACTTTGTTAATTCCAACTCTAAGACCACTTCTAAAGGCCTTTTACCTACTCCTCCTTCTGCACCACAGCCAAGTCTGGTAGCTGCTGTCACCTCCCCTAGTGAAAAATTAAACCATTTTATGTAACACTTCTCATAGCTGGCCATAGGCTCAGTAATTGTGTCATAGATTCTGGAGCCTCAGATAATGTGATGCCTGCTAAAGTAGCTCATGCTTTAGGCTTGACCCTCACTCGTACTTATGGATCCTGCTACTCCATGGAGAGTAAGGAAGTGCCTTTGGTTGGGAGGATTAAAGATGCACAAGTGGCCTTTGCTGCTTTGCCTGAAAAGAAAGTCTTGGCTACCATCCTAGTAGCAGACATTCCTCCTTCTTATGGAATGTTGCTAAGTAGAAACTTCTGTAAAGATGTGGGCGGGGATATTCAAATGGATTGGTCACATGCACTCATACCTGTCAATGGACACATGAAGAAGTTACTACCTGAGAAGCAGTCTGAGTATATTGTGCAGAAAACGGATGATCCTAAGGCACAAATACTCTATGAGGATATGGGGCATGGTAATTACATGATTCTGTCCCCTGATGAAATCCAACCCTCCAAAGTAGCACCTAAAGATCCCAATGGTGTTTGGATTTTAGAATTTGATGGAAGTTGTTCCTCAGCTGGTTCTGGAGCTGGTGTCCTGCTAGTGTCACCTGAAGGATGCCTACATCCTTTTTCATTTAAGTTGCAGTTTGAAAACACTAATAATACAGCAGAGTATGAGGCTCTCATTCTTGGGTGCAAGTGGCCCAAAAAATGAGGTGTGAAGAACCTTATGGCTCGTGGTGATGCAGAGTTGATTGTGAAGCAGGTCAGAAACCTCTTTCAGGTAAAAAATGGGAGGCTGAAGCATTACCGGAATCAGGTTTGGGATTCCATTGAATTCCTTGATGCTTTCTCTATTGAAGCAATACCTAGAGAAAAGAACAGCAGGGCTGATTCACTGGCTGTCTCAGGGTCACTACTGATTCCCCATCCTGAATTCTCTCAGGATAAGTTCACTATTGAAATGGTCCACCGGCCTAGTGTACCTGACAATACCAATAACTGGCAAGTTTTCAACGATGACCAGCATTTTCTTTCCTTCCTGGAACTCAAGGGTAATTTCGAACAACTGTATTTTGAGGGAAGTGACAACCTGCCTCGTGAGAGTGTGTCCTCTGACCAAGCCGTCACCCAAGGAGAAGAAACAGATCAAGATGGATGCATCAATCTCAAAGGAAACAAGATTCCTAAAGGGTTGGTGAGTTTGGAGGAACTATTTGATAAGCATGACAGGTATGTGAAATCTAAAGCTTCTACTGGACCTCAGCAATCAGCTGAGTATGATAAGATTGATATTGGGAGTTCTAATGACCCTAAGCTGGTAAATATTGGAAAATGTTGTACAGCAGATGAAAGGAGAAAAGCAATTGATCTTCTAAGAAGGTATAAGGACGTTCTTGCATATTCTTATGAAGATCTGAAAGCCTTCAAGCCAAAAGATATGCAGCACTCGATTCCTCTCAAACCAGGAATTAAGCCTTTCAAGCAGAAACAAAGGCAGTACAACCCCAAAATAGCTGACACCATCTTTCAGGAGATTCAGAAGTTGTTGAAGGCTAAAATTATTTTTCCTATTCACCATTCGACATGGATTGCAAATATTGTGCCTGTCAGGAAGAAAAATGGTGAGATCCGCATCTGTGTTGATTTCAGGAACCTGAATCAGGCTTCTCTGAAAGATAATTACCCTTTGCCTATGATGGATCAAATATTGCAAGCAGTAACAGGATCTGAAATGTTATCTATGCTTGATGGATTCTCTGGATACAATCAGGTAGAGGTTGATACTGCAGATCAACACAAGACAACCTTCACCACTCCTTGGGGTACCTTTGCCTACAAGAGAATGCCTTTTGGGCTTATTAATGCTGGTGCCACTTTCCAGAGAGCTATGGATCTGGCTTTTGGAAGCTTGAAAGGGAAGTGTATTGTCATATACCTTGATGACCTGACAGTGTTTTCCAAGACAAGAGCGGATCATTTTGATCACCTGGAGACAGTTCTGCTGAGATGCAGAGAGCATGGAATCTCTCTGAACCCTAAAAAATCTGTCTTCTGTGTTACAGAGGGAAAACTATTAGGGCACATTGTCTCCAAGGATGGTATTAAGATTGATCCTGAACGAGTTCAAGCCATCCAGCAAATTCCTCTCCCAACCAGTAAAAAGGGCGTGCACTCCTTCTTCGGTAAGATCAATTTTTTAAGAAGATTCATCCCTGATTTTGCTGAATTAACTTTGAATATTTCTCAGATGATGAAAGGGAAGCAAACATTTGGTTGGTCTTCTGAAGGAAAGGAATCCTTTGAGGGTATCAAGAAAGCTATCGCTAAAACTCCAGTTTTGGCCTGTCCCGATTTCAGCAAAGATTTCATCATCTATTGCTATGCTACAGATAATACCCTGGCTGCTGTCTTAACCCAAGAAGACTCCGATAAACATGAGCTACCAATTGCCTTCATGAGCTATATCCTGAAGAATCATGAGCTAAAATACACCATGATGGAGAAGCATGCTTTTGCAGTAGTCAAAGCTGTTAAGCAGTTCCGTTTCTATATCCTCAACTCTCACTCTATGGTGCTGGTTCCAGATACAACTGTTAAGTCAATTCTTACACAGCAAGAATTTGGATCCAAGAGAGGGAACTGGGTGGCTAAGGTCCAAGAGTATGACATTGATATCAAACCAACCAAGCTGGTTCGTGGAAAAGGTCTTTGTGAGCTCATTGCTGAAGGGGCCAAACATGAGTTGCTGGAGGAGAAAGCTGACCTTCCTACTGTTCTGTTCCTGAGTTCGGTTGATGAATGGTATGCTGACATCACCCATTTTCTCACCTATGGGGAATGCCCCCCTCATTTAACTGCCAAAGAAAAGAGGGCTGTTAAATTGAGGTCAGCGCAATATGTATTGTGGGAAAATGCCTTGTTCAAGCGTGGCTTAGATGGGAGATTTTTGAAGTGTGTGGACAAGGAACAACAGAGAAAATTGCTCTCAGCTTTTCATGATCAGGCATGTGGAGGGCACTATTCATCAACGGTCACTGCTCACAAGATACTCCGGGAGGATACTACTGGCCTTCTTTGTTCAGAGATGCATCCAAGTGGGTGGATAAATGTGAGGCCTGCCAGACCTTTGTGGGAAGACCTAAATTGGCTTCTTTGCCTCTCAAGCCAGTTGTGATTGAGGAACCATTTCAACAGTGGGGTTTGGACTTCATTGGTGCACTCAATCCTGCTTCTAGTGCTGGTCACACTCATGTGCTAACTGCCACTGACTACTTCACCAAATGGGTGGAAGCTATTCCAGTTAAGAGCACTACTTCCGAAGTGGTTTGCAATTTCATCAAGGAGAATATCTTGGTAAGGTATGGTGTACCTAACAAGATTGTAACAGATAATGCTTCAAACTTCTCCTCAACTGAGATAATGGATTTCTGCTACGGGTATGGCATCTCTCTGGCTCATTCTTCAGATTATTACCCCCAGGGAAATGGGCAAGCAGAATCCACAAACAAGAACCTGGTGACTATCATAAGGAAGTTGGTCAATGAGTCTCAACGAAACTGGCACAAGAAGCTATATGATGCTCTTTGGGCAGACAGGATCACACCTAAAAGAGCCATTGGAATGTCCCCTTTTCAAGTGGTGTATGGAGTAGAAGCTCAACTGCTAGTAACGGTGGAACTACCGGCCTTGCACCTGATGAAGGCCATTGAAGATACCAGTTTCAGGGATGCTTTAGATAAAAGGATCATGTACCTGCACAAGCTGAATGAAGACAGATTGGTGGTTGCTGATAGGATATTCATTCACCAGCAGAAGGTAAAGGTCCTGTTTGACAAAAAAGCTAGGTTCAGAGAGTTCCAAGTTGGAGACACCGTGCTGTTATGGGACAAAAGACATGAACCTCGTGGCAGCCATGGAAAGTTTGATTCCCTGTGGCTCGGACCTTTCAAGATCAGACACTTTGCTGGTAAGAACTCTTTCTATCTTGATTACATGGATGGTTCGCCCCCTCCCACTTCCTTATAGTGGGCAGTATTTGAAGTTGTTCAAGTCCTAGGTGACTAGGGAGTCCCTTTGTATATTCTGTACAGTGTTTTCCTTCTGTTGTTTTGGTGTGTTTCCCTTCTGTTGTTTTTGTGTGTTGCCCTCTGTGTTGGTCTATTTTTGACTCCGTTGCCCAAGGGATAAGGCACTGGTCTGCTTCACCAAGTTTGTCTAAGTTCTTGCCTTGTCTCATTCCTTGAATTTATGCCAAGTCATCCCCAGAAGGAGCCAGCTGTTGTCCACTCAAAATTCCCCACTCTGTCAAAAGTAAAAAAAAATTCAAAATTTTGAGTCTAAGTGTCTTTTCTGTCGAGCTGGTGGTGTGAAAAAAGTCTTGGAAGTCTAAAAAATCTAAGTTTTGGGTCATTCTGTAAGTATTTCGGGCCTGTCGGACATTTTCGTCCCAACTGTCCCAAGTACGAAAGTGCATTTTGTTCCCCGATCGGCCGAAACCTCCGAATTTGTCCCATTTTCGGGCCCGTCGGAAGTTTTTATCCCAAGTGTCCCGAAGTTACTGTGCGAGATGTTCCAATTTCGGCCGAACCGCCCGAACCGCGTACTTCACACTTTCTTGTCCCAAATGTCCCAATTTCAAAAGTGCGCTCTGTTCCAATTTCACCCGAACCGCCGAGAGTGTACTCGGAACTTTTGTCTCAAATTTCTCAAGTTCAAACTTAAAGTGCACTCTGTTCCATTTTCGGTGATTCACCCGATTTCTTCCCAATCGTCCCGAGTTCCAAAGTGCATTATGTTCCCGATCGGCGAAACACCGAACCGTACTTCGGAACTTTTTGTCCCGAATGTCCCAAAGTTAAAAAGTGCAAGTTGTCCCATTTTCGGCCGAAACTCCCGAGTCGCGCACTTCGCTCTTTTTCATCCCAAATGTCCCAAAATGCATTTGTGCGTCCTCTCCCCGTTTCGCCCGAATCGGCCGAGCCGCGTGTTTCGCGCATTCACGTCTCACTTGTCCCAAGCGAACCAATGGTCATCCATACTTAGTTTCCCGCTCTTCCCGAATATGCTATTTTTCAAAATATGAATTCAAATGCGCATTAATTATCCTTCTCTCTCCTCAACGGCTATGTAACGGGAAAAACTTCCTTTGCAATTCTTACATTGTTTCGAACCCTTGCAATTTGAAAACCCGCGCATGTCCCCTCCCTCTGAAACTCCTTTCCGAGCCTGGTTTGCAGCTCTGTTATTATCAATATGAAGATCAAGATCCTGGAGGAGGCTTGGGAGAACTAAAGAAGCAGTTACGAAGGACGAAACTTTCAAGACGTCGGTTACATCAGTTTCCAAAGATATTCATTGTCATTCTCAAGATAAAAATTCTGGCGTGTCCCTCGTGGCAAGGACATGGCTGAGACGTGGAAGAAACTCAAGCAGTGGTTTCCAAAGACAGTGGGTCCCTCTCAGAACTGGCCACCTGTCTCCTTCCCCTTCCTTCTCTCTTCTCGCCATTCCTTTCGTATTCCATGTAATTAGTTAAGAAATTGCGTTTGGCATTCCTTAACTATTCTCTAGTTAAAAGAAACGGTTACGAGGAGTAACCGAATTGTAAGCTATATAATGGCCTTCTTTGCGCCATTTTGAAAAGGAGGAAGAACTTGGCATATTTTCTGAAAGTGTAAATAGATCTTAAAGAAATCAATACAAAAGGGCTTTCTATTCATTGTCTATCTGATCTCTGTTATTTCTGTGTTTTCCATTTAATATTGTGAAGATCATTTTGTCTCTAATTTGTTAGTCTCTCTGATTGCATACTGTCCGGTTTTGCAAATACAGCGATCTTGTATAACCAAGAAGGAACTTTGTGTCCTTGATTAATGAATCTGAAGAAGGTTATTTACAGAACTTTGTGTCTTTAAATTTAATCCTATTCAGCCAATGCAAATGATCTTGTCTTAAATTCCTTGAAACTTCGCATACATAAAGAATTATTCTGCTATCTATAATTCTGAATGTTGCTATTCTGCTCATCCTCTTATTCCCTTTCCTCAGTCCTTTTGTAACTGATGATCCTTGTGGAAAACACTTTCGTAATATCCAAGTTCAACCATAAAATAATATTTTGTACATTTGTAAATACGTTCGTTTCTGAATAAGGGAACCTCTCCCATTAAAGAGGAGGGACTTCTTGTCCCCTGACTGTTGCTCTTCTAAAAAGTCCTATTTGAAAACCAACAAACTTTATAGATACAAGTTCTTTGATTTTTGTGAGAACGTGTTTCCATTCCGTAGTATGTTTTGCTTGGGTCTTTGGAGATCCACCATGACAGTCTTCTTGACGAAAAATGAAATTGCAGCCTGTTCACAGTGTAGGAAAGATCTGGAATCCTATAAAGGACTAACCTACGGGATCCTAAGCTAGGTAAATATATTCCTACCTAAGCTATGTTACTTGATAGAATTCTGATTCTAACCTAAAGCTTCCTATTCTGCTATGATTGGTTGATTGGCAACCTAACCTAAGCTTGGTGCTAATGGATTTGGAAAGGTTTCTAGGTATTAAAACTAAAATAGAACCTAATACTACAAGGTTATAATGTGATCTAACGTAATGTCTAAAACTATTGTGTTTTGAATTAATTTACCTATGTGGAAATTACCTAAATCTATTTGCTAAGGCCTATGGTGGGGGTTAGTTGTTAGTGTTATATCCTAAGGTATAAATTTTAATCTACCTAAGATATAACCTAAGCAATGTAATCTATCCTAAACTAATTCAAAGGAAAGGGGACTTAAGTGGTCACAAGTACTATGGGTGACGATTCCTAAGGCATTAAAGTTGTTGATAAGGTTTCAATGAATGCGGTCTGCCTGACTTTAATAGGGCTAGTTGGTTTTGGCGGAGGCTTAGGTGATAGTATCACTAAAATTTAAAATGCATGTTATTTTGGACTTAGCATTCACCAAAATTGGAAGGTGGTGGCAAGGAAGGATAGGCAGGAAAATAGGAGTTAATGGAATTTATTGTTTTTCAGTTTTTGAGCTCAAACCATCTTGGAAGGCATGTAGGCGGGTTTTTCTTGGGTTGTTTCATGATTTTTTCTCTCGCATGCTCTCTCGGTTTTTTGAACCAGCAGATTGAATTGCACTTCATGGCTATTTTTGAAGTTTTAGATCTATTTTCATTTCGTGGAATGTATAAGAGGAATTCTGGAAAAGTAATTTGGTTGTTTGATCTTTCATGGAGAAGAGGAGAAGTAGTGAGCTCGGTGGAGGTCTTCTTCGATTGTGTGAGAGACACTATCAGGCATGATAGGCTCTAACTATTAAAATCTCTTGCTTTCTTCTAAGTGTTTTCATAAAAACAACTTTGCTTTGTTGATATTTGTACATTACATGTTCTATCTGGTTATTTGTTGCAAGGTTTTATAAATTTTCTATTCGGGGTTCAAATCCATGAATATTGTGGTTATGTTGGAAACATATGTTGTGGTTGTTTAGACACATGAAAAATGTATGCAAAAATGAATATGGTAACTCTGCTTGGCATTTTTAGTTTTGGTAAATTGATGGTTTTGGTTTTATTGACCTTTGTTGCCAATGAATACTTGTTGAAATCTTTTATGGAAACTTGAGTTCCACCTGTTTTTGTTGGAGTTAGTGTTTTATGATCTCGGGATGGTAAGGAGCTCATGTTTTACTGAAAGCTTGCATTCAAGCTCGAGTATTCTATTTGAACTTCATGGTATTTGAAGAACTGTTGTTGGGTTTCTCGGTATTATGGTGTTTGTGTTTTGTTCATAGATAATTTTGGGTGTGGCTAAAGCCGTATATGGGTTGGTTCTTGTTTTTATTTTTATTTTAAAAATTAAGAGTGATGTTTAAAACTACATATAACTTGGTAGTTTTGTTTTTCTTGTCTTGAGATAATAGGGTTTTATTCTTGAAGACCATTTGTAGAATCTAATTAGAGGAATATTAGTACGATCTACGCTATTAGAAGGGGATTAAATCAATTAAATATTGATTTATTAGTTAAATGAAGTGGAAGGCTAATTAATTAATAATAATTAATTATATCGGATAGCAGGGTAAATAATTAATGGAAGGTCATTAATTAGGTTATTATGGATAGGTGACTTAATCAATTAGGGTATTATGATTAATTAATGACAACATGACGGAAATATGAGCACTTTTGATGATATGTCATCGATTTGCGAGAAAAGCGATAATTAGCACAATATTACTTCGATTTATCAAAAGCGAAAATCGATGACATATCATCAAAAGTGCTCATATTTCTGTTGTTGTCATTAATTAATCATAATACCCTAATTGATTAAGTCACCTATCCACTAATAACCTAATTAATGACCTTCCATTAATTATTTACCCTGTGCCTATCCGTACTAATTAATTATTATTAATTAATTAGCCTTCCACTTCATTTAACTAATAAATCAATATTTAATTGATTTAATCCTTCTAATAGCGTAGATCATACTAATATTCCTCTAATTAGATTCTATAAGCTTACATCTACCTATTAGTTAATCACCTTGGATTAATTAAAACACCCCCAACTCCCATGACTTACTAAGCATAAATTAAACCCTTTTAAAGTAAGGTTACCTTTAATAAAGCAACCTTATCCATTCCTAATCATGTTCTACCTTTATCACACATGTAAAGGGATGAAGTTCTTCCTCTATCCATTGGGCTATATAAGGATCCCTCCTTCTACCTTTATACCTACACCTAATTCCCTTGAGAAAGAAAAAAAAAAAGCACATAGTCTTGCACTAAAAGCCTTTTGCCATTCTCAAGCCCTTCCATCATCCATCTTGAAGAGCTAAGCCTCACACCCAAGCATCCTTGAAGGATCAAAGAAAGCAATATTGTTGATTGCCATTGGACTACATAGGTCCATTTGATTTAATTAGGCAATTAGAAGAATAGAGTTCTTGATTTGCATTATGTTTGATTTCACTATTTCAAAGTTATGATGCTAGTGTAGGCCTTGTTCATTTCTTCATCTTGATGGTACTCTTTTCTTGTTTCTAGCTAGGTTAGGGAACTATTTTAGGTGGTAGTTCTTTCTTTCAATCTAACTTAGGAAAAAGAATACTTGTACACATTTGGCACGCCCAGTGGGACACTTAGTCCCATGGCATTTTAGTTTAAGTTTCATTGTTTTGGCTAAATTTTGATATGCACATGTAGTAATTAATGTCCATTTTCTTGGATTTTTTTGGCTAATTTGATATGTGTAACTTCTTGTTCATAACCATTATTTTAATGAGTTGTTTCCATTTTAAAACTAACTTGTCAAAATTTGAGATATTGTGAGCTTTCTTGTCTTTTTGTCGTATTTTGGTTGCAGGTGTGGCATAGGCACATTTTTAGGAGTGCAAGCACGTTTTTCATGGAACACATGCCTCTTGGGTGGATTAGGTGCCTTTGTCAAAACCTAGCTCTCTATTTATTGACCACGCATGCGCATACTTACCAACCATGGTGCACATACCCTAACCAAAGTGCAGTGATGCACTAACACTGTTCATTGCAGACACATTTTCGTATTGTACCTTCTTTGCAACTCAAAACTTTTCAGATCAGTGCATACACCCTAACCCAACCACACACACTATTTTAGTGGTATAGACACATTTTTGGTCAGACAGTGTTTTGTCGAAACACGGATTTTTTACAAAGCGGTGGCGCACACACCTCTCGGGTGGCGCAGGTGCACTGTAAATCAGAAATACACAGAGTGGCACACACATATTTTTGGTGGTGTACATGCCTTTCAGTGTGATGCAGGTGTCTCTGTAAGGGGGCACACACGCATAAAAGGGGGCACACGCATAAAAATGGGGGTATAGTATATCTATTTAATCTGGTTTTGGTTACAACTTTTTAGTGCTCCTTGTTTTGATCATAACTTTTGACTCGTTAACCCGTTTTCAGAGTTTGAATAAGCATTGGAAAGATAACGGAGTGTACTTTGCGAGGAAACTTCCAAAATTTAGATACCTTTGGTATAATATCTTCTATCACAAAACTCCCAAAATTCCCCGAGACCTCCAAAAATGCAAATTACTAAAAACTGTTAAAAAAGTGCAAAAATTGGATTTCTAGAATTTTTGATTTTCTTGGTTTTCTAACTCTTGCAGGGTTCTAACAAATGGTTTACAAGTTTCCTTTGCATTAGGTTTCTTTATACTAACTTAATTAAAAACATTTGCATCTTTATTTGTGAAGGTGTGAAATGCGTATGCTCTTCCCTCGCGCCTTTCTAGGTGATCTTGGGAATCAGAAACGTTTCACCACTTTCTTCATACTTGCAAAACGGTTTAATTAGCTTTCAAATTTGGTTAAAAGGAACTTATCTTCACATTATACCTAGGAATTTTCCATTTATTACCAATTTGAGTGAGATATCTTGTTGTGTATGCTCTTTCCTTGCGTCTTAGGACGATCTGGGAAATAAAAACAACATCTTATCTCCTTTCTATGAAGTTTTAGAAAATTACTAACCTTGGTATGTAGGACCAAAATTGATTGTCAAAGAAAGGGGAAATAAAAAAAAAAACACAAAACCCTCTAATACACATGTTTCTTGTAGGTTTCCAAATGGTGTTTGAGCACACCACACCTAATTAAAAAGATAAAAAGAACAACATATTCAAAACACTATATTGTAGGTTTTAGAAAAGGGTACGTCCCTCTCTCGCTCAATGGAACATAACCCCTTTCACATAATTCCTTAAGCTACAACAATGGGGGTGGTTACGGGAACCCCAAAGTAGTCCATGCAAGAGGGAACCTTGTCGATGAAATGGGAAGTTCTCTGCACTACCTACTTGACTAGTGATTCCTTTTGAGATAGCGTTACAAGTTATCCCTATGTGACCCTTTTAAGTACATGATGGATGCATTTATTGTCCTTTGTGCTTGAAGGGGGAAAAGCCAAGATACTCCCAAACTAGTCAGTGTGACTTTTGGGTAAATCACACCCTTCATGGATAGATTTGTAACACCTAGGATGAGAGAACCACCTAGGAAAATATACTTTGGCCAGGAGCCCACTTTGACCATTCTAAAATAGTGTTGAGTTATGAACCATATTTTTATTTTGAAATGTGTGACACGTTACTTTTGCTTAGTTTTTACTTGCCTTAGGGTGTGGTAAAACTCTATCGAAGTGAAGCCAACATTTTTCATCCCATTTTTGATTTACTTCCTTCACATTATTTTGACACTTTGTTGATCAGAAGGAGAGTGACTACCTTTGTGTTACCAATCAATTGTTTCTGCCACTTTTTTGTCCATTTACACCCATCCATGTTTGTGGCTGGGTAAGTTAAATGTCTAAAGTGCACGGAAATGTATTCATATCATTGGTGGCCATTGTGATCTTGATACTCATGCCAAGATCATCATCATAGTTCAGATTAATTCATCATTTTATCTCCCTTTGATGTGTTACCTTGTTTGCATTGTCTCAACACAATTAAGATACTTATGTCTTGTTTTTCGTAAACGTGATCTAAGTATCCACATTTTGGTGTTACGCTGTGCACATTTTAACACATCCTTGGTATACTTTGACTTAGTTTTTATTTAAAACATTGTCCCAAATCTTGAAAGGTGTCACTTAGTTTGTTTGCATCATTTCAATACCACTTTCACACTAATATCTCACTTCTCCGCAAATCTTGATAGACGTGTCCAATTGGTGTGGTTGTGTGGCTTACATTTGTAAACCTCTCCCTTAAATATTTAGGTCTTTTTGGTTGTTGAACTTGTTGTGGTACCCTTTGATTGGGAGTCACATCTACTCTTTGTTAATATTTACGCCTTGTTCATTTTGAGCTTGACGTAAATATTGACATTGTGTTGATCATTTTTGCATCGAACTATCACTTTGCACACACATTTTCATAGGGTGTATTTCCTTGTTGATTGGATTTGTGTTTCCCACTTGCATGATTATTCCTTGTGATTATTCATTCAGAAAACTTATTTTCTAAGAAAATCCCTCTCGATCTCATCGAGATTGCATCATCACGATGTCTATTTTCCTTAGACCTTATTTAGATAATCACACACGCATATCCATACTTACACAATATCTAGTTGGTTGTCCTTATGCTACCAAATCGACATGTCACTTCCTTCCCTTTGAAGGAGTTCCATCACACTATCTAGATCTAGACATTTTTGCTTAAAACAACACCAAAAATGACTGACTATCATGTGGTTCCCCATACTTACAAAATACGAAACCTAGGTTTAGCGATTCAAATCAAAAGATTCCCATTACAACTAAACCTTGTTTGGTTCTTCGTGCTAGAGAGCCCATATGGGTAACTCGTTCCCCACCTTCATCTCATAGTCGGTGGTATGATTTGGATGCTTCTGATCCAAATTATTATTCGAGTTCCCCCCACTCTTCTTCTAATTCTAATCCAAACATTTCCTCTTCTTCTGAGGATTCCAATCCAAACATTTCTTCTGATTCCAATCTAAACATTTCTTCTGATTCTTTTGATGATTTAGATCCAAACTACTATTCGGATTCATCTAATTTGAATCCTAAGTCATCTAATGTGACTCCTATGTCATGGTCCTCCCTATCTTTGCAGGAACCTCTTCATCATACATTTAATATGACTCCTACATCGTGGTCCTCCTTTCTTTCGGAGGCCCCTTTTATCGGTCACCTCGATGATGTCTTCTTCATTTGAAGATACATGTGACTCCAAGTCCCTCCAATCAAACATCCAATAAAATTCTCAAATCACGGTCCTCTATTTCTTTCAGACCCTTGTTATTATTTATCCGATGTGATTCTTGAATCACAGTCCTCCCCTTCTTTGTAGGACCTTCTTCATCAATCACCCCCAATAAATCTTCCTTCTTTGAAGATTCATGTGACTAAAAGTCCTTCGAGTCAAATGTATGAATCGACCCATGTATCGTAATCTATAGACTTTGGACTTAATCCTACTATTTTACAAATGATATGCCATTTATAGGTATAGGTAGGTATACATATTCTTCATCCCCCACATCATCTCCTTCTATCAATAATCATCAAACATCTTCTAAGTCTTCCACACCAAGTGAACCTATTTCTTCCAATCAACCCCTGGTGATCGATCAACAACTCATACCAATTGACCTCTTTCAGAATGAAGAAACAATCAGGGCATTTATAGGGGCATATGAAGATATTCCTTTAGTAGATTACGAGAAAGGATTTTCTTTAGACTTTGATGTGTCTGCATATTGTGAGGAAAAGGTTGATTCATTTTATCAAGAAATGGAGGAAGAGCCTCAGATCATGCAACTTGACCCTCCTCTTATTCTTCCATCTTCACATTATTCATTAAGTGAGGAAACTCCTAGGTCTTACATTAATCCATGGCCTATCTTCTCATCACCTAATCACTCTTTTTCTATCATAATTCCTCAATGAAAATCTCTTATGGGGTCAATGCCAAGTATCCCTTCATCTTCATCTAGGTGTGGGTCACCTTCTAGTAGCCCTCCCTCTGCTATTTGTTAGACATTTTTGAGTAGTCCACTATCTTCTATTTTTGGGGCACGTCTAACTAGCCCCTTATCTTCTGTGTATGGATCACCCCCGGGTAGTCCATCATCTTCTATTCTTGGGCCACATCCTAGTAGTCCATCATCTTACATCTATGGGTCACATCCTAGTATCCCTTCTTCTTCTATTCTTTGGTCACATCCTAGTAGCCCTTCGTCTTCTATCTATGGGTCACATCATGGTAGCCATTCTTCTTCTATTCTTGGGCCACATCCTAGTAGCCCTTCATCTTCTATCTATGGCTCACCTCCCAATAGCCCATCTTCTTCAATCCTTGGACCATATCCTTTTCATCAATCACATCATCCTTCTACCAATGACGGGCAAGCCCACCATCATTTCTCTCATTCCTATCATCAATCGTAAACATTCACTTTATTCTCCTTCTCAAGGTTAGAAAATTCACAAGTCAGCTTATAAGAAACCCAAACAGGTTCATTATCAAGATCAGGTCAAAACTTCCAAGAGCTCAAAATCCCCCAACAACTTGAATAATCTCAAAGTTGTAAATCAAGCGCGATTCAAGAATGCACATCAACGTAACCATCAAGTATGGCACAAAATGCATAAACATATGGATAGGGAACTCAAGCTCCCGCATACAAAATCCATGTTTTAGGATAAATCGTAGTCCTTTGTTGAGTGTGAACTCACCACGATCATTGAGATCGGGGAAAACATGACTCTTGATAAACAAACACACCTAGTCTCCCTTATCAAGGAAGTTGCAAACATTGTTGTTGGATCTTACCACACATAGTGACTTTGTTAGTCCCAACCTCTTAAAACTGTCAAAAATCTAAAAATAAAAACAATTCAAAAATACAAAAAAAAACATTGAGAAAACACAACAAAAATCAAAGGTACAAAGATCAAACATTGCAATCAGGTGTTGCGTACACATGGATATTTCTTTCTTCCTTTCCTTGATATTCTTTTGCAAGTCTTCCTGCCATTTTAATCCCTTTGGTGATATTTTGGTTAGCTTATTCACATGCATTTTTCAACATTTATCTCTATGGTATCCGTTTAAACCTAGTCTTTATCACCTTGGTAAATTAAAGAACGACCGCCTTTTAGAGATCCTATCACATTCAACATCCGATAAACTTGTTGAGAAGAAATTTTAGACATATTTTTGACACTAGCCAATGTCATCATCGTAAGCATTTCCACCTACTTCCATCAAGCCATCAAGTGGTTCTTAGCCCCTTGTCAAACAAGAGAGCTGAAATAAGTTTTCGTAAAGCAAAAGAATCAAAATCAATCAAAAGTCAAAAGCTAAAAGCTACAAAGCAAAAGTAAATTGATATATTAATCTCTCTTGGGGTATTTCCAATAATCTCTATCGAGGATATGGATGCCTAATGGCAGAGAGCAATGCTGCAATTAGAATCAAATACATCTCTCTGTCGAGGCTATGAACGCCTAGTGATAGCAGAAGAGCAATGTACGACTATCCTTTTACCATCCATTCATAAAATCACCTTTCACAATAAATCATTCCTACACATTGGCTAGGGTATCTTCACTTGTTGTCTATTAAATCTTCACTTCAAGAGGTAATAAACTCCATGTGCACATACTAGATCTCTATGAGTAGGTAGGATTAGTATGTTACCAAGTGTCTCGTTTTTGATCTTGTTCAGACTCTTACTCTAGTCCATATCTTATCTTATGATTTTTACCTTTGGTTAATCACTTCTTCATCGCGAGGCTTCTAAGCTACATTCATATCATTCACATCATTATTTTACTTCATTTAGAACATCCATGTGTATAATATTACTTGTTTGCCATGTTTGCGGACATGTTTTTCACCTTTCACAAAAAAATCTTCTCCTTCCTTTCTATCATGTGCTTTTAGGCCAACTTACACTGGGGGCATCCTTGCTTCTTCTTAGCATTTCATTGGTTTATGTTCATCATCATGTTGAACCTATCCATAATGGCCTTGGGTCCCACTTCTACATGTGAAGATTTTACCTTTGAATACTCCCACCTAATCATTGGGGCATTTTTACATCTTCACCTTTCTCGCACACACGTGGCCTTATGCCCTTGTACATCCCATCTATCACTAGGGGCATCCACGCTTCCTTGTCTTCCTATACATAGTTTTAGAAAACTTTCAAAATCATAAAAACATTCAAATATGTTAGAAAAATCATAAAAAACATTCAAATATGTTAGAAAAATCAAAACATTCAAATATGTTAGGAAAAAATCACAAAAACATTCAAATATGTTAGAAAAATCAAAACATTCAAATATGTTTAAGAAAACTTCTAAAAATTAAAAATCATCTGCAAAACATCTCTCTTTGGTTCTCACTTGTTCATGTGTGTGACTTGCAGATCATCTTGATCTACCTCCATCAACAAAAGCTAGGTTGCTTACTTCATCTATACTCTGGGGCACAACGAGTTGCCGGTACTGTTTCGTAGTGCACATTGCTTTTTCATTGGACCCAAGTGTCCTCTGTTATTCCCTATACATGTATCCTTGCTTGGGGAACCGTCATTAACCCTTGTCATTAATTCTAATAGGTTGGAATCTGATGTTTGATAACAAAAACATTACATTATGTTTCTCTGTTAGGTTATCTTGTTTACTTTCTCATATTGCATTGAATTTTATATGTTGCATGGAGTTAAGCATCTTTTAATTTCTTGTATTGCATTACATTTTGTATGTTGCATGGAGTTGGTATTTTCAGCAATGGAAAGTTGTTCGTAGTATGGCTTTTCATGTCATTCTATCTTTGTTGTATGCTTATATATATTTTTCATAAGGACCGATGCCGTAGCTCTTATGGTAATATGAAGATATCAAAATTGTACCAATACATGATGGATAAAGGCTAAGATCTTCTCTCCCTCCTCCATATTTCTTCTCGCATCATTTTCTTCTCACCCCTCATCTTTTGTCTCACCGAGGCATCTTTCCTCCTCCCATTCTTCTATCTATCTCTCACCTTTTTCGATCGTCGATCGGCTTCTTTCATCACCCCATCGACACTGAGGGTCATCTCTCCCTCCTACTAATTTTTCTTATCCCTTCAAAATTTTCTTCCATCTACTATATTTGAAGTGGCATCACTTACGCCACCCCAAAGAGGGGCAAAGGTAGACACCTATAATTATGCCCAAGCAATTTAAATACTTAAATTGCGCTAATTATCCCCTTTCTCACAAATTGATGACATATCGTCAAAAGCACTCATATTCCCTCTTATTTTCATTAATTAATTACAATACACTAATTGATTAAGTCACCTATCTAGCTAATAACCTAATTAACAACCTTCCGTTAATTATTTACCCCGTCTATCTAGACTAATTAATTATTATTAATTAATTAGCCTTCCACTTCATTTAACTAATAAATCAATATTTAATTGATTTAATCCCCTTCTAATAGCCTAAATCGTACTAATATTCCTCTAATTAGCTTCTATAAGCTTACATCTACCTATTAGTTAATCACCTTTGATTAATTAAAACCCCCCCAACTCCCATGACTTGCTAAGCATAAATTAAACCCTTCTAAAGTAAGGTTACCTTTAATAAAGCAACCTTATCCATTCCTAATCATGTTTTACCTTTATCCCACATGCAAAGGGATGAAGTGCTTCCTCTATCCATTGGGATATACATGGAGCCCTCCTTCTACCTTTATACCTACACGTAATTCCCTTGAGAAAGCACATAGTCTTGCACTAAAAGCCTTTTTCCATTCTTAAGCCCTTCCATCATCCATCTTGAAGAGCTAAGCCTCACACCCAAGCATCCTTAAAGGATCAAAGCAAGCAATATTGTTGATTTCCATTGGACTACATAGGTCCATTTGATTTAATTAGGCAATTAGAATAATAGAGTTCTTGATTTGCATTATGTTTGATTTCACTATTTCAAATTTATGATGCTAGTGTAGGCCTTGTTCATTTCTTCATCTTGATGGTACTCTTTTCTTGTTTCTAGCTAGGTTAGGGAACTATTTTAGGTGGTAGTTCTTGCTTTCAATCTAACTTAGGAAAAATAATATTTGTACACAACCGCGTATAGCGTAATCTTTGGCGTTTGGTATCTTGAATACTTTGAACTATTATGGAATGTCCATTATGAACACAACATTCGTATTTTTGTTGATTTTCTGGTCGAGCTTTGTTAAGGAGCTTATATTCCATTGAGTTGGGAAATATGGTTTGATAAGATGTAAACAAAAAAATGAAAATGCTCTTCTTATTCGAATTAAAATTCATACTTTACATTTTGCCTAGCATTAATATGTTGGTGTTTATATTATCTCAAATATGAGGTATTGTGATATAAAGTTGTACAATGAAATGAATTACTTTTGTTGGTAATGGTAACCTGAGCAAGGCATCGGTTATGTCATGGTTTTCATTTTGGTTTAGGAAGTAAACTAAAAGGTAACGAGTTGTTGTTGCTGTCCTAAAATTAATCATATTCTCTTGGGTGCTCTTGAACCTTTGTGAGAAATTTTGATTTAACATTATGCTCAAGGTCTTGTGCAAAACGTATTTTTTTATTATGTCAATTTGTTTTGGCATACAAACCGAGTTTTCTATTTTATTGATTAGTCTACAAACTCAAAAGTCTTTTTATAAACAATTGTTACACAAGAAGAAAAGCTGGGAGGTATGGTTTGGGGATAATTTGGTAAACTCCTCAAGAACTTTACTGGAATTATCTTGTTGGTTTATTTCTATTATTAAGAATCCAATTTGTTTACTCTGTAGAAAATATATATATATATAAATGGATGGCAAGACAGTCTGTCTGGAACAAACTCTTGAGTAAGTCGAGTGCTTGCTCCTATTTTGGTTTAATACTTCTTTTTGGGTCCAAGGAAAGAATGTTGAGTCTTTAAAAGATTAATTGTGAATCCTTTATAACTGTGGGTTGTGTATGAACTTCATGGTTATAATGTTCTTATTTGTAAATGGAACTCTTGCATTATAATGGGAAGATTTTGATGGGAAGATTGCATTTAAGTTTTCTTACTTCCTTGAAGTGTTCTTGTTCTCTTCTTGGGAACTCCTTTATGAACTTAAAGCTGTATGTATTGAAACGGGAAATTGTTAATTAAGATGAAGGAAATGATTACGAGGGTAGGATCATTTTCTACTAAGATTTCTTTTCTAATGTTGTTGGGATAAGTTCATTTGTGTTGGAACCTTATGTTGACTATTGTTTTAGGAAAAGAGAATGATTGCATTTAATTTTTCTTCGTATTTGAATTGTTCTTATTCTCTTCTTTGAGAACTCTTTTATGAACTTAAACTATATGTATTGAAAAAGGAATTTGTAAATTAAGTTGATGGAAATGATTACAAGGTAGGATCATTTTTTTAAGCTTTCTTTTCTAATATAGTTGGGATAAGTTCATCTATGTTGGAACCTTCATTGATTATTATTTTAGGAAAAAGAGAATCATTACTTGATTAGTCTTCTCTTACTTAATATTTGGCTAAAATGAATTAGGAAGAGATTGATGACTAGTTTGTAGAAAAGAAAATGCAACTTTTGGTTATTTGTTGTCCCATCTTTCCTTCATGGGTTTTATATGATTTTGTTACGATGAATATCTTAAATGATTTATTTTAAGGTGATTTATCTTAAGTTGAAAAAGATTAGGCCATGATGTGAACCTGTTCTACCTTGTGGACAATATGTGTTTTGGTATAGTGAAATGGTTTCTCCTCTTCTTTCTTGGAAGTTAGAAGTATCATCTTAAAGAGAACCATCTGAAACCACTTATTTTCTCTTGTAATAATGATACGTGTTGTATTCTATTCTGATATATTTGGGAATAATGAGATGTATGATTTGTTGTTTTTTTAAAAGGTAATTAATACGATCAATTATGCCTTCGGTTGTAAGACAAATATTATAGATTATATTCTGCTCTTCTCTCCTAGAAGTGAAATCGATTATTAATGCTCTTCTTTTCGATCATTATTAATTTTGTTTATTGTATGATATACTAATTGTTCATTAAAACATGGTTGTTTTATTGAAACAATTAGTGGAATGCACTTTGTTTTAAGGATTATTGCTTATCATTCTCATTTCTTTGAACTGACCCATGCTAGCAATTTTTGTAGATGGACTTCGTAAGTGATAAATGAAGGCACAAACTTATATGATGCATTGGCTGATATAAGTCTAACTCTTTGTGAAGAATTCTAATTTGTTCTTGAGTTGCATTGAAAAGAAAAGTTATATTATTTTTAGAAGGAAGGCTGTTGTTATGTAGTATGCCTAAAATGCACAAGTCTTGTAAATGTATAAGTTTTGAAAATGAATTGAAAGATGAGGATTTACTTGCATTGGTTGTGTAAATTATCTTGTACTTTTGTAAAAAGATGGAATCTTATCTGGTTGATATTCTTCTTATTATTTATATGGTAATGTGTATTCTTGGATAAGTATTATAAAAGGGAATTAGAGTAATTTCCCTAAATAAGATGTAACTAAATAAGTTACAGAATTTAAGGTTCTTATCTAAACAATTCAATATAATAAGGTGATGTGTAATGAACATACAACGAAGACTATAGAATTTTGTAAAGAGCATAAAGGGTGTGTTAAACCCTAGAACTTGACCATGAAGAGGAGGACTCTTCCTCTCTCATAAAGTTATAAAAAAAAGGAAGATATGAATTCTAATCTATAGACTTCATTTTAATAAGTCTATTAAGTTATAACCAAGGTGGTTGTTACACTTCCTTAAACGGTTAAGTCACATTAAATGGAACTTATGGTGTTATTCTTGTCATGTTATTGGGTAACTATTTGTTAAGCTGAAATTAATGAACATTGAAATCAATCTTAAGTTAAGGAAGTTATTCAAGGATTAATTGAATCTAATATTGAAATGAACTTAGGAGTGTTGGATTAGGGTTAGGCAGCATTGTTGGAAATAATTTTTAATAATCCAAATTAACTAAACATTAATAATCTCCTAGGGGTATGTACGTCTTGATGAAGCTGTTACGTAGGATGTTGGCACATGAAAATTGAAGGGTTATACCTTTGAGAAGATTATGATCTTCTCGAGGATACAAAGTGATGTAGTTGACATGTGGCAGCACCCTTCTACATTGATTGTCAAGATCTACACACTTTTGGACTTGAACTTAATTGTCATGTAGGAATGGATAATAACATAGTTAGGATATGAAGTAGCCCTCTAAGACTCAGGGTACCTTGGCACATGGGGTTGACCTAGGTTGACCCAGTATGCCAATATACCCCAAGTCTTCATGAGCCTCTTCCTATCATAACCTATGTTGTTTACTTGATCTATGGTTAAACCTTGGGCAAGTGGACTAATGAAGTTAGTAAAGGACATTCTAGATAACAATAGAGTGGGGTGAAGGACGTATTCCATATTGATGAGTATGCCATCAAGGAATAAGTAATACGAACAGTATGTTAGAAATCTTTGGCCAAAGTATCACAAGCTGCTGATTGTGGGCCTATGTCACCTAATCTAAGGATCGTGATGCAGATTAATATTGGTAGCATATATTCAGATAAGTTACTTAGACAGACCATTTGAACCCTAGAATAGGGTAAGAGAACCAAGTATACATAGTATACAGAAAAGTATTCAATACTTAATGTTAAACATGAATAGATTGGTAGTTCACCTAGTCATGAAATGAATAGATCAGTAGCTCACCGATTCATTACAACTGCATATGGTTATCTATTATAAGAATGTTTGTTATGGAATGTGTGTTCTAAATTATGAATTTAGAACAAAGAACATTATTCATGTAAAATAAAAATAAAAAATTTCCCTTGTTTCTAAAGTCTTAAAATGGGAATGTTATAGAACCTGTTGGTTCAAAGAACCAGATAGCTCCATTCACAAACAAAAATTGCAAAGCATGCAAGACCAAACAACCTCCAAAAAATCCACCTTCCTTGTTTCCAAGACAATTTGCACACAAAATTTGAGGTTCATTAATGCAATTACTCCCCAATCTCCCACCTATCTCTCCTTGCCACCACCTCCTAAAACTAGTGAATGTTATTTCCACTTCAGCATGCATTTCCAACTTTAGTGAAGACTCCACATATGCTTCCACTAAGTTTACTTTCCTCTGCCAAAACTAGCAGTACTTCTCATTCATTCAACCAAATCAAATCAAATAAATTCCCTTGGAACCATCACCATAATGCCATCCCTATGTTCCCTTTCAATAGTTTAGGATAGATTTCCATTACCTAGGTTATAACGGTAATTTTCACCTTAGGTTAGATCAAAATTCCCAACCACATAGTATTAGGTATTAGGTTAAAATAGCCTAGCATTACCTTAGTAATTTCTCCCTTATTCCATTTAGCATAATAACTTAGGCTAGGATGCCATCCTAATAAAATAGAATAAGAATCTTAGGTTAGATTTCAACCCGAATAAGTAGACATAGCTAGGAAGTTGGCGGATTTACCTTAGTTTAGAATACTGTTAGGATAATCCCTTAGGTTTAGGATTTAGATTCCCTTCATAGTCATGAAGCGGGCTTCATTTCGCTTTACCTTACATTGACTTATTTCATGATTTCTTAAATCCAACTAGTGAGTTTCTAGCACTCATATGGGTTAACCATGATTATTCTTGGGTCTTGGACCTACAAGGAATTCAAATTTAACACATGTGATAAATCTGAAACGTATTTCTTATGCAAAGAAATATGGAAAACATCATGCATTCATGACAAAGTAGGAGGTAATGCTAAACGGTAAGCTACAAGATTGATTACTTCAAATATTTCAAAAGGTCCCACATAACGAGGTGATAACTTGAAAACCTTGCCAAAAGTCATAAAGATATATTTCAGTTTAACTGAAGAAAGACCTTCTCTCGAAGTTCAAATTTTCTATCAACCCGCTTTAAATCAGCATAACTCTTTTTCCTATTTTATGCTTCCTTCAAGTGTTCACGAATCATTTTAACTTCTTGTTCCATTTTCGTAAGGATTTCAAGTCCAATTACCTCTATCCTCAATGTTGTCCTAGCTAACGGGGTTCTACATTTTATTCCGTATAGTGCTTGAAAGGTGCCATCTTAAGAGAGGTATGATATGTGCTATTATAAGAAAACTCAACTAGTTGAAGGTACTCTTCCGACTTATCGCTGATCCATACAATATATTCGTAACATATCCTCTAAAACTTGATTAACTCTTTCAGTCTATCCATCTATTTCCGGATGATACGCAGAACTGAAATTCAGCTTAGTTCCTAGAGCTGCATTAAGTGTTTGCCAAAACCTTGACGTCATTCTAGGATCTCTATCAGATATGATTAATTCAGGTACTCCATGTAATCTGAAAATTTCATGTACAAATCTCTTAGCTAATACAAGAGAATCATCCTTCAAATTACCAAAAATAAAATGTGCTACCTTTGTTAGTTTATCAACAACTACCAAAATAACGTCATGTTTATTTCTTGACATAGGCAACTCTTGTACAAAATCCATGCTTATTACTTGCCATTTATACTATGGTGTGTTATGAGGATGCAAAAAACCAGCTGGTGTATATGTTTATCTTTAACATGTTAACATTCTAAGCAAAGTGTGTCACAAAATCAATAACATCTTTTTCATCCCCTTCCAGAAATATTGTTGTCTTATATCGAAAGCATATTTGTAATACCGAGTGTCGAGAAAAAGGTGAATTGTCAAATTTTGATAACAATTTCTTTCTTAAATCATTTTACGAAGGTATGTATACTTTGTTTTCAAATCTTAAGATTCCTTCATTGTTAAAGTGAAAACCTTTATACCTCACATCATTTGGATCTATAGTAAGTGCTGTTTTTACTTGTTGAAAGTAAGAATCAGATTCCATAACACTTTTTACTTCATCCTTAAACTGAGTTCTCAATGTTATAAGAGCAAAAATGTGCTTCCTATGACTTAGAGCATCAACCACTTTGTTTTCTTTACCTTTGATGTAATTGATGTCAAAATCATATTGAGACAAAAAATCTAACCATCTTCATTGTCTTGCATTTAGATTTGGCTGAGTGAAAATATACTTCAGCCCAAGATGATCAATCTTTAATTCAAAAGGTTTACCAAGTAGGTAATGCCTCCAAACTTATAGTGCATGAACAATGATAGCAAGCTCTAAATCATGTGGAGCATAATTCAACTCATGTAACTTTAGTTTTCTACTTTTGTAAGCTATGACATGATCATTTTGTAATAAAATACCTCCTAGACCTTCCCCAGATGCATCCGTTACAATAGTAAAATCTCCATTAGGGTTTGGTACCACTAGAATAGGTGCTGAAGTTAATTGTTCCTTCAAAGTTCTAAATGTAGATTCACATTTCTCATTCCAAACAAACTTCTTATCCTTTTTCTGTAATGAAGTTATTGGTGCAGCCACTTTAGAAAAATCTTTTACAAATTTTGTGTAGTAACTAGCAAGCCCCATGAAGATTCTAACTTCATGTACATTCTTTGGTGTAGGCCACTCAGTTATAGCTATAATGTTAGAAGGATCTACAACAATTCCATCCTTACTTATTACATGCCCCAAATAGTGCACTTATGTGTTATAGAAAGAACATTTAGATAGCTTACCATATAACAGTCTCTTTCTCAAAATTTCCAAAACTATCTTCAAATGCTCGTGGTGTTCCTCTATACTTTTAGAATATATGAGAATGTCCTCCAAGAATATGAGAAAATTTTTGTCAATTATTCTTGAAAGATTATTCATTAAATTCATAAAAGCTGCAGTGCATTTGTTAATCCAAAAGGTAAAACTATGAACTCATAATGTCCATACCTTATTCTAAAAGCTATTTTATGAATTTTCTCATTCTTAATCCATAATTGATGATATGAAGTTCGAAGATATATCTTAGAATATACTAATGCTCCACACATCTGATCAAATAGATCATCAATTCTAGGGAGTGGTTATCTATTCTTGATTGTTGCTTTGTTTAACATTCGTAATCAATGCACAATCTAAGTGTTCCATCCTTCTTTTTCACAAAAATTACTTGGTGCTCCCAAGGTGAAACACTTGGTCTAATCAAACCTTTAGACAAAATTTCTTGCAATTGAGCCTTAAGCTCTACTAATTCTATAGTAGTCATTCGATATGGTGCCTTAGAAATAGGCTCGGTTCCAGGCTTGATTTCAATTATGAAGTCAAATTCCATTTTGGGTGGAAGACCTGGTAACTCTTCCAGAAACACGTCACTGAAGTTTTGTAACAACGGATATTGTTCCATGACATCATTGTTCTCTTTAGTTATTTCTACAATATTTACTGCATATAAGGTACAACCTTTATTTTTGGCCTTTTTAAGTTACATAGTTGATAGTTCCCTAATAGAAATATCACATTTCACACCTTGAATCTCTGTTGTTTTCTACAGATCATTTAAATAACTAATATATTTTTCAAAATAGTCCACCTTTGCCTTATGTTTAGCTAACTAATTAACACCTATGATTACATCATAAGAACCCAAAGGTGCAACATAAAGATCAACTTCAGTGGAAAAATTAGGTAAGTCAAGGACTGCTCCAAAAAGACACATACTAACTGTATGAACAACATTGTTTCCATAATGTACAGTCCATGTTTTATCCATGTTTCCAGCTTTTCTTTTTAGTTTTGATGCTAATTTACTAGAAATAAAACATTCAGTAGCTCCAGTATCAAAAAGAATAGTTATAGGTATGCCAAATAACTTACCCAGAACCTCTATGGGCGTGGCCTATTTTTCAACTTGCTTGTCAGCTACTGTAGCATGTATCTTGTGCTACTAATTACGATCATCCTTTTTTAAAGGACATTGATTTACGTAATGATATTTTCCATAGTTATAATAGCCTCCTATAGGTCCCTTTCTAGGCTCAAATTTATTTCCAACCCTAGAATTATCATTCTAACCTCCATAGGACTTCTGTCTGTTATTATTATTCTTGAAAAATTTGTTCCATGCATTACCAACAGACTTATTTGTTTCTGCTTTCTTATTATTATTAGCATAAAACTTAATTTTCATTCCGAATTTCTTCCATGGTCATTTCTTAGGTGTAAGAGATGATGAAGAGGAGTTGGGAACTTTCTTCCTTACTTCCTCCTTATGAGCAGAAATTGCCTTCAATTTTTATTCCTGCCTTATGGATTTTTCAACAACCCCTTCCATCATGGTTGGGCTATGAACATCCACCTCTCCTCCTATAACAAGATTCAATCCCATGATGAATTTTTGTATCCTAAACTTCTCGTCAGTTTGATACTGAGGTACATACTTAAGGAGTTTAGTAAACCACTCCCAATACTCGATTCTGATTAGCTTTCCTTGAGCTAAGTTCGGAATTCATCATTTTCTTATCATAATAAAGTTACGGTAGCCAACATTGCCTAAAGTAACCTTTAAATTGATCCCATGTGATATTAGTTTCATCAATATTCAACTCAGCCTTACGGCTGTCCCACCATGAAGATTCTTCATGGGAAAGTTGATATGCTCCCATATTGCCTTTGTTTCTTCTAAGAAATTCCTTATTGCAAAGTACTTCTCCATTTCACTGAGCCAATTCTCAGCTCCATATCCTAATGTGATGCCATAAAACTTGGGTGGACTTATCCTTTTTATATTATTAGTGAGTTCTGTTGCCAACCTAGCCTTTTTGTTCTCAGGCTAATCAGGTATGTTCACATTGTTATTATCAACTCCTAAATTGGTGTTGTCATCATGACGTGGTTGATTATTATTACCAGCATCTTCTTCCTCCTCATTGCCCATTACTTTTTAAAGTACATCCAAATGATCCCTTGTGTCCAACATGGTAGCAAGGATCTCATCAAGTTTTTGGGTAGTTACTGCTCCTTCCTCAGGTGGAGTATTATTTGTAACATTTCCTCTTGTTCTAACCATTTTTTGTTAACAAGAAAATTTAAGTTTCATCAGATTATAGACACAATAAGTCTAAGAGCTCAACGCAACCTTTCGCTCTAATACCAAGAAGTAACATTCCCAATTTTAAGACTTTAGAAACAAGGGAATGTTTTTTACGTAATTTTCTATGTTCTAAATAAAAATCATTTAGAACACACATTCTCCGTGCCAATCAATCTCATAATGAGATAACCATATGTAGTTGTAATGACTCGGTAGTTTGCCGATCTCTCATTCCATGACTTGGTTACCAACCGATCTCTCAATCTCTCATGTTGTCTTAAAGTATAGAATAATTTATGTTTACAACATATACTTGGTTTTCCTACCCTATTCCGGGAATCTTGAGTGATCTTTTTTAAAGAACCTATCTAAATATTTTTTACCAATATTCATCTGACATCATGTTTCTTTAAAATGGGTGACATAGGACAACGCATCCAGCATTTGCGATACTTTGGCCAAATATTTTCAACATATTATTCATGTTACTATTCCTAGATGGCATACTCATCAATTTGGAATACATCCTTCACCTCAATCTTCTGTTATCTAGAATGGTCTTTACTGACTTTTGTCAGTCCACTTTCCCAAGGATTGACCCTACCCCAAGTTAGCAACATAATTTGTTATAGGAAGATGCTCACGATGAATTAGGGTATATGGGCATACTCGACCGACCTAAGTCGACCGAATGTACCAAGGTACCCTGAGTCATAGAAAGCTACTCCTTATTCTAAACATGCTACTAACTTGACCTAGAGAGAAACTAAGATCAAGTTCAGATGTGTGTAGATCTAGATGAACAAATACGGAAGAGTGTTGCTACATGTCAACTGCAACACTGTATCCCTGAGAAGCCCTTGGTCTTCTTGAAGGTATAATCCTATAGTTAGCATATGCCAACATCCATAGAACTGATTCATCACAATGTGCATACCCCCTTAGAGGTCATTTATTCATAATTAAATTGGATTAATATTCAGATTGCAGTAACCATGCCTAATCCCTAATTCCAACATTCATTAAGTTATATATCGATAATTAATCTGATTTGATATTAAGAACTTCATTAACTCATGTTTGCATTTATGTTCAATAACTCAAGCATAACAAGTAGTTATCCCAAAACAGGACAACAAACATCAATCGTTTAATTTTTAATGCAATCCTAGTTGTCCAAAGTAGGTGTGTCATCCACCTAGGTGTAGCTAGTGTTTACTTTATTTAAATGAAGTACAAAGATTAAATATCATAACCACCATTCCATTTATTTTTCATTATTTTGAGAGAGGAAGAGTCTTCCTCTACATGGTTAGATGTTAGGGTTAACATAACCTTTTTTTCATTCATTACTCATATAGTTTAATTGTATGTCCAATACATATTTCATTATTAAACTATATTTGTTTAGTTAGAGAATGACATCTTTTACAATTTAACAAGTTTCATTATAGTAAGGGAGATTGTACTATCCCCTTAATCCAACTTATTAATTGATAACAAAGTAAAGCATACAAACAGATATAAAGAATATCGACAAGATAGCATTACTATTTCCTTTATACAAAGTACAAGAGAATTTACACCACAAATTGGAGTCAGTCTCCAAACCTTTCAATTCATCATGATAAAATATACATTTACAAGACTATGCATTTCAGGCATACTGCATGTTGATCAACATTAAGATCATAAAAGAACATAACTTTTATTTTTCCAATACAACTCAAGAATGAATCGAAATTCTTTACAAAAGATCCAAACTTAAATAAGCCAATACATCATAAAAAAATTTCCTTCTTTTATCACTTATGAAGTCCATCTATAAAATTGCTAAGCAGGTTCATTCATGAATCGAACATGATAGGCACTAAGCATTAAAATGAAGTGCATTCCACTAATTGTTCCATTAAAACAACTATGCTTTAATGAAACAATTAATAAGTATCATACAAATAAGCATAAGTAATAACAACCAGAAAAGAAGTACAATAATGAGTCTAAATTCACTTTTAATAAAAGAGCGTAATATAATCAACAACAACTGCATTATAACATATAGTTTAATTGATCCAATCAATTACTTTTTAAACAAATAACAAATCTTGTCGTCTAATTATTTCATAATTAATTTTGAATTGAAATACACAATTTATCTTTACTATATAACAAAAAGAGTTACCTTCAACATAGTACATATTTAGAATGATTCATCCCACAACTTAAAAAAGAAGAAGAAGAATAAATACATACTATCCACCATTCACTAATCATCAAGCAAGACAAAAAACAAGTTCAGAAAGTACTCAACTAATTACCCACATAACTGCTTCAGTTCAAGGAAACCAATATAAGGATTTAACAATAAAGAGACAACATCTAAAATAATAATCCCAAATCAATCCAAGAAGGGATAGAGAATAAAAATAGTCTACTTAAGCCTTAAATAATTCTACATAATAAAAGATATCATCCATAGATCTGAAACCATTCGTTCCCAAAATCAAGGCAAGACTTACACAAGGATAGTTTCTTCTGTGTCCATCCAGGGAAGATTCATAACATGCTAGAGTGCTAAACAAGGATTCCTTCAATAAAAAAACCAAATGGAGCATGACTCGGTCAAACAAAGCAATCACCTAACATGATTACGTTTTCCCTTGATGGGACAGATCCAAATTGCTCACTATCCACATCAATACAACAATCGACTTAGTATAAAAATAGACTAACCAATCCACAAGGAAGTTTCTGTCTTAGAAGAGTGGTCTCCCACTATGTCCTACAAGTCGAAAGGACATGAAAGATAAACCCAATAATTTGAATAGGCCTAAGAGAATAATCACTCTATAGCCAAGAAGAGAGTCAAGCTACAGAGAAGTTTGATCAAATGAACTTAACTTTACAAAAATTATATGAAATTCAAATAGATAAGATCCAATCAAGAATTCATTCACCATATTGTTGTTAATTGAATTCTAATTTCCATTTCAAACTCAGAAGTTCTTTCACTAGTTCCCAAATGAGAATACAAAACCAAACCCATAGTTTATAGACAACAACACTTCTAGTTTCCCTAAGAATTCAAACTTATCGAACAACAAAATCAATACTAACCTAGTTCATCTATTCCACTTTATTTAAACACAAGTTCAAATTCATTCCACAGAAAGGAGTACACAAGATGATCTCCCAAAATAGAATACATGTCAGAAGAGAAATATATTCCTTTCTCCTTTTAAAGACCCAGAAATTCATTCAAATGAATCTATAAGAGAGTACTAAAACTCAACACCAATATTAAGCTAAGAAAGTTTCTATAATACTCACGAGCTCAAAGAAAATTAAATCCCAACTACAAGGTCTTACATAGCTCCATATAAAAGAAACATAAATTTTGTGATCCCAAAGAAGAACAAATTATATGAAACAATCCCAAACTAGTTGTGAGAAATCCTTCCCAAACAAGATTCAGTATACGGGAGTATTCAACTCTTCTTTCTTTTTAAAAACCCAGAGATCAATTAAAAAGGATCTGAAGAAGAGAGAGTATGAAAACCCAACATGCATTTAAGTCAAGCAAGATCTCAACCTTACCCTCGAAATTGACTGAAATAGAAGCCACAACAAAATGACTTTCACAGCTCCGTCTAGTACTTAAAGATCGAGACAGAGAAGGTATTCGTTAAATCAACTCACACAAGAAGAAGTATGCACACTACATTACCATAATTTCAAAACCATTATCGATTATTTAAAATGAGCTCTAATTCAAACAAAGGAGTAAGTGATAGTATAGTATTGAACCAGATACATTTCCATAAAAGGTCTAGCCTAGGATCTAACAAAATAGTCAAGAATTTTAAACCAGACATGGGTTTCACAGAGAAATATCCTCCCATATTTACATGCCATTACAAGTTCAAAGAAAAGTGCAGATCTAGAACAAAATTATCACAACCATTCCAAACTCAAGATGTGTTCAGGGAGAAGTTTCCAAAAGAGACTTAATTTTAAACCATTAAATCAAGTTGCTTTCAAGAAAAAAATTCCTGAATATGAATTCAAACCAACACAAAGCTTCAAATTAATATTTAGGAATTTTTGCACGCAAAATTTGAGGTTCATTAATGCAATTACTCCCCAATATCCTACCTATCTCTCCTTGCCACCACCTCCTAAAACTGGTGAATGCTATTTCCACTTTAGCATGCATTTCCAACTTTAATGAAGACTACACTTATGCTTCCACTAAGTTCACTTGCCTTTACCAAAAATGATAGTACTTCTCATTAATTCAACCAAATCAAATCAAAAAATACCCTTGGAACTATCTCCATAATGCCATGTGACCATAGGTTCCCTTTCAATAGTTTAGGATAGATTTCCATAACCTAGGTTATAACCTTAGGTTTAATCAAAATCGTTTCATAAGTAATTTCCACCTTGGGTTAGATCAAAATTCCCAACCACATAGTATTAGGTATTAGGGTAAAATAACATAGCATTACCTTAGTAATTTCTCCCTTATTCAATTTAGCACAACTTAGGTTAGGACGCCATCCCAACAAAATATAATAAGAAGCTTAGGTTAGATTACTAACCCGAATAAGTAGACATATATAGGAATTTGGTGCATTTACCTTAGTTTAGAATACCATTAGGATAATCCCTTAGGTTTAGGATTTAGATTCCCTTCATAGTCGTGAAGTAGGCTTCGTTCCACTTACGCCGTTAAATGTCTTGAAGAGGTCAATCCCAAAGATCCAAGCACAAACATACAACCGAATGCAGGCACAATCTTACAAGACCAAAGAATTTGTAACATACAAAAGTTTAGTCTGCTATGTCTCTCAAGCTATGAATGTCAATTTACCATTCAATCCAGTAAGGAGATTTAAAACATTCCTTGGATAACTGGAATTGATCTAAGGATGAGTCAGTTAAAAGAGATAAGTTTGCAACCCTCAAAACCAGATTGCAACTCACCTATAAGAAGTGAAAATGGATTCTTACAAGCCATATCATTTCAGTCTAATGAATCTAAGAGCAAAAATGATTTATCCATAACAAGCATGATCTTCAACGATAAATGGGACACACATCATTTAAGAAAATCACATGCCGGTGCTTCTAATACAAAAGAGAAATATAACAGTTTATCAAAGGTGTTACACAATCTTCCCCACGTGCCAAATATTCCCCATGTCTCGAAAATTTTGAATTAAATATTCAACTTTAATTCTAGGTCATTCCTCATGTCTCCCACTCACCTAATCATGCTTACTTTCCATAATCATGATTACTCTAAACCCCCGAATTAATCCCACTTCTAGGATATAAATAGAGCCTCACCCCCCTCTTTCAGAATAATCTTGAATATCCTGTCAGAGTTCTTACATCCTTTAAGCATTTAACATCCCTCCATCTCATCCTAATGCCCAAATAACCCCATTTTGATAATCCTAAATCCATTGTCCCCTTTATTCATTCTTTGTTAGGCCTCGGGATATTGGATAAGAACAAGAAGGTGCATGGGAACACAAGACCTATATGAAGAAGGGCGTGTGGGGAAAGGCACACGGGACAAGGGCTTTATGAGGGTTTAGTAACACCCACAGTGTGCGCGCAAGAAAATAAAAGGGTTACGGGACTTAGCCACATTTAGAATTCCTAGCAGCACACAAGAAAAGTGTGACCTGAATGAGCATGTGGAGTGGATAAGGTACCATCCTGGAAACTCGATGGTCAAGGAAGAAATATTCCATGTGATGAAAGGATCTAGAAAGACATAATTGTAGAAAGTGGAAAGCTCAGATGGGAAGAAGCATGCTCCATTTAAGAACCACATAGAAACCTTGAAATCAATCTATTACTTCAAGAAGGCATTGCAGTGGATGTTAAAGCTATATATAGATATGCTTGGGTAGAAGGAAGGGATGACTATTTTTGGAGATGAATGTGTGGTTGCTGACATCATATAGAGATTGAAGAGGGAAAGCTCTACAGAAATAGTAATGGGTTCTATGGATTATCATTAGGAGTTCTATATGAGAGATGACATATCTAGAGGGATGGGTCTGTGATCATTTTTGTAATATGGGAAGAATGGTTAAGATTTCTAATTCATGACTCTTATCTGCATTGATACATTGGTCATTATGGCCTTAAGGAATGTAATGTGGTTACTGAACTAAGATCAATGAGAAATATATGGTTCTATTCTAAATATACATTGTTCATGGGTGTAAACCCTAATGCATCTTCTTTATATTATGAATCAGACATGTTATTTGTTTGATATTTCTCTTGTTGTCTAAATGGATGCATTAATATAATGCCTCATCTTAAGTTCTCAGAATGAATGCATGTTTCTTTACCATTTTTCTAATTTTCTATCATTAATCAATGTATTCTCACAAGACTCACATAAAAGAGGGGCTTAGCACCCGCACGTGCCTCGGGTGAGCACCCAATGCCGCCGGGTGATAGGCCAACACGTATGGGATTAGACATGTTGTTCTAAGGGCATAAAAATGACTACATCTTAGTTCCGTTGTCGGGACCTCTTTTTGAAGTTGTTGTGAGAAATGGATATGACTACATTTGGGTTCCATTGATGTGTGATGGCTGATTTCTTGACCTTGGAGAGTGTTGAAGCATGGTTTAGGAGCACAAAGGATGAGTTTTCTCAAAGATTCAATGTGGGACCTAAGTTTGATGCATGTAGATGGGTCGAAGAGAACTGTACCATGAGATGTATGAAACTTTCTTCTACTACTTTCCAGTAGAATTGTATGAATGGATTTTAGCATATGCATCTAGATTAAGCTGGTACTATAGATCACACGTATGGACCCAAGATGATTACCAGAAGTTATAGGATGTGGATCTAACTTGGACATGTGTTGTCGATCACTAGTGGAAAGGAGTGTTGACCAGTTATACTTTAGAATATGCCATTTCTATGTATTCTTGTCCAGAGGTTATTGAATTTAAATTCCTAAGGGAACCTAGAGGATCATTTTTACATTTTTTCCCTTTGGTTATGAAAATATTTATCACTACCCTAAGTTTAGATGCATTTCCTATGGCCGACTAAGCTTCTCTGAGTGTTGGGCAAGGAATCTAGGGTGGACGAAGATGGTGGAAATTGTGGTTGAAAAGGAGAGGGAAGAGAGAAGACTCAAGTATAGTGAAGCTCATGAAAGGGAGATGGATAGACAATGCAAGGCTACATGTGTGATGGATCTATAGAGGTAGATATTGCGGGAAGGAGTTAAGGTTCACGTAGAGGATGTGGAACCTGAAAGCAATCATGCTACCCATATTAGAAATCATGGTAGAGAAATCCAATCAGCTTCACGATGAGAGTTCGTCGCATGAAGAAAGGAGAGCCATTGGAATGTATTTGAACCACACTGGTGACCAACCCCTTGCGCTTGGTTTTCTAGATCAAGGAATAAGTATTTTTAACGGTTAGTAAAGTAACCGATCTACGCCTAGGAGATATAATTTCTCATTTGGGACATCCATGGTTATGCAAACCATTCCCGTATTTGGAGGAATTTTTGGACAAGGTGCAAATACACAAGGTTTGGGTATCACATCTAGAAGTGGTGTGGGACACACAACTGGAAGCAGGACAATATCACAAACCATCAACATGTAGTTCATTGGGACATTAGGGACACTAGGAATGACCACTTTAGGCCATTTTCTGGATCCAAGAGGTGGAACTAGTGGTATAGGGGCAAGAGGACCTAGTGGACCAAGTGGATATGGAGGATTTGGTGGGTCAGGAGGGACAAAACCTAGTGGATCTGGTGGCGGAGGAAACATGAGAGGAAACTAAGGTTCCAAATCAGGTAGACAAGGACCTCAGCCACCCCTACAAGTATTTTTTGAGATGTATTTACACCTACCAGACTACAGAGGTAGTGAGGATGTTATAAAGCATGTGCACAAGTGTGAATTTATATGGCACACAAAGGGAATCACTACCCGGAGTGAAAGGAAAGTCATTTTTCAATAACATAGGGGCATGTGCATAGTTGGTACCATGCAAGTATAACCCCCACCCTGGTCATGGATTACACTAGGTTGAAACATGGGAACATAGAAGGAAACCAATGTTATAGGTCAGGTGGAAAAGGACCTCAACAACCCCACAAGTATTTTTTTAGATGTATTTACACCTACTATACTAAAAAGTTATTGAGGATGCTGCAGAGCATGTGTACAAGTGTGAATTTCTATGGTGAGTGAAGGGAATCACTACACCGGAGGGAAAAGCAATTCAGTTTGTAACAACATTATAGGGGCACATTCATAGATGGTACCACAAGTGTGACCTCCACCAGATGGTTTTGTATTACACTATGTTGAAGAATGCCTTCCTAGAAGAGTTTCATATCCCTGAGTTTGAGTAAAAAGCATTAGCTCCCTGAAGGAAATCCACAAGGAATGGAAAAGAGTGTGCGAGAGTATGATGCATGGTTCAAAAATCTCTTATCAAAATTATCCTATGACATACACCCTCTCAGTACACAAAATGGTTTGTTAGGGGATTGATAACACCATTTAGAAGGGAACTATCACACAAGACTTTCACAGACCCGCGCGAGGCCTTGGAAGCTTCCCTGCACATTGAGGCTATTAGGAGCATTGATACCGGTGTGATCCCTTTCATGGAGGCTCAAATTACTACAATGGCTAAGAATTTGGAGAAGCTATCGTAAATTGAGTAGATGAGGTTTGTAGGGTCTTTGGTGCACAAACTATAAAGTGGAGGGGAATATAAAGGATATTTTCTCTTAGATGTCAATACACATGATGGCGATAGACTATGAGATTTTCCATGGGCATCACGATCTAAATAAATTTCCTCTATGACAAGGTGCAATCCATAAGAATGTTTCTTGCTATTGTAATATTTGTACCTCTACGACCCATGATACCAAGGATTGTAGGTTGATTGACCAAATTCATGATGTTATTGATCTTGGCGTGTGCCAAAATAGCCTTACAAGCAGTCCCAAGAATGATGATCACCGTTATGAAGGGCACACAGATGGAGGAGCACACATAAGAGGTTTTTATGGAGGATTTTGTGCTCCCAATAACCGCAGCGGATGAAGAAGCGAGTTCCCATGTGGAACCTATTATAATTACGGATCTATGGAGCATTATAAATGAGAGTGTCCTAACATATTGCAATGCTCGTGGTGCATAAAAAAACATAAGTAAGAGGAATGTCCTGAGATGTTTGAACATATGAGCCAAAAAAATACAAGGATAAAGGCATTGGGATGGTAATTATAAAGAAGGCAGACCCACAGTGGATGCCAAGAGTGGTGCATGAGTCAGGATCAAAACCTATACTATTGATAACGCAAGTAGAGGTTGCACACATAAGGGAGATGCTAAGACAAAAACTGGTTGTTAGGGAAGAAGTGGTACATGGGAAGTATCGCACCCCGCTCATAAAAAATAAGTATATTAAGAGTTTATGGATGTGATTCGGGAGTAAAAGGAGAGATCTAGTGTCTAAAGGAGCAATCAAGATAGTTGGAGCAAAGGAAGAATGTTGAGGCTCCGCATAAGGATCTGGATGAGGTCAGGGAAGTGTTTAAAAGTTTAAGGTAGGAGAATATCATTCCCTTACTAGGAGAATAGTTACTGGGAGAAGTTGCTATGCATCGGAGAGAGTGTGAAAGGTAAGTTCTACATGCCAAACTTCATCCTCACAACCATGACTATGATAAAGAGATCACATTGAATGTAGTTGTTGATCGGTGGCTTTTAATCAATATCCTCATTAACACAGAGCGGAGGTCAATTTTCTTACCTTGGATGCATGGCATCGAATGGGAAGGACCACCTTACATTCATCTTCAAATTTTTGTATATGGAAAACAAGATAAAGACAATGACCATTGGAGTCTTGAAAGATGTGGTTATCACTATTCAAGGGCCAAGATCATTGGGGACTTTAACGTCTTGGTGCTTGCCAAGGTGGATAATTTTCAGCATTGGTTGTGTGCCTGGTGTTATTAAAACAATGTTGACATGTGGTTTAACAATGGGTATATCAGTTTCAAGAAAAAGGAATAAAGGGTGATCATCCCTTAAACAGATGGGAAGTCAATGCTCTATATTGATCCCTTAAAAGAGGAATTCCTTAATAGAATTTATGTGCATTCCATCAAAGACCCATATATAATTCATCCTATAGAAGGAGTTATCCAATTTGAAGATGCTCAGTCAACAAGTGATATAACTAGCATAGCATGTGAAAATTGTGTGCATGGGACTTATGAGTTAATTGGGCAACAACTAAGAGGATTTTTAACAAGGGTGATAAAGACACACTCGGTCAAGCACACAGGAAGGAATAATCTACCAAGTTACTCTAGAGGAGCAATCCCTGATGATTTCTTACGCGAAATGAAGGATCAATGGAAAATGAGGATGAAAGGAGAAGTATGCTTAGTTATAACTTGCTTAGGACTATAGCGCATTGATCAGCAACACATCACAAGATTCTCCTAGAGTGGCATGAGGTAAGAGTCACATTCTATGTAAAGTTCTACAGAAACAATGTGCCCACTATTATCCAATACTACCATGGCAAAAAACATGCCTCTTCCCATATTCAAGCATGTGAGAAGGCCTGGATGGAGGAAATAGAAGATTTACCACCTTCATTATGGGTGCATAAGTTATATTACACCTTACGGTGGTTGTGCACGTGCATGGTATATTCACTCAGAGACACGTTGTCGAAAAGGATTTGACAGATTTAACAGCTTGATCTCATTCAAGTTTTTGAGTATCGAAGTACCAATCCATCAGTGGATAAGGCGTTGTAAGTTATCAAGCACCATATAATGGGAGATAGTGCCATTACGAGAAGATAGGTTACTAGAACTCTTTGGATGAACCTATTTTGAAGACACGTTTCAATGAAGAAGAATCGAAAGAGATACAAAGTTGAGCGTACGTGCATTGAAAAGGAAAAAGGAAAGATGGTATATGTAGTAGATGGTAAAAATGGAAATTTTGGATGTTAACCATTCTTAAGGTATGCGTAAACTCATAGATAGAATTGATGAGTAAGCACACACCTACCATGAGCCCTTGAAAACAAAGAAGGTTAACATTGGGACAGAGATAGAACCTAAGGGGGCTATCATTGGGGATTATTGGTCAGAGAAGGAGGTTTCATAAATCATTGATACATTTACACGAGTTTCAAGATTCATTCCTACGTGGGTACCATGAGCTCAAAGGTGTTCACCATTCCTTAGGGGAGATGAGGATCAAGATGAAGGAAGGTGCGCACCTGATTCGGAAGATACGCTATCAGATGAATCCAAACTTGCACGTAAGATTCAAGGAAGAGATATACAAGATGATAGCATCTTGTATCATTGAGGCTGTAAAAGAATCAGAATGGGTAAGCCCAATGGTCATAAGCATTAAGAAGGATGGGAGGATAAGGATATGTGTTGATTACAGGGACCTGAACACAATATGTGTCATTGACCCTTTTCCAACATCCTTCACTGAAGAAATTATGGAAGGAGTAGCCAGGCGTGAGGTCTATTCCTTCACAAATGGATTCTCTAGGTATCACCAAGTCAGGATTACAAAGGAATACCATAGAAAGAAAACTTTTTCCACTAAGTGGGAAGTTTTACTGTATTACACGATTATGCCTTTTGGATTGAAGAATGTGCCTACTATATTTTTATGCATTGTGGTACAAGAATTTCAGGACTTCATCCATAATTTTCTTCAAGTCTACATGGATGACTTGATGCTGTATGGGCTAGTAAAAGACCATTGTGATAATTTGAGACTCGATTATTTGAGAGATATCGACAGAGTTCAAGATATCCCTCAACATTTAGAAATGTGTCTTTGCTACTCCATTTGGAACCTTGTTAAGACATACTATATGTAAGTAAGGTTTTTTAGTGGATCCCACAAAAAAAATTATTATGGGATTGGGAGAGCCTATTAGTTAGAGCGCAGTGTGTGGATTTATTGGGCATACAAGATACTACATGAAGTTCATCAAAGGATATGCCAAGATCGTGGCACCCTTGGAAGAATTGCTAAAGCACAAGATTGCCTTTCATTGGGGAGAGGAAAAACAAAAGGTATTTGACACTTTGAAAGATAGACTTGTCACTACACCCATACTATGTTTCCCTTTCTAGAATAAACCCTTCCATGTGCATGTTGATGCCTCAAGAACAACCATTGGGGAAGTACTAGCACAACCTAGTGAGGGGATTGTTGATCATCCCTTGTGTTTTGTAAGTAGGAAGATGACACTAGAAGAACATAATTACATAACTACTAAGTGCGAGGCACTGTCAATGATCTACGTGTTGCATAAGTTTAGGTAGTATCTACTAGTAACACTATTTATATTCTACATAGATCACATGGCACTAAAGTACTTGGTGAAAAATCCAGTTCTACAAGGGTGAATATGCCGTTGAGTTCTATTATTTCAAGAGTTTGAGTTCACAATGGTTGTAAAACTAGGAAAAAGTAATTCAAGACCTGACCACTTATCAAGGATTGACTCAGGAGAGGACACGCAGAGTATTGATGATACAATTCTAGACACATAATTATTTAGGTCATAACATGTGCCCTCGACTTAGAAGATATTGTGGTATTCCTTAAAATAGGTGTGGTGTTGAATGGGATGAAGGCTTTGGAGAGAAAATAGTTAGCAATATGCGTCGCACCCTACATGTTGATTAGTGGAGATTTGTACAAGTTAGGTCGTGATGAGGTTCTGCAATGATGTGTATTAGAACATGAGCGCGAGGCAATTATGGAGGAAGCGCATGGTGGGATTGTAGGAGGGCACTATGAAGGAATGTAACCACATAAAATATTCTACTCATAGGGCTCTAGTGGGAAACCATCTACTAGGATTGTATTGAATTTTGCAAGGCCTGCAACCATTGTCAACACCTAGGAAAAATTGGAAAGAGGGATGATATGTCATTAAGGTCGATAGCCAGTGCAAAGCCATTTGAAAAATGGGCAATCAAATTTGTAGGACCAATTTTTCTAGCCCACGAAGGACTGGTTTGTGGTATATCATTACTTGCACTGATTACTTGACAAGATGGGTAGAGGAAACACCTATAAAGGATTGCACTATAGTGACAACTGCTAGATTCTTATGGGAAAACATAATCAATAGGTATGGATGTCCTTTGAGCTTGACAAGTGATAGATGTACACACTTCCTAAATCAAATTTTCATGATTTTATTAGAAAAATTTATGGTGGCCCATCACAAGACTACCCCTTATAAACCTCAAGATAATGGAACTACTGAAGCATTTAACAAGATATTGAGTCACATGTTGACCAATATTTGTGATGTTAGAAGAAAATATTGGGATGACAAAGTATCATCCTGTTCTATGGGCATACAAGACAACCTACAAGAGGTCAAATAAGGCCACACCATTTAAATTGGTGTTTGGCGCGGAGGCTATTTTTCCAGTTGAATTCATGTTACCATCACTACGTATAGTGCGTGCAGGAGGATTGGCTGATGAACAAGCACTTGAGGAAAGGATCGATAATTTGATGCAGTTAGACGAGAGACTATCACTTTCTAGATGGAGTTAGAAGACTGAAAAGGATAGAAAAAAGCATGACATGATCGTCATATCAAGAACAAGCAGTTTGAGGTTGGGTAGATGGTTTGTTATATGATTCCAAGTTTTGTACCATCTTGGGAAGTTGAAAGTCCATTGGTTGGGCCCTTACATCATCTCGTACATCCTTGACTTAGGCACCTGCCAGTTACAAGCACTAGATGGGATGAGGTTACCTGGCCATTTCAATGGGAGTAGGTTAAAGCCCTACTATAAATAAGTCTTCCTTGTGTTTGTAAATAAGGCAAGTATTTCTCATAGCTTAGGATTTCCCTTATGCATTTCATTTCCTTGTGTTTCCCTTTCTCATTGCTTGTTCCTTTCTTTTTATTCTATTTTGTGCCTTGTGCATCAGTAACCACTTATTACTTTCAAAAAGGTTGTGTATGCACAGAGGACCATGCATCTTATTTAGTGTGGGTTGGAGTAATGCGAGTAGTGTGAAGTACGAGACAAGCTAGTAGTGAAAGTTATAAGGCCTGGATGAATGGATTAAAGGTGAGAAAAATAGAAGAATGCACATGGAAATGGTGGATAAGAATATTGGTGTCAGGATAAGGATTTACAAAACCACATACAAAAAAAAAAAAAAAAAAATCACAAGAACAACATGAGGTAGGTAAGGGAAAAAATCAGGTCAAGGACAGAAGAAGTGCCTTTGGTACTGCAAATGCACACGTAAGAGTCTTCTTTTTTGGCCCGTGGGTAAGGGTGCTTAAGGTTAGATTTGGTGGAAAAAGCTGTATTTAATTCTAAGTACATTGGTAGGTGGTGTAACATTTATTGATGGAAAGGAGGAAATAGCTATAATTATGAAGTGGAGCACATCATCATTTACCTTGCAAATACAAAATTGAAGATCTCTAATGAACTAGAGAATCCGCAAAGAGATATTTATGCAAAGAAGGAATTATAGAGATCTGAGTCTGTGACTAGGGTTGATCTACAAAATAGAGTGGAAGGAGTACACGGGAATAGGGAGGAAGTTTTATAGGAATACACTCTCTTGTGGAATAGTTTTTCCAAGTTAGGATTCTACACCTAGGTCATGAAGATAAAAGGATTCTTTCGCAAAGTTGAACCAAAAATTGGGTAGAGTTAGGAATAAGGGAAAGGAATATGAGTTTAGGGCTTGACCAACAAGTAAAAATGGAACCGACGAAGGTGACCTTTTCACCAAAGAAGAAGGGAAAGGGAAAGCAAATGACTGCAACAAGTTTTAATAAGGAGTGGTATGTGGAGATGCAACACCCAGATGGAGTATTATTGACAAAAGAATGGGTATCACACATTAGGAAGATGGACGTGAGCAACTAAAACCATCACATGAGCACCACAGAGAAGGAAATGGATTTGGAATTGGTTCATCCAACTGATACAAGGACACTAGAAGGTATGCTGATCTACAACAATGAGGTGAAGGTAAAGTTTGGGTAAGGCTGGGTTGCTACAACTATATGAGTTGCCTTACTTTGGCAAGCCTGAGCGGTTATACTAGTGGTTGATGTCATGAGTGCACAAAGACAACTTCTATTTTTTAGGCCAAAAATGCACATAACTCCTCAACTCATGTCAAATTTCATTGGCCTAATTTGCAAAGGATACTCCATAGATGTTGACTTGGAGGATAAGGAGGCCATAAAGGAGACATTAGAGGCCTATGACTACAAGAAGGGTTCACACTACTTCAATATTGTAGATATCCCTGACCTTGTAATGAGGATGGTCATGTGCTTGGTTATAAATCTTAACGTTGAAGAAAGATGAACCCAAGTAAACAAGGCATGACTGAACACATGCTAGAAGATCTCAACATGAACCATCTACAACTTATCTTCCTTCATTACAGATGAAATCATTAGCAATGTGCAGGAGGGAGAAAAGATAATGTTCGAAACATTCTCCTCACCATCATCTTCTCTGAGATCGGAGTGCCCGATGGGCTGGAGAATTTTTATGGGAATACCCAGAAGAGGATCCCTCACCCGTAAAGAGATTTGAGAAATATACATGTGATACCATGATGACCACTCATAAGGCACACCTAGAAAAATGGTACAAGTGAATGCATGACACATTTGGGGTAGAGTGGAGGATACCTAAGAAAATACCCACACTTGTAGGAGAAGAGGTTGAGTTTGTTATATATCAACACTTCTACATTGGAATATTCAATTTGATGGATGGGACTGAGAGTCCATGGTGCAAGTTTCCATTTTCCTTCACGTGCAATACTTCCAAGTGGGGGTCAACCATTTTAAGGAGGCCAAAAGACTAAGGTTCAACCTTAGTGAGGTATACCAAGACCACCACAAGCTACATTGAAAGCTTGTATATCCGAAGAAGTGCACATATGTAGAGCAGTATGTCTCCCATGAATTACAAATGATGAAGCCATTGACACAACCAATCATCGAGAGGACTATGGAAAGGGTATACTTATGCATCAAGAAACATTTTGAAAATGAAACCTACCTATAAAATGATATCTCCATTCCTGAGGACCCCACATGAAGGAAGAAGTTTTCGCCAAAGAAAAGGGAGAGAGAAGTGCAGGAGAAGAAGGCACCAAGTGTGTAAATAACACAATCTATGGGCACTCTGGAAGCAAGTGCTAAGCCAAGCACTTGTGATTGTAAAAAGAATTCCCTAGTTAAGGAGAAGACCCCAAAATAAGAGGCACTGAGAGAAAGAGGATCCTCCCACATGATAAGAGTCACCAAGGAAGGATTCTCCGATGGAGAGAGAGAGAGAAGGAAGAGTCTCCTATACTAGAATCACCAGTTAGGAAGAAATAGAAGGTGACAAAGAGGGAAGACTCAAAGGAAACAGAGGGCTTGGAGGCCTACAGGGGTGAGAAGGAAAATGATGAGTATGAATAAGAAGGAAGTGAAGGTAAGGATGGCAAGGAGGAAGCAGATGCTCAAGGTAAAGGGGTGAGTAAATAAGTAAACACGGAGATCGAGGACTACAAGCCTCACCAAGTAAAAAATAGAGGAGACCATAGAAAGAGAAGTGGCATGAATCATCGAATGTTAATGGAATAGAAGGTAGAGCACAACATGGATGAAGTGCTCAAATAGATAGAAGAGGAGAGCATTGCAAAAGATTATGGCAGCATGGGAGGAGACCCCAGCCTTGCAGTAAGCTTTCCAAAGGTTACACAAATAGGTGGGAAGAGCGTAGTGGTAGCATAAGGGAAAGGAATGGGTTACATAAATTATCCAAGAAAGGTGTTACGTGTGTGCTTCCGAGCAGCACCGTGATAACATAACAAATCTTATCCATGCCCTCTTTTAACATAGAAGGCGCATACCCACGAACCAGGAAAATGTTATCTTGGGTGTTTGAATCACATATCAATGAACTTGAGTTCGAGGTAAGCCAAGGGGTGCTAATGTAGATGTCAGAGACAAAGGGGATAAATCCTTTGGTTAATGCTCAAAAGCTATCAAATGAGCAAGTATGTATTACACTCAACAAGGTTTCACTTGAGATTGAGGCTAGACTTTTGGAAGGAATGATAAGGTGAGATTCATAGAGGTAGAATGGAGAAGGAGGAGAAAATTATCAATAAAAGAAAGGACCTAAAATAAGAAGAACTAATCAGCACACAAGTAAGGTGCAAACTAAAGGGGAGAAGGAAAGGGTGCACAAAGTATATAAGAAAATCGAGATGATTATAGATTTTATTGTCTTAAATCATCCCAACCTAGCACCACCTAAGAAAAAATATGAATCAAATTTGCAGTTTTTGGAGGATTTGACTCGCATCCTTACAATGGAGAGATGACCACTCACCTTAGAATCAGTAGAAGATGCGTTGGCGCACCAAGAAAGTGAGGAGAAGTCAAGGTGGTAGAGATCATTTTCCAAAGACACCAAACCTCACTAATGTAAAGGTTTCCATGCAAGTTGTTAAGGCCACTTATGATAATTAAATTGATAGGGATAGGGTAGCAATCATTTTAGTTTCTACACATGAAGCGGAGCTTAACGAATTTCAAGAGAATAATAAGGGGAATAGAGAAGAGAGGGATACGATCTTGGTGAAGTGGAAAAGAAATTAAAATCTATCGAGACCTTATGGGGCTCGATCAAAACCAGTTAAAGGAGTTATATCCCTAGATCACCCACATAATGGACACACTCGATGACCTTGGAAAACAACTAGAGGGTATTATCAATATGATGAGTGCCAAGGGGGAGGAGCTAAGTTTTGAGGAGGTGAGTTCCCTAGTAGGTGACCTCTATCAGCAAGTGCAGAGTGAGGTAGATTCCTGGGAGAAGCTCAAGGTAGATATTGGAAAGGATTTCCCACTCCTCCTTCAAAGAATAAACAAATTCTTCTCGTGTTCCCCATTCTTTAATTCATTCTTTCCTCATTATTCATTCCTTCATTCTTTATTCCAACTATTCAGATTCCACCATTATTTATTCATTAAAGGAAGGTGTTCCTACGAGATGGAGAAAATCTTAGTGTGGGGTGATGTTGGGCCTCAGAATATTGGCTAAGTACAAGAAGGTGTGTGGGTGCACAGGACCTATATGAAGAAGGGTACATGGGGTGAAGGCATGTAGGAAAATGGTTTTAGGATGGTTTATTAAAACCCAAGGTGCGTGCACTAGGAAAAGTAAAGGGTTTTAGGACTTATCCACATTTGGCATTCCTAGCACCACACAAGAAAATGGTGACCGAATGAGCATGCGGAGTGGATAAGGTGTCAGCTTGGCAACTCGATGGTCAAGGAAGGAATATTCCATGCGATGGAAGGATCCAGAAAGACATCATTGCAGAAAGTGGAGAGCTTGTATGGGAAGAAGCATGCTCCATTGAAGGACCACATGGACACTTGGCAACCGATCTATTACTTCAGAAAGGCATGGCGGTGGATGTTAAAGCTATATATAGAGATGCTCGAGTAGAAGGAAGGGATGTATATTTTTAGAGAAGAGTGTGTGGTCATTGGCATCATATAGCAATTGAAGAGGCGAAGCTCTATAGAAATAGTAATGGGTTCTATGGATTCTCATTAGGAGGGCTATAAGAGAGATGACATATCTAGAGGGATGGGTCTATGATCATTTTTGTAATATGGGAAGCATGGTTAAGATTTTTGATGCATGAGTCTTATCTGCATTGATACATTGGTCTGTTATGGCCTTAAGGAATGTAATGTGGTTACTGAACTAAGATCAATGAGGAATATATGGTTCTATTCTAAATATACATTTTTCATGGGTGTAAACCCTAATGCATCTTATTTATATTATAGATCAAATTTTTATCTCGTTGGATATTTTTCGTGTTGTCCGAATGGATGCATTAATATAATGCCTCATCTTAAGTTCTAAGAATGAATGCATGTTTCTTTACCATTTTTCATTTTTTTTTTCATTAATCAATGTATTCTCACAAAAATCACATAAAAGAGTGGCTCGGTACCCATGCATGCCTTGGGTGAGTGCCCAATGCCGCTGGGTAATAGGCTAGCATGCATGGGATTAGAATGTTTTTTAAGGGCATAAAAATGACTAAAATTTGTGCAAAGTAAGTTGATCTTGTTGTAGAGAAGGCCTTGCTCTGGTTCAAGGGAAGAACCTACATTTCACATAATCGGGATCATCCACACTTCACTTCCCATCCTGAGGTTTGGTAAGAAATTACGAAGGAGAAGGTATTTTTCTAGTTATTTTATTTTCTTGTTATCAGTGTATTTCCCTAGCTCACATTCTTACATGACCTGATGGGACTTACCCATGACTCATTAATTTTAGTCTCATAACTTTTTACATTATCCATCATTTTCCTACACTCGTATTTGTTGTTATTATTTCATTTTTGTTTCATATGGCATTATGTGGCTAAAATTTACATTGTGGGAGATATTATTCCTCCGTGGTGACCTATGGTATCTCAGTGCAAGTTTTGATAATGATGGAAACTTTTCTTGCCACATTGTGAACCTCTTGAGTGGAGTCATTCGTCGGCATTTATTTATTATTGCACGTTTTAATAGCCTCTTTTTCGTGAATATTATAGAATCTATTGGTATTTGCATGTTGGTTTGTTTCTTTTCATTCTTTTTCTCACTGTGTTATTTTGTTTTTTGCAAGTATCAATTACCCGAAAACAAGAATTGACTAACTTTATTTTTTCCATTTTGCTAACCATGCAGATATCTAGAATCTAAAAATCCAAAACATCTTGATTTATAGTCATTGTTTACTGTCATATTTTTGTAATATTTAGCTTTCAATTTCTAACTTGGTTGTTGGTTGCAAGGGGTTAGTTTTTCTTAATTCGATTTATAAATCTATTTTTTTATGATATGAGAGAAAAAAATCATACTTTGAGTTCTAGTGTCATGGGAAACCAATCCAAAAAATTTAGGTCATAGTATTACAACAGATATCAATCTAGATTTCTTTAAAAAATCATATTTTTAGATCTTTGTTTACACCAAAAAAATCATTTTAAGGTTTTCTCTGTCAGTTTTGTTTAATACCAAGATTTTGTAGTCTATACTAATCTTGGTCATAGTAATAGCATTGTTTGGATTTGGTATTCTTTCTCATTTTCTGGTTTATATTAATTCGGTTTGTTATTCTTTGTATAAACCTATGAAACAAAACAAAAAAATCATTATTATTAAATAAAACTAAAAATAATCCTACATCCTACCCCTCCCCTATCCTCTTCACCCCATCTCGGCCAACTCGGAAGAGCTCGTCCCTTACCCTTCATGACTCCCTAAGGCTACTAATACCCTTAACTACTCCCCACATTCACCCCAATGGCCCCACCCTAGACTCTACCCCTTATCTCCTTATCCTAACTATCATCCCAACCATTTTACTTATAATCTCGAGATCCCAACGTGATCACTCGACTAGATCACATCGCACACAGTCCCTCCTACCCCAGATCCCACCCACCCCTACTCGGCTCACCGGCACTGGACTGGACTACCCCGAATACCCTAACTCCTATCCCCAAATCACCTTGAATATCTATCTCCCCATGTCCCATGGCCACTCACCATCCATCTTGATCCGAATCCCTACAACCCACTTAGACCTTCCCCCTCACATGGTCACTCATTTGGATCACTTACCATATATTCTTCACCGATCCACACGTCCCTCTCTTCCAAGCCATCGGCTCAACCTCCCCACAATGTGGCTTGAGCCGACATGTGTATCTCCCCTCAAAAAAACTCACACGCATCCCCTAGCTACTCGGCCAAGCCCCTCGGCTCCTCAACACTTCCCACACACCCTGCACCACTACGGTCAAACAACGCACATAGACTCAATGCCCGAGCCACATCTTTACCTAGCTAATCGACCTTATACTACATCCCCATTTCGATTCACCATAGCTCTTATCTCAATATCCATTCTTGGCCCTACAATCATGACCTAGTTCCACCCAAGCTCCACAGACCAGTAACCACATAATAATACAAAATGTTTGATCACAACTCGTATTAGGTTTTCTCTTATTCGGTCCTTATTTTCATGTCTATCTAAATTCACTTTTTCACTTATCAAATTAATTTAAATTTGATTTCATTACACTATTTGCCTAGTTTATAGCATTATTAATTCATGTCACATGTTGTAAGTTTTTAATAATAGGACTTAAGCTCACCCATTAATAGTTTCCATTTTCTCACATCCTAGATCACCCCTTACATTGTTTTCCATTACTTATCATTTCCAATAGTTTCCATTAATCCGAATTCATTTAATTATTATCCTTGAGGCAATGAAGAATGATGCACTTAGGCATGAGGAGATGATAACATTAGTAACATAGAAGTGTGATGCAATTGCAAAATCCCATGATCCTCGTAAGGATAAGATAAAATAAATTGGTAAGCTCATCACATGGTGTACGGATGTAATGGACCAGATGGTCTCAAGTCTAGAAAACGTCCTTAGGATACTGTAGAATGAGGGCCAAAATATGACTATAGATGAAATGGAAGTAGTACTTGCATCCATCCATAATAAAACTAATAAGGAACTTAGTGATTGGAATGATTTAGAGGTAGAGATTAAAAGTGAGTATCTAGATTCGATTCTTCCTGTAGAAGGATAGAACGCCCAAATATTTTTCATTATTTATGTACAATATTCATTTGTTTCTTATTATTTATTCATGGAGAGATAAGTCATGGTTACCCATTGACAGGGGCGACAATGAAGTACATGTCGGGTGATGTTGGGATGATGAATTACATCCTAGGTAGTGGAGGCACATAAGGGATGGGAATGTAGACATAGGGCATGGAGGTGAGCTGGAAGTATAGTGAAATAGGGCATACCCGAGAAAGCGTGATATTAGGACTTAGCCATTTTGCATGATGAGTATAACTATAGATGTTAAGTGTGGGGCACACACCAACATGAATACTTTGAGGTGAAGTAAGGATATTTTAGATAGGTGGAAGATCAAACCACATGCATATTTTTGAGATATTAATAGGCTTAGATATTCATTTTGTATTATTAGATAGTCTATTATTAACAAGCTTGCATGATTTTTTATTTATCTTGTAGGGGCGCATGGTTATTTTTAGTATGTAGCCTATTTTGAGGATGCATGAGTAGTGAAGGGAAAGTCCCAACTACCTATAAATATGTATTAGTTTACACATTTTAGGGATCCCCATTTTGTTAGTGTTGTGCTTCCAGTTTATCAATGCACATGACTTATGGTGACTTTGTTATGTATGTATTCAACTTCTATGTTTTACAGTGATTAATATAATGGATCTATGTGGTTAGATAAAGGTGATTGATATTACTATAGATGGATCTTTTATGGTTAATCTAATATTAGTTCTTGTTTGATTCTTTGTGCACTATGGTTAAGATCTAGATTTGTTTATGCTTCAATTTTGAGTGGATATTATGGAATTGGATTATACATGTGTTTATCATGCTAACTCCTTGACAAAGCTACCATAAATAGGAACCTAGTACCCTTGCACACTTTGGATGAGTGCTTAGTTTTGGCTCAATGATGTGTTGTCGCACCTTGACATTTGGTAAAATAAAAGACTATATTTTAGTTTCATTCATCGGGACCTCTTTTCAAGATATTTACTGGTATGTTACATGATGAAGATGTACTAGTTGAATTTGCCAGTATTGAGAGTTGGATAGAAATTTAGAGGAAGAGTTTACTCACAGATTTAACACTAGACCTAAATTTGATGCACGTGTGTGGGTTGAACAAAATTTGTATCATGAGCTCTATGAGACATTCTTCTATTGTTTCCCTATAGAGTTGTACGAGAGGCATGTAACATACACATCAAGAGAAATGGAGATATAGAGCACTTTTTGGGCACAGAACGATTCTAGGCTCTACATAATGTTGATCCAACTTGGATGTGCATTATAGATCATTGGTGGAGTGGTGTTTTGAATAGCTACATTTTGGAGTATGCAGTTTCTACTTATTCCTATCTAGAGGTTGTTGAGTTCTAGTTCCTACGTGAACCCAAAGGATATTATTTACATGTTATCCCTTTAGTGATTAAGATCTTGATTGTGACCCTGGATTTGGAACAACATTTGATGGCTAGCTAAATACCACCATATGTGAGGGAAGGAGTAGGTGTGGTTGGATATGGTGGACCTTGTGCGAGAGATGTAGAGAGAAGAAAGGTGATTTAATTTTAATAAGCACACAAGAGGGATTTGGTGAAGCAACGTGATGTTGTGGAACGAATGGTGTTGTGGAGAGAGATGGATTGTGAAGGATTTGGGGCTCATGTGCAAGACATGGATTGAGCATCTAGAACTCCCCATTTGGGTAAGCATGGAAGAGAACCCTCTTGCCTTGAGATGAGAGCACACTCGCTTAAAATCGAAGGGTTTGTGGGCATGCATTTGATCCCTCTTGGTGACCTAGCCCTTGCACTTGGTTTTCCAATTTTTGTGATAGACATTAATAAACACACTAGTGCGGGTGGTAGAGTAGTGATAAATAGAGTCCACTTTCCCTTAAGTTCAAAAGTTAATCGAGATAGAAAATTCATTTATGGCGGGCAGATTTCATCTTTGTTATTTGGGGGTTCGATTGGAGGTATATTTTTGACACGTCATCAGCACATAGCATGGGCATTACATCTAGGAGTAGAAAAACTATGCAGATTGTGGGATTTTAGTTTAACATAACCATTGGGACACAAGGCAACACATCCTCTATTTCAATACCCACCACGAGAGGAGGATTAGGAGGATCAAGTGGTTCAAGATCTAGTGGATCTGGTGGTTCTAGAGGTGGAGGGAATAATGGAGGTAATACAAGTTTTGAATATGGTGGGCTTTATCTCGCACCATCCCCAACAAGTTTATTTCGAGATGTCCCTTTACCTACTAGAGAATAGAGGAATTAAAGATGCGATTAAGCACATGTGTATGTGTGAGATAATATGAAATGCTAAGGGGATTAAAACTCCTGAGCGTAAAGCAAGTTAGTTTGTTACTACTTTGTAAGGGTGCGCACATAGTTGGTATAGGAAGTATGATCCAAACTAGACTTGTGTAGATTATACCATGTTGCGTGATTCTTTCTTAGCAGAGTTTCATATACCCGAGTTTGACTAGAAGAACATCGGCACACCGAAGGACATCAAGCGGGGCATGGTTGAAAGTGTAAAGGAGTATGATGCCCATTTTAAAACATTACTTTCAACATTGTCCTATGATATTCCCCCTAGTCAGCATGCTCAATGGTTCATTGGAGGTTTTATCACACCTTTCAGATGTGCACTCTCACATAAGACTTTTACAAATCTACGCAAAATACTTGAGGTAGATTTTTGCACCGAGAAATTTAGTAGTGTAGACACTAGATTGAGCCCCTTTTTGGAAGCTCAGATTGCATGTATGGAAAAATAGTTAGAAATTTTTTTATCTAATTTAGCTCATGAGACATGCAGTGGTAATTGGTGCATGGATTGTGAAGTATAAGGACATACTAAGGAAATTTTCCCTCATAAATCAAAGTGCACGTCATGTTGTTAGATTGTGAGATATGTCATTTGGATCATGATTCAAGTAGGTTCCCCTCATTGCAGAGCACAATAAGGAAGAATGTGTCTTGATATTGTAATATTTTTAAGTCTTCAACTCATGATACAGAGAATCATAGATTAATTTATCATATCCATGATGTCATCAAAACTGGTGTACACCAGACCAATGTTGCAAATAATTCTGAGGAACATGGTGAGCAACATAATCATAATCACAATAAAGGGCACTCTGATGGAGATGGTAGAGGTACAAGTTACCATGGAGGATTCAGAGGCTGAGGTCATGGAGGTGGAAGAGGTGAGTTCCCACGAGGTACATTTTATACATGTGGGTCCCCTAATCATTATAAGTTTGAATTCCCTTAGGATATTATTTTCTCCTATGCGTAAAGAATCATAATTATGAATAGTTCCCATATTTGTATTAGAACCTAAGAAATAAGCACAAAAATATAAGGGAATGGGATTGGTTAGAGTATAACGCGCTCTATAAGATCACTTTGGATACCAAAGTTAGTTCTTGACCCCGAGATAATCTCGGTGTTAGCTACTACACGCGTTGAGGCATTGTGCACATAAAATACTCGAAGTAGAAACCTATCATTGAAAAATAGGAAGTATTGAATGCCAAGTATATAGATCCTTCCCATCAAAAATAAGTTTATCAAGAGACCATGTAGGTCATTAGAAACTTGTAGGGTGAGATAAAATGCTTGAAGGATAAAATCACGTGGTGGAGTAGGCCAAAGTAGTTGAGATTCCTCATAAAGATGTTGATGAATTAAAGGAGGTTTGTAAATTGTTCCTCCAAGAGAACATCATTACTTTGTTGGGAGAGTGGTTAAGGGAAAATATGTCACATGCTAGAGTTGAACATGAGAGATATATTTTACATGCTAACTTACCTCCTCATAGTCTTGATTATTAAAAAAATCACGTTGAAAATATTCGTTGATTGTTAGTTGTTGACTAACATTTTGATTGATACTGAGCACAACAACAAATGTACTCACCTTGACGTGTGGAATTAGATGGGGTGACCACCATTACAACCACCTTCAAATGTGTTGTATATGGAAAATAGAACCAAAGCCACACCCATTATAGTCTTCAAGGATGCTACTATTACTTTACAAGGGGAAAAGTTTACTTGAGGACTATGAGGTATTGGTGTTTGCGGAAGAAGATAGTTTTCAATCTTTACTTGGGCTCCCTTAGTGTTATGTAAATAATGTTGATCTGCGCTTTAATAAGGGATTTATCAGTTTTGAGAACAAGGAAGAGCACACCATCATTCATTTGATAGACAAAAAGGTTTCACCCTATGTAGAACCTTTTATTTAAGAGGATTTGAATAGAATCTATTTGTGCACCATTAGAGATCCTAGACTTCTTGAGCCATCAAAGGAAGGAGTCATTCAATGGGATGATGCATAGTCTATGAGTTATACAACCAATGTAGCATGTGACAACTGGGTGCCTAGGACATATGAAATGGTTTTAGGTGATATGAAAAGTACAATAACACATGTAGTCGAGACCACATAGTGTTAGGAATTTGGACACAGACCCACGTACCCATGTACACTTTGGTGAAGGGAATCCTTATGTTTTTTTATGCTATGGAATCCCAATGGATAGACTAGGTTGAGAGAAGGAATATATTTTTTACACCTTGCATAGAATAGAAGTGCGCTAGTGGAATGTACACAAAGATAGTTTATTAGAGTGGTGAGAAGTGATAATCACCTTCTCTACTAGATTTATTCAAAGAAATGCACCTACCAAGACATGTGAATTCCATGGGAAGGATTTTGCTTCACACCATGTTCAGAAGTGTGAGAGACTCTAGATAGAGGGGCAAGAGGCCTTACCAACTTCACTGTGGGTGCATAAGTTCTACTTCACTTTAATTGGTTACACACACATGGTATGTTTATGTGGAATTGAATAGAGAAACAAGGAATTGGAAAGAATTGATTGTAGGTATGATTCGAACTTTGAATATTTTTCTACTAAACCTCTAGTGAATGAGGCATTATAGGTTATGAAGTGCTTGACAATGGGAGATAGTGCAAAGGTTGAGGAACTTATTTAGGAATTACTAGGTGAGTCAGATCTAGAGGCACATTTTGAAGAAGAAGAGACAGACAAAGAATAGCTTGGGTGCGCCTACCTAGAAAAATAAAAAGGTAAGATGGTCTACATGATTGATGATGAAGAAGTGGAGAATCTATATGTTGATCATATCGAGGGTACGTGTGAGGTCTTGGACGGTGAATATGAAAAAGGTGTGTGCGTATCATGAGCCTATTGAAAAAAAAAATAAGGTCAACATTGGGACATATGTTGAACCAAAGGAAGCCATCATTAGTGATTATTGGTCTGACTCAAAGGTTACAAAGATAATTGAGTTGTTTCGCAACTTCAAGGACTTATTTCCTAGAGGCTATCATGAGTTGAAAGGGGTACATCACTCTTTGGGTAAGATGAGGATCAAGTTAAAGGAAGGTGCATGCCCGGTTAGGAAGAGGCCTTATAGGATGAATCCTAATCTGCGCTGCGTCAAGGTAAAGGCGAGATATTGATAAGATGTGTAAGTCGAGAATCATTGATCCCATTGAGGAGTCAGAGTGGGTTATTCCTATGGTGATAAGCATAAAGAAAGATGGAAGGATAAGAATTTGTGTGGATTATAGGGAGTTTAATGTTACATGTGTAATAAATCCATTTCCCACACCATTTACTAAGGAAATATTGGAAGACATTGCGGGGTGTGGGATATACTCTTTCATTGATGGATTTTCTGGATATCATCAGTGCAGATTGCTAAATATGATCAGAAAAGACAACTTTCACCACTAAATGAGGAAGTTTTGTTTACACATTTATGTTGTTCGGATTAAATAATGTGCCTACAATATTTTCATGCATTGTCGTTTAAACATTCCAGGACTTCATACATGAGTGTTGCAAGTTTACTTGGATGATTGGATAGTTTATGGGCAAGTGAAAGATCATTGTGATAATTTAATACTTATGTTTTAAAAGTGTTGGCGGTTGAGTATCTCTCTTAACATCAAGAAGTGTGTTTTTGCTACTCCCTTTGGGACTTTTTTTGGACATATTATTTGTAAAGAAGGTTTGTTAGTAGATCCTACTAAGGTTATTATTATTTTAGGCTTAGCATAACCTACTAATCAAAGTGAGGTGAGCATATTTTTAGGACATATAGGTTATTACAGAATTTTATTGTTATGCTAGGATCACCGCCCTTGGATGAATTGTTGAAGAGTAAAGGAAAGTTTCATTAGATTGAGGCATAGAAGACAAAATTTGATGCATTGAAGGAAAGACTTAATTTTTCACCCATTCTTCACTTTCTTCTTGGGATAATCCATTTCATGTGCATGTTGATGCCTCTAGTATCACCATTGATGCGAGTATTAGCACAACTTGGTGAGTGGATTGCTAATCATTCCATTTGTTTTGAAAGAAGGATGTTGATCCTAGCTAAATAGAATTATAAAACTACAGAGCACGAGACCTTGTCAATGATTTAGATGTTGCACAAGTTTATAAAATACTTATTGGCTACCCATTTTATATTCTACACAGATCACATGGCTGAAGTACTTGGTGAACAAGCCCATTTTACAAGGGCACATATGTTGTTGGATTCTATTTTTTCAGGAATTTGACTTTATAGTTGTGGTTAAGCCGGAAAGAGCAATTCTAGACCAAATAATTTATCAAGGATTAATTCAGGTGAGGATGTGTAGAGAATTAAGGATACAATGTCGGATGTACAATAATCTAGATTAAACTGTGTGCCTCTAACTTAGAGAATATTAATGTATTTTTGTGTATAGGTGTGGCACCTAAAGGGATGAAGGCTTTGGAGAAGAAACGACTTGCCAAGCCTTACATGTTAATTAGTGGAAATTTATATAAGCTAGGTCGGGATGAGGTTTTGCGTTGATGTGTACTAGAGCATGAGTGTACTGCCATTGTGGAGGAAGCTCATGGTGGAATTACAGGTGGATATTATACAGGAAATAGAACTACGCATAAGATATTATTGGCAGGCCTTTAGTGGGAAACAATTTATAAGGATTGTATTGAATATTATAAGGCTTGTGACCACTTTGTCAATGCCTTAGAAAGCTTGGGTATAGAGATGAAATTCCTTAGAGGCCTATTGCTAGCACATTACCTTTTTAAAAATGGGCAATTGAGTTTGTGGGTCCTATTTCTTCAACCGCACGTAGGACTGGATCATGTTATATTATGAATTGTATAAATTATCTTACAAGGTGGGACAAACCAAAGTGCCCATAAAGGATTGCATGGAAACTACAACAGAAAGGTTCCTTTGGGAGAACATAATCAATAGGTATGGATTTCCATTGAGTCTAACAAGTGATAGGGGAACTCATTTTATTAATGAGACTATCAGGATATTATTGGTAGAATTTATGGTGGCACACCATAAGACACCGCCCTATCACCCACAAGTAAATGACACTACTAAAGATTTCAACAATAAATTAGGACATACATTGACAAATATTTGTGATGTTGGAAGGAAGGACTAGGATGATAAAGTCTTTGTTGTACTTTGGGCATATAGGATAACCTATAAGAGGTTAAATAAGGTCACACCATTTCACTTGGTGTTTGGCATGGAGGCCATTTTACTAGTGGAATTCATACTACCTTATTTTTGTATTGCATGCGCAAGAGGTATAGATGAAGAAATAGCATTGGAAGAGTGCATTGATAAACTGATGCAGTTAGATGAAAGGCACATCATTTACCCATGGACTCGAGGAAGAAAGAAAAAGCTAGGTAGAAGGTATGGTACAATCGTCATATTGAAAATAATTAGTTTGAAGTTAGACATATGGTTCTTACGTATGATTCAAATTTTTATGCCATCCTGGAAAGTTTCAACTATGTTGGTTAGGACCATATGTTGTGACTTATATACTTTATTCGAGGCACTTTACGAGGCACTAGATGGGATACTATTGCCCATTACTTTAATGGGAGTAGGTTGAAGCCCTACTATAAATAAGTCTTCTTGGTGTTTGTAATAAGACAATATTGTTATTTAGATTAGATTTCCCTTAATGCATTTTCTTTATACGTGTTTCCTTTCATTGTCTCCATGCTTTGTCAATTTAGTTCGAGTGCTTTGTGTAATGAGTGATTTTGTGCACCAAAAGCTGATTAATATCTATTGAATTCATGTGTAGAGGACTGCACATACTTTTAGTTTGGGGTGGAGTATAAACAAGATAAATTGGGCCAAGTTTGAACGTTCTTTAGAAAATGGGTATGCATAGAGAAATATTGTGTAGGTGCTTGAAGTAAAGGTGTGGATAAAGAAAAATTGTTCTTAAATAAAGACCACAAGTGGATGAATGGATGCACAACGTGATGTAAGGTAGGTTGTAGCATGGGAAACTACTTAGTGAGAGGTGTAGTGGATAGGTACTTTGGTGCATGAATGCATGTGAAAGGAGGTCTGTGGCCGAGGAGTAGTAGGTGCACCAGAAGGTTATGATTGAGGCATAGAAAAATTGGTGTGGAAAATAAAATAAATGCCATTTAATGCTGAGGATGGTGGTAAGTGGAGATCAATAAATGCTAAAAATTTGGAAAAGGTTATAAAATTCGGGTTGGTGAAATCATTTTTACCTTTTGATTGTGAATTTATCGAGCGAGTTGAAGAGTGAATTGTGTAAAGAAAGTTCAAGAAAGTTGTCATAGAGATTGAACTAGATAGATTTGTGCATGGGAGTGATTCACGCTCCTTTAGAGAGAGTGTTTGAGAGAAACAAAGGTATGTGGGCGAGTAAATCCACAAGCTAGGGTTTGATTTTTAAGCTAGGGAATGCAAATTTTAAGTTGCAGAGCTCAAATCAACTGCAATAAAACACTTTTATCATCACTATGGCATTGAAGTGAGAACATGGAGTGATTACAAGGGACAAGAAGCATAAGGAAGTAGAAATAAAAGTTGAAAACCCTTGAAAGTAAATTTTCAAAGATGCAGTACCTAGAAGTTGTATTCATGGGCCGTGATTGGGAGTCACATGTTCGGTGATGCAAAGTAAGTGACTATAATCATAAAACAAAGGATAACAAGGATGAATTAGACAAAATTATGGTGGTGAAAAAAACCTTGTGAATGAAAAATAACATGGCAATATACAACAATGCAAGGAGAAACTACGCACAATTAGGATTTTTGCAGCTCTATGAGCTCCCATATTATGGTAAACTAGAGAGACTTTAAAAGTGGTTGATGAGGACTTATTTTACTTTCTTTAGGTGGAAAATGAGATTTACCACACCCTTGATTGGGAGACCGAAAGGGTTAAGAATCTCAGACACCTAAGTCAGCAGATGATCTCACTAATAAAGAGGACGTATAAGCAACCAAGAAAGTGTTGGCTTATGTGAATGACGGACATGTAATGAATATCTCTAAATTACAAAAATAACATGTTATTTAGGAGGTGGCACACCTCCTCACCAAGTTGAACAATCAAGAGTGTTGGTCATAAGTAAACAAAGTATGGTTGTACATTGCTAAGAATATGATAGAAGGGGTCATCTACAATTTGGTTAATTTCATTACTGAGACTATCATTGCAGAGGCGCACCAAGGAGATAAGATAATTTTTCACATGATCCTTTTGTCCATTGTGTTTGTAGATATTGGAATTCCTGATGAGCCAAAAGATAAAATTTGGCAATACCCTGAGGAAAATAGATCCCTTGCAGATATATTTAGAAATTATACATGTGGTGGATCCATAAGCGAGATCCTACAAGAGAGGACATAACTTTGGTATGATCTCTGTGCATTTTGTTTGAATGTCAATGGAGAATACCCAAGGATCTTACTTCGGTATTGGATAAACAAGTTCAATTTTTCATTTACCAACACTTTTACATAGGGTGTTTTGGCATGAAGGATGGAAAGTGGAGCCCTTGGTGTAAGATCCCATATGCCTTCATTGTGTGCTATTTTCATGCATCAAGTACATATATTTTCAAACATGTGAAGGTTGATATTCAATGCAGATATAGTATATTGTGACTATCATATATAATCGGAATACATATATCTACTCAAGTAAGTCTACTTATATTGAGAAGTTGATTTCAGATGATATTAATATTAATTCCATGAGCTTGGAAATTGGGAAGACTGGAGAAGCTAAGGTATACATCTACCTTAAGCCCAAATTGGAGAATGGAAAATACGTTGAGAATGAATTTAATCTCCTTGAATTTACCAAGGGAAAAAATATCATGGGTAGATTGCATGATGAGGAGACTACTTTTCCCCATGGTGATGATGAAGAAGAAGAAGAGAATGAAGAATTAAAAGAAGACAGTGGTGGCCTAGAACATGGTAGAAGAAGGCAACCCACCATAGGAGAGAAAAGAGCACATGAGATAACCCCTCCATTGTAGAAGGAAGATGAGGAAGTAGGAATGGAGATAGGATTTCTAGGTTCGGGAGAAGGTATCGATGACCAAAAATATGTAGTAGAGTGCTAACAAGGACAAGGAATCGGGCGTAGGGCCATCATAGCCACCAAGTAGCTCGCCTAGGAACTCCCCTATGAAGGTAGAACCAATAAATAAAAGGCATAGGTACATCCCTACTTAATATAATGAGGGAAAGAAATCAAAGGACAACACGCCAAAGACTCGGTTAAGACTAACGATGTTAAGGAACCTTGGTATAAATAATTAAGACATGATGTAGGAGGATTGGGGGAAAAAGAAGTTGGTGATGACTCTGTGTAAGAGAATAATGAAGATAAGGGAAAACCATCAGGTGGACCTCCTGCCACACAAATAGGTGAAGGAATAATGCTTGATGCGAGCGTGTACATCCCTAAAGGTAAGTTCTCTGGAAATGATAAGTATGGATATAAATATGAAAATCCTACAACGGGGTATATCAAAGACCATACCAAAATCATCACGCTAGGTTCCAAAGTACCTTGGAACCTATTGGGTTTTTAAATGTATCTTTAACAAACCACAGTTAGGGGAAATAAAGTCCCTCCTCTTTAATGGGAGAGGTTCCCTTATTGAAAGCAAGTAGCAAAACTTATGTACAAATATATAAATTTCAAAGCATGGATTCTTGATACTTTGAAACATTTATGCCCAAAGATCATCAATATGAAAGAATATAATAATTAAGGAGATGAGGGAGGAAGAAAATAAAAATACCTTTAGGAAATATAGATAGAAGAGTATAACCTTATAAGTATTGAGCTAGGAAGATGCAGACTAGAATCATTCACTTTCAAAACATATATAATTTCACGGAAACAAATTTCCAAAATCATATAAGCAAGAACAAAAAGTTTCTTAGTGTGCAAAGATGGATGATTCACAAATTTTTAGACAAGGAAAGAAAGAGTAATAAAGGAAGAAAAAGGAAAACTTCTATATCAAAGACTTGTATCTGTCTTCATCCAACTTCACGGAGATACATGATCCTCTTGTCCAAGGAACTGGTAAAACTTGAATCTTCAATAGCCTTCATTAGATGCAAGGCTAGTAATTCCACTATTACTGGAAACTAAGCTTCAACACCATACACCACTTCAAATGGAGACATCCCAATTGCTCTTTTGGGTGTAATTCTATCTGCCTAGAGAGCATCGAGAGCATCCGAGAGACAACGAAAATATTACGAACAATGGTTACTAGATTCTTATTTGTTGATTTTTCTTGTCCATTCCCTTGGGGGTAGTAGTCTGAAGAATGAGCAAGGGAAATTCCATAACCATAGCAGAAATCCATCATCTCGAAGAAGAAAAATTCAAAGCATTATCAGTCACAATCTTGTTTGGTACCCCAAACCTTATCAATATGTTCTCTTTAATGAAATTACACACCACCTCAGAAGTAGTGCTTTTGATTGGAATAGCCTCTACCCACTTTGTGAAGTAGTCTATAATAGTTAGCACATGAGTATGCCCAAAGACTTTGGAAGGTGGGTTAAGAGTTCCAATGAAATCCAATCCCCACTGTTGAAAAGGATCATCAATCACTACTGGCTTTAGTGGAAAAGCAGCCAACTTAGGTCTCCCAACAAAAGTCGACAGCTTCACACTTGCCTACTCATTTAATGCATATCTAAACAATGTAGGCCAATAATACCCAACACAAAGTATTTAATGGGAAGTGACATCGAAGAGAAATGGCCTCCACAATCCCGATCATGAAAACTTGAGAAAACTTCTTTTGTTACTCTTTTTCCACACACTTCAAGAATATTCCATCTACGCCTTTCTTGAACAAAGCATTCTCCCACAATACATACTTGTGCAGACCTTAGATTAATAGCCCTCTTTTCCTTAGCACTCAAGTAAGATGGACATTCTCCATAAGTAATAAAATGTGCAATATCAACATACCATTCATCTTTTGAACTGAGGAAGAGGACAACAAGAACATCCGCTACTTCTTTAGACAATTGCATCGGCTCCTTCAAAGCAATAAGCTCACACAAACCTTTACCCCAGACTAGCTTAGTTGGCTTGATATCAAGGTCATATTCTTGAAATTTTTCTACCCAATTACCTCTCTTAGTTCCAAAATCCTGTTGTGTAAGAATAGACTTGATGGTTGTATGGTACAAGCACAAGAGAGTGAGAATTCATAATATAAAAACAAAGCTGGCTTGTGACTTTGACCTTTGTAAAAGCATGTTCCTCCATTATAGTATATTTCAATTCATGATATTTTAGAACATAACTCATGAATTCAATCGGAAGTCCATGATCCTTAGAATTATTTTGAGTTAGCATAGCAGCCAAGGTATTCTCTGTAGCATAGCAATAAATGGTAAAATCCTTGCTGAAATCAGGATATGCTAAAATGGGAGTTTTAGCAATTGATTTCTTGATAACTTCAAATGCTTCCTTACCCTCGGAATTCCAACCAAATTTTTTCTTTCCTTTCATCATGTGAGAAATTATCATAGTCATTTCTATAAAATAAGGAATGAATCTCCTTAGGAAGTTCATCTTACCAAAGAAATAGTGAACACCCTTTTTCTCGTGAGAAGAGGAATCTGCTGAATTACTTGAACTCTTTCTCGGATCTATCTTGATTCCCTCTTTGGAAACAATATTCCCAGAACTTGCCTTGATGACATAAAATACGAGAATTCTTTGGATTGAGAGAAACTTCATGTTCTCTACATTTCTAGAGAGGACCGCTTCAAGGTGTTGAAAGTGATATGCCCTTGTTTTGGAGAAAATACTCAAATCATCAAGGTACAAAAAAATACACTTTCACTTTAGACTACCAAAATCCAATTCCATTACCCTTTGAAAGGTGGCACCAACATTGATAAGACCAAAATGCATTCTCTTATAGGAAAAGGTGCCCCCAGGAGTAGTGAAAGAAGTTTTGTGTTGATCTGGGGTACTAACTTCTACTTGATTGTATCCATACAATCCATAAAACATATATAACATCTCAGATCCTGTGACAACTTGTAAAAATTAATTCATCATGGGAAGAGGATAGTTGTCCTATAGAGAGGCCTGATTCAAATTCCTGAAATCCACACAGATGCGAATCTCACCATTCTTCTTCATGACAGGCACAATGTTGGCAATCCATGTTGAATGATGTATAAGGAAGATGATCCTTGCCTTTAGTAACTTCTGGATCTCTTGAAAAATAGTGCCAACAACCTTGGGATTGTATTTCCTTTGTTTCTGCTTGAAACAGTTTGATCCCAGGTTTCAGAGGGATAAAGTGTTACATCTCTTTTGGTTGGAAATCCTTGAGATCATCATACGAATAGGCAAGAACATCAACATACCTTTTTAGTAGATTTACTGCCTTCTTCTTCTCCTCTTGAGTGCAACATTTTCCAATGTTCACCATCTTGGGTTCATCAAGACTCCCAATATTAATATTTTCACATTCAACAGATTTCTAAGATCCTTGGGAAGTTTTAGACTTAATGTACCTATCATGCTTATCAAACAGATCCTCCAAACTCACCAAGTCCTTTAGGGATCTTGTTACCTTTCAATTTGATGCAGCCATCTTGATCCATCTCTTCCTTGATATCTCCTTCATTATAGGATATACACTCTCTAGGAAAGGTCTCACTTCCTTCAAAATACTAGCTGGTCAAAATTATCCTTAAGCTCCAATAATGGGAGCAAGTGTTGATCATTATTGAAAACATGCCGAGTTATTTGTGTTATCTAGTACACTAGGCCTAAAAATCATTTCAATAGTAAATTTCTCCGAGAGAAATCTAGGTGAGGAACCAAAGCAAAGACTCGTAGATAGCTAGAGAATCAGCTCTAGTGTTCCTTTCTCTTGGCACAAATTCAATGGAGAAAGCATCAAGAAACTCAATGGAATCCCAGACAAGATTTCTATAATGTTTCAATCTCCTATTCTTCACTTGAAAAATATCTCTGACTTGTTTCACAATCATCTCTGCATCACCACGAGCATAAATATTCTTCACTCCCATTTCTTTTGCCATGTTCAATCCAAGTATGAGTGCCTCATATTCAGTTGTATTGTTTGTATTTTCAAAACAAAGCTTGAAAGAAAAAGGATGAATGTTCCCTTTTGGAGAGGTCAACACCACTCCATCTCCAGAAAAAATTGAAGAGCATCTTCCATCAAAATCCAGAGTCCAAATGCCATTGGGGTCAAGAACCACTCCCTTAGGAAGTTTTTCCTCATCTTGTGACATGATCATGTAGTTACCATGCCCTGTATCTTCATAGAGTATTTGTGCTTTTGGATCATCAGTATTTTGCACAATGTATTTAGTTTGTCTCTCAGGTAGCAACTTCTTCATTTTCCCATTGACTAGGATCAAAGCATGTGACCAGTCCATTTGAATTTCACCTCCTACCTCCTTATATAAATTTCTACTCAATAACATCCCATATGAGGGAGGAATATTAGCTACCAAAATGGTGGCTAAGACCCTTTTCTCTAGAAAAGAAACAAAAGCTACTTATGCATCTTTAATTCTTCCAACCAAAGGTACTTTCCTACTTTCCATGGAATAGCAAGAACCAAAGACACGTGTTAGATTCAAGCCTGAAGCATGAGCTACTTTGGCAAGCATTACATTTTCTGATGCTCTTGAGTCTATAACACAATTACTGAGTTTATGGCTAGCTATGAGAAGAGTCACATAGAATGGTTCAATTTTCTCATTAGGGAAGTGATTTGTAACCACAATGCTTGATTGAGATGAGGAAGAGGGAGTGGGAAAAATACCTTTAGAAGTACTAGATGAGAATTTTGATTTGGAATTGACAAATTTTACCATTTTAGCAAAATATTTTAGATGTGTTTGGTAAAACTCTACCTCTGAAATTTGGATTTTGGTCTTTTTGAGGTGATCAATAATATCAAAAGATCCAGAGGTAGATGGGGCATCATTGCTAGGAACTTGAGAGAATTTTAATCTATCAATTTTAGGATTTGAAGGATAAGGAGCTTTGGGAACAGAAGCAGAAGAAGGGGAATTAGCATTACTCACCTTTTGTGTGGAGGTAGTGGGAATAGGAGCTCCTCTTCTTGTAACCCTTTGGAATAGTTATAGGAAAATCCTTGGACTTCTTAGTAGGCTGCACCACTTTTTCTTTTCTGTTCATTTTCTCCCGAGTTATAATAGCATATAAATCATTATTCATATCTGCCACTCTTTCATCATCCATACCTTTAGTGGTGAGGAAATGAACTTGAGATCCACCAAGCTCCTCCATTTCTTCATCAACCTCTTCTTTTGGTTCTTCATAGAGTTCATTAAACTCCTCATCATCAAGTTCTTCAACTTCACAAGTTGCATTGACTGGAACCTTGATGGGTGGGCCTTCAATAGCCAATCGGCTAAGAAGATGGTTCTGGGTCAAAAATTATTCCTTAGAAAACTTAGTAAGGAGTATGTTGAGCCAATTGTTTCTTGAGAGAAATGAGATCATTTGCAAGCTTCTGTACTAACTGATCAGAATTGGCTCCAGGAGAAGAGGAAGAAGAAGCTTTAGATTTGGAGGATTCTCTTTTCAATTTACCAAACATGATTAAATCATCCTCAACACTGATATCTAACCATTGATCAACATCCGAGTTTGCAAGGTTAGCTCTCCTTAATGCATAACTCACTTTAGGTAATTGAGCATTGAGGAAGAAGCACTTTTGGATTTGATCCATTGGATGAGTATTTGGTGGAATTTTATGAATTAGCTTGTTGAATTTAGCCACAAAATCCCTCATGGGCTCAAATGGTTCTTTCTTCATATGAGATATTTGTGCTAATAGAGTATGCACATCTTGAGAAGGAGTTTGAAATGCTGCTCAAACTGAGTTGTCATGGTATTCCAATTAGTGATCGCTCCAACAAGAAGATGATAAAACCAATTAGTAGCATTTTCTGCAATGTCTCCACAAAAATCCTAACAGAGACATCTTCATGTTCAACCCCAAGAATCCCATAGGGAATAATGAAGGCTGAAATGTGTTCATCTAGATGAACTTTTCCATCACCTTGAAACTTGAGAAAAATTTTCTTGTTACCCCTAGGTAACTCATGCAATGGCTGAGGAAGAGCAAGAGGCCTAACTTGTTGTCCCTAAGGAAAATGGGCTGCCATCTTTGGAAAAATTGACTGAAGGGGAACAGAAACACCAGAAAGTATCAAAGCACGAAGATTAGGATTGATATGTTCCTGAGGAATGCTATCCTTGGAATTTATATTTTTAACAAGAGGTGTGCTTGTAGAACGAGTCCCTATGTTCCTTATTTTTGTAAGAGAGAAGTTTTGTTGCTCTAGAAATTGAAAATGAGAATCCTCAACCCCAAGAGCTTTCTTCCCATGTGTATACCATAGAGTCACCAGACCAAAGAATGATCTTGAAATTGTTCTTTTAGAAAGGGATACGTTTGAAACGAAAGCCCGGTGGAGTCACCAAAAATTTTGGGTTTTGAATGGAACTATAAAAACCACGATCAGGGGACAATAAGTCCCTCCTCTTTAATGGGAGAGTTTCCCTTATTGAAAGCAAGCAATAAAACTTATGTACAAATATACAACTTTCAAAGTGTGGATTCCTAATACTTTGAAACGTTTATGCCCAAAGATCATCAATACGAAATAATAGAAGAATTAAGGAGATGAGGGAGGAAGAACATAACAATACCTTCAGGAAATATAGATATCAGAGTATAACCTTATAATTATTGAGCTAGGGAGATGTAGAATAGAATCATTCACTTTCAAAATAGATATAATTTCATAGACACAAAGTTCCAGAAATCATAGAAACAAGAACACAAAGTTTCTTAGCATGCAAAGATGGATGATTCGTAAATTTTCAGACAAGGAAAGAAGGAGTAACAAAGGAAGAAAAGGAAAACTTCTATATTGATTACTTAAAATCTATTATATCTATAGAGGACTAGGATCCAACCCTAACCATGGTGTGGAGAAGCCATTAAATAAATTACAAGAATGGTTACATTTGGTTACGAAAAGATGGGGCGATTCAAAAACTGATGTTGGAACTTCTCCAATGCCTTGGTCATTTCCATACCTGGCGGTAAAACCAAATGCATTGAATTGCAACCATTCATCCTGCCTTTGTAAACTTTAAATTTGAGCCGTCCACATGGAAGAGATTTAAACTGAGGCGGGCCTGGGGACGCCTTTTGTATTTTTTGCCTCTTAGAGAAATGGCACTTTGGAACATTTTGGCCCACCCACCCACTTTTGATATGGGCTTGACACAAGTGGTGACAGATCCGTGGGTCACTTTTATACTTTTACCTCTTTTCAATACGGGCTCAAAAACTCAAATTGCTCTGCCGGCCTACCTCCCTACCTTGACTTTTCAATGGCATCAAAACACAAAAAGGGCCCACCTCCCCACCTTCACTTGAAACGTGACCACATGTCCCTTTGTGGGTTAGTTCAATTTTTTTATTTTTACTAAGTCCCTTTTGTTTGGTGGGGCCATATGTTTGACCCTGGACATGTGGAGACTTAGCGCACATTTGGGACCTCCCTCCAGATTTTGATTTTTGAAGTTACGTCGAGCCGACATGTGGAGGCTTCCGTAAAATCTTATGTACTTAGCTGATTCAATAGCCAGCTCCGCCCCTTCTTTGACTGTGACCAAGTGGAGATCCCACACAAATTTGGAGACCCACTCTTAATTCTTCCTTTGATGTTGTACCAAAGAAACACGTGGAGGCTTTCGTCAGTTCTGCATACTTATCCGATTTAGGATTGTTTTGTCTTCATTTTGGATCTGGGACATGTGGAAAGCCTGTGCTTGTTTAAGGAATGCCCTTTGGGCCATGCCCTTGATTTGCACCATTTGGATGCATGGAGACTTCTAATATCACTTGAAACATGGTCACACTGCATCCAATCTGAGATGTCCACGTACTACCCATGGATGTTGGGGAAAAAATTGACAGGGAGGAAACACCCATCATTCATGAATGTGGAGAAAAATAAAAGAAAGGGAAAACCCCACCTTTACACCTAAAATTCAAATTGGTCTCCATGGAATGGAAAACTACAAATAATACCAGGTTCGATGCGACCCACAACCAAAGAGAAAGATTGACAATGACATCGAGTGAAGGAAAATATTTTCAAGCAAAAGCATGGATTACTCCAAGGTACCAACTCAAAATTTTCAATACTTGGCTTCAAAAAGAGGGGATTTTGAGGGTGACAAAGAATCCAATGACCTTTATGGTTGGGAATTGATGGATTTAGAAATGGAAACGACACGCACCTATAAGCGACTATCATGGAATATGTAGAATCACAAGGATGAGACTAATTTTTATTATGTGAGGAGTCTTTCATTTCTATGTAGATGAAGAAAGCACCACATTCACGCTATGTAATAGTCAAGTTGGCTCGGATGTCAAATGAGCGGGTGAGTAATGCCTTTGAAAAAGGTATCTATAGAATTTGTGTGTAGAACCATTGATAAAGAAACAACTATTTGTGCTTTATTAGAAGATAGAAAAGATAAGGACACAAAGATTAAGTTCGTGACGGAGGAAAAGGAGAAAATTGAGGTAAAGGTGCAAATGGTACTTAGTATGGTGGAGCGAGATAGGTGATGAAATTTTGAAGGTGAGGTCGCATCTAGAAGAGAAATTGGCACGAGAGGTTCCCATATTTTATGCATTGTTTGTGCACTCTGGTCCATATGGTGATGGATGAAAGTATAATAAGGATGCCAAAACGAAAGGATGTTACGGAATAGGAAGAAAAGTAAAAGGCAAAAATAGGTCACAAGATAAATGGGTATGATTATGTATTGTAGACATTGAAAGAATAAATTAGTAAGGCAAACTTAGCGCTAAATATGTGTGAAGATCCTAAAAATATCATTAAGACAAGGACTCTAGCATAGGAGAATGAGGTCATTGAGGAAATGAATAATGATGCACTTAGGCATGAAGAGAGACTAACATTAGTACGAGAGAAGTGTGATGCGCTTTCAAAGAACTGTGATTCTCATAAGAAGAAGATCAAATAAATTGTTAAAATCATCACGCAACGTATGGAAATAATGTATGAAATGGTCTTAAGTCAGCAAACACCCTTAGGAATCTATAAAATGAGGGCCATAATATGACTATAGATTAAATAGAAGTAGTACTTGTAGACATCCCTGATCAAACTAATAAGACACTTAGTGATTTTGAATGACTTAGAGGTAGAGATTAAAAGTGAGTATCCAAAGTTGATTCTTCCTATAGAAGGATATAACACCCAAGTATTCTTTCATTCTTTATGTACAATATTTTTTGCTCCTTATTCTTTATTCATGGAGAGATAAGTCATGGTTACCCATTTCAGGAGTGAAAATGAAGCAAATGTGGTGTAATGTTGGGTTGATGAATTATATCCTAAGTAATGGAGGTGCAGAAGGGAAGGGTGCGTGGACATAAGTTGTGTAGGTGCACTAAGAAGTATAGTGAAATTGGTTGTGTGCAGAAAGTGTGATATCAAGACTTAGTCATTTTGCATGATGAGGCTAAATATAGATGTTGAGTCAGGCATGCATTAGCATGAAGACTTGGAGGTGAAGCAAGGCTATTTTGGACAAGTGGAAGATCAAGCGACATGCATAATTTTTAGCTATTAATAGGATTAGATCTGCAGTTTATATTATTAGATAGTCTATTATTAATAAGCTTGCATGCTTTTCTATTTATCTTTTAGGGTGGCATTGCTATTCTTAGCATGTATCCAATTTTGAGGATGCATGAGTAGTGAAGGGAAAGTCCCCACTACCTATAAATATGTATTGATTTACATGGTTTAGGGATCCCTGTTTTGTTAGTTTTATGCTTCGGTTTATCAACACGCATGACTTATGGTGATTATGTTATGTATGTATTCAAATTTTGTGTTTTACAATGATTAATACAATGGATCTATGTGGTTAGATAATGGTGATTGATATTAATATGGATGGATCTTGTATGGTTAATCTAATATTAGTTCTTGTCGATTATTTGTGCACTATGGTTAAGATCTATATTTGTTTATGCTTTAATTTTGAGTGGATATTATGGAGTTTGATTATACATGTGTTTATCATGATAACGCATTGACAAAGTTGACCTAGTACCCTTACACACTTCGATTGAGTGCTCAATTCGGCTAAGTGATGTGCCAACAACCCTTGGGATGTTTGGTAAAATAAAAGAATACATTTTGGTTTCATTTGGGACTTCTTTTCAAGATATTTGCAAGGATGTTGCATAATGAATATGTATCAGTTTAATTTAGCTTGATATTGAGAGTTGGGTAGAAATTTAGAGGAAGATTTTGCTCACAGATTTAACACGGAACCTAAATTTTATCCATGCATGTGGTTTAAATAGAATCTATATCATGAGATTTATGAGAAGTTATTTTGTTATTTCCCTATAGAGTTGTATGAGTGGTTGGTAACATATGCATCAAAGAGAAATTAGAGATATAGAGCACTTTTTTTTGACACAGGAAGAATTCCAAGCTCTACATGATGTTGGTGTGACTCTAACACATGCTTTATAGATCATTGGTGGAGTGGTGTTTTGAATAGATACATTTTAGAGTATGTAATTTCTACTTATTCCTATCCAGAGGTTGTTGAGTTTTAGTTCTTGTGCAAACCTAGAGGATATTATTTGCACACTATCCCTTTAGCAATTAAGATCTTGATTGTGACCCAAAATTTGGAACAATTTCCTATGGCTAGCTAAAACCCACCACATGTGGGGGAAGGAGTAGCTATGGTGAAATATGGTGGACTGGTGGTAGAGAGGAAGAGAGAAGAAAGTATACTTAAGTTTAATGAGGCATGCGAGAGGGATTTAGTGAAGAAACGTGATGTTGCATGAATGAATGGTGTTGTAGAGACAGATGGCTCATGAAGGATTTGGGGCTCACATGGAAGACGTGGATCCAGAGCATCTAGAACTACCCCATTTTGGAAAGCATAGAAAGGAAACCTCTTGACTTGAGATGAGAGCACACCAGTTGAAACCGTAGAGTGCGTGGGTGTGCATTTGATCCCTCTTAGTGACCTAGCCCTTGTGCTTGGTTTTCTAGTTTCTATGACAATCATTAATAAGAAAGCTATTGCAGGTGGTAGAGTAGCGATACATAGATTCCAATTTTCCTAAAATTTAGGATTTAATTAGATATAAAATTCATCTATAGCATTGTATATGTCATCTTTGTTATTTAGGGGTCCAGTTGGAGGTATATTTTCTTATGCATCATCAAAGACAAAACATGGGCATTACATCTGGGAGTAGCAAAACTTTCTTGACCGTGGGAGTTTAGTTTAGCAAAAAAATTTGGACAAAAGGTAGCAAGAGGATCGGGTGGATCAAGTGGTTTGGGATCTAGTGGATATGGTAGTTCTAAAGGTGGAGGGAATAAAGGAGGTAATAGTGTTTCTAAATAAATCTAGTTAGGCATAGTGCACCATCTCCAAAAAAATTATTTCAAGATTTACCTTTTCCTACCATAATATAGAGGAATTAAATATGCAGCTAAGCACGTGCATATATGTGAGATACTATGACATGCTAAGGGGATTACAACTCTTGAGCATAAAGCAAGTCAGTTTACTACCACTTTTCAAGGGCACGTGCATAGTTGATACATGAAGTATGATCAGAACTAGACTTGTGTAGATTATACTGCATTGTGTGATGATTTCGATTAGATTTTCATATACTTGAGTTTGACTAGAAGAACATCAGCACATTGAAGGAAATCAAGCAGGACATGGCTATAAGTGTAAGGGAGTATGATTCCCATTTTAAAACATTGCTTTCAAAGTTGTCCTATGATATTCACCCTAGTCAGAATGTTCAATGGTTTATTGGAGGTTTGATCACACCTTGTAGAAGGACACTCTCACTCAAGAAAATTAATGTAAGAAATAAGAAAATTCCTTTTGTAGTTGATATGATTTAGGTATCTCATTAAAGCACAATAATCAAATATAATATAATAGGTTAAGTTTAGGTTAGATCTAAAGGTAGGTAAGTGTCAAGTTCTGAAATAGTCAAGGTTGGGTTTTGGATTGTTTAGGTCACTTGGTAGTAGGTTATGTGGTTCTGTTATTGGTAAAGGTGTAAAATACGAGAGACCAACATCATTCTAGTACAATCGGTGACGATTTAGGAGATATCGGTGATGGTTATGGGTGACCGGCGTTAGTATGGTAGGGGTGAAAGGAACTCAATGAGATCTGATTGTAGGAGTTAGACTGAAGCTAAACAGAGATGGAAGGATGGATAAGGAGGTCTATAAAAGTCTCAGGTATACTCAGAGGGGTGTAGGAGGTGAGAATGGGTGATTTGGTGGTGTGGGTAGAGGAATGGATAACTCTACAATTAGGTAGAAGATTGGAAAAGAAAATGTAGAGTATAAACCGATAACAGAAGTAACAAGGCTATTATATTGAAATAGACTATGTTGGTAAAAGGTATACTTACTCTAGTACATACTTGATGGCTGAATGGTGATGGTATTTGATTAGAAGAATGGTGTTTGGTGCCATAATAGTTCTCCCTCGAATGCTTCTGTGGATGCAATACTTCTATATTTGTCCTTTTACTGGATGTGGATGTCTAGGTGCCACGAAAGTCTCTAGTTCTACTTGCATGCAGCTCTCTTTTCGTCATCTTTCTCTCAGAATGTGCCAACCCAAAAACAAGGTTTCTAAGGTGAATAAATGGTAACCGATGACAGTTTAGGGTTGGTCGATGACATCGTTTAGGGGTGATCGAGTGTCGGTTAAGGTGGGATTCCGTAGGTTTACTAAAAATGGTAGATCTCCCGATTTATTAGGCTAGGTTGGTTTTATTTTCGCGGATCGAATGGGAGCTTTCCTTCTAATGAGCAGAATGTGGTTAGATAAATCTTAGGCATGTGTTTTTAGGGTTAGACCAAATCTTATCTCATTAAGTCAAGTGAGATTAGGTCTTATTTAATTATGGAAACATTCCAAGAATAAGTCTAGGGTGAGGTGGCTAGGTGAGGTGGAGGGGTGAGTGGAAATCTAGCTTAATTAAAATAATTAAGTAATGAATGTTGTGAGAATGGATATTAATTTAATTAAGTAAATTAAATCAATATTAATGTGAGTTGGAAGGGGCCATGGTTAGGTGAATATCTCCGAGTTGGTTATTTGATGGGGGCCAAGGGAGTGTGACCCAATTTTGGTGTCTACATTTTGCCCCTTTTTGTTGTGTAGCTTGTATTGGTAAGCAATGCTGAAAAAAATAAGATATGGTTTCCCCATGTGTGGGTGAAGGTGATGTTGCCCCAAGAATGGGTGAAGGTAACCCCCCTCAAACTAGGAACCGATGAGGTGAGAGAAGGAAATGGTGAGTGGTTTGATAAAATGAGGAGGTGGGTGGTATGAGAAAATAGGACTAGTTGTTAAAAAAGTGAGGGTCCAGGGCATGGTTATGGTAAGAGGTAGGGAGGGTAATTAGGTAGATCATGCAGACATATGCACATGTTGTGAAATTTCTTGAGATACACGGGTTGCTCAACATAACAAATCTATGTTAGCTAGGGTCGTAAAGTTCATCCAAACAAGGTTTGTTAAGGTCCAGTATCCAAGGTAAAGTATAAAGTCCGGGAACTCAACGAGGTAAGATGTAAAAATTCATAGGTGTGGTTTTGATACATCCAAAAGGTAAAGGTTTATTTGGTCGAGGGTCATGACCATAGGCATGGTAAAGGTGTTAGGGTGAGGAACATAGGTACCATCATAACGAGATGTAACAAAGGAGGACATGGGAATATCCTCATAATAAATGGTTAGGTAGGTAGGTGTGGGGAGGGTAGGTGGAGGTAAAAGCGGGTAATGGGGTAAAGTTCAAATCGAGAAAATAGGAAAAATGGGCCAAGGTCAAAGGTAGTGACAGTCAAACACATGCACACGTATAAACTATGGCACAGTACTAGGGTGAAGAGATTAAAAAATCTACATTGTCCAAGGTTGATAGGTCTATCTAAATAGGGTTGAAGTGAGTCTGGTATCCAAGGGTAAGGATATGGTGTGGAAACAAAACAAAGGTCAGGTGTAGGAACGTTTAGGTATGTTCTGGTACACCAAAGGTTAGGTCAGGATAAACAACATGACAATAGGCAAGGTAAGGTCATTAGGCAAAACAACATGGGTAATAGCTCCACAAGGTATAGTGAGCACATGGGTTCAAAGGTCATGAATGGTGGTCTAGGTCAAGCCATATAAGTCATGGTATTGGTACGGTTGAGGTACAAGTGAAAAAATAGGTCCCATAATGCAATTTAGGATGGGTGTAGGTAAGATGGGTGGGGAGGTAGGTGGCAATAAGGGTGAGTAAGGTCAACAAGGTGGTGGGAAGGGTAAATTTTGGTCGAAAATGGAGGAAAGGGTATCGAGAGGAGTATGACAAGAACCGATGTCCTGTCATGTATAACTCGGTGACATTCTAGGTAGACTAACTAGGTTTTTCTAGGCCATAAGGACCGATGTCACTTTAGGTACACTCAACCACGTTTCTCAGGGCACATGACTGATGTCGTTCTAGGTATAACCGATGCCGGTCAAGTCGGGGTGTGGTTAAAAAAGGAAATTTTCATTTTTGCGAAATCATTTATAATTTTCCAAATAAGGGAAAATGATAGAGTGTTGAATGAGTTGTGCTTTGTTGAGAAAAAAGTACGAGGGACGAGATCCTATTGAGGTGGAGAGATCCAGTTGGTTAGAGGAGCCAGGTAGATAGGTCCATGAGATCGGGTGGAGCAAGGTGAATGGTGGAGATATTGGAGGTAAATTATAGCATGATAGAGAGGGAGAGCATTTGGATGGAACACCAAAGATAAGCGGCTAGATGTGCCACCATGCCGATGACACCGAGATGAGGTAGGTTCTCAACCTTTCATCATATGGAAATAAAAAAGGGTGATATGGGTATGGGTTTTGGTTAGGGAAATATAATTAAATTTGTTGGTAAAATTGGTGAAATGAGGGATGGGGAGGTCTAAGGTTGGGTAAATAGGGGTGGGGGGTTTAGGTTAGATTTGGGTAGGGTAGGATTAGTGATTAGGCTAGTTTATAAAAGGTTTGGAAAATTTGGGGAGGGGGCGTTTGGATGATTCGGATTCGTGATAGTGACCGATCTTTGGTCAAGGGTTGGCCAATGTCGGTTGAAACTCGCCAACATCGATTATGTAGTAGGTGATCGATGTTAGTCACAAGGGACCGATGCCAGTCATAAGGAACCGATGTCGGTTGGCATTAGAGGAAAATAGATCAATAGGTAGAAAAATCTGGGAAAAGAAGGGTAAGGGATAGGAGATAGAAGTAAGGGGAGTAATAATGGTAAGGGTAGCATGTTTACAAAGGTTAGTGAGTAGGAATAGGTATAATGTGCATGAAAAGAGTGGTTTAGCAAGGGAAAATTTATAGAGAGGGTATGATAAGTAATAAGGGTTGGGGACAAGGTTTATTGGGTATAGTACATGTTTGGTATGGGAAGGTTTTGACAATATTGTGTTTTTTTGGGTTCGGGTGAGAGACAGCTACGGATGCGAGATAGGGTATTACCCCTGCTTGTGGAGGTATGAGGTAGTATAACAGCTGATGATTGGTGACATGTTATAGAGGTTGGCCTCATTGGGGTTAGACTCTACCGACACGTAGTCTGGGAGCTAAGTTTGATGGTCACCCTCATCAATAAATGGGACTCAGTGACCAATACCTTCCATCTGCTGATGGGTGAGATCACAATCACCCTGGAGGATGTGTATAGGATCTTGTGGTTACCGATAGTGGGGATGCAAGTTCATTCTATCTCCTCAGAGGCATATAAGGAGTTGATGTTGACCGTGTTTGGTGAGGGTCTAGCGGAGATGAGGTTCCATAATACCAGTATGAGCTATAGAGATATGTACCAAGTCCATCCGGAGGAGATCGGAGTTAGTGGTGTTGTTGATGGAGGTAGTTTGTTATTTTACATTACAGACATGGAGGGTGGGAGATTCCCATGGGCATTGATGGGGGTTCTTCACAACATGATGGAGAATAGGACTTGATTTACATGGGCACCAACATTCTTGGTGTATCTAGTATACCGTGTTGTGTGATGATTTCTTAGTAGATTTTCATATACCCGAGTTTGACTAGAAGAACATCGAGAATGTTTAAGGACATCAAGCAGGCATGGTTGTAAGTGTAAGGGAGTATGATTCTCATTTTAAAACATTACTTTCAAAGTTATCCTATGATATTCACCCTAGTCGAATGTTCAATCATTCATTGGAGGTTTGATCACACCTTTTAGAAGGTTGCTCTCACATAATAATTTTACAAATTTGTGTGAAGCACTTGAGGTAAATTTGTGCATAGAGGAAGTTAGGAGCATATAAACTCGAGTGAGCCAATTTTTGGAATATCATATTGTATCTATGGAAAAAAAGTTAAAAACGTTTTCAGCTAATTTAGCTCATGAGACACACAATGGTATTTGGTGCATGGATTATGACATAGAAAGACATACTAAGGAAATTTTCCCTCATAAATCGGTGCACACCATGTTGCTAGATTTTGAGATATTTCCTTTGGATCATGATTCTATTAAGTTCCCCTTATTGTAGCGTGTAAAAAGGAAGAATGTGTCTTGCTATTGTAATATTTTTAAGTCGTGACTCATGATATAGAGAATTATAGATAAATTGATCATATCCATGATGTTATCAAAAATGGTGTATGACAAACTAATTTTGCAAATAATTCTAAGGAACATGGTGAGAAACATAATCGTAATCAAAAGAAAGGGTGCTCTAATAGAGGTGGTAGAGGTAGAGGTTACCGTGAAGGATTCGAGAGGTTTTCGTCACAATGGTGGAAGAGGTGAGTTCCCATGAGGAACATGTTATACATGCGGGTTCCCTAATAATTATAAGATTGAATTCCCTCAGATATTATTTTCTCTTGATGCAGAAAGAATCACAATTATGAAGAATGATTGGATTTTTATGAGCACCTGAGAAAGAAGAAAAAATAGGATAAGGCCATGGGAATGATTAGAGTACAACACGTTGTGGAAGATCAGTGGATGCTGAAGTTAGTACCGACCCCGAGATAATCTAGATGTTAGTTATTACATGCGCGCGAGATGGCATGCATGTGAAAGACTCGAGGCATAAACCTATCATTACAAAATAGGAAGTATTGAATGCAAAGTATCTAGATCTTTCCCATCAAAAGGAATTTTATCAAGAGACCATGGAGGTCATTAGAAACTTGCAAGGTGAGATATAATGCTTGAAGGAGCAATCATGGAAGCTAGAGTAGGCCAAAGTAGTTGAGCTTCCTCATAAAGATGTTGATGACTTGAAGGAGGTTTGTAAGTTGTTGCACCAAGAGAATATCATTCCTTTGTTTGGAGAGTGGTTAAGGGAAAATATGTTGCATTGGAGTTGAGCATGAGAGACATATATTACATGCTAACTTACCTCCTCACAGTCTTGATTATGACAAAGAAATCACGTTGAATGCGAGTCATTGATGGGTGGTGTTGAGTAACATTTTGAATTATACATGCATAAAATTGAATGTAGTCACCTTGATGTGTGGAATTAGATGAGAAGACCACCATTAGAGCCATATTCAAATGTGCTGTATATGGAAAATAGAAATAAAGCCACACCCATTGGAGTCTTCAAGGATGCTACTATTACTTTGTAAAGGGCCAAGTTTATTGGGGACTTTGAGGTCTTGGTGCTTGCGAGAAGCGGGACAATTTTTCAGCTTTACTCGAGTGCCCTTGGTGTTATGCAAGTAATGTTGATCTATTATTTAATAAGGGATATATTAGTTTTTAGAACAAGGAAGAGTGCATCATCATTCCTTTGAGAGAAATAAAGGCTGAACCCTATGTAGAACCTTTGATTGAAGAGGATTTGAATAGAATCTATGTGTGCACCATTAAAGATCTTGAATTTTTGAGCCATCAAAGGAAAGAATTATTCAATGGGATGATGCACGATCATGAGTTATACACCAACATAGCATGTGAAATATGGGTGCATGGGACTTATGAAATAGTTGGATAGGAGATAAAAAGTACAATAACATGCATAGTACAACCACGCAGTTGTTAGGCATTTGGGTAGTAGCCAAGTACCCATGTACATTGGCAAAGGGAATCCCGATCTAGTTTTTCCCGCTATGGAATCCCAATGGATAGACCGGGTGGAGATAAGGAATATTCTTATTTACACCTTGCTTGGAACACCAACGCATTGGTGGATTGTACACAAATATAGTCTATTAGAGTGGTGAGAAGTGAGAATCACCTTCTCTACTACATTTATTCGAGAGGAATGCACCTACTAAGACATGTGAATTACATGGGAAGGATTCTACTTCACACCATTTTTAGAAGTGTGAGAGACTCTAGACAGAGGGGTAGGAGGCCTTACCACCTTCACTTTGGGTTCATAAGTTCTACTTCACTTAAAGTGGTTATGCGCGTGCACGGTATGTCTATGCAGAATTGAATAGAGAAATAGAGAATTGGCAAGAACTAGTTGTAGGTATGATTCAAAACATTGACTATTTTTCTACTAAACCTCTAGTGAATGAGGAATTACAAGTTATGAAGTGCTTGACAATGGGAGATAGTGTAAAGGTTGAGGAACTTATTTAGGAATTACTAGGTGAGTCACATCTGGAGGCACATTTTGAAGAAGAAGAGACATACAAAGAACAACTTAGGCACACCTTCCTAGAAAAATAAAAAGGTAAAATGGTCTACATGATTGATGATGAAGAAGTGTAGAACCTCGATGTTGATAATATTGAGGATACATGTGAGTTCTTTGACAAAGTGTAGATGAGAAGGCATGTGCATATCATGAGCCTATGAAAAAAATAAGGTAAACATTGGGACATATGATGAACCAAGGAATCCATCATTAGTGATTATGGGTCTAACTCAGATGTTGCAAATATAATTGATTTGTTGCATAGCTTCTAAAACTTATTTCCTAGAGGCTACAATGAGTTAAAAGGGTACATCACTCTTTGGGAATGATGAGGATCAAGTTAAAGGAAGGTGTGTGCCTGGTTAGGAAGAGGGCTTATAGGATGAATCCTAATCTGCATTTCAAGGTAAAGGAAGAGATTGATAAGATTTGTAAGTATGGAATCATTGATCCCATTAAGGAGTTAAAGTGGGTTAGCCCTTTGGTGATAAGCATAAAAAAATATGGAAGGATAATAACTTGTGTGGATTAGAGGGAGTTGAATGTTGCATGTGTAATAAATCCCTTTCCCACACCATTTATTAAGGAAATATTGGAAGGTGTTTTGGGCATGGAATCTACTCCACGATGGATTTTCTAGATATCATTGTTTCACCTTTTTCTTTACTTTATTGAGATGAAATAGATAACGGTAAAGGCTAAGGAGGAATACTTGTTATTTCTTGTTGGTTGATGGTTGTAGTGTGTGTTTTGAATTCTCGATCCAATGCTAACTATGAGAGCTTCCTTTTGGCTTATAAGAACTACCTAAAATAGAAAACAAGACCACAAAAGAATACTTAAACAATATATGACAATGGAATGCCTAGCGTGTGCTAGATCCGTAGATTATAATACTCCCTAGATGGCTATCAATTCACTATTTAAAACAAATTAATCCAAGAAATAAGAAAATTCCTTCGTAGTTGATCGATTTAGGTATCTCATTCAAGCACAATAATCAAATATAATATAATAGGCTAAGTTATAGTCGATCTACGAAGGTATGTAGGTGACAGTTCTGGAAGGTCAGTGGTCAGGTTTTGGGTTGTTTAGGTCACTTGGTAGTAGGTTATGTGGTTTTGTTATTAGTAAAGGTGTAAAATACAAAGACCAATGTCGGTATAGTACAACCAATGATGGTTTAGGAGAGACCGGTGACAGATCATGGGTGATAGGCGTCGGTATGGTCGGGGTAAAAGGAACTCAATGAGATCTAATTATAGCAGATGGAATGAAGCTAAACGAGAGATGGAAGGATGGATAAGGACATCCTGTAAAGGTCTCAAGTATACTCAAAGGGGTGTAGGAGGTGAGAATGGGTGAATTAGTGGTGTGGGTAGAGGAATGGATAACTCTACAATTAGGTAGAAGATTGGAAAAGAACATGCAAAGTATAAACTGATAACAGAAGTAACAAGGCTATTATACTAAAATAGACTATGTTGGTAAAAGGTATACTTACTATGGTACGTACTTGATGGCTGAATGGTGATGGTATTTGATTAGAAGAATGGTGTTTGGTGCCATAATAGTTCTCCCTGGAAAGCTTATGTGGATGCAATACTTCTATTTTTTCCGGTGCTAGATGTGGATGTCTAGGTGCATGAAAGTCTCTAGTTCTACTTGTATGCAACTCTCTTTTTGTCATCTTGCTCTCGAATGTGTCAAACCAAAAATAAGGTTTCTAAGGTGAATAAATGGTAACTGACAATAGTTTCGAGGTTGGTGGCATTAGTTTAGGGGTGACTGGTGTCGATTAAGGTGGGATTCCGTAGGTTTACTAAAAATGGTAGATCTCCCGATTTCTTGGGCTAGCTTGGTTTTATTCTCATGGATCGAATGGAAGCTTCCCTTCTAATGAGTGGGAATGTGGTTAGATAAATCTTAAGCATGTGTTTTTAGGGTTAGAACAAATCTTAGCTCATTAAGGCAAGTGAGATTAGGTCCTAGTTAATTATGGAAATATGTCAAGAATAAGTCTAGGGTGAGGTGGCTAGGCGAGGTGGAGGGGTGAGTGGAAATCTAGCTTAATTAAAATAATTAAGTAATGAATGTTGTGAGAATGGATATTAATTTAATTAAGTCAATTAAATTAATATTAATGTGGGGTGGAAGGGGCCATGGCTAGGTGAATATGTTTGAGTTGGTTATTAGATGGGGGACAAGGGAGTGTGACCCAATTTTAGTGTCTACATTTTCCCCCTTTTTGTTGCGTAGCTTGTATTGGAAAGAAATGCTAACAAAAATAAGATGTGGTTTTGCCCCATGTGTGGGTGAAGGTGATGTTTCCCAGAATGGGTGAAGGTAACCCCCTCAAACTAGGAATTGATGAGGTGAGAGAAGGAAGTGGTGAGTGGTTTGATAAAATGAGGAGGTGGGTGGTATGAGAAAATAGGACTAGTTGTGAAAAAGTGAGGGTCGAGGGCATGGTTATGGTAAGAGGTAGGGAGGGTAATTAGGAAGAGCATGCGCAGACGTATGCACTTGTTGTGAAATTCCATGAGATACAAGCATTGCTCAAGATAACAAATCTACGTTAGCTTGGGTTGTTAAGGTTTGGTATCTAGGGTAAAGGATATGGTCCTGGGCACTCAATGAGGTAAGATGTAGAAATGCATAGGTGTGGTTCTAGTACATCTAAAAGGTCAAAAGGTTAAGGTTTTTTTGGTCGAGGGTCATGGCCATAGGCATGGTAAGGCTATTAAGCTGAGCAACACAGGTACCATCATCACGAGATGCAATAAATGAGGACATGGGAATATCCTCATAATCAATGGTTAGGTAGGTAGGTGTGGGGAGGGTAGGTGGATGTAAAAATGGGTAATGGGGTAAAGGTCAAATCGGGAAAATAGGAAAAATGGGCTAGGGTCAAAGGTAGTGATAGTCAAACACATGCACACGTATAAATTACGACACGGTACCAGGGTGAAGAGCTTATGAAATCTACATCATCCAAGGTCGATAGTTTTATCTAAATAGGGTTGAAGTGAGTTTGGTATCCAAGGGTAAGGATATGGTGCGAAACACAATAGAGGTCGGGTGCAGGAACATTTAGGTATGTTGCAGTAAACTAAAGTTTGGGTTAGGATAAACAACAGATGGCAATAGGCAAGGTAAGGTCATTAGGAAAAACAACATAGGTAATATCTTGGCAAGGCATAACAAGCACATGGGTTCAAAGGTCACGAATAATGGTGCAGGTCAAGGCATATAATTCATGGTATGTACAAATGAGGTAGTGGGTGAAAACAATAGGTTTAAGTAACGTAATTTAGGATGGGTGTAGGTAAGATGGGTGGGGAGGTAGGTGGAAATAAGGGTGAGAAAGGTCAAGAAGGTGGTGGGAAGGGTAAATTTTGGTCAGAAATGGGGAAAGGGTATTGATAGGAGTATGACAGGTAAATATGTGGTCATGCTTAACGATGACGTTTCTAGGTAAACCGACCATGGTTTGCTAGGCCAAAAGACCGATGTTACTTTAGGTACTGATTGATTGACCACGGTTTGCTAGGGCACAAGAATGATGTCAGTCTAGGTATAACCGATGCGGGTCACATCAGGGGTATGGTTAAAAAATGAAATTTTCATTTTTTTACGAAATCATTTGTAATATTCCAAATAGGGGAAAATGATAGAGCACTAAACAAGTTGTTCTTTTTCAAGAAAAAGGTACGAGGGATAAGATCCTATTGAGGTGGAGAGATCTGGTTGGTTAGAGGAGCCAGGTAGATGGGTCCATGAGATCAGGTGGAGCGAGGTGATTGGTGGAGATATTGGAGGTAGATTGTGGCATGATGGAGGTGGGAGAGGGTTCGGGTGGACCACCGGCGTAGTGGCTAGATGTGCCACCACACCAATGACACTAGGATGAGGTAGGTTCTCAACCTTTCTTCGTATGGAAATAAAAAAGGGTGATATGGGTATGGTTTTTGGGTAGGGAAATATAATTAAATTTGTGGGTAAAATTGGTGAAATGAGGGAGGGGGAGGTCCAAGGTTGGGTAAATAGGGGTGGGAGGTTTAGGTTAGCTTTGGGTAGGGTAGGATTAGTGATTAGGAATATTTATAAAAGGTTTGGAAAATGGGGGGTTGGATGGATTCGGCTCCGTGTGACAAATTGGCCCGACGCGTCTGTCAAGCATTGGCGACCTTGGTTGGAAACTACCGACATCGGTTATGTAGCAGTGACCAATGTTAGTCACAAGGGACCGATGCCGGTCATAAGGAACCGATGCGGTTGGGGTTAGAGGAGAATAGATCAATAGGTAGAAAAGGCTGGGAAAAGAAGGGTAAGGGATGGGAGATAGAAGTAAGGGGAGTGATAATGGTAAGGGTAATATGTTTACAAAGGGTAGTGAGTAGGGAATAGGTATAATGTGCATGAAAAGAGTGGTTTAGCAAGGGAAAATTGGTAGAGTGGGTATAATAAGTAATAAGGGTTGGGGACAAGGTTTATTGGGTATAGTACGTGTTTGGTATGGGAAGGTTTCACAATAGTGTGTTTTTTGGGTGTAGGTAAGGCACCGGCTACGGATGCGGGATAGGGTAACGCCCCTGCTCGGAGGTATGAGGGAGTACGATAGTCGATGATTATAGCCATGTTACAAAGTTTGGCTTGATTGTGGTCAAACGCTACCGCACGTATGTCCGAGAGCCAATTTTGATGGTCGCCCTCATCGACAGATGGGACTCAATGAATAATACCTTCCATCTGCCGATGGGTGAGATCACTGATCACCCCTGGGAGGATGTGTATAGGATCATGTGGTTACCAATAGTGGGGAAGTAGGTGTATTCTATCTCCTCAAAGGCATCTGAGGAGTTGATGTTGACATTTTTGGTGAGGGGATGGTGGAGATGAGGTTCCATAGTGCCAGTATGAGCTATAGAGATATATCTGGGCCCATCTGGAGGAGATGATGTTATTAGTGTATTCTTTGATGGAGGTAGTTTGTTGTTTTACATTGCTAGACGTGGAGGGTGGGAGATTCCCATGGGAATTGATGGGGGTTCTTCATGACATGATGGAGGATAGGACTCGGTTTGCATGGGCACCAACATTCTTGGTGTAGCTATACAAAGAGTTATGGGCCTATGGGAGGTTACGGATGTTCAATCTATGTTTCATGTTTCTAATACATTGCTAGGCATATGAGCACATCGTGTGTGTATGTGTGTGTCTAGTTGGTATGCCCCATCTGAGATGCATTTGAGGTGGGTTTGGTCTAGAGTAGGTTATTGGTGAATGGGTACGGGCTGTTGGAGAGCATTGGGTTTCGGGCTACACACAATATAGCCTATAAAAAAATTTCTAGAGGGGTTGTTCGGTGTGGACATTATTTGGAGGCCCTATTTGGGTTTTCCATCATATGGCAAATGGGAGAGGAGCTACAGGAGCTATAGCTACTCCGATGGATAGAGGAGAGACGTTCAAGAGAGCATGATATGATACCTATTGATAGGGTTAGATGACAGTTTGGGATACTTCAAGATATACCCCCACCCTTCCCACAATATAGGAGGGATGACATGGAGAGGCCTCTTCCTCTACCACACGGTGATAGTGCTAACAAGGTAAGAGGAGAAGGTAGTAGGCGAAGGATTGATGATGTCAAGGTTATTGATAGATATAGATAGTGGCGGGTGGGCATTTATGAGAAGTACCACCGAAGCTAGGTAGCAGATTTAGCCACCATCACAGTGCAGAGGGATGCCCTACATGGGCAGGGGGCTACCCTGATTACACAGTTGGGGATAGTGTGGGGGCATCTGAAAAGTTTAGAGGCACATGTTGTTATTTTGTAGGCATAGGTGGCCATTCTATAGGCCCAAGTAACATAAGGACAAGTACCCGCATAGGGTGGAGATGGGGATGGGGTATAAGTGGCCACCCTACAGGCATAGATTATAGGTTTACAAGGCCATTTTGCCACCATACAAGCGCAGTTGTGTCCCTTGAGTGCATAGATATAGGCGGTGGTAAGACAAGGTCCCTTAGGATAAGCACATGCATAGGGACAAGGTCCCTCTTTACAAGTACTAGTGGGACAAGGTCCCGAGAGATAGGTATAAGGGCTAAGGCTGATGACACCACCATAAACAATACCTATAGGTAGGTTGAGGGATTCCTTAGGCAAGGTGAGGTATTACCAAGATCAGCTGATGGCCGCAGGATAGATTTCCTATCATATGGAGAGTATAGAGAACAACAAGCCTCAAGTGAGAGGACCAGGTCATGCACCCATAGTGTGGAGAGCACAGGGGGCCATTGAGCCTTGTGAAAGGGTTAGGGAATGGCCTCCAGTTCACGGAGGTCAGCCGCAGGTGAGGTACTAACAGAGATCTAGCTAGGACCGATGGTGGGTGGTGAGATGCTAGCTGGACATCATACATGGGCAAAGGAGGAGGAGGAGACAAGTGAGACAAATATGGAGGATATCTAGTAGGGTGATGTCTGATAGCCATATGTACCTCCTATTTTGTATAGTTGTTTATTTTTGATATATACCATCTGCGTGTTGAAGAGAGTGAGGATGTAGATGAGATTTTTTTGTTATTTGTTTATTATATATTGGTCTATGTGCTAAAGATGGTGAGGCTATATATGAGATTTTATGAGAGACTGGTATTTATTTATATCCATGTACACACATGTGTATACATAGACTTTCCAATTTATAGTTGATGGTACTTATAACATGAATGGGGTTATTGATTTTCATTTCTGTTATTATGTATGTATGTGATGGAAACTAGGTGGATTAGGCATGATGGAGTTAGGTCGGTTTAGGCATGATTGAGTCAAGTTGATTTAGGCATGGTGAAGTCAAGTTGGTTAGACATGGTTGAGTCAGGTTTCTTTAGGCATGGTTGAGTCAAGTTGATTTAGGCATGGTGGAGTTAGGTTGGTTAGGCATGGTTGAGTCAGGTTTTATGGTTGATTGAATTTCTAATTTATTAATGTGTGTAATTTGTGATGGTATGGATCATGTTAAGATGATTTGTATGAAAATTTATGATTATGGTAAAGAAATGGTAGATTTGATGAAATGAATGTGTAAATTCTAATGGTAAATATTTTTAGCAATTGTTTCTTGTTTGGTTTAATTTCCAATTATTAATATAGAAAGGAAACTAACTAGGGTAGAATGTGAATAGGAAATGGAAAGGGGAATTTTTAGGGTAGTGAGTGGCCAAGATAACCTCCAAGGGCCCCATGCCCTCGAAGTGTTGCCTACATAGTCCCGATGAAAAGGGACCTTGGGCCAATGTAGTTCTCCCATAACCTAGGGAAGATTATGATGAAGTATAATAATGGATTTGCAAGTGTTAGGCATTGTTGAATGTAGGTCATAGGCATGATTGAGTTTAGGTCATAGGCATGGTTGAATGTAGGTCACAGGCATGGTTGAATGTAGGTCACAGGCATGGTTGAATGTAGGTTATAGGCGTGATTGAGTGGTTGTTAAATATAGGTGTCAATGAGTTGATCCCTGTATAGGATAATCAATAAGTAATGAGGAGGTGAATAGTAAGAGATGGTAAAAGATATGCTTAATTGATAAGAACTTTAATGAGTCAACCATACCTAAGAGGGGCTTATGAACATAATACCTTAAAGGCATTGCATAATGGACCATTCTAAGGGTGAAGAAAGTTGCATAATCACCAAATGTCGCATTTGCGGCAAGTCCCTTGAGTAACGAGGAATTAGGATAAAAATGCAAGGAGGTGAGAATAGGTGGCTTACCGTAACTTAGTGTACAACAGCGTGTCTTTGGAATAAGAAATCTAGGATCAAGAATAGGCAAGTCCATGATGAAAAATTCATCTTTTTCTTCATTTATTTGTTTTTAATAGACTGATCGATGCGGGAAGTCTATATGGGATGAGTATATGATCTCCTTGAGGTCTTCATGAAGTTGATCGATGCGGGAAGCTTCTAGATATTTTTATTGAATTTGTGAAATAACTATGATATAACTTTCCTTCAAGGGATCAGTCTATTTATAACGGTGGAGTTAGAGTGAAGAGATGTCCCTTTTAAGGGAGTCATCTTTTGTTGGAAGTTTGACTCAAGGAGTTGCATCCCTTTTTTTTTGGATGTTTAAGTCATGGACAAGACTATAGAGGAAGGGTAGGCTCTTGTTCAAATGAAAAAACCATAGTACACAGGAGTTAACTATGAAAGGGGGTGGTTTTGAGTGATGAACGACCATGGGATTCCATCTGGAGAAGATGAAAAGTATCCATGAGAATCATGCTATGAGTAGAGTCGTGGTACTCATATTGAAGACAAGGATAAAATGGTGATGGGTAATCACATGATTCTTGTTTAGTCATGGATCTTCAAAATGAGTAATATGGAAGGTGAATAGTGCTCAAGGGATGAGTGATCAATTGATAGAAAGTGATATAGGACTTGATATCAACAATAAAATGGTTGAAGATGTAAGGCATTAAGGGGCTCAGGTTCAGGTTTACCTTTGAGTGAAGACAAATGATAAGCACCTGATCCATAGGCATGGGTAATGATATAGGGTCCAAGCCAATAAGGAAAAAAATTTCCCCATTTACTTTTCTACTCTTTGGTTATATTTTTATTTTCTTTTAGGATGAGGTCTCGACCTAAAAGGTTTGTTCATGAAAACATTTTTCATAGGCACATTTGATACATTTTTGGTAGATTTGGAGATGGTCAAGAGTATTGAGATGACATTCATCTAATAACTCATGTTGTGCCAAATGATCTTAGCGAAAGTCATCGTCATTGATCATGTCTTGTAGTGAGATGTAAAGAGATGGAATCTGGACTTTGAGAGGTAAGACACTGGTCTCGGTACCATAGACCCGAGAGAAAAGGGTGTGGCAAAGTAGTCAAAGTGCAAATACCATTATGATAAGCCCACAAGGCAAAAGGATGTGCATACACCAATCTTTCCCATTATTTTTGACTACATTCATAAGAATTTTGTTCAAGGTTATATTGGTTGATTCAGCTTGACCATTGTTTTGCAGGTAATAAGGTGATGAGAAACTAATTTGGATACCAAATGTGTCGCATAGTTTGCGTAGGTTTTTTTTTAATTTATTTTCATTATCGGTGATGAGGTGGTGAGGAACACCTAAGTGAAAAATGATGTGATGGTTGATGATTTCACATATTTTCTCAGCTTTTTTAGAAATAACAAGAATGGCCTTGACCCATTTAGTGTAATATTCGTGCAGAGTTATGATCCATTGGTGGTGTTGTGAAGAATGGGGGTTGATCTCACCAATAAGATTCAAACCTCATTGAGAGAAAGGCTAAAGGTCTCGTATAACTTGTAAGGCATGACTAGGTGTGTGATGGAGATTAGATGTTGTTGGCATTTCACGCAATGTTGGACATACTCACAATGATTGCCGTTTAGGGTTGGCTAATAATAGCCCAAGTGAAGAATGCATTTTACGACAGCTAAACCACTAAATTGACCTCAATAAATTCCATCGTGGACTTAATGGTGTAGGGAGTTTCAGAAATTGTAAGGCATCATAAAATAATTTCATCGAATCCGTGCTTGACAAAGGAGACCACCCATGAGGACATAATGAAGAAACTTTTAAGAAAGGCCTGTTGTCCATTATGTAACATCTTTCACTAATTTTTATCTTTCCTCTTTTGCATTGGAAGCATTGACATGTGATTTTGGAAATAGTGCTTGCCATGGATGAGTCATTTCTACTCTTGGATTCATTGGGCTGAAATGATATTGCTTGTAAAGAATCCATTTTCGCCGGATAGATACTTTTAATCTGAAAGGAAGTTTTCAAACTTATCTCTTTTTATTAACAAATCATTGGATCAATTCCATTGATCCAAAGTATTTTTAAATCTCTTACTGATCTGAATGGTAAATTGACATTCGAGAGGTTGGAGGACATAATGGACTGAACCCTTGTATGTTTACAAATTATTTTACCTTCTTGAAATATCATGCCTACATTTTGTTGTATGTTATGTGCTCGATCTTTTTGAATGATATCTTCGGGACGCTTAACGATGTTAAGTGGAACGAGACCTACTTTAGGACTATTGAGAAAAATCTTAAGTCCAAGACCTATGAGGTATATCCTAATAAGATTCTATGGAAAAGGTACCTATTTTTCTATCTATGTCTACTTTATTTGGGATGGCATCCTAACCTAAGTTGCATGTACTAAGTTGGGATGTGGGGAAATAACCTAAGGTGATGTTAGGTTTATTTCTAACCTAATACCTAATACTATATGGTTATGAATTGTGACCTAACCTAAGATGGCAATTTACCTATTGAAATGTTTCTAAACCTAAGGTAAATACTTTTAAAAATATCCTATGGTCATATCCTAAGCTAATGTAATTTACCCTAAACCAATAAAATGTGGAAAGGGGACCTAAGGGTCATATGACAAGTATGAAGCTTGGCGACGATTCCTAATCTATTAATGTGATTTTATTTTTGGAAATTACTAAGACAACGTGTTGCCAGTTTAGGAAGAAGCATGAAATTTGGTGGAATTATACGTGGAGACCTCACTAAGGTTTAGTGATGCATGCAAAAGTTGAATTGGGTCTCGCTAATTTTGGATGGCGGTGGCAAAGAGAGATAGGTAGAAATTTGAGAGTTAATGACATTAACGAGCCTCATTTTTGGTGAGCGAACCACCTTGGAAACCATTCTTTTTCATTCATGCTTTGTGATTTTTCTCTGCATGGAGCTATCTGGTTCTCTCGAACTAGCAGTTCTATTTTCAGTTTGAAGCTATTTTTGAGTTCCTTGATCTATTTTTGATTCAAGGAAGTATATGAGACATTTGAGAAAGAAGTTTTTAGTTGTTGATCTTGCTTGGAGAAGAAGAAGTTTTGGAGGCTTGGCTGGAAGTCTTCTTCAAATCGACAAGAAGCACTATCAGGCATGATAGGCTCTATCCATTAAGATTTCTTGCTTTTCTCAAAATGTTTCATTAAAAAAACTCTGCTCTCATGAGATAATGGGTTTCTATTTTTGTTCTAGTTATTTTCTTTCTTGTTGAAAGAATCTATGTGCTTTTTGGTTATGAAACCCTTGCATGATAATGTTGTTCTTGGGTGTTCTCTCTGAGTGAGTTAAATGATGTAATGAATTTAGAACTATTGAGGCTTTTGTGTTTTTATTGAAATATATATTCGGACTGCTGCTCGAAAAAGAGTTTGAGTAAGTTATTTTTGTTTTGAGCTTCAAAATGGAAGTCTCTTTTGAAAGTAGAATGTAAATGGATACTTTTCTCTGATGCATCCTTGATTTTTTAAAATTTGTAATACTCTTTTTGCATTCTGTATGGGTATATATTTAACACATTGCAAGAACAAAAACGGTGTGAAAACATGGAATGGATATTGTTGGCGAGGAAATTTTTAGGTGGGAAAACTTGTGGATTCATTACCAATGCTCTAGGAATATAAGTCCCTCTACTTAACCAATGCATCTACCATATATGTATGTGCAAGAAAATGTGGATTTGTGGTGGCCTTTCAGCTAGGGATTTGATAGGGGCACTCCACTAACCCTATAGAAAAGCTTTGAGATACTTGCAAGGAGAACTTTTTTACGAAAGTGGAAAGGGAGTGAGAAAAGATGTAGGAGAACTAATTTTGTAGGTAGGAAATCAAATTACTATACACACTAGTTATAAAATTTGTCACATGTATTCATGAGAAGAAATAACCTTGTAGATGACAACAAGATGAGATAAGATTGTGAACTCAAAGTTTCTTAAATCTCCTCATCAAAGAGGTTACAAAATCCTTCTTCTTGTATTGCTGCTTAAACATAAATTGTACATAGTGGAGAAATGGAGGAATTTGAGAAGAAAGGAGGGGGACGGAAGAAAAAATATGGCTATCTCCTTTCTCCTCTTAAAGTACAATATACTCCTAAGTTTACAAGATCGATTACCAACCCTTGAAAATGGCGTGAAGAAGCCATTAAATATCCTCCAAGAAATAGTTACAACTTCTTCTTTGTTAGCAAGAAAATGTTAACAATTTCTTTTCAATCATTCACATCCATTCACATTCTTGATTCGTGAAGAAACGTCAATGGCAGAAAAACCAGATTTTTCATAATGCAGTTGTTACACTCATTTTGTAAATTTGAATTTGAACTCTTCATCTTTCCTTCAAAACTTTAAACCAGAGCCATCCACGTGGGAGAAATTTATTGGAGCACGGGCGTGGAGGATGCCTTTTGCATTTTATGCCTTTGTAGAAAATTGGCATTTTTTGACATTTTGGTCTGCCCTTCCGCCCTCCGCCATAGGCTTGACACGTGGCGTTATCTAAGTGGCAAAGGAATCATGACTCACTTTTTTCAATTTTAACCTTTTTTAGAAAAATGCTCAAAACTTCAAAGTTCTTTGTCATTCCGCTCTCCCACTTTGACTTTTTAATGGTGGGCCCGAGACCTTGGTGGAGCCACGGAGCATTCTAGAACTTTTACTTCACTTTTGGTAATTTAGTTAAATTTCCAAAAGTGCCCCAATGGCTTGCTTGTCTACTTTGACTTTTCAATAGCGGGCTTCACCTTTGATTTTTCAATGCGGGCTTCACCTTTGAATTTTTCCCTGCAGGCTTCACCTTTGACTTTTTCCCTATGGGCTTCACCTTTGACTCTTCTTTGCGGGCTCAAAATTGACTTTTACCTTTGTGTGATCGGGGCCATGGGACCAATTTGACATTTTTTCCAAAAGTGACAAAAAACTTTAAGTGTGTCGTGTCCAATCAAACATATCCATGTACCTGCATACACTGGGGCCAGAGTTTGATGGGGAAAGACACCCGTCATTCATGACTATAAAAAAAAAAGAGAAGTAGAGGACTTCATCGTTTTGAGTCCGATTTCCAAATTTCTTTTGCAAAATAGATTCATGGATGAAAAACAAGGTATGACAACCCATGGTCATAGAAAAGGTGAGAAATTTCATCCAAATGGAGGTTACAAAGGAAGATTCACATGTATAGACTGGGAAACAGGAGATTTTTCAAAACAAGCAAACTGAGGATTTGAAAAAACTATAGGGCATGGATTTCTTCATCTCTTTGAACCTTCAACTTGGCTTGAACACTTTAGGAGGGCATGATCTCTAAATTTTGAATTTGACTTAGAAAACAAAAAGCATTTTTAGGAGACAATCGGCTCTAGCTTGGGGACATGACATGAGAATCCAGAATCTCAATCTCTAGACCCTATAATTCACCGACCAATGCCTTATCCATTGGGCGTTGTAGAGTCATGAACAAGTTTGAGAAAGAAAGATCAGAAGAAGGAAATACACAAGCACACAATAGGAAGGAAACACATGACACACCTGAGAAAGGAAAAATAAAACCACACAATGGAAAGGGAAACACACATATGGTACAAGGCAAGGGATAACCCAATTTCATTGATGATATAATTTCAAGTATTTCCTACTTCAAGGAAATACCAATGGCATTCCATCCAAGTATGAGAGAAGGAAAACATTCTCACCACAAGCTTCATGAATTAGGAATGTGCTGAGCCATAATGAATTGAAATTTCCATGGATATCTCTAGGTTATCTTCTCTTGTCCCATAGCAGAATGAAGTCTCCAACCTTGAATTCTCTTTCCTTGGTATTCTTGTCAAATATTTTCTTCACTTTCAACTGATTCTCCTTGATTTGATCCACCACTTGGGATCTATTTTCTTCCATCTTTTCCAAAAATAGGATCCTCTTGTCAATGGAATCCTTGTACTGGCCATCTTCTATTTCCTGTAACAACTTGAGAGTTGGCATCTCAATTGTGAGAGGAATTTCTACTTCAACTCCATACAATAGTTGGAATGGTGACATACCTATTACCTTTTTGGGAGTGATCCTATCTACCCACAATGCATCATACAACTTTTTGTGCCAATTCCTTTGATTCTCATTTACAAGCTTGCGAACAATGGTCATAATGTTCTTGTTGCTTGACTTAGCTTGCCCATTTCCTTAGGGATAGTAGTTAGAAGAATGAGATAGGGAGATTCCAAATCCATAACAAAACTCTATGAGCTCCCTTGAAGAGAAATAGGTAGCATTATCTACTACAATCTTTTGTGGCACTCCAAAACAGACTATGATATTCTCCTTGATGAAGTTGCATACTGTTTCAGTGCTGGCCTATTTGGTTGGAGTTGCTTCCACCCATTTGGTGAAGTAGTTTGTTGCTATGAGCACATAGGTATGCCCTACACTTGAGTGAGGATTCAAAACACCAATGAAGTCCAGCCCCCATTGTTGAAATGGTTCTTCAATAACCACAGGCCTGAGTGGCAATGCAGCTAGTTGTGGCCTTCCAACAAATTGTTGGCATGCTTTGCACTTGGAAACCCAATCCTGAGTTTCGTAAAGATGGAGGGCCAATAATACCTTCCTTAGAGGATCTTGTGTGTAGTTACCTTTGCTGAAAAATTTCCACCACATGCTTGATCATGATATGCTTCAAGCAACTTTTCTTGTTGCTCCTTATCTACACATCTGAGGAAACAACCATCCAGACTTCTTTTGTAAAGTGCATGATTCCAGATTACAAATTTGGCTACCTTCAGTTTGAGTGTTCTTCTTTTCTTGTAATCAAGATGAGGAGGGAATTCTCCATAAGTGAGGTAATAGGCAATATCAACATACCACTCATCGGTAGTGGTGACTAAGAGCACTTGTGGGTTGTCTTCTGAACGAGTTGGGCAAGTACAATATTCTTCTCCATGCTAAGTTTTAAGTATTTCATCTTCAACAATCAACTTGCACAAGCCATTTCCCTTACCAGATTGGAGGGTCAAATCTCCAAGTCATACTCTTGATTTTTTACAATCCAATTTCCTCTCTTAGCTCTAGGATCTTGCTGAGTCAAAATGGACTTGATTGCACTACCATGGACCATCACCACAGTATGGGAATTGAGAATGTAAAACCTGAAGTTTTTACAACCTTGACCACTACATAGGCATGTTTCTCCAATTAACTATACTTTAGCTCATGCTTCTTCAAAGGACAACTCATGAAAGCAATAGGTGCTTCCACACCTTCATCATTTTTCTGAACAAGAACAACAGAGAGTGTATGTTCTGATGCATAACAATACATGATGAACTCTTTGTTGAAATATGGAGATACAAGAGTTGGAGCTTTGGCAATGGATTTCTTGATCTCTTCAAATGTTTCCTTCTCTTCATTGTTCCATTTGAAACTTGCTTGAGGTTTCATCATGGAATTGATGTGTTTTGTCAATTCAGTAAACTTAGGCACAAAACGACGAAGAAATTTTACCTTTCCAAAGAAAGAATGAACTCCTTTCTTGCTTGTGGGAAGGGCTAATGCTTGAATGGATCTAATCCTCTTAGGATCAATGTGTGCTCCATGTTTTTTCACAATGTGCCCCAACAATTTTCCTTCTGTGACTCCAAAAATGCACTTCTTTGGATTTAGTGATATGCCATGTTTTCTACACCTTGCAAGAACTTGCTCCAAGTGACAGATATGATCTCCCCTCTTCTTTGAGAATACTGTGAGGTCATCAAGATATATGACAATGCAATGTTTCAAATCTTTGAAGGCCAATTCCATTGCCCTTTGGAAAGTAGCTCCTGCATTGATTAGGCCAAAAGGCATTCTATTGTAGGCAAAAGTGCCCCAAGGTGTTGTGAAGGTTGTCTTGTTGTAATCCTCTTTTGCCAATTTATTTTGATTATACCGTAAGAATACATCAAGTAATGAGAGCATTTCAGATCTAGTGACTACTTGCAAAATGTGGTCCATGATTGGAAGAGGGTAATTAGCCTTTAGGGATGCCTGATTAAAGTTTCAAAAATCTACACATATCCTTATTTCACCATTCTTCTTCCTCACTGGCACAATGTTGGCTACCCACGTCGAATGGTGGATGGGAAATATTATTCTTGCATTAAGCATCTTTGTCACCTCCTCCTTGATGGTATCAGAAATATTTGGTTTGTAAGGGCTTTTTTTTCGCCTAAAGGGCTTAACACCTTGCTTCAAAGGAATCGAGTGATGCATATCCTTTGGTTGGAAGGATTTTAGTTCTTCATAAGAGTGGACCAAAACATCCGAGTACTTCTTGAGTAATGCAAAAAATCTTCTCTTTTCTTTAGGTGAGCATCATTTTCCAATATTGACCATCCTTGGCTCCTCTAAGGTATCAATGTTTTCTTTATCAGAATTAGCTAGGCATCGGGAAGATTGCTTTTCTTTCTCTTGAATGAATTTGTAATGTTTGTCAAAGAGGTCTTCTAAAGAGACAAGGCCTTTGGTAATTTTGTTTCCTTTCAGTTTTATTACTCCTTCATCAACAATCTCTCCAATTCCTTCTTTATCCTCTTTGAGGACTACTTCTCGATGTGGATTCTCACCTTCTTCAAAGAAGAGATTATTGAAATTATCCCTTTGCTTTAAAAAGGATAGAATTTGGTTATCATCATTGAAGACTTGCCAATGATTTGCATTATCGGTATACTAGGTCGAATACCATTTCAATGGTCACTTTGTCCTTACCAAAATAAGGATGAGGTATCACTAGGGAACCTAACACTACAAGAGAATCAGTGTTTTCATTATGTTCCCTTGTAATAGCTTCAATGGAGAATGCATCAAAAGATTCAATGCAATCCCACACTTTTTCTGTAATGCCCGAGCCTTGGATTTTTCACGATACTTTGTTGGTAGATCTGCTTTACCATAATATCTACATCATCTTTACATCACAACTTCTTGATTCCCATGTCATATGTTGCATTCATGCCTAAGAGTAATGCTTCATAATTTGTAATGTTGTTTGTATTATCAAATTGTAGCTTGTAGGCAAAAGGATACACCTCATTGGAAGGAGAGTACAATACTACACCAGCTCTTGAACCTACTCTGGAATGGTTACCATCAAATTCCATTATCCAAATTTGATCCTCTTCCTCATCCATGAGAAGTGTTAGGTTCTCTTCCTTTTTTGATGTGAGGAAGTAATTTCTAGCCCATAATCTTGAAAGAGAATGTTAGCTCTTGGATCATCGACTTTCTTCTTTGTGAATCTCATCTTTCTTATTGGCAGCAACTTCTTCATATCTCCTTTTACTGGGATAGTTGTAGATGACCAATCCATTTTTATTTCTTCACCTAGGTCTGTGTAAAAATTTTTGCTCAAAAGCATACCAAAAGATGTTGGGATGTCTGCTACCAATATGGTCAAGAGCACCTTCTTGTCTGGAAAATCAGCTAGTGCCACCTGTGCATCCTTGATTCTTCCTACCAATGAAACTTGTTTGGATTCCATTAAGTAGCATGTGCCATTTACCTAGGTCAAAGTGAGGCCTAGAGAATTTGTAACTTTGGCTGGCATCACATTTTCTGAGGCTCTAGAATCTATGATGCAATTATTCAGTTGGAAGCCTTTGATGAGGAGTGATAGGTAGAAAGGTTCAACTCTATTGTTATTGGATGCACTGAGGGCTAGCATGTTTTGGGAAGGTGGTGTGGATGGTGCGGGGAGTAAGCCTTTAGAATTTTGTCTTGAAGAGATAGGGTTACCACCATGAACTGCATTGATGAATCTGTCAAATTAGGTAGGATGTGTTTGTAGGTATTATATTTTAGAAAGCTAGAATTTGGTTTTGCTTGCATGTTCTACAAAGTCAAATGGGGAAATGTTGGGTGAGGAAGAGGCTCCTGAAATGGAGGAAGATCTACATGGTAGATACTTTTCTACTTTTGGTGTTGGGTTCTCATTTTCGGATGTAACAATTAGCTTGTAAGGGGGTGCGGGTGTAGCCTTTGACTGAACTTTAGATGATTTTGTAAGACTAACATTTAGAAGAGAATTATTCTTAACAACTTTTGAGCTAGAAGAAGAATCAAATGACTTAACTGGTATAGTAGCATGCTCTTTAGCAACTAGTGAGTCTGTTTTTTCTTTGGATGATTCCATGGAAGGTGGTAATGGTGATCCTCTGCTGATGATTTTATTCTATGTAATATTTGGAGGAAAATCTTATTTATTCCTCTTTGTATCCTTTGCTACAACAACTGTTTGGGATAAAATCCCTTTCTTGGATTGAGCATGAGTGAAAAAAGCACATGAGAAACTTGTAACTTCTTCATCACCTTCATCTTCATCATCAACATACTCAATCAAGCCATTGTGAATATCAACTTCCTCAACCTCAAGATAGTTTTCATAATCTTCCATGTTTTATTCTTCAGTTTCATCAATTTCTACTTCCTCCTCTAGCTCTTTGGTGTCACAGATGGCATTGACTGGTGGTGCTTCAAGAGCAAGCCAATGAGGAGGTGGAGCAATCCTTGGCCTATCTAGAGGGTTTGGTATCCTTGAAGCATTTTGCATTGTGATATAAGATAGCTACTTCTTCAAGGCAACCAAGTCATTTTCCATTTTTTGGAACATCGGATATGTGGTGATAGAGTTTAAATTTTGACCCTTTTGTTTCCCATTGGGGCCTTTCACCTTTCCAGAAAGGATTAGATCATCATCGGTTTCTATTGCAAAGTCCTAGGCTTGCCTCAATGTTCTTGGTTGGGCTCTTCTGAGGAAGAAACCTACTTCTGATGGCAGAGCACTAATGAAAAACCTCTTCAAATTATTTTCAGGAGGCACCACATCTTCAGGGATCCTTCTTATCACTCTATCATATCTTGCTACAAAGTCCCTCATTGACTTGGAGGTTTCTTTCTTCATTTGTACCAATTGGACCAAAAGATCCTGACAATCTTCCGTGGTCTTGAACCTATGTTTGAATGCACTTCTTATATCTTCCCAATAGGTGACAGACCTCGGGGGTAGCATGTAGAACCATTCGGAAGCCTTTTCTTGAAGTGACTCCACAAAGATTCAGACTGACACATCTTCATCCTCAACACCCAACACACCACAAGTAGTGATAAATGTTGCTACATGTTCTTCAGGGAGTTGAGAGCCATCCCCTCTAAATTTTGGGAAGTTATTTCTCTATCCTCTCGGTAGCTCATGGAGTAGTTGAGAAAGATCCAGTGGACTGGAGTTTCCTCCCCATGGTATGTTAGTCCTATGGGCTTCACAATCACATTCATGCTCATGATCCTAATCCCCCATTCTATGTTTGTTTCTATCTTCCAACCTTGCTAAGGTTGCGGCTTCTATTGTTTCTCTTTCATCTGCCTTAGCTTGAAGTCTCTCAATTTCTTCGAGTTGAGCTCTTATTTCTTTTTCAGATCTTACTTCTCTTTCTCTATGTTCTTCTTCAATCTCCACATCAGTGAAATATTCAAGGTTATCGTTGATGTATGGAAATTCACGGTCCAAATGATTAGCAACACTTAGGTTCCCAACGTGGCCGGTTGCTTGAAAAGGAGGCCTCTAGATTCCGAGTAGCTCTTGTCTCCTTTGAATTTCTTGAAAATTGGGATCAGTTTGTCCTCCTTGTCTCTGTTGCCAAGTGTATCTTCTATCCACCAGCTTGAAAATATATGCTCTTATTTTTTGTGCTAGAATTTGTCTTTGCCTCTCTAGTTCAAGTAGTGTGTTCTTCTTCAAGGTCCGAATTATCGTGGCAATGAAGTAGTGGTTGGCACTTTGTCTATTATGCCGAGATAGCTTCCTCAAATCTAAAGCAACGTATTCTTAAATGTGGAAGATAAATTTAGGTATTTAAATAGGAGGGTTTCTGAAATAGCCATGATTTGAATCCATATGGCTCATATAGCCATTCAAATTCTAGAAATTTTCTCTTTTAAATTTTGAATTTTTTTTGTTTTTTAAATTTTGACCTTACGGTTGCATTCAGGTGCGAGATACTACTAAATCTACCCCACGTTGGGAGCCAAAAACTGTTAGTGAGGAAATTTGTTGGGTGGGAAAACTTGTGGATTCCTTTCCAATGCTCTAGGAATGTAAGTCCCTCTACTTAACCGGTGTAGCTACCGTATATGTATGCATGAGAACATGTGGATTTATGTGGTGGCCTTTTGGTGAGGATTCGATAGGGGTACTCCACTGAATCTGTGGAAAAGATTGCAAATACTTGCAAAGGAGAAATTTGTCTAAAAGTGGGAAAGGGAGTGAGAAAATAGGTAGGAGAACTAATGTTGTATGTAGGAAATCAAATTCCTACACACACTAGTTAGAAAATTCCTCACATGCATTCATGAGAAGAAATAACCCCTGCAGATGGCAATAACACGAGATAAGATTGTGAACTCAAAGTTTATTAAATCTCCTCATTAAAGAGGCTACCAAATCCTTCTTCTTGTATTTCTACTTAAACAAAAATTGTACATAGTGGAGAAATGGAGGAATTTGAGAAGAAAGGGGGGGAACGGAAGAAAAATAATGGCTATCTCCTTTTTCCTCTCAAAGTATAATATACTCCTGAGTTTACAAGATCAATTACCAACCCTTGACAATGGCATGAAGAAGCCATTAAATCTCCTCCAAGAAACGGTTACAACTTCTTCTTTGTTAGCAAGAAATGGTTTACAATTTCTTTTCAATCATTTGATTCCGTTCGTCAGATTCTTGATTCGTGAAGAAACGCCAATGGTAAAAACTAGACTTTTCATAATGCAATTGTTACACTCATTTTGTAACTTTGAATTTGAACCGTTCATATTTCCTTCAAAACTTTAAACCAGAGCCATCCACGTGGGATAAATTTATTGGAGCAGGCGCGGAGGATGCCTTTTGCATTTTATGCCTTTGTAGAAAATTGGCATTTTTTGACATTTTGGTCCACCCTTCCACCTCTCAGCCATAAGCCTGACACGTGGCTTTATCTGAGTGGAAAAGGAATCATGGATCATTTTTTTCAATTTTAACCTTTTTTTGAAAAATGCTCAAAACTTCAAAGTTCTCCATCGTTCTACTCTCCCGCTTTGACTTTTCAATGGAAGACACCTTGGTGGAGCATGAGCATTCTATAACTTTTACTTCACTTTTGGGAATTTAGTTAAATTTCCAAAATTGCCCTGATGGCCCACTCTTCTTCTTTGAATTTTAAATGGTGGGCTTCACCTTTGACTCTTCTCTCGGGCTCAAAATTTGACTTTACCTTTGTGTGATCGGGGCCGTGGGACCAATATAATGTGTTTTCCAAAAGTGATAAAAACATTAAGTGCATCGGATCCAATCGGACATGTTCGTGTACCTACATACACCTTTGGGGCCAAAGTTTGATAGGGAAAGACACCCGTCATTCGCGACTGTAAAAAAATATAGAGAAGTAGAGGACTTCATCGTTTTGAGTCCGATTTCCAAATTTATTTTGCAAAATAGAGTCATGGAGGTAAAACAAGGTATCACAACCCATGGTCATAGAAATGGTGAGTGATTTCATCCAAATGGAGGATGCAAAGGAAGATTCACACTTAGAGACAGGAAAATGGGAGATTTGTCAAAACGAGTAAATTGAGGATTTGAAACAACTTTAGGGCATGGATTTCTCCATCTCTTTGAACCTTCAACTTGGCTTGAACACTTTAGGAGGGCGTGAGCTCAAAATTTTGAATTTGACTTGGAAAATGAAAAGCATTTTTGGGAGACAAGAGATATCTTGTTTCCATCAAAACTGGTAAACCTATGTTATTCAAACTAATTGTCTTGGATTGTTTTTAAAACTATATCTTGTTTTGTGAAGTTTTAATACTTCTTTTCGAGACTATATTTTTATACTATGCCCTTCAGTAAGAAATTGAACTCGTGAGCAAAATGGTTAATGGGTGTTTGAGGTTTATGGAATTGTTTGTGTTATGTACTTCAACTTGTATAAGATCTTTGAAGAAATATCTTGTTCTTATTTTATATTGTTTAAATCTCCACTGCTTCGAATCATAATTCAATGGGAGTTGGGTAAGTTTTGTTATTTGGAATTACTATTACAGTTGAGCTCGTGAGGAGATAAGAATGAAAGTTGTCTTATACTTTGGTTGTTTTTCCTGGAATTCTCTTCTCCAAAACTTTGTAAGGCAATTACTGGTTTATTGAAATCTGAAAGATGAGATGGTTGTCTTTGGTTGAAGTTTTGTTTGATGTTTGAAATACTCTAGTAGTTGACCTTCTCCAAGTCGTTATGGTGATTATCTTCTTAGGTCTGTTCAACTTTCTTAAGTTTGATTTTCTATCCTTTTTGGGCTTGGGTGAGGTGATGAAAACTTACTCGCTAGAATCTGGAAACTTCTTTGTAGTTTGTTAATGTAACATGTTATGAGCTGATTGTGGTACGTTCATGGGAATTGTTGAATGTATAATCAACTTTTGGACTGTTATTTTTGTATATGGAACCAACCAAACCATTCTAGTTTATAGGATTTATTGATCTTTGTTATTTGTGTGGAATCGAATGTCTTGTCGATTCATGGCAGTGTTCAGCTGAGCCTGTCCTATAGAAAGGAAAACTTAACCATTTCTTGACTGACTATTTTTCAATGGCTGAGTCATGCATCATTATGAAATTATTTTTAGATGGAATCTTCTTTGTGCACTCAACGGATGATTTATTCCTTCTCTGTTTGGTCATGGTTAAGGGGTGATATTTTTATAGTCTTACTTTATTTTGATGGAACAAATGGCTTTGGCTCAATGACTGAAATCTTCAATGATATAGAAAGTTTCATTAAGGTTGTAAGTAACTTAATAACTATTTTTTTGGGTAGGATGTTGAATCTTCTTTTCTTAAGATGCATATGATAATTTGGTTTAACTGAATGATAAAGGAAATTGTAAACTGTTTACTTTTCAACTCATTCTCCTTTCTTTATATAAAACCTGTCTTTGGTTTAATTGAATCAATTGTATTACTTTTATTAAGTAATTTATTAGTAATTGTTACTAATTACTTCTCCACTTAAATTATATTTAAGGAAATTAATAATTGTTTCAGTTAATTGAAATGAAACATTGTTGCTAGGAAATACTTTTCTATTGTTAATAAGAGGCCTAATCTAAGAACCTAGGTTATATTTATTTGACCGAGAATTAGGCTGCCACATCTGAATTGTGAATCTCTTATTTATTTAAGTTGTTGGATGATTCATCTTAAAAATGTTACGATGCTGAAATGAATTTGACTATACATGTTTTCTGGAAACTTGGTAAAGATGACAATAAGGTCTTTGATTCTGAAAGTAACTCTTTTTTTATATAGTGAAGTTAATTCTATATTTCAAATTCAGGAAGAATTATGAAATAATTTAATGACAAGAGTTGTTATTTGATATAAATAAGTAATTGTTTTGAACAATACTTATATGATATAATGTAGTTATTGGCTAATCATGTTATGATATTTTCTTAAAAGTGAATTCAGATTGTTAATTTTGCTTCTTTTATGGTTGTTATTACTTATGTTTTATTTGAATGATTACATTAATTGTTTCAAAAAAGAAGAGTTGTTTTAATGGAAAAATTAGTGGAATGCACTTTGTTTTAATGCTAAGTGCTTATCATGCTCAGTCCAATGAATTGACCCATGCTAGTAATTTTTACATATGGAATTCGTAAGTGATAAAGGAAGGAAATAAATTTTATGATGTATTGGTTGATTTAAAGTATGGCTCTTTTATAGAGAACTCTGATTCATTCTTGAGTTGTATTGAAAAATAAAAGTTGTATTCTTTAATGATCTTAATATTGATTGACATGTAGTTTGTCTGAGATGCATAGTCTTGTAAATTGTGTATTTTATCATGATGAATTGAAAAGGTTGGAGATTTACTTCGAATTGTTGTGTAATTTCTCTTGTACATTTTATGAAGGAAGTTGGAATACTATCTTGTTGATATTTTGCATATCTGTTTGTATTCTTATTTCTATTGTCATTTGATAAGTTGGATGAAGAGAAATAGTTCATTCTCTCTTACTAAGGTGCAACTTGCTAAGTTGCATAGGATGACATTCTTTATCTAAACAAATATAGTATAATAAAGGGATGTGTAACGAACATATAATTAAACTATAGAAAGTGGGAAAGATAAAAAAGGGTATGATAAACCCTAACACTTAATCATGTAGAGGAAGACTCTTCCTCTCTCAAAAGAATGTAAAACAAAAGAAAGGTGTTTTTGATCATTAATCATTTAGACTTCATTTTCTATGAAGTCTACTCTAGTTGAACCTGTGTGGTTGCTACACCTTCCTTGAATAGTTGAGTTACATTAAAGTTAACCTTATGATGTTGGTTGTCCTATTTTTGGATAACTGCTTGTTAAGTCCAAGTTAATGAACATAAAAAGAAATCATGAGTTAATGAAGTTCTTTAATATTAATCAATCAAATATGGATGAAGAACTTAAGAAGTGTTGGATTTAGGGTTTTGCAAGGTTACTTTGTAATCTTAATCTTAATCCAAAATTAATTAAGTGTTAATGACCTCCTAGAGGTATGTACATCGTGATGAAGTAGTTTTGTCGGATGTTGGCACATGCCAACTGCAGAACTATACCTTTAAGAAGACTAAGGTCTTCTCAAGGATATAGTGTTGTAGTTGACATGTTACAACACCCTTCCACATTAGTTCATCTAGATCTACACACATCTGGACTTGAACTTAGTTTCTCTCTAGGTCAAGCTAGCAAGTATGAATTGGAATAGGAAGTAGCTTTCTATGACTCAGGGTACCTAGGAACATTTGATTGACTTAGGTCAGTTGAGTATGCCCATATACCCTAAGTCATCATGAGCATCTCCCTATAACAAATTATGTCACTAACCTAGGTTAGGGTCAAACCTTGGGAAAGTGGACTAATGAAGTCAGTAAAGACCATTCTAGATAACAAAAGAGTGAGGTGAAGGATGTATTCTGATTTGACGAATATTTCATCTAGGAATAGTAACATGAACAATATGGAAATCTTTAGCCAAAGTATCGTAAGCTCTTTGGTTACATTTTCCTATGTCACCTAGTTTAAGGAACATGATTTCAGATGAATATTGGTAACAAATATTCAGATAGGTTCTTTAAACAAGTCACTCAATACCCAAATTAGGGTAAGAAAACCAAGTATACATAAAAGTATTCAATACTTAAAGACAAACATGAGAGATCGGTTAGAGACCGAGTCATGCAATGAGAGATCGGTAATTCACTGAGTCATTTATAGTTGCATATGGTTATTTGTTATGAGATTGATTGGCATGGAATGTGTGTTCTAAATTATGTTTTATTTAGAACAGAGAACATTATGTAAAAAAATCCCTTGTTTCTAAAGTCTTAAAATGGGAATGTTACATCTTGGTATTAGAGTTGATGATAAAACTTAAATTTTCTTGTTACTTAGAAAATGGTTAGAACAAGAGGAAATATTTTAAATAATCCACCCCCTGCTGAAGAAGTAGCAACTACCAAAAAACTTGATGAGATCTTTACTTCCTTGTTGGACACAAGAGATCGTTTGGTTGTACTTGAACAACAAGTAATGGGAAATGAGGAGGAAGATGTTGGTAATAATAATCAACCACCTCGAGGACAACACCAATTTTGGTGTTGATAATAACAATGTGAACATACTTGATCATCTAGAAAACAAAAAGACTAGGATGACAAATTTGAACCGACTAATGATATAAAAATGATAAGTCCACCTAATTTTGATGGCACCACATTAGGAGATGGAGCTGAGAATTGGCTCATCGAAATGAAGAAGTACTTTGCAATAAGGAACTTCTCAGAAGAAAAAAAGGCAATATGGGGAGCATATCAGCTTTCCCATGAAGCATCTTCATGGTGGGACAACCATAAGGCTAAGTTGAATATTGATGAAACTAATATCAATTTAAAAGTTACTTTAGGCAACGTTGTCTACCATAACTTTATTATGATCGAGAAAATGACTGAATTTCAGAACTTAGGGTAAGGAAAACTAATTATAAGCGAGTATTGGGAGTGGTTTACTAAACTTATTAAGTATGTACCTCGGTAAACTCGACGAGAAGTTTAGGATACATAAATTCATCATGGAATTGAATCCCATTATAAGAGGAGAGGTGGATGTTTAATTCCCAACCATGATGGAAGGGGTTGTTGAAAAATCCATAAGGTAGGAAAAAAATTGAAGGAAATTTTTGCTCATAAGGAGGAAGTGAGGTGATGAGGCTAGAGTATGCCCTTTAAATGTATAATAAATGATCTCATCTTACTCTCCTTTTTATTAAGTTTGATTACATTTTGTGACTTTTATTTTATCTAATATGAGTTAGGATGTAATTGTCCGTCTTTTGATTGATTGTGATTCTAACGTTTAAAAGCTCTAAAATTCCTGACGATGTGTGTTGGAAATTTAGTTTTGTAATAAAGTAGGTCTAATTAGTTGAAGAAATGAAGTATGTAGCATTCAACATGTTTTCGGTAGCATCTGTTCCAATACGGCTTAGTTACAGAACTTCCAAGCTAGTTCTAGAACTCCATTACAAAGTCATCATCTAGTTCCAGAAATTCCGGACTTAGTTCCGGAAATCTAGTATTTAGTTCCAGAATTTTTGGACTTAGTTTTGTAACTCCTGGGTATAGCTCCATAACTCTCACGGTTTTGATCCTTATTCCCATGGTTCGAAACTTCTCTAAAGTTATGAAACCAATGGAAGTTTATCTTTTCTAACAAAATCCGGTGATTTATCATCAATGACCCTTTCAATCAGGAAAGGATGAGAAGATTTCCGATCGCAGATCCAAGGATAGTTATCTTACAGTTGTCTAATCAGCCATAATTTGAATCAGCATCTATTTTAGGCATGATTCGATTTCATCATAATCATAGAGACAACTATGATTGTAAATGTATATATAAGAAGAGTTACAGTAGATAAATATATAGAAAATAGAGAACAAAGAAGATAGATATAGAAAATATAACATAGAAGATAGATATAGAATAACTAATACATGTCGAAGTACACAGATCCAGTATGTTTTGTAATACAAAATGTTTTATCAATAAATATCCATTCTTGTTTTAGAGAATTCTAAGTTGTTAAATCTTGATTCAAGGAGGAGCAAGGGCCCACTCCCCAAGGACCAGGATATTCATCTATTTGGTATTTATATTTCTTAAGAAAATAGTTTAGATCTGTTAATTTTGTATCACTTTTAATTCTTCTAGTTAAACTTTATTGTATACTTGTTCTTACAGGTGTCTAGATAGATTATTAATCTTCTTGAAACCATTTTTAAGCACTATAAGTTGTGTGTTTATTTCAAAAGCAAGTGTGTTTATTTCCATTCTGCAAAGTGTGTTTCCTTTTAGAAAATTTTTCATAGTATGATTTAAATAAGGTTTTTACCAAAAAGTCCTTAAGACATTGAAAAGATCCCCTAGAAAATACAAAAATAGCTAAATTCAACTACTAGATCGATATGATCACTCTTGTTGCATATAGCTTTATACACACCCCTAGTTTGAATATGACATCAACATAAAGTTGATTAAATGAAGGGAATAATGACACCCATCATGAGGAAGAAATTTCCCAACTCCTCTTCATTATCTCTTGCACCTAAGAAAGGACCATGGAAGAAGTTTAGAATGAAAATTAAGTTTTTTAGTTGCTAATAATAAGAAAACAACATTGAATAAGTCTACTAGAAATCCATGAAACAACTTTGTCAAGAATCATAATAATGGACAAAAGTCCTATGGAGGTCAGAATGATAATTTTAAGGTTGGAAATAAATCTAATCCTAAAAAGGGACCTGTAGGAGGTTATTATAACTATGGCAAGGATCATTATGTAAACCAATGTCCTTTGAAAAGGATGATCGTAATTAGTAGCAAAGCACAAGATACAAGTGCGGTAGCTAAAAACATGTTGAAAAACAAGTCACACCCATATAAGTTCCATCAAGTTATTTGGCATACCTATAACTATTATTTTTTATACATGAGCTACATAATGTTTTATTTCTAGTAAATTAGCATTGAAACTAAAAAGAAAAGATGGAAAAATGGATAAAACATGGACTATACATTATGGAAACAATGTTGTTCATACATTTAGTATGTGTCTTTTTGGGGTAGTCCTTGACTTACCTAGTTTTTCCACCGAAGTTGATCTTTATGTTGCTCCTTTGGGGTCTTATGATGTAATCATAGGTGTTAATTGGTAAGTGTTAGGAATTAGTATTCACATGGTTAGTTTTATATATATTGTTATAACAAATGTGCAACAATATATCAATACGGGTTGTTATTGTTTGTATACTTCCTATTTTATAGGAAGTTGTTCAACAACATTCCTGGCTATATAATAGCCATTGTATTAAGAAAATATATAGAATATATTATTATTTTGCTGTGTAAATCTGCTTGTTCTCCAAGAGTAAGTGAGCATAAAGCAAAAGTGGAATGTTTTGAAAAACATATTAGTTGTTTAGATGACTTACAAAAAACAACAAAGATTTAGGGTGTGAAACGTGAGATTTTAGTTAGGAAACTATCAACTATGCAACTTAAAAAGGCCAAAAATAAAGGTTGTACCTTATATGCAGTAAAAATTTCTGAATCTGTTGAGGAAAATAGTGATTTCATGGAACGATATCCATTGTTACGAAACTACAGTGATGTGTTTCTAGAAGAGTTACTGGTCTTCCACCTAAAAGAGAATTTTATTTCACAATTTAAATCAACCTTGGAACCAAGCCTATTTCTAAGGCACCATACCGAATGTCTACTATTGAATTGGTAGAGCTTAAGGCAAAGTTGCAAGAAATTTTTTCTAAGGGTTTGATTAGATTGAGTGTTTCACCTTGGGAGCACCAGTAATTTTTGTGAAAAAGAAGGATGGAACACTTAGATTGTGCATTGATTACAGAATGTTAAACAAATCAACAATCAAGAATAGATATCCACTCCCTATAATTGATGATCTATTTGATTAGATGTGTGGAGCATCAGTATATTCTAAGATAGATCTTTGATATGGATATCATTAATTATGGATTACTGAGATGAGGACATTCATAAAACAACTTTTAGAGCAAGGTATGGACATTATGAGTTCACAATTTTACCTTTTGGACTAGCAAATGCACCTACAACTTTTATGAATTTAATGAACAATATTTTTCAAGAATACTTGGAAAAAAATTGCTTGTATTCTTTTATGACATTCTCATATATTCTAAAATTATTGAGGAACACCATAAGCATTTGAAGATAGTTTTGGAAATTTTGATAAAGAATGTTATTTGGTAGACTATCTAAATGTTCTTTCTATGACACGAAGTGTACTATTTGGGTCATGTTATAAGTAAGAATAGAATTGCTATAGATCCTTCTAAAATTGTAGCTATAATCGAGTGTCCTTAACAAAGAATGTGCATGAAGTTAGAAGCTTCATGGGTCTTGCTAGTTACTATAGAAAATTTGTAAAAGATTTTTCCAAAGTTGTTGCACCAATAACTTCATTGCATAAAAAGGATAATAAGTTTGTTTGGAATGAGAAATGTGAATCTACATTTAGAACTTTGAAGGATCAATTAACTTCAACACCTATTTTAGCTGTACCAAACCCTAATGGAGACTTTACTGTTGTAATGGATGCATCGGGGAAGGTATTAGAGGTATTTTGTTACAAAATGATCATGTCATAGCTTACGAAAGTAGAAAAATAAAGTTACATTTGTTGAATTATGTTCCACATGATTTAGAGCTTGTTGTCATTATTCATGCACTTCAAGTTTGGAGGCATTATCTACTTGGTAAACCTTTTGAATTAAAAGCGATCATCTTGGGTTAAAGTATATTTTCACTCGACCAAATATGAATGCAAGACAAGGTGAAGATGGTTAGATTTTTTGTTTCAATATGATTTTGACATAAATTACATTAAATTCAAGGAAAATAGAATAGCCGATGCTCTAAGTCGTAGGAAGCACATTTCTACTCTTATAACATTAAGAAATCAGCTTAAGGATGAAGTAAAAAGTGTTATGGAATCGATTCTTATTTTTGCAGTAAGTAAAAAAAAGGACTTGCACTGAGAACCAAATAATGTGAGATATAAAGGTTTTCACTTTGAGAATGAAGGAATTTTATGATTTGAAAATAGAGTATAAATACCTTCGCTAAATGATTTAAGAAAGAAATTTTTAGCGAGAATTTCACAATTCACCTTTTTAGACACCTTGGTATTACAAAGATGTTTGCTGATATAAAACAACAATATTTCTGGAAAGGGATGAAAAATGACGTTATTGATTTTGTGACACATTGCTTTGAACGTCAATGTGCTAAAGCTAAACATATGCATACATCCGGTTTATTGTATACTCACAACATACCATAATACAAATGGTAAGTAATAAGCATGGATTTCATGCAAGGGTTGTCTATGTCAAGAAATAAACATGATGTTATTTTGGTTGTTGTGGATAGACTAACAAAAGTAGCTCGCTTTATGCTAGTAATCTTAAGGACAATTCTCCTATTTTGGCAAAAAGGTTTGTACATGAGATTTTTAGATTACATGGAGTACTTGAATTAATCATATCTGATAGAGATCCTAGAATGAATTCAAGGTTTTAGCAAACCCTTAATGCATCTTTAGGAACTAAGGTGAATTTCAGTTTTGTGTATCATCAGAAAATGGATGGATAGTGAAAGATTTAATTGAGTTTTAGAGGATATGTTACGAATGTATTGCATGGATCAACAGTATAAATGGGAAGAGTGCCTTCCATTAGTTGATTTTACATACAATAACACATATCATGCCTCTCTTAAGATGGCACCTTTCGAAGCATTATACGGAAGAAAATGCATAACCCCTATAGTTGGGACAACATTGAGGATAGAGAGGTAATTGGACCTAAAATCCTTACAAAAATGAAACAACAAGTAAAAATGATTCGTGAATACTTGAAAGAATCCGTAGATAGGCAAAAGAGTTATGTTGACTTAAATTGAGTTGATAAGAAATTTGAACTTGGTGAGAAGGTCTTTCTTCGGGTTAAACTGAAAAAGAGTTCTATAACTTTTGACAGGGCTGCCAAGTTATCACCTCATTTTGTGGGACCTTTTGAAATAGTTGAAGTAATCAACCCTATAGCTTATCGTTTAGCATTACCTCCTACTTTGTCATGAATGCATGATGTTTTCCATATTTCTTTGCTTAAGAAATACGTTTCAGATTTATCACATGTGTTAAATTGAAATTCCTTATAGGTCCAAGACCCAAGAATAATCATGGTTAAACCCTTACAAGTGCTAGAAACTTGTCAGTTACACTTAAGAAATTGTGAAATAAGTCAATGTAAGGTCCAGTGGGACCAGTTTAATGAAGAAAGTGCAACATGGGAAAATCTGGAAGATATGAAAACTACTTTTCCATACTTATTTGAACAGAATTGATTTTGTTGACTGATATAATTTGTGATTTAATTCTTTTATGACAATAAACCTACCAATTTTGGGCAGATATTTCATTGTTTAAAATAAACAACTAAGTAAATGCTGATTGTTTTGGGAATTTTAAAATTCTATTATGTTTTGAACATATGAAAAGAAAGTTAATAAAAATGATTGTCCTTGATGTAAATTGTTTTAAGGAGATAATCATCGAGATGATTCTTTTAGGAGGGAAGCATGTAACATCTTTGACAAATTGTTATCTTTCCTCTTTTGCATTGCAAGCATTGACATGTGATTTTTCTAGATAAGGAGTGTTCCTTTGATTTTTGAAATCATGCTTTCCATGGATGAGTCATTTCTACTCTTGGATTCATTGGGCTGAAATGATATTGCTTGCAAAGAATCCATTTTTGCTTCTGATAGATAAGTTGTAATCTAGAAATGAAGTTTGTAAACTTATCTCTTTTTATTAACAAATCCTTGGATCAATTCCATTGATCCAAGGTATGTTTTAAATATTCTTACCTGATCTAAATGGTAAAATGACATTCAGAGGTTGGAGGACATAATGGACTGAACTCTTGTATGTTTACAAATTATTTTATCTTCTTGAAAGATCATGCCTACATTTTGTTGTATGTTATGTGCTCGAGATATTTTTGATTGATCTCTTCAGGACACTTAAAGCGTTAAGTGGAACGAGACCTACTTCAGGACTATTGAGGAAAAATCTAAGTCCTAGACCTATGAGATCTATCCTAACAGATTCTAACTAAGGAAAAGGTACCTATTTTTCTATCTATGTCTACTTTATTTGGGATGGAATCCTAACCTAAGTTGCATGTACTAAGTTGGGATGTGGGGAAATAACCTAAGGTGATGCTAGGTTTATTTCTAACCTAATACCTAATACTATATGGTTATGAATTGTGACCTAACCTAAGATGGAAATTTACCTATTGAAATGTTTCTAAACCTAAGGTAAATAATTTTAAAACTATCCTATGGTCATATCCTAAGCTAATGGAATCTATCCTAAACTAATGAAATGTGGAAAGGGGACCTAAGGGTTGTATGGCAAGTGGGAAGCTAGGAAACGGTTCCTAAGCTATTAATGTGATTTGATTTTTGAAAATTAATAAGACAATGTCTTACTGCCAATTTAGACGAAGCATGAAATTTAGTGGAAGTCTACGTGGAGACATCACTAAGGTTTAGTGATGCATGCAGAAGTTGAATTGGGTCTCGCCAATTTTGGATGGCAGTGGCGAAGAGAGATAGGAAGGAATTTGAGAGTTAATGACATTAATGAGCCTCATTTTTGGCGAGCAAACCGCCTTGGAAACCATGCGGGTGGATTTTTTGGGGTTGTTTGGTCATTCATGCTTTGTGATTTTTATTTGCATAGAGCTATCTAGTTCTCTCGAACCAACAATTCTATTTTTAGTTTGAAGCTATTTTTGAGTTCCTTGATCTATTTTCAATTCAAGGGAAGTATATGAGACATTTGAGAAATAAGTTTTTAGTTGTTGATCTTGCTTGGAGAAGAAGAAGTTTTGGAGGCTCGGCTAGAAGTCTTCTTTGAATCAATAGAAGCACTATCAGGAATGATAGGCTCTATCCATTAATATTTCTTACTTTTCTAAAAAAAATCATTAAAACAACTCTAATCTCATGAGATAATGGGTTTCTATTTTTGTTACGGTTATTTGCTTTCTTATTGAAAGAATCTTTGTGCTTTTTGGTTATGGAACCCTTGCATGATAATGTTGTTCTTGGGTGTTCTCTCTGAGTGAGTTAAATGATGTAATGCATTTAGAACTATTGAGGCTTTTATGTTTTGATTGAAATATGTATTCTGGACTGCCTGCTCGAAAAAGAGTTTGAGTAAGTTATTTTTGTTTTGAGCTTTGAACTGGAAGTCTCTTTTGAAAGTAGAATGTAAATGAATACTTTTCTCTGATGCATCCTTGAGTTTTTAAAATTTGTAATACTCTTTTTGTGGTCTGTATGGGTATATATTTAATGCATTACAAGAACATGAACTGGCATGAAAACGTGGAATGGATATCTTGTTTCCAGCTGAACTGGGTAAACCTATGTTATTCAAACTGATTGTCTTGGATTGTTTTTGAAAGGTAGAAGAATACCCTTCTAAACTGTATCTTGTTTTGTGAAGTTTTAATACTTTTTTTTGGAATTGTATTTGTATACTATGCCCTTCAGTAAGAAATTTAACTCATGAGAAAAATGGTTAATGGGTGTTTGAGGTTTATGGAATTGTTTATGTTCTATACTTCAACTTGTATAAGATCTTTGAAGAAATATCTTGTTCTTATTTATATTGTTTAAATCTCCACTGCTTCAAATAATAATTCGATGGGATTTGGGTAAGTTTTTTTATTTGGAATTATTATTACAGTTGAGCTCATGAGGAGATAAGAATGAAAGTTGTCTTATACTTTGGTTGTTTGTTACTGGAATTCTCTTCTCCAAAACTCTGTAAGGTGATTACTGGTTTATTGAAATCTAGAAGATGAGATGGTTGTCTTTGGTTGAAGTTTTGTTTGATGTTTGAAATACTCTGGTAGTCAGCCTTCTCCAAGTCGTTATGGTGATTATCTTCTTAGGTTTGTTTGACTTTCTTAAGTTTGATTTTCTATCCTTTTTGGGCTTGGGTGAGGTGATGAAAACTTACTCACCAGAGCTGGAAACTTCTTTGTAGTTTGTTAAAGTAACATGTTATGAGCTGACTATGGTACATTCATGGGAATTGTTGAATGTATAATCAACTTTTGACTCGTTATTTTGTATATGGAACAAACCAAACTGCTCCGATTTATAGGATTTATTGATCTTTTTTATTTGTGTGGAATCAAATTTCTTGTCGATTCACGACAGTGTTAAGTGAGCATGTCCTGTAGAAAGGAAAACTTAACCATTTCTTGGTATTGTTTTTCAATGGATGAGTCATGCATCATTATGAAATTTTTTTCAGATGGAATCTTCTTTGTGCACTCAACGGATGATTTCTTCCTTCTCTGTTTGGTCATGATTAAGGGGTGATCTTTTTATAGTCTTACTTTATTTTGATGGAACAAATGGTTTCAAATCAATGACTGAAATATTCAATGATATAGAAAGATTCATTAAGGTTGCAAGTAAGTTAATAACTATTTTGTTGGGTAGGATGTTGACTCTTCTTTTCTGAAGATGCATATGAGAATTCGGTTTAACCAAATGATAAAGGAAATTGTAAACTATTTACTTTTCAGCTCATTCTCCTTTCTTTATATAAAACTTGTCTTTGGTTTAATTGAATCAATTGTATTACTTTTATTAAGTAATTTATTAGTAATTGTTACTAATTACTTCTCCACTTAAATTGTATTTAAGGAAATTAATAATTGTTTCAGTTAATTGAAATGAAACATTGTTGTTGGGAAATACTTTTCTATTGTTAATAAGAGGCCTAATCTAAGAACCTAGGTTATATTTATTTGACCAAGAATTAGGCATGCAACATATGATTTGTGAGTCTCTTATTTATTTAAGTTTTCAGATGATTCATCTTAAAAATGTTACGATGCTGAAATGAATTTGACTATACATGTTTTCTGGAAACTTGGTAAAGATGAAAATAAGGTCTTTGATTATGAAAGTAACTCTTTTTGTTTATATAGTGAAGTTAATTCGTATTTCAAATTCAAAAAGAATTATGAAATAATTTAATGACAAGAGTTGTTATTTGATATAAATAAGTAATTGTTTGGGACAATACTTATCTGATATAATGCAGTTGTTGGTTGATCATGTTATGATCTTTTCTTAAAAGTGAATTCAAATTGTTAATTGTGCTTCTTTTATGGTTGTTATTACTTATGTTTTATTTGAATGATTACATTAATTATTTCAGTAAAGCGTAGTTGTTCTAATGGAACAATTAGTGGAATGCACTTCATTTTAATGCTTAGTGCATATCATGCTCGCCAATGAACCGACCCGTGTTAGTAATTTTTGCAGATGGACTTCATAAGTGATAAAAGAAGGCAATAACTTTTATGATGTATTAGCTGATTTAAATTCGACTCTTTTATAGAGAAATCCGATTCATTCTTGAGTTGTATTGAAAAAAAAATTGTATCCTTTAATGATCTTAATATTGATTGACATGTAGTTTATGCGAGATGCATAGTCTTGTAAATTGTGTATTTTATCATGATGAATTAAAAAGGTTGAAGATTTACTTCAATTGTTTTGTAATTTCTCTTGTAAATTTTATGAAGGAAGTGTTAGTGAAAATTCACAAAGACCCCCAAAATGACCTCTGGATCTGATTTTCTAAGGCAATGTCATTCGGTGTGAATGCATAACATTGAATTTTCTCCAAGGTGTGGGACCTTGTAGATGAGAAAATTCTCCAGAGAAAGCTGGTTCCTACTCCTCTATTTAGGTGTATGCATGCAATTTTGTAGAGGTTCTGGTTTGAAATTCCTACTCTAAAACTACCAAGGAGACAGGGTTGAGAGAAACATGGAAATGGAAACAAAACTAAGCAAAAACAAAGAGGTAATACACCAAAGGAGTGTTAAAATCCTTAATTTGCAAAAAATAGACACAAATCATGAAGGATGAGGCACTAAAACATGCACAAATTACCAGAATGTAATTAAGGATCAGAAGACAATAATAATCGCATGAGAGGATTGAAAATTGATCACAAAACTTACATTATCATGCCCAGATTTGATACAATACATTTCAATAGAAAAGAGGAAAAAAGCATGTTACAATCTCCATGGGAGGTCTGAATCTCCTTCAAATCCACCTACTAAGGAAGAAAGAAGAGCTTGCGAAGCAAGAACACCCAACAGATTTACAATGAGCAAAATCGGCTTTTTAATGGCAAAGAAGAAGAAGAGAAAGCAAAAAAATGTGTGTAAAATGGTTTATGACCTCAACAAACAATCAAATCCCTTCAATCTCACCGAAAAGTGATGGGATTTATGGAAAAACCCATACACCAAAGTACATTACTCTGCAGATCCAAAAAACGACCCATACTTCATTAAATTTGGTGGTTGAATGTCATTTCTATATTTTTTACATGCCAAAGATGTTTTCTCATTTTTCTCCCACAAATATCCATCAAAATTCAAAATTGAACCCTTCATCGTGTAGATAATTTCACCATATTTCCAATGATATAAAGAACATGAAAAATTGAGCTCTAGATCAAAAGATATGCCCCTCTGAAGATTTAGGGCAAAAATGGTGAAAACAGGTCAAAATTAGGTCAACGGGTCAAACTTTAAAATTTTCCCCTTTGGAAAATTTTCCAAAGCCTCTCGCACCCACTCCTTTGCTGCCACCTATCAGCCCCTTATTCATCCACGGGCTCAAATTTCCTTTCTCCCCCGTGCCTCCGCCAACCCTTCTCCTTCTCCTCGGTGGGCCCACAGGTTGTTTTTTCCCTTTCACCCTTTTTGCAATTTTGGCAAAAAACCCAAAATTCCTCCGCGGCCCCGACTTCCACCACCACGGGGACACGTGTTGCTTCCACATTAGCCGTGGGCCTTTGCAAATTTCCTTCCCTTCTCCTCGGCGGGCCTACGGGCCGGTTTTTCCCTTTCACCCTTCGCCAACTCTTTGGCAATTTCTTCAACTTTACTCCACCATCCCAACCCTCACCACCACGTGGCACATTCTCATTAGGCGCGGGGTTATCTAGGAAAATTTCCCTAAAAAACTCCATCGGGCCATAACTTGAAAATTACAAGTAGTTAGGAGGAAAATTTTACCTTTCTAGAAAGGGGAAAAAAAATCCTATCTGATGGAGCCATTTCTAGAAACCCTTGAGTTCTTGAAATGTGTGAAAATTGAAGTTAAAGCACAAGTAATGGAAGAATGAAAAAAGTTAGCCAAAATAAGAAGGGGGCTCATTTTGGATAACAATTTGGCTACTCTTAGGGGTCATCTACCTGCTAGATGAATGATCAGTGGCCTTTGAAGCATCCATTGGGCATGGAGTCAAGCCTGATAACCAATTCTGATATGAACTATGAAAATCTGACCTCTGAGCCACTTGGAAACCTACTAAACTGAAACTGATCCTCATCAAAACCCATTGAAATGGACTGTGCAAGAGCAAAACCAGCACCACAAAAACTATGTACAAAACTAAAAATCATATATGTTCCAAATGGAACATGCAGAGTGTGTACAAGCACTTCTTCTTCGAAAGAAAACCTACCTACTCAAATCTAAGCTGGAAGAAAAGGTGAGCTAAACAAACCCTGCAATTGGTTGTGTAAAATAGCTTCCTTTCTTCAAAATGGGCAGCCATGCAATTGATTTGGAGCTGATCATGGTTGTTAGGATGAGTGGAAAATCAACAAGAAGCTAGTCTTCTACCCAAATCAGAAAGGTTCAACTCGAAAGTAAATCCAATACCTCTTTTATTTTCTCTGCATTTGGATTGAAGAGACATTACTGATTGATCCTTGACACTTTGTCGCTCATCCTCATGCTCGAAGCAAGCATGACTAGTTGTGACTTATCCTTTGGCTCTAATGAAGCCAAATACCTAATTGGGAAAGGTTCGATCCTTTGGATGTGCCTATTTCTCTGAAATTCATCTCTAAAAATAGATTCTTCTTATGGACCTTCTTGGGTGGATGATGTGAAAGAAATGATGAAGTTCTCTTGTTGTTTTCCTTCTTCCTCTAATGAATAACATGGAAGATTAATACCTTCCAATCTTAGTTCCAATGAGCTGTCAAAAACACAGGCTGTTGCTTTTGAATGTTCTCCTTTGTCGTGCAGCAAGCTCTTGATGTTGGAGAATGAATGGTGGAGAAGAGAATGTTGTAATTTCAGCTGGCTCCTCCTCAAGACATTCCTCTAAGTATGATAAACAATCAAACCCTTCACTATTCCACTACAACAAAGCTTTTCCCTCTTGCATGGTGACTTTCAAATCTGAATTTTCTTTACCATGTGTAGTTTCACTTTCAAACATGAAACTTGTCAATTCAAACTCATCCAAAATATCATATTTTTGGAGAGATGAAGTGGGAGAGAAACATGAAATTTCTTGTGCCTCTTGCTCACAACTTGGACCTTCTTTCTTCACCTCCATAATGGATTCATCAATCAAATCAGCCCCTTCAAATGAAAGCAAAAATGTATCAATAATGCTTCCTTCTTCTGCTATTGCAAAAATGACTTAATCTCATCTATTTGCTCTTCAAAAATGGGATTTTGAGCTGGTTTTTCTTCCTCCACAATGACTGATTTTGCAGTGTAGATTGGATCAGCATTTTGTTTGGGCAAAGTGCCAACATGGACACCCAACTCATCACCAATAGACTATTATTTTTCTTGCTTCACTGCTGCTATAAAATCAGCCTTGTTTACCACTTGCTCCCCAACTCCAACTTCCTCTTTTGGCTTCACCATCAAGGGGATTTTTGTTATCCCAAATTTGGCAGCCCAACTCTTCAAGTTTTATGTTATTTCTTCTCTGTTGGGATCTTCTTCTTGCTATTCTCCTTGACTGGATTTCTGATTTTCATCTTCCCAACATGTATTTGGGAATGCAAGAGGATGGATGGGTTGTGTCTCAACTGGTTTTTCAATTATTTGTGGTGGTGGAGGAGGTAGAAACTCTTGTTTCTTTAGAGGGAATGGCTGTTTGGAAGGGAAGAGAGTAGAGAAATTGAGGTGGGATGGGAGACTAGGAGATGGAGAAATGGGATCAACATTTGGGACAACATATGGGAAACTTGAAGCTTGACATTGCTGAAATGATACAGATTGAGAAAGAGGAAAAGAAAGAGTATGAGATGGTGTGCTTACCCATTGACAAGGTTGCTGAATACTCCTCTCATACACATCTATTCCCTCAGTCCACTTTGCAAGTAATGGTAGTGTTGTAATCATGAATTCAAGCTTCTCTTAAGGGATATAATGCCTTGGAAAAGGTCCCACCCATGGACAAGGTGCTCCACAACCAATTCCAAATGCTTTCATTTGTGCTTGAGCCCTGGATTGCACCATGTTTACCTCCATCTTTTGTATCTTCTCCAATAGATCTACATTTTCTTCTTGACTATCCTCACAATCTGCATACCCTTGTGCTTGACATGCTTCATATCCAAACTGATTTTGGCATTGCTCATATGGGTATGCATACTGGTTTTGAATATGATCAAAATACTGATCTGGAGGATTTGAGAAACATGTTGGAGGTGGAATATATTTTTGCTATAAATTTGAATTCCATGATGGAAATGAATTCATGATTGCACAACTTCATGGGATGAAAGAATATGGAAGAGATGTAAGGAAGAATGGATGAAAAATGAATGAAAATAAAGGTCTGCAACTTCAGAGATGGGTTGTTTACCAGATGGAGTCCCCAGATGTGCTTTTGAATATGCCTCCAAAGGATGAATCTTTAATAGGAACACACCAACCTATCAAAAATAAAGTGGAAGACCTCTAAGGTCCCACCAGGTGTTCCAAAACTGTTAGTGCAAATTAACAAAGACCCGAAAATGACCTATGGATCTACTTTTCTAAGGAAATGTCATTTGGTGTGAATGCACAACATTAAATTTTCTCCAAGGTGTGGGACCTTGCAAATGAGAAAATTCTCCAGATAAAGTTGGTTCTTTCTCCTCTATTTAGGTGTATGCATGTAATTTTTCGAGGTTCTAGTTCAAAATTCCTACTCTAAAACTAGCAAGGAGACAAGGTTGAGAGAAACATGGAAATGGAAACAAAACTAAGCAAAATAGAGAGATGATACACCAAAAGAGTGTTTAACTCCTTTCTTTGCAAAAAATAGACACAGATCATGAAGGATGAGGCACTAAAACATGCACAAATTACCAAAATGCAATGAAGGATTAGAAGACAATAATAACTACATGAGAGGATTGAAAATTGATCACAAAACATGCATTATCATGCCCAGATTTGATACAATACATTGCAATAGAAAGAGGTAAAAATGTGTTATAATATCCATGGGAGGTCTGAAGCTCCTTCAAATCACTGCTCTAAGGAAGAAAGAAAGCTTGTAGAAGAAAGAACATCCAACAGTTTACAATGAGCCAAATTTGGCTTTTTAATGACAAAGAAGAAGAAGAGAAAGCAAAAAAACATGGGCAAAATAGTTTATGAGCTCAACCACCAATCAATTCCCTTCAATATCACTTTCAAAGTGATGGGTTTCATGGAAAACCCATACGCCAAATTATATTTCTCTGCAGATCCAAAAAATGACCCATACTTCATTAAATTTGGTGGTTGAATGTCATTTCTGTATTTTTGCATGTCCAGAGATGTTTTCTCATTTTTCTCCCATAAATATCCATCAAAATTCAAAATTTAACCCTCCATCATGAAGATAATTTCACCAGCTTTCCAATGACATAAAGAACGTGAAAAACTGTGCTTTGGATCAAACGATATGCCCCTCTAAAGATTTAGGGCAAAAATGGCGAAAACAGGGTCAAAATTAGGTCGGCGGGTCAAACTTTAAAAATTTTCCCTTTGGAAAATTTTCCCAAAAGCCTCTCGCACCCTGCTCCTTCGCTGCCATGTGTCAGCCCCTTATTCATCCACGGGCTCAAATTTCCTTTCTCCCCCGGCACCTCAGCCAACCCTTCTCCTTCTCCTCGGTAGGCCGCGGTGCTTTTTTCCTTTCGCCTTGTTTGCAATTTTGGCAAAAACCTAAAATTCCTCCATGGCCCCAACTTCTTCCACCACAAGGACATGTGTTGCTTCCACATTAGCCATGAAACTTTGTAAATTTCCTTCCCTTCTCCTCGGCAAGCTTTGTGGGCCGGTTTTTTCCCTTTCACCCTCTGCTAACTCTTTGGCAATTTCTTCAACTTCGCTCCGCCATCCCAACCCCCACCACCACATGGCACATTCTCATTGGCTGCGGGCCTATCTAGGGAAATTTTCCCGAAAAACTCTGTTGGGCCATAACTTGAAAAGTACAAGGAGTTAGGAGGAAAATTTTACCTTTCTAGAAAGGGGAAAAAAATCCTATCTGATGGAGCCATTTCCGAAACCCTTGAGTGCTTGAATTGTGTGAAAATTGAAGTTGAAGCACAAGGAAGGGAAGAATGAAGGAAAGTTAGCCAAAATAATAAGGGGGCTCATTTTGGATAACAAGAAGTTGGAATAATATCTTGTTGATATTTTTCATATCTGTTTGTATTTTTATTTTTGTTGTCATTTGATAAGTTGGATGAAGATAAATAGTTCAATCTCTCTTACTAAGGTGCAACTTTCTAAGTTGCATAGGATGACATTATTTATCTAAACAAATATAGTATAATAAAGGGATGTGTAACGAACATACAATTAAACTATAGAAATCGGGAAAGATAAAAAAGGGTATGATAAACCCTAACACTTAATCATGTAGAGGAAGACTCTTCCTCTCTCAAAAGAATGTAAAACAAAAGAAAGGTGTTTTTGATCGTTAATCATTTAGACTTCATTTTCTATGAAGTCTACTCTAGTTGAACCTGTGTGGTTGCTACACCTTCCTTGAATAGTTGAGTTACATTAAAGTTAACCTTGTGATCTTGGTTGTGTTGTTTTTGGATAACTGTTTGTTAAGTCCAAGTTAATGAACATAAAAAGAAATCATGAGTTAATGAAGTTATTTAATATTAATCAATCAAATATGGATGAAGAACTTAAGGAGTGTTGGATTTAGGGTTTTGCAAGGTTACTGTAATATGAATCTTAATCTAAAATTAATTAAGTGTTAATGACCTCCTAGAGGTATGTACATCGTGATGAAGCAGTTCTGTCGAATGTTGGCACATGCCAACTTCAGAATTGTACCTTTGAGAAAACTAAGGTCTAATCAAGGATACGGTGTTGTAGTTGACATGTTGCAACACCCTTCTACATTAGTTCATCTAGATCTACACACATTTGGACTTGAACTTAGTTTCTCTCTAGGTCAAGCTAGTAGTATGAATTGGAATAGGAAGTATCTTTCTATGACTCAGGGTACCTAGGCACATTCGATCGACTTAGGTCAGTTGAGTATGCCCATATACCCTAAGTCATCATGAGTGTCTCCCTATAACAAATTATGTCACTAACCTAGGTTAGGGTCAAACCTTGGGCAAGTGGACTGACAGAAGTTATTAAAGACCATTCTAGATAACAGAAGAGTGAGGTGAAGGACGTATTCCGATTTGATGAATATGCCATCTAGGAATAGTAACATGAACAATATGTTGGAAATCTTTTTCCAAAGTATCATAATTTGCTAGTTGCGTTGTCCTATGTCACCTAGTTTAAGGAACGTGATTTCATATGAATATTGGTAACAAATATTTAAATAGGTTCTTTAAATAGGTCACTCAGTACCCAAATTAGGGTAATAAAACCAAGTATACGTAGTATACATAAAAGTATTCAATACTTAAAGACAAACATTAGAGATCAGTTAGAGACCAATTCATACAATGAGAGATCGGTAATTCACCGAGTCATTTACATTGTATATGGTTATTGTTATGAGATTTATTTGCATGGAATGTGTGTTATAAATTATGTTTTATTTAGAACAAAGAACATTGTATAAAAAAATTACCTTGTTTCTAAAGTCTTAAAATGGGAATGTTACACATTACGAGTGAGATCGAAGGTAGAATCAAAAGAGAAAGATAGTCTGCATATTGCTTATACCAAAGGTCACATGGGTCAAGGGAAATGGTTCCGATAGAGTAAACTTCATGAGGTAAATAAGAGGGTGATTGTAGCCTTTGTATGGTGACAAATATTTTAGAGTTAGCGGGTGAAGTAGGTATCTGAGAAGCCAAGTAGGCCATGGTATCCATAAATTTATTGGTAGAACATGGGGTGGTTTGAAGTGTATAACGGTCAAAGGTGGTTAAAATAATGTCTATGTGTTCCTTATACTTTTAAGGATCTCATTACGACAATCGGTATATACCATTAACTTGGTTTATGACCAATGGATAATCACCAAAGATATTGATTATCTTAACATCTAAGGCATATGCCCCACCCCAGCCCCACCCCCACACCGACACTTGGAGCCATCAAAGAAGATTTTCATTTGGTAAGCGGGTTCGTCTAGGAAAAGAGTAGCTATAGAATCATCCGAGAAGTTGAAGTTAGATGGTTGATCCCTAGAAATAGGTGCGTTGTCCATTTGGTCAGCAAGTTCTTAGCTCTTAATGGCTTTCGATGAATGAATTTGAGGTCGAGTTCGGAAAGAAGCATAAGCCAAATTGGGGCATACATATAGTGTAATGGGTCAGTTTAGTAATGAAAAAGGTTTTGTGATTAAGTAGGTAATGGTGGAGTTTGGTGGCACTTTGAAAAACTAAGGCTAAGTAGATTATTTTGGCGTGGGTATATCTAGTTTCATAGTCAAGAAGGGTGCAGCTTATGTAATAAACCACTTGCTCTCGGTGCTTCTCGTTGAGATGCATGAGCATGGCACCTAAAGAATGGTCAGTGGAAGAAATATATAGGTAAAAGCGTTGGTCATCCTTACAAGGAATGAGCATTGGTGGTTGAAGGAGGTATTGTTTTAATGCCTCAAAGGCTTTATGGCATTCATCATCCCATTTGAATGAAACATATTTCTTGAGAAGATGATGAAATGGTTGATAGCGGTCGGAAAGCTATGAGATAAAATGACGAATAGATTACAACTTTTCTTATAGGCTTCAAAGTTGACGGAGATTAATGGGTGGAGGAATTTCTAGAATGGGCTTGACTTTAGTAGGATCGACATCTATGCCACGCAAAGAAATGATGAAACCCAGGATTTTTCTAGAAAGTACCGTAAAGACACACTTCTTTAGTTGAAGACACACATAATACTTGATGAGACAGTCAAATATGACTTTAAGGACCCGCAGTGTTTGGTTTGATGTTTAGATTTGGCGAACATCATCTACGTAATCTTCTAATATGCGATGCATGATTTCATGGAGTATGTAAGTCATGGCACGTTGATATGTAGCACCGGTGTTTTTGAGTCCAAAAGCATGACTCGATAGCGAAATTCCCTAAGGGTGATGAATGTAGTCTTATGTTGATCCTCCTGGACCTAGTAATATTTGATTGTAGCCCAAGAAACCATCCATGAGTGATATCATTTCATGGCCGGTGATGACATCAACTCTTTGATCAATGCCCGACATGGGGAAGTCATCTTTGGGACAAGCAAGGTTGAGGTCATGGAAGTCCATGTAAATACAGAGTCCCCTATCTCCTTTGTGACAGAACGATGTTATAAATCTATTGGGGATATTCAATCGGTAGAATGAAGGAAACTGAGAGAAGGCACTGAATCTCTTCTTTGACTAGAAGAGAAAGGTGAGGATACATTTTCCACAAATTTTGTTTGATGGGTTTGGAATTAGGGATAGTTACAATATTTTGGACCATGATTTTTGGGTCAATACCAGGCATATTAGCATAAGACCATGAAAACACATTGCTATGGTCCCAAAGGAAGGAGGTGAAGGCTTCCTATTCAGTAGCGTCTAAGGATTGGTTGATCTTTAGAATATGTGGGTTGTTCTAAGTGTTAATGTTGATTTTGATGGTTGATTCATTTAACATGGTTTTCATCTCAGAAGGTAAAGACTGATTAATATAAGAATCTTCCACACCAAGGTAAGTGAGGATGGATTCATCATCCTAACATTAAAAGACATTAATATAAGGTGTATCATCATCGATCATGTCAGGATATACGAATGGGAGAGAAGATGGAGCTTCTCCATCATGTTGATAGGTCAGTGGTCCTAGGGAAATGTTGTTTACAAAAAAAAAAAAAAATTAGGAGGATTAGATTCAATATCTATGGACTCGTGGGTGAAGATGGTAATGTGGGTGAATAAGGTGGTGAATTTTTCCATCTCGAATGAGGTTGACATGAACCTTATTGGAAGGTGGTGTGTCAAAAAAATTCCACAATGGTTATTGTGTTTACGAGAGGTATAATAAATGGTTGTATGACGGCCCTATTCATAAAATCCAAAGCTAAATCCTTTCCACATGCACCGGTGGAGGAAAGTGTGAGTGAAGCGGTGGTTAGTGAGGGAGTGTAGGTTGGATGAAAATGGTTGTGTTTGGGATGGAGGTTTGGGTTTATAGGTGGCCATATCAAGTCCCCCATATGTTAGATTAGTGCGAAGGTGGGGAGGGCCATAAGGAAAAACATCGCCAATGCGGATGTCATAATTGGGGTGTTGACATAGGTTCCCATACTCTTGCGGGGTGAATGAGGTGTTAATATTGTATAGGCGGTATTCCCCTAGAATGAGGTGTTGAAAAACACCTTTTAAGGGACTAGTATTTTTATGTGGGTAGCAAGGATAGATGGTTCGCTAGATGATGGGTAAATAGGTAGGTCAAGAGTAGAGGCTTTGTAGTAGTAGTGGGGATAGCAAGGTTAGATGCAGAAGAGGTAGTGGTAGTTTTGGTGGATGGACTTGTAGGCAAAGGTGAAGTAGGAATAGTGGCAGATGCCTTGACTAGTACAAGCACATCATTAGGCCGATATAGCATGTTACAAGTATTGAAAGGTGATGGGTCAAGTAGGGATGGTGTAATTATGTCCTCGTGTTCAAATTTGAGGTAGCAGTGTAAAGTCAAAGGGACACAACCCATGGCATGGATCCAAGGTCAGCCGAGTAACAAGTTATATTGGAACTCCCCTTCTAGGACATACAAAATTTTGAGTACGGTGTGGGGATCTAAGTATACATGGAGAATAATAGTACCTAGGGTAGAGGTCATGGTGTCATTGAAGGAGTGTAACATAATTGGGTTACCATGCATGCAATTGGTAGGTATTTACATTTGGTTGTATGCATGGGAGGATATGATGTTAATACTAGCACCACCATCGATCATAACGCGTCGTATGTGTATATTATTGATAAATACGGAGATGAAAAGATCAGGGCCGGGGTCATCGGGATGGAAGGGAGTGATCTCTTCATCCGAAAAGCCGAGGTCGGCCACTTAGAAAGTAGGTGGAGGCGTAAAGGAAGGTGATGACCTAGTGAGAGACACTACGTGGTGGGGAGTAATGATGGAGGTTATGGGCGGGGTCATTTGGTAATACTTTAATAGATTGAAGGACCTCCATGAGGGCTTGATGATGTGACTCGAGGTTTGGATGAGGTCATATAAAGACATTTTGAGGGGGATTGGTGTAGTTGTTTTAGCATTGTGCAATGCATGACCCCATCAGAAATAGGATATGTAGGACCTTGAATAGTGACTTTGGGTATGGGTGCAGATGGTATGTTGGGTACAGGGTTGGTTGATGGGCCAGTTGCCTTTTCCTTGCCTTTGTCTTTCTGGGCACGGGTGGTAATGTGAACCATGTTAATTTGAGGGGAGGTGGATGAAGAAGGTGTGTCATGGAAGGTATAGCGACATGAGGGATAAAACCCTAGTGGTGGATACGACCCTTGTGAAATGAGTAGGGCGCATTGGCATTTGGGTGGTGGTTTGGCCAACTCTCTTATACAGATCATGTTAATCTTGAATGTCAGGGATTGATTAAAGAGTTATGGGGGTGTAGATTTTGGTCACTGAGGAGGTAATGGGAGAAGATCTATGGAAATTGGTGAAGGTGAAATGGGTTCCTCATCAAGAAGATCATCATCATCAAAATTTCCTTTGGAAAGACACAATTGGACAAGAGAAGTTTTAAAATCCTTATATTTCTCTACATCGTGGCACAGTAGACGATGGTAGGCACAGATTTCAGTGTCATCAAACCCTTTTGGTTTGGGTTTGAGCGGGTCATAAGGTCTAAGAGGTGGTAATATGATGACATAATTTTCAAGGAGATTGGTTAAGATTTTTGCGTAGGATCCTGCTAGTGGATCATAATGGGAGGTGAATGTAGGTTTGGGTATAGATGTGGCTAATTATGGAGGAAGGGGCTTTATAAGAGGGGGAATGGATTGGTCCACTAGTTTGGTGTGTGGAGTGGTGTTAGGTCTTGATTGCATCTGCTTGGGTATGGGCATGGTAGAAGACCTGGCAATAGAAGGTTTGGTTGGTTTAACTACCTTATTGAAGGGTAGCAGATTCTTAGCTTTAGGTTACACCTTTTTGGGAAAAGGTGACATGGGTGTACAAGATGTGGAGGGAAAATTAGATGGTGGAAGAGGACGGGTGACCCACGGGGTAACCGAGGTGCTGTGAAGTGGTTGGTAGAGGTTGGGTAGAAGGTGTGAGTGAAAGAGAAGAAAGTGTCATGGGTAGTGAAGAAGTTATGGATGGTAGTGGAGGTATGGGTGGTAAGAAGGTTACAGGTGAGGGTAGAAGTTGTGTGGATCGCTTGGGTATATTAGAGGTCCATGATGTGGAGATGGGCTGTTGCGCTCTTGGTTTTTGGTGGAAGATGATTTCTTTTCCAAGGTCGAGGGTGAGGCCCTAGGATGGAAAGAAGAGGAAAAGGTGATAACATCATGGTAGGAAAGGTTGGTGTATGAGGCATAGGAGGTTGGGTCTTTTTTGGGGGCCGGGATAAGTTTAGTGTTAGTTTTGGAAGATGTGGCTAAATATAATTTGATGGGTGGGTAAGTAAGCCTTTCGTGTCAATTATGACCCCTAAGGTAGTAATAGGTTTAGGTAAGGGAGATGATATAGGTGTGGGTAGGTGTTTGGGTGTAGATGTATGTTGGGTTATGGGAAGAGGTGTGAGTTGGGCCATGGGTGGTGACATGGAAGGTGTTGCAATAGTCATGGTTGTGTTTGTTTTGGTTTCTCATAACACTTTTCGATAGGTAGTGGAGGTGTCGGCAAGTGATAGTTACATTTGGGTTGAACCATGTAGTAGAACATGTCCCCAAAGTAAGGCTCTATTAATATAATCTAGGTGGTCATCCAAGCATGAAAATGGTACTATCGTAAGTGAGGCCAATGTGGATTGCGTATCAATCCCGTAAAATGTGTTTGAGATACGGTGGAAATGGATGGCCTTAGACTTGGTGGGTAAGAGAGTCGAAAGAAAATCAACTAGATCTTGAAGGTCCGATGGCGAATGGTCATCTAAAGGTAACGGTATTTCTATAGGATCCTCCATGGGTAGAGGAGAGGATGGGCTAGATGAGGTGGACTCTCTTTGTGATGGTGTAGGTTATGGACATGTACCTCCCATGAGTAGGAGAGGTACCACCTTGATGTTGCTCAAAAATTTGAGGTGTCAAAGGTGGCATGCTAATTATTGGCTCTTCCATGGATGAAGGAGAGAATGAAGGGGGTTCCTCTCGTAGGTGGAGGATTACATGAAATAGGTTCAGTGCATGTAAGGGATCTCGGACTAAGATTTCTTCTATCTAATAAACATGAGGCAATTGGGAAACAAATGGTATGTCATCAAAAATAGCGTGGACCTCGCGAACATTGCTATCATTATATGAAGTGTCAAAAATTGGTTGGAAGAAGGGGCATGATTAGGAAATGGCTTTGAAGATGTAACACCCTTAACTCGTTGTTATTTTCCTCCTTTGAATTCAAGTGTTTATATGTGATTTTCCTTATATGGATATGTTCTTTTGATTATGGGAAATCATGCTTGATATGGTTAAAGTCTTTCTACTCTTAAAGAACTTAGATAGAACTAGAATGTTTCCTGGATTCATTTTTAATCTCTCATAGATGAGTGCAATATGATTTCAGAAAAATTGTAACTTATTTATTTTTATAACTCATGCTTGGTTCAATTACAGTGATCTAAGGAATGTTTTAAATCTATTCACGATGAACAATCGATAAATTGGCATTCCATGAATTATTAAGTTTTGGACTGAACTTAGAAGATATAAGTTCTTTAATTCTCCTCAATGAAAATATTTCCATTATGTGGAAATTTTCATTGGATTTCTGGGAGTCGACCCCGGTAGGTCATTACATACGTAATCGGGTTTTCACCATTTATGGTATTGGAGAGAAGGGACTGTTATCCAAAATTCACCCCAGGGGTAATTTTGATAACATGCATTAAATTCTTTGGTCCCAAGCAGATAGATTGATTCAAGGCAAAAAATCATTTTTCTAGGGTCCCCTTGGATTTTTTCTAACTCTCCTGTCCAAGAAGAAAGGAGCAAGTTCTAAAAAAGGGTGAAAAAGTTACAAAAACAAGCTTGGGCCAAAAAAATAAAAATCACAAATATCGGCTAAGTCCTAGTCCAGGTGGCCCTTGGGACAGTTGGGATGTCGGGGCGTGAATCGGCCGAAAAGCCTCTAGGCGGTCTGCGCAGCACTGGGACAGTTGGGACATCGGGACGCGCGGGACGTGGAAAGCTGATTCGGCCGAAGGAGAAAAAATTAACTAACTGCTGTGCAGAATAGGCTAGGACATCTGGGCCGCGAGGATGTGAGGATGTGAACCGCCCGGATCGGCCGAAACAGAGAACTTTCTCACTGGGACAGTTGGGACATTGGGACACGTGGGACGCAGAGATCCGAAGGAGCTAAGAGCCAATCAAATCACGCCACGTGTCTTTTCCTCAAAGAGGGATAGAGAAGCCCAAATCGGGTGGATTGAAGGAATTTGTCCCGAGGCATAGTTTGAGACAACCGGGCTAAAGGGACGTGAGGGACGCGAAAAACCGGCAGGCCCACAGATGAATCAAGAAACGCCACGTGTCACAAGGGAAAACGTCCAAAATTTCAAAGGGAAAGGTTTGAAGCGTTGACCTGAGCTCATAAAAAGAGAACACGTGTCCTAAGGAGAAAGGGAGTCCAGAGCTCGGGGAGGAATTAGAGAATTTGGCAAAAATTTTGGCCAAAAACTAAAAGGTAAGGGATGACCCCGCGCCCCTGTCCTCCAACTAGATCATGCCATGTGTCCCAAGTGGTGGGGACGTGGGGAAAAAATGAAATTTTTCCAAAAGTTACAAAAAGTCAAAACTTTCAAGGAAAACCCACGGTTAAGGGAAGGAGAGAGAATTGCTCATCCAATCAGCACCCGACACGTGTCATCTAGGTGGTGGAGCGCAGGAAAAATTTCAAAACCCATTTTTACCTGTTTTGTGCCCTAAATCTTCAGATCGCCATATCTTTCGATCCAGAGCTCAGATTTGCACATTCTTTATATCATTGGAAAGCTTATAAAATTATCTACATGATTCTAGGGTCAATTTTGAATTTTGGTTTATTCTAGAGAGAGAAAGTTAAGAAACGGCTCGACATGTGTCCATGGCCGAAATGACATTTCAAATGACCAAATTTAATGCGAGAATGGGTCGTATGCTCCTCCAATTCACCAAAAATGATAGGGTATGGGTTTGTAAGGTCCCCCATGCTATTTTAATGCATTTGAAATCAATGAGGAATGGGCTCCCATGTTTTGTATGTTTTCTCTCTCCTGGGCTCGACCCATGTAATGTAAAAGCCAGATTTGGCTCATTTCAAAAGGGGGAACACTTTTTGGCATAGCAGACTTCTTCTTTCACCTCCAACAAGTGATTGTGGCAAGAATCAGACCTCTTCAAAGATTGTAACAGTTTTTCTACCTCTCTGAGGTTCTAATGCAATGGTTTTGACATTAGAAATGATAATGCAAGCTTTGTGAATGAGTTTGATCCTTTGTTTGTATTATATGCTTCATTTCAGACCCTAAATTATATCTTATCAAAGCATGTGTATGTTTTATGCTGCAATCTACGGTTTGTGTCTATTTGCATGAGAAAATATTCACCACTCCTTTTGGTGCATCACCATCTTTAGTTAGTTTCAATTTTTGCATTTCTATCTCTCGTCCCCTTGCAATTTAGAGTAGGATTAGGATCTAAACCTCTGTAGTTGTGCAAATATAGATCTAAATCGAGGAGTTTGAGGAACCACCTCTAACTCCGGGAGATTCTCTCTCTCGTTTCACAAGTCCCACACTTGGAGAGAGGTTTCCATGTTGTGTAATCACCTTTGGATGCCTCGAAACATCAACCTAGAAGCCCGATGTGCGTCGTGGGTGCTTTGTGATTTTGCACTAACAGTTTTGGCATGCCTAGTGGGACACTAGAGGTCTCATTTTTATTGCAGCAAAGTTGATGTGCATCTCTCTTGTGATTTTCTTTCTTGAAAGAGCTATTATTTGCATATCTAGCGACTCCAAGGGGAAGAATCAACTGGTTTCAAAGAGGCAGCCTCGAAAACTCATGAGAAGAATCACCACAAGGTCAAGAGTTGGAGAAGAAGAAGTGTTGTTTGAATACCTGCAATTATCTCCAAGAAGAAGGCAAAGAGGAAGAAGGATTCAAAGGTCTCCATCTCCACCAAATAGAACTCTCTCAACTCCTCCACCTGGTAGGCCTTTCATTCAATCAACAAGGGTTTTAAGACCAATTAGAATGGCACAAAACAACCCCTACGTCAACTTCATAGGTAGCAGCCCACTTTCTCTCAATGCACAACATCCAATTCCTATTGTAGCCTTGAAGAACATTCCGTACTTCACTGGAGAAAATCATACTACTCCAGGTGATCATGTTAAAGATATTGCTAACCTTTGTGTAATCCATGAAATCAATGAAATGCAAGTGGCTGTCAAGTTACTGGCATCTTCATTCAAGGGTAAAGCATTGCAATGGTTTAGGAGCCTTGGAGTTGGTTCTATCACAAATTGGAATCAGCTGTGTATAGCACTTCATGAGCAATTTGGAGAAAAGGGAGACAACTTGTCTCTTTTGGAGCAGCTGACAACCATCAAGAGAGCTCCCAATGAGCAGCTGACCGATTTCAACTTCAGATTTCAAAAGAATTGGGAGAGAATTCCAGTGGCAGTTAGGCCAACAGCAGAAGGTGCTTTTCTCTACTATCTCAAAGCTCTAAATTCTCATATTTATATGTTGATTCAGTCCATGGGAGGTATAACTATCCCTATGGCTTATAAAGATTGCCATTAGGGCTGAAAATTGTTTGATCCAAGCCGGCAAACTTGCCCTAGACCTCCCATGCCATCCTGTTTCCAAGTTTAGAGAGCCCAAACACCAATCAAGCACCTAATTTGGCTCCTTCTCCCACTCCTAGAAATCAGAGTTCAAATGAAGCTTCCACTTCATCTCCAAGTTCCCCAAATGAGCTTCAAGAAGTCATGAAGCAATTGCAAAACCTAGGCAATGAGCTAGTTACTCTCAAGAGGCAACAAGCCCAAGGTTTTAGACCTTCTTATCAACCCCAAGCTCAGCCTAATAGGCAGCCATACCAACCACAAAGGCCTCCTAATCCAGCTGCAAATATAAATCAAACAAGGCTTCCTACCAATAGACGATTTCAGCCCTATAATCCAAAAGCCATATCTGCTTCTAAGGCATTAGTGCCAACACAAAACAACATTGCTCAGGAGTATGATTGGTGTTTTCCATGCAATGAGCCTCATAACCAATCCATGTGCTTCAATGGTGCTTTGAATCAAGCATTAATGGTGACAACTACTGGTGTGGAGGGTGAGGGCAGTCAAGGAAACAACCAACAACAAGAAACATTCCAACAGCAATCAGCCCCAAATGACACCACATTGGTAAATTGGCAAGCAGAGGATTTTTGTGGCATGAACCAGGTAGTTTCTCAAGGTGTTGCAGCCAACACAAGGTCAAAAAGAAGGAATTTGGGTGAAGAACAGCCATTAGCCCCAACCAATCCACGACCTTCTATGGTTCCACAAGTGGTTGGCAAACAGAATCCAATTTCAAATGCACAAGGGCAGCCAAGGACAGCCCCTAGGCCAACTCAAATGCCAGCTGTTGCTGCCCACATGCAAGGAGTGAATGTGCAAACCAAGGGACAACAAAGAGATCCTTCATCACCATTTAGTATCATTGATCAGATGAAGAAGACAAATGTCAATATATCAATGTGGGAATCCCTATCTATCCCAGGCCAAAGAGATCTGCTGCAAGCTGCCATGAAGGACTGGCCAACTTCGAATCAGCAAGTTCAGATGCAAGACAAAGTGCTTACAAATGCTGCCCAGCCTGAGGGAAATCATGGAGGACAGCAAGGTAAAATGTTGAAGCCCCCTCCTTTCTATGTTTCATTGATCATTGGAAATCAGCTAGTGCACAATTGCATGATAGACTCGAGGCAAGTAGCTCGGTAATGCCTAAATAGATAGCTGATCAACTAGGGCTCCAGTATGAAACAACATCTAAAGGGGTAGTGCAGCTAGATGGGACAGTATTAGCAATGGTTGGAGTGATTAGGAACTTGAGTCTTACCTTGCATGCATGTCTAAACGTTGTTGTTTTACAAGATGTATCAGTCATAGACCGTCCACCACTCTTTGCCCTATGCTTGTCAAGGGACTTCACAGCCAAGATTGGGGGATATTTGTCTGCTGATTGGTCACACATGCTGTTTAGAATGAGGTATGGAACCAAAGCCACAATCAGGTCTGAACCTATTGCAAACTTCCATATTGAGCCTTACACTCCAAGTCAAATTAATGCCAATTGCTCAGCATTTGATCAAGAAGATCACCCAAGCACTGATGAAGCTGACACTAAGGTTGGAAGCATCCCGGATCTAACTCTTGATGAATGGGCAAACAAGATACATGCATTTGATCCTTATCAAGAAGTGGAAGAATCTGAGCTAGGGGTCTATTGCATACACGAAGAAAATCAGCCTATTCCTAGCATCACCAAGCCAAACCACAAAGATGACAATGAGGTATGGCAGCTGTTTTTTGATGGATCAAGGAGAAGACAAGGTGTAGGAGATGGAGCTATGCTTGTTTCACCTCAAGGAGTAAAGTACTATTCAACTTTTAGATTTTAGTTTGCATGCTCCAATAACACTGTTGAATATGAAGCCTTGGTGCAAGAGATGCATTGGGCAATAAAGAAGAAAATAAAGAACTTGCAAGTCTTTGGGGATAGTGAATTGATTGTAAATCAGTCGGGACAAACATGCTGCCAAGAATGATCTACTCAAATGCTACAAGAACAGGGTGTGGGACCTCGTGGAAGATTTTGAGGGTTTTGGCATCAAATCCATTCCTAGGAAGAGAATCAAGCCGACAGCTTGTAGTAGTAGGGGCAGCCTTTGACATTGTGGAAAGCATTCAACAAGACAAGGTACAACCAAACATCCACGTGATTGTGAGGCCTTCAGTGCCAGATAACAATGTTAGTTGGCAAGTGTTTGAGAATGACTAGCAAATCATCCATTTCTTGCGAAGAAGAAGTTGAGTTCTCACCAAGAATCAAGAAAGATTGGAACAGCAAAGATGGTGACCAAGTAGTACAGCTGATAACTAACAAGCTACCCAAGGACTTATCACTTTGGAGTCCATTTTTAACCCCAATGATCAGTTTAGAAAGGAAAAAGCAAACATTCAAGTCAAGAGAGAGGATTCAGTATCCATCTTGGTAGAAGAGAACAAACCATTGCAAATTGGAAGGATGACAACTGAACAAGAAAAGTATGAGTTCATATAGCTGTGTCAAGAGTTCCTTGACGTGTTTGCTTGGAGCTATGAAGACTTGAAAGGTTTCAATCCCAACTTAGCTCAGCATACCATCGAATTGGATCCAAATACTAAGCCTGTCAAAGTAGAAACAAAGACCAGCCAATCCACACATGGAGCCTCTCATGAGGAAAGAATTGGACAAGTTGATTGAGTCAAGGATCATATTCCCAATCAAGCATTCTAGTTGGGTTGCCAACTTAGTTCCAGTTAGAAAGAAGAGTGGAGAGATCAGATTGTGTGTTGACTTCATAGACTTTAATAGAGCCTCTCTCAAGGACCATTACCCACTCCCTTCCATGGAGAAAATCTGCAAGTCAGTTGTGGCTGGCTCCGAGAGGTTTTCACTACTTGATGGCTACTCAGGCTACAATCAAATTATGGTGAAGGAAGAGGACCAGTTCAAGACAGCCTTCACAACCAAATGGGGAACTTTTGCATACAGGAAAATGCCATTTGGGCTGTCCAACGCTGGTGCTACCTTCCAAAGGGCAATGGACATGGCATTCAAAGGTTTGATTAACAATGTGGTGCTGATTTACCTTGATGATATCACTGTTTTTCCAAAATGTAGCAGACCACCTCTCTCATTTGAGGCAAGTCTTCACAAGGTGCAGGAGATTTGGAGTGTCTTTGAATCCTAAGAAGTGCATCTTTCTTGCACATGAAGGAAAGCTCCTTGGCCATATTGTCTCCAAAGAAGGATTAGCAATTGATCCAGAGAGGGTTGAAGCCATAAGAGTACTACCATTGCCAAGCCACAAGAAGGCCCTTCAGAGTTTCTTGGGAAGGATAAACTTTGTTCAGAGGTTTGTCCCACATTTTGCATCCCTTGTCAAGCCCATCACCAAAATGTTAAAGAAGAGCATGGCTTTCAAGTGGACAAAAGAAGGCAAGGAGAGTTTTGAAGCAATCAAAGAAGCCATCTCCCAAGCACCAACTCTCATCAACCCGGACTTCTCCAAGGATTTCATCCTCTATGCATTTGGAGGTAATGACACTATTTCTGCCATTTTGGTACAGCAGAACAAGGATAATGATGAGCAGCCAATTACCTTCTTCAGCCGGAGCCTAGATGACTATGAGGTGAGGTACTCTTTTATTGAGAAGCATGTACTTGTAGTAATCAGAAGCTTGAAGAAATTCAAGCATTTAATCTCAAGCAACAAGGTCCATTCTTGCTGGTCTCACATCTTGGGGTCAAGGACTTCCTCCTCAACAAAGACTTGAATGAGAAAAGGGCAGGTTGGATCACCCGTGTCATGGAGTATGACATTGAGATCAGGATCACCAAGCTGGTAAGAGGGAAAGGATTGTGTGAGCAGCTGGTTTTGGGGAAGCAAAAAGAAGTATGCAATGAAGAAGAGGCTGTTTTGACAGTCCAGGACAGCCATGAGCCAAGTGGCAATCAAGAAGAAGACAATGCTGCCCCCACTCCTTGCTGGACCCAAGGTATTATACACTTCCTAGGCATAGGCCTATGCCCTCCGGAGATGAACAAGACCCAAAGGAGACACTTCAGATTGCAGGTGTCCCGTATGCCATTGTTGATGGAGTTTTGTTCAAGAAAGATGTGAATGGAGTGCTGCTGAGATGCATTAGCACAAATCAGATTCAAAGGGTGTTGGAAGAGTTCTATGGTGGACCAGCTGGTGGCCATTTTTCACCAAGAGTGATAGCTCTAAAAATCATGAAGGCTGGTTATTATTGGCCCAAAATATTCAGTGATTGCTATGCATGGATCAAGAGGTGTAAGAATTGTGCATTCTTCACAGGAAAAGAGAGACTTGCTGCCCTTCCATTACATCCAATCTCAGTTGACTAGCCATTCATGCAATGGGGTTTGGACTTCATTAGAGTCATTAATCCCAATTCAAGCCAAGGGCACAAATGGATTTTGACAGCCACGGACTACTTCACCAGATGGACAGAAGCAGTAGCACTCAAAGAGGCAAATGAGTCTAGCATCTTAGACTTTTATGAGGGGATAACAACCAGATTTGGTGTACCTGCTACAATAATCTCTGATAATGCATTGACATTCATTGGATCTAAGGTGACTGAGTGGGCTGTCAAGAACGGTATTTACCTAAGCACTTCATCAAACTATTACCCTCAAGGTAATGGCCAGGCTGAGTCTACAAACAAGAACTTGTTGAGGATCATTAGGAGGACTCTTGACGAGAATCAGAGGTCTTGGCATACTAAACTAAAATCAGCCTTATGGGCTGATAGGATAACTCCCAAAAGATCCATAGGTAACTCTCCATTCAAACTTGTCTATGGAAGAGAGGCAATCTTGCCCATGTCACTTGAGTTGCCAACATTGGAACTCATGAAGCAGCTGGAGTTGCTAGAGTTTGAGCCCATGGAGGTGAGGTATGCAGAGTTGATGGAGCTGCAAGAGATCAGAAATCAGGCATCCCAAGCAATGGAAAAGGATCAAGCTTTGATTAAGAAGACCTTTGATAGAAAGGCCAAGGATAGATCTTTTCAGGTTGGAGATCTAGTGTTGAAATGGGATGTGGATAGAGCAAAACCGGGAAGGCATTCAAAATTTGATGCCATTTGGAGTGGCCCATACATGGTCACGAAGTGCAAGAAACAAAATGCTTTCTAATTAGCCTCCTTGAATGGTCAAGAACCGCAGATTCCAATCAATGGAATCTATCTCAAGCGTTGCTTCTAGAGGGAAATTCACTACTTTGTAAATATTAGATTAGATTTTCATTCCTCCAAGTGCTTGTGCACATTGTTTTGTTGTAGGTTAGTTTTGTTTTCCCTAAGTGCTTTAGCACAACTTGCTGTCCATGGAGATGTTTTAGAGTCCTTGCTTCCATCAGGAGATATTCCATCTTCCTTCTTGCACATTCTGAGTTAGTTAGGGGTTCTAAACAGAATATTTGATGACTCCATGCCCAATGGACTGCTTCAGGCTACTGGTCTTTTCATCTAGCAGGTAGATGACCCCCATTGAGTCGCCAAATTATTATCCAAAATTCACCCCCAAGGGTAATTTTGATAACATGCATTAAATTCTTCTATCCCAGGCAGATAGATTGATTTAAGGCAAAAATCATGTTTCTAGGGTCCCCTCAGATTTTTTCTAACTCTCTGTCCAAGAAGAAAGGAGCAAGTTCTTAAAAAGGGTGAAAAAGTTGCAAAAACAAGCTTAGGCCAAAAAAAAAAAAATCACGAAAATCGGCTAAGTCCTAGTCCAGGCGGTCCTTGGGACAGTTGGGATGTCGAGGCGTGAATTGGCCGAAAAGCCTCCAGGTGGTCTACGCAAAGACCGAGACGGTTGGGACATCGAGACGCGCGGGACGCAGTAGAAAGCCAATTCGGCCGAAGGAGAAAAAATTAACTAATCTTCTTGCCATGCGTAAGTAATGTGCCGACATCGGGCCATGAGGACGCGAGGGACGAAACCACCCGGATCGGCCGAAACAGAGAACTTTCGCACTGGGACAGTTGGGACATACGGACGCGTGGGACGTGGAGAGCCGAAGGAGCCGAGAGCCAATCAAATCACGCCACGTGTCTTCACCTCAAAGAGGGACAGAGAAGCTCGAATCGGGTAGATCGGAGGAATTTTTCCCAGACAGTTCGGGACAACCGGGCCAAAGGGACGCGAGGGATGTGAAAAGCCGGCAGGCCCACGGACGAATTAGGAAATGCCACGTGTCACAAGGGAAAACGTCCAAAATTTCAAAGGGCAAGGTTTGAAGCGTTGGCCCAAGCCAATAAAAAGAGGACACGTGTCCTAAGGAGAAGGGGAGTGTGGAGCTCAGGAGGAATTAGAGAATTTGGCAAAATTTTTGGCCAAAAACTAAAAGGTAAAGGATGACCCCGCGCCCCTATCCTCCAACCAGATCATGCCATGTGTCCCAAGTGGCGGGGACGCGGGGAAAAAATGAAATTTTTCCAAAAGTTACAAAAAGTCAAAACTTTCAAGGAAAACCCATGGGTAAGGGAAGGAGAGAGAATTTCTCATCCAATCAGTGCCCAACACGTGTCGTCCAGGTGGCGGAGCGCGGGAAAAAATTTCAAAACCCATTTTTGCTGTTTTGTGCCCTAAATCTTCAGATCGCCATATCTTTCGATCCAGAGCTCGGATTTGCACGTTCTTTATATCATTGGAAAGCTTATAAAATTATCTACATGATTCTAGGGTCAATTTTGAATTTTGGTTTAGTATGGAGAGAGAAACTTAAGAAACGGCTCTGACACGTGTCCATGGCCAGAAATGACATTTCAGTGACTAAATTTAATGCAGAATGGGTCGCATTCTCCTCCAATTTGGTCAAAAATGACAGGGTATGGGTTTGTAAGGTCCCCCATGCTGTTTTAATGCATTTTCAGTCAATGAGGAATGGGCTCCCATGTTTTGTACATTTTCTCTCTCCTAGGCTCGACCCATGCAATGTAAAAGCCAGATTTGGCTCATTTCAAAAGGGGGAACACTTTTTGGCATAGCAGACTTCTTCTTTCACCTCCAGCAAGTGATTGTTGCAAGAATCAGACCTCTTCAAAGATGTAATGTTTTCTACCTCTCTCGAGGTTCTAATGCGATGGTTTTGACATTGGAAATGATAATGCAAGCTTTGCGAATGAGTTTGATCCTTTGTTTGTATTATTTGCTTCATTTGACCCTAAATTATATCTTATCAGCCTATGTATGTTTTATGCTGCAATCTCTGGTTTGTGTCTATTTGCATGAAAAAATATTCACCACTCCTTTTGGTGCATCACCATCTTTAGTTAGTTTCAATTTTTGTATTTCTATCTCTGTCCCTTAAAATTTAGAGTAGGATTAGGATCTCGAACCTCTATAGTTGTGAAAATAGATCTAAATCGAGGAGTTTGAGGAACTAGCCTCTAATCTAGAGATTCCTCTCTCAGTTTCATAAGTCCCACACTTGGAGAGAGGTTTCCATGTTGTGCAATCACACTAGATGCTCCAAACATCAACCTAGAAGCCCGATGTGTTTCAGGGTGCTATGATTTTGTACTAACATGACCCTAAGCCGTAAGATATATAGGTATTCCTATCTAAGCTATGGTACTTGATACAATTTCTGAACCTAACCTAGCTCGGTGCAAACAAAATCTAGAAAGGTTGCTAGATAATAATCTAACCTAGAACCTAATACTACAAGGTTATGGGTGATCTAACCTAGTTCCTAAACTATGTATTTTTGATATACACCTAAGGGTTTATCTAACCTAATTGCTAAGGACATATACTAAGGTTAGTGGTTAGTGTTATATCCTAAGGTATAAATTTTAAATTACCTAAGATCTAACCTAAGCCATTAATCTACCCTAAGTTAGTGGTTATGAATTGGAACCTAAAGGGGGTCACATACATATTGGTGATGGTTTCTATGGCATTAATGTTAAGTGATAAGGTTGTAAGGCATATGGACTACCAGCTTTGGCAAGGATTAGTTGGTTGGCGAAGCCTAGGTGGCAGCATCACTAAAGTTTGAAATGTTTGTTAAATTTGATTTGGCACTCGCCAAATTTGGTGGTCGGTGGCAAGGAGGACTGAGCAGAAACTTGGAGTTAATGGAATTAAATGCATTTGGGTTTCAAGCCCAAACCACCTTGGTAGGCATGCCAGGATTTTGGATGAGTTGTTTCATTTTGCATGTGCTCCGCATTTTTCACTCTTCATGCGATCTGGTTTTTCGAACCAGCAGTTCAAGCTTCATTGCATGGCTATTTTTGAGGTTTCGGATCTATTTTCATTTTGTGGAATGTATATAAAACACTAGGGAAGAAGTTTTTGGTTGTTTGACCTTTCGTGGAGAAGAGGAGAAGAAAGGAGCTCGATCAGAGGTCTTCTTTGATTTCACAGCAGCACTATCAGGCATGATAGGCTCTAACTATTAAAATCTCTTGCATCCTCTAAATGTTTTCATTAAAAAAATTGCTCTGTTGTGTTTGTGCATTTCATGCTTATCTAGTTATTTAATTTGTTGGGTTTTGTAAAATCTTGTATTCTGGGTTCGAAACCGTGAAGTAAGTAATTTTGTTGGAAGCTTTTGTGTATTGTCTTTATTAAAAATAACTTGGCAAGCTCGAGCAAGCTGGTAACTCTATTAATTTGTTTTGGTTGATGGAATCTATAGTTTGGTTTTGACCACTCTGTTGGCCATGATTTATTAGCTGAGTTTTAAGAATAAGGTTGAGTTCTATCTGTATGGTTGAGATTATTGATTTGAAAACTCATTGTGTTTGGTGATCTCGAACTAGTAAGGAACTTATCGTATAATCTTGCATGCAATTCAAGCCTTCGTTGGAAATTTGCTTCGGTGAATAGATTGAGTTTCTCAGTACTTTGCTGACAGTGTTGTATTTAATGAATAATGGGTTGTGAATAAAACCCGTATAGGGCTAGAACTTTGTATTCTCTATTCAAAAACATGACTATCTTCTTGGTACTGCATGCATTTGGAACTTGTGTTTTATATGTTAGATAAAACGGGATTGTTGTTTTATGTCCGATTACGGCATGATGTTCATGAAATATTGTCTTTTTGAATATTTAATTGTTATATTAGATTGATATGAACTCGGCCAACATGCTTGTTAAGACAGTTTTAGTTTCTGTTGAGAATCTTACAATAAGTATGAAACGAAGGTGTTCACTGAAAATGGAAAAGAAAGTCATTTCTTATTCTTGAACCATTTGCAAGTATTTCCTTTTGTTTTGTCTATTATCATTACGATGCTTGAGTATTTGTGCATTCATGGTTTGAATTTGAGATACAATACTGAGCAAACAAGTTTGTTACTTGGTGTTCAATTACAATGGTAACTGGAACATTGTGTTGGTTTAGATATTATCTTATATTGATTATTTTATAACTACGAAGGGATAAGTTGTTACCCTAACTTGGTTTTAAACTCGAATAATTCGATCTTTTGAGGGAGTTATGTTCATTTCATTGTGCTCGGGTTTGGAATCTGAGTCTTGCACAGAATGAAATTATTTATATATTATTGTTGATCTTGTCGTTTATTGGGAAACCCAATTTATAGTTCTTGAAGTGATGTATTGATATAGGATTGAGATAGATCTGCCATGCCTGGACTAACGAGAAGTCTTCAGGGTTGATATCAATTTAGACTTCTTAACTCATGTTGGGTTCAATAAATGAATGTTAGGTCTTAAAAAATAATAATAAATTGTGGTTTTAAAATTGATTGTGGACTGTGTTTTAACATCACTGTTTTATTATCAAGATTAAAAAGGAAAGGTGTATGGTAAGGTAGATGGGATTTTATTGTTGCTAGAAAAAGAGTTCAAATAAAAATGTTGCATGTTTTCTACTTTCTAAAGGTTGTTTGGGATAGTGCAAGAATGATAAGTTTTGAAGGATATATTGTAAATCCTTACTATTGTTGGGTTATGTGTATGAGTTTCATTGATATAATGTTTTAAATGGAAAGTGGAAATCATGTATTATATTGGAAAAGAAAGAAAATATGTTAGCAGTTAGTTATCTCTTTTCGGATTTAGTTCTTGTCCTCTTTTCTTGGAACTCCTGCTTAAACATGAACTATATGTTTAAAAGGAGGTAAAACTGTTTAACTAAAGTTGTAAGATTTGATTATAAATTGGGATCATATTATGATAGGTATCCTTTTCTAATGTGGTTGGATAAGTTCATTGGTTGGAACTTCCTTATTTTATTCTCGATTGGAAAAGAGATTCAATACTTAGCTTATTCTTATTACACTTTTTAAATTGACTGAAATTAAACAGAAAAGTTGGTTGAATGGTTGGCTAAGAGAAGTTGTAAACTTATAATTGAATGATAATCTATCCTATTTTCTAGGATTACCTGTATATGAATCTGTTTGATGAATACTTTAAAAATGTTGGATTTTACAGTAGTAAACTTTTAAGAGGAATAGTTAAATTATGATATGCATATGTTTCTACCTTTTTGGAATGTTAAGTGTTTGGCATAACGGAGATGTTTTCTCTTCTGCTTTAGTTGATAAATTGGATGAAACATCTTAATGTGAATATGCTGAAAACATTTCCTGTATCTTTTAGAAAGGATAAGTGTTGTAATATAATCTGGCAAGATTAGAAATAATGATATGTTATGATTGTTGTTTTATAAAGATAATTGATAAGGTCAATTATACTTTGATTTGAAGGACTGATTTTATGGAGTATATTATGTTCTTCTATTTTGTTAAATCTGCCTTAGTATTACTCTTCTTTTATTAATATTACATATGCTTAGGGGCATGAAATATTAGTGGTTCATTTAAGCAGGGTTGTTCTTATTGGGACATTTAGTGGATTGCACTTCATTTTAAGACTTAGTGCTTATCATGCTCAGTTCATTGAACTGACCCGTGCTAGCAATTTTTGCAAATGGACCTCGTAAGTGATAAAAGAAGGAAAAAACTTATATGATGCATTGGCTGATCTAAGTTGATTCTTGTGAATGAAATCCTGATTTGTTCTCAAAGTTATATTGTAAAAAGAAAAGTTTATCTCATTCTGAATATAGGTTGCTATCACACAGTATGCCTAAAATGCATAAGTTGTAAATGTATAAGTTTGAAAATGAATTGAAAGATGGAAATTTACTTGCATAGATTGTGTAAATTATCTTGTTTTGAGGATAATCTTCTTGTTATCTATATGATTGGATGTGTATTCTTGTTGGTTTTATAAAAAGGAATTTAGATGAATTTCCTAAGTAAGCTACAGCTAAATAAGTGGCTGAATACAACATTCCTATTTAAGTATTTCATTATATCATGTGATGTGAAGTAAAACTATAATAAAAATCATTGTAATTATGAAGGACATTACAGGGTGTGTTTAACCCTAGAATGTAACTAAGAAGAGGATGACCCTTCCTCTCTAGTAATGAACTAATAAAAGAGGAAGGTATGATGGTTAATCATTAAGACTTAAGAATAATAAGTCTGATATGTTTCAGCCTAATAGGTTGTTACACTTCCTTAATTGGTTAAGTTATTTAAAATAATGGAACATAAGTTGTTGTCCTGTCCTTTTTGAATAACGGGTTGTTAGGATAAAAATAAAAAATCTAGAAGTAATCTTGAGTTAATTAAAGTTCTTAGGATTAATTGAATCTGAAATATAAAAAGAACTTAAAGAGTGTTGAACTCGAGGTTTGTTGGGCTACCGAAATATGTCGTCTCATAACCCAAATTTAACTTAACATATGTAAACTCTTTGAGATATATACATCTTTACGAGGTTGTTCTATAGGATGATGACACACGTCAATCGCAAGGTTATACCTTTGAGAAGATTAGGATCTTCTCGAAGATACTACAGTGCAGTTAACCTATGGCAACATCCTTCGCGTGATTGATCGTCAAGATCTACACACCTTTGAATTTGATCAAGATTTCCCTCCAGGACTGGTTAGTATCATAACTAGGATATTAAGTAGCCCTCTAGGACTCAGGGTACCTTTTCACTCGGGGTTAACTTAGGTTGACCCAATATGCCAAATTACCCTAAGTCTTCATGAGCCTCTTCATATCATGACCTATGTTGTTAACCTGAACTAGAGTTAAACCTTGGGCAAGGGGACTGACAGAAGTCAGTATAAGACATTCTAGATAATAATGGAGTGGGGTGAAGGATGTATTCTAGATTGACAAGTATGCCATCAAGGAATAAGTAATACAAACAGTATGTTAGAAATATTTGGCAAAAGTATCACAAGTCGCTAATTATGTTGTTCGTGTCACCTAGTCTAAGAATTGTGATGCCGATGAATATTGGTAACAAGTATTCAATAGGTTCCTTAGATAGATCACTCAGAACCTAGAATAGGGTAAGAGAACCAAGAATAAGAAGTATTCAGTAGAATACTCAAAATGTAATGTTACACATGAATGGATCGGTAGTTCATCGAGTCATGGAATGAATAGATCAGTTGCTCACTAAGTCATTACAGCTGCATATGGTTATCTATTATAAGAATGATTGTTATGAAATGTGTGTTCTAAATTATGTATTTAGAATAGAGAACATTAATCATGCAAAAAAAAATTCCTTATTTCTAAAGTCTTAAAATGGGAATGTTACATCTTGGTATCAGAGATGAAGGTTGCAGCTCTTGGACCTATTGTGTCCATAATCTGATAAAAACTTGGATTTTCTTGTAACAAAAATGGTTAGAACAAGGGGAAACATTGCGAATAATGCTCCACCTGATGAAGGAGTAGCAACAACCCAAAAACTTGATGAGATCCTTGCCCTATTAGACACAAGAGATCGTTTGGTTGTACTTGAACAACAAGTGATGGGAAATGAGGAGGAAGAAGTAGCTGGTAATAACAATTAGCCACTTCCGAGGATAACCCGATTTGAGTGTTGATAATAACAATGTTAATTTACTTGTCTAACCGAAAACAAAAAGGCAAGGTTAGTTAAATTTGAACTCACTAATGATATAAAAAGGATAAGTCCACCTAAGTTTGATGGCACCACGTTAGGAGATGGAGCTGAGAATTGGCTCAGTGAAATGGAGAAGTACTTTGCAATAAGAAACTTCTCAGAGGAAACTAAAGCCATTTGGGGAGCATATAAGCTTTCCCATGAAGCATCTTCATGGTGGGACAGCCGTAAGGTTGAGTTAAATATAGATGAAACTAACATCACTTGGGATCAATTTAAAAGTTATTTTAGGAAACGTTGGATGCCACAACTTTACTATGATCAGAAAATGATAGAATTTCAGAACTTAGCACAAGGAAAGCTAATTGTAACTAAGTATTGGGAGTGGTTTACGAAACTCCTCAAGTATGTACCTCAGTATCAAACTGATGAGAAGTTCAGGATACAAAAATTATCATGGGATTGAATCCCATTATTGGGGGAGAGGTTGATGTCCATAGCCCAACCACTATGGAAGGGGTTGTTGAGAAAGCCATAAGGCAGGAATAGAAATTAAAAGCTATTTCTGCTCATAAAGAGGAAGTGTGGAAGAAAATTCCAAACTCTTCTTCAGCTTATCTTGCACCCAAGAAGGGACCATGGAAAAAGTTTAGTAAGAAAAGTAAGTTTTTAGCTGAAAATAATAAGAAAACAACAATGAATAAGCCTGCTAGAAATGCAAGGAATAATTTTTCCAAGAATAACAATAACAGAAAGAAGTCCTATGGAGGTCAACATGACAACTTTAAGGCTAGAAATAATTCTAAGTCTAAAAAGGGACCTGTAGAAGGATCTTATAATTGTGGAAAAGATCATTACGCAAATCAATTTCCTTTGAAGAAGGATGATTGTAATCAACAGCACAAGATACATGTTGTAGTAGCTGACAAGCAAGCTGAAAAGCAAGCTACACCCATTGAAGTTCCTAGTAAGTTATTTGGCATACCTGTAACTATTCTTTTTGATATGGAGCTACTGAATGTTTTATTTCTAGTAAAAAAATTTGAAACTTAAAAGAAATGATGGAAAATGGATAAATCATAGATTGTACATTATGGTAATAATTTGTTCATATAGTTAGTATGTGTCTTTTTGGGGCAGTCCTTGACTTACCCAGCTTTTCCACTGAAGTTGATCTCTATGTTGCACCTTTGGGATCTTATGATGTTGTCATTGGTATTAATTGGTTAGCTGAACATAAAGAAAAAGTGGACTGTTTTGAAAAACATATTAGTTGTTTGGATGATCTGCAAAAACAACAGAGATTCAAGGTGTAAAACAAGAAATTTTAGTTAGGAAATTATCGGCTATGCAACTTAAAAAGGCCAAAAATAAAGGTTGTACCTTGTACGTAGTAAAAATATCAGAATCTGTAGAAGAAAACAATGATTTCATGGAACGTTCCGTAGTGTTGTAGGATTTTAGTGACGTATTTCTAGAAGAATTGTCGGGTTTGCCACCCAAAAGGGAGTTTGACTTCACCATTAAAATCAAACCAGGTACTAAACCTATTTCTAAAGCACCTTATCGAATGACTACCATATAATTAGTTGAGCTTAAGGCTCAATTGTAAGAAATTTTGTCTAAGGGTTTGATTAGACCAAATGTTTCACCTTGGGGAGCACCAGTGATATTTGTGAAAAGAAAGATGGAACACTTAGATTGTCTATTGATTACAAAATGTTAAACAAAGCAACAATCAAAATAGATAGATCTTCGATCTAGATATCATCAATTAAGAATTAAGGATAAATATATTCATAAAACAACTTTCGGGACAAGGCATGGACATTATGAATTCACGGTTTTAACATTTGGATTAACTAATGCACCTACAAATTTTATGAACTTAATGAATAATATCTTTCAAGAATACTTGGACAATTTTGTGCTTGTATTCTTGGACGACATTCTCATATATTCTAAAAGTGTTGAGGAGTATCAAGAACACTTAAAAATAGTGTTGGAAATTTTGAGAAAGAGACGATTATATGGTAAGTTGTCCAAATGTTATTTCTTTGACATCGAAGTTCACTATTTGGGTTATGTTATAAGTAAGAATGGGATTGTTATAGATCCTTCTAAAATAGTAGCTATAACCGAGTGGCCTGCACCAAAGAATGTACATGAAGTAAGAAGCTTCATGGGCCTTGCTGGTTATTATAGAAAATTTATTAAGGATTTTTCTAAGGTGGCTGCACTAATAACTTCATTGCAGAAAAAGGATAAGAAATTCATTTGGAGTGATAAATGTGAATCTACTTTTAAAGTTTTGAAAATTCAGTTGACTTCAAAGCACCTATTTTAGTTGTACCTGAACCTAATGAAGATTTTATTATTATAACGAATGCATCCGGGGAAGGCCTTGGAGGTATTTTGCTACAAAATGATCATGTCATAGCTTACGAAAGTAGAAAAATTAAGTTACATGAGTTGAATTATGCTCCACATGATTTAGAGCTTGCTGCCATAGTTCATGCACTTCAAGTTTGGAGGCATTGTTTTCTTGGAAAACCATTTGAGTTGAAAATGGATCATCTTGGGCTGAAGTACATATTCACCAAACTAAATCGAATGCAAGATAATGAAGGTGGTTAGATTTTTTGTCTCAATATGATTTTGATATAAGTTACATTAAAGGAAAAGAGAATAGAGTAGTTGATGCTCTAAGTCGTAGGAAGAATTTTTTTGTTCTTATAACATTAAGAACTCAGTTCAAGGATGAAGTAAAAAGTGCTATGGAATCGATTCATACTTTCAACAAGTAAAAAAGCGCTTGCTTTATAGATCCAAAAGATGAAAGGTATAAAGGTTTTCGCTTTGATAATGAAGGAATCTTACATTATGAAAATAGAGTATACATACCTTTGCTTAATGATTTGAGAAAGAAATTGTAGCAATGAATTTCACAATTCACCCTTTTTGGCACCCAAGTATTACAAAAATGCTTGCTGATATAACACAACAATATTTCGGAAAGGGATGAAAAAGACGTTGTTAATTTTGTGACTCATTGTCTTGAATGTCAATGTGTGAAAGTGGAACATATACACTATTTGGTTTATTATATCCCCATAGAATACCAATACAAATGGCAAGTAATAAGCATGGATTTGCTATGTCAAGAAATAAACATGATTTTATTTTGGTAGTTGTTGATAAACTAACAAAAGTAGCTCATTTTATTGCTGGAAATCTAAAGGATGATTCTCCTATTTTAGCTAAAAGATTTGTACATGAAATTTTCAGATTGCATGGAGTACCTAAATTGATTATATCTGATAGAGACCCAAGAATGACATCAAGGTTTTGGCAAACACTTAATGTAGCTCTTGGAACTAAACTAAACTTCAGTTCTACGTATCATCCGGAAACGGATGGACAGAACTAAAAGAGTAAATCAAGTTTTAGAAGATATGTTATGAATGTATTGTATGGATCAGCAGTATAAGTGGGAGGAGTATCTCCCATTAGTTGAGTTTGCATACAATAATACATATCATGCTTCTCTTAAGATGGCACCTTTTGAGGCACTTTATGGGAGAAAATGGAGAACCCCTGTTAGTTGGGATAACATTTAGGATAGAAAAGTAATTGGACCTGAAATCCTTACGGAAATGGAACAACAAGTTAAAATTATTCTAGAAAACTTGAAAGAAGCAAAGATATAGGAAAAAGAGTTATGTTGATTTAAAGCGAATGGACAAGAAATTTGAACTTGGTGAGAAGTTTTTCTTCATGTTAAACCAAAAAATATTTCTATAACTTTTGGCAAGGCTGCCAAGTTATCACCTCGTTATGTGGGACTGTTTGAAATAGTTAAAGTAATCAACTCTGTAGCTTATCGATTAGCACTACCACTTGTTTTGTCACGAATGCATGATGTTTTCCATATTTCTTTGCTTAAGAAATATGTTTCAGATTTATCACATGTGTTAAATTGGAATTCCTTGTAGGTCCAAGACCTAGGAATAATCGTGGTTAAACCCACTCAAGTGCTGGAAACTCACCAGTTGCATTTAAGAAATCATGAAATAAGACAATGTAAGGTCTAGTGGGACCAGTTTAACAAAGAAAATATAACTTGGGGAAATCTAGAAGATATAAAAACTACTTTTTCCTTCCTTTTTGAAAATCGAATCGTTGACTGATAAAAATTTATGATTTTATCTTTTCATGACATTAAGTAAGCATTTTGGGCAAACGTTTATTCAATTTGAGCAAACAGTTATATAATACTGATTTCTGGAACTAAAAAGTTTAAAATAGTTGATTTTGAATAAGAGAAGTGAATGAATTGACTATCCTTAATGTAATTAAAGGATGTAATCATCAGGACGATGATTCTTTTAGGAGGGAAGCATGTAACACCCTTAACTGTTGTTATTTTCCTCCTTTGCATTCAAGTGTTGATATGTGATTTTCCTTATATGGATATGTTCTTTTGATTATGGGAAATCATGCTTGATATGGTTAAAGTATTTTCTTCTCTTAAATAACTTAGATAGAACTGGAATGTTTCCTGGATTCATTTTTTTATCTCTCATAGATGAGTGCAATCTGATTTCAAAAAAATTGTAACTTATCTATTTTTATGACTCATCCTTGGATCAATTACAGTGATCCAAGGAATGTTTTAAATCTATTCACGATGAACAATCAATAAATTGGCATTCCATGAATTATTAATTTTTGACTAAACTTAGAAGATATAAGTTCTTTAATTCTCCTCAATGAAAATATTTCCATTCATGTGGAAAGTTTCGTTGGATTTCTAGAATCGACCCGGTAGGTCATTACAGTCGTAATTGGGTTTTCAGCCATTTATGGCATTGGAGAGAACCGGGACCCTAAGCCAAGTAAGATATATAGGTATTCCTATCTAAGCTATGGTACTTGATACAATTTCTGAACCTAACCTAGCTCGTGCAAACAAAATCTGGAAAGGTTGCTAGATAATAATCTAACCTAGAACCTAATACTACAAGGTTATGGGTGATCTAACCTAGTTCCTAAACTATGTATTTTTGATATACACCTAAGGGTTTATCTAACCTAATTGCTAAGGACATATACTAAGGTTAGTGGTTAGTGTTATATCCTAAGGTATAAATTTTAAATTACCTAAGATCTAACCTAAGCCATTAATCTACCCTAAGTTAGTGGTTATGAATTGGAACCTAAAGGGGGTCGCATACATATTGGTGATGGTTTCTATGGCATTAATTTTAAGTGATAAGGTTGTAAGGCATATAGACTATGAGCTTTGGCAGGCATTGGTTGGTTGGCGGAAGCCTAGGTGGCAGCATCACTAAAGTTTGAAATGTTTGTTAAATTTGATTTGGCACTCACAAATTTGGTGGTCGGTGGCAAGGAGGACTGAGCAGAAACTTGGAGTTAATGGAATTAAATGCATTTGGATTTTGAGCCCAAACCACCTTGGTAGGCATGCCAACGGATTTTGGATGAGTTGTTTCATTTTGCATGTGCTCTGCTTTTTCACTCTTCATGTGATCTAGTTTTTTGAACCAGCAGTTCAAGCTTCATTGCATGGCTATTTTTGAGGTTTCGGATCTATTTTCATTTTGTGGAATGTATATAAAACACTGGGGAAGAATTTTTTGGTTGTTTGACCTTTCATGGAGAAGAGGAGAAGAAAGGAGCTCGATCAGAGGTCTTCTTCGATTTCATAGTGGCACTATCAGGCATGATAGGCTCTAACTATTAAAATCTCTTGCATCCTCTAAATGTTTTCATTAAAACAAATTTCTCTATTGTGTTTGTGCATTTCATGCTTATCTGGTTATTTAATTTGTTGGGTTTTGTAAAATCTTGTATTCTGGGTTCGAAACCATGAAGTAAGTAATTCTGTTGGAAGCTTTTGTGTATTGTCTTTTGTTAAAAATAACTTGGCAAGCTCGAGCAAGATGGTAACTCTGTTAATTTTTTTGGTTGATGGAATCTGTAGTGTGGTTTCTACCACTCTGTTGGCCATGATTTATTAGTTGATTTTTAAGAATAACGTTGAGTTCTGTCTATATGGTTGAGATTATTGTTTTGAAAACTCACTGCGTTTGGTGATCTCTAACTAGTAAGGAACTTAGTCGTATAATCTTGCATGAAATTTGAGCCTTCTGTTGGAAATTTTCTTCGGTGAATAGATAGAGTTTCTCGGTACTTTGGTGACAGTGTTTTATTTAATGAATAATGGGTTGTGAATAAAACCCGTATAGGGCTAGACCTTTGTATTCTCCATGCAAAAACGTGACTGTCTTCTTGGTACCCGCATGCATTTGGAACCTGTGTTTTATATGTTAGATAAACAGATTGTTGTTTTATGTCCGCTTAAGGCATGATGTTCATGAACTATTGTCTTTTTGAATATTTAATTGTTATATTAGATTGATATGAACTCGGCCTTCATGCTTGTTGCCGACGGGTTTTAGTTTCTGTTGAGAATCTTTAATAAGTATGAAACGAAGGTGTTCACTGAAAATGGAAAAGAAAATCATTTCTTATTCTAAACCATTTGCAAGTATTTCCTTTTGTTCTATCTATTATCATTACGATGCTTGAGTATTTGTGCATTCATGGTTTGAATTTGAGATACAATACTGAGCAAACAAGTTTGTTACTTGGTGTTCAATTACAATGGTAACTGGAATGTTGTGTTGGTTCAGATATTATCTTATATTGATTATTTTATAACTACGAAGGGATAAGTTGTTACCCTAACTTGGTTTTAAACTATGAATAATTCAGTCTTTTAAGGGAGTTATGTTCATTTCATTATGCTCGGGTTTGGAATCTGAGTCTTGCACATAATGAAATTATTTATATATTATTGTTGATCTTGTCGGTTGTTGGGAAACCCAATTTATAGTTCTTGAAGTGATGTATTGATATAGGATTGAGATATATCTGCCATGCCTGGACTAACGGGAAGTCTTCAGAGTTGATATCAATTTAGACTTCTTAACTCATGTTGGGTTCAATAAATGAATGTTAGGTCTTGAAAAAAAAATTGGTTTTAAAATTGATTGCGGATTGTGTTTTAACATCACTATTTTATTATCAAGATTAAAAAGGAAAGGTGTATGGTAAGGTAGATGGGACTTTACTTTTTCTAGAAAAAGAGTTCAAATAAAAATGTTGCATGTTTTCTACTTTCTGAAGGCTATTTGGGACAGTGAAAGAATGATAAGTTTTGAAGGATATATTGTAAATCCTTACTGTTGTGGGCTATGTATGAGTTTCATTGATATAATGTTTTAAATGGAAAGTGGAAATCATGTATTATATTGGAAAAGAATGAAAATATGTTAGCAATTAGTTATCTCTTTTCAGATTTAGTTCTTGTCCTCTTTTCTTGGAACTCCTGCTTAAACATGAACTGTATGTTTAAAAGGAGGTAAAACTGTTTAACTAAAGTTGTAAGATTTGATTATAAATTGGGATCATATTATGATAGGTATCCTTTTCTAATGCGGTTGGATAAGTTCATTGGTTGGAACTTCCTGATTTTATTCTGATTGGAAAAGAGATTCAGTACTTAGCTTAGTCTTTTTACACTTTTTAAATTGACTAAAATTAAACAGGAAAAGTTGGTTGAATGGTTGGCTAAGAGAAGTTGTAAACTTATAATTGACTGATAATCTATCCTGTTTTCTAGGATTACCTTTATATGAATCTGTTTGATGAATACTTTAAAAATGTTGGATTTTAAAGTAGTAAACCTTTAAGAGGAATAGTTAAATTATGATATGCATCTATTTCTACCTTTTTGGATGTTAAGTGTTTGGCATAACGGAGATGTTTTCTCTTTTGCTTTACTTGACAAATTGGATGAAACATCTTAATGTGAATATGCTGAAAACATCTCTTGTATCTTTTAGTAAGGATAAGTGTTGTGATATAATCTGGAAAGATTAGAAATAATGATATGTTATGTTTGTTGTTTTATAAAGATAATTGATGAGGTCAATTATACTTTGATTTGAAGGCCAAAATTTATGGAGTATATTTTGTTCTTCTATTTTGTTAAATCTACCTTAGTATTACTCTTCTTTTATTAATTTTACATATGCTTATGGGCATGAAATTCTAGTGGTTCATTTAAGCAGGGTTGTCTTATTGGGACATTTAGTGGATTACACTTCGTTTTAAGACTTAGTGCTTATCATGCTCGGATTCATTGATCCGGCCCATGCTAGCAATTTTTGCAGATGGACCTCATAAGTGATAAAAGAAGGAAAAAAAAACTTATATGATGCATTGGCTAATCTAAGTTGATTCTTGTGAATGAAATCCTGATTTGTTCTCAAAGTTGTATTGTGAAAAGAAAAGTTTATCTCTTTTTGAATATAGGTTGTTGTCACACAGTATGCCTAAAATGCATAAGTTGTAAATGTATAAGTTTGAAAATGAATTGAAAGATGGAAATTTACTTGCATAGATTGTGTAAATTATCTTTTTTTGAGGATAATCTTCTTGTTATCTATATGATAGGATGTGTACTCTTATTGGTTTTATAAAAAGGAATTTAGATGAATTTCCTAAGTAATCTATAGCTAAATAAGTGGCTGAATACAAAATTCCTATTTAAGTATTTCATTATATCATGTGATGTGAAGTAAAACTATAATAAAAATCATTGTAATTATGAAGGACATTACAGGTGTGTTTGACCCTAGAATGTAACTAAGAAGAGAGGATTACCCTTCCTCTCTAGTAATGAACTAATAAAAGAGGAAGGTATGATGGTTAATCATTAAGACTTAAGAATAATAAGTCTAATATGTTTTGCCTAGTAGGTTACACTTCCTTAATTGTTTAATTTATTTAAAATAATGGAACATAAGTTGTTGCTGTCCTGTTTTTGAATAATGGGTTGTTAGGATAAAAATAAAAAAGATAGAAGCAATCTTTAGTTAATCAAAGTTCTTAGGATTAATTGAATCTGAAATATGAAAAGAACTTAAAGAGTGTTGAACTCGGGGTTTGTTGGGCTACCGAAATATGTCGTCTAATAACCCAAATTTAACTTAACGTATGTAAACTCTTGGAGGTATGTACATCTTTACGAGGTTGTTCCGTAGGATGTTGACACACGTCAACTGCAAGGTTATACCTTTGAGAAGATTAGGATCTTCTCGAGGATACAACAATGTAGTTAACATGTGGAAACACCCTTCTGCATTGATCATCAAGATCTACACACCTTTGAACTTGATCAAGATTTCCCTCCAAGACTGGTTAGTATCATAACTAGGATATGAAGTAGCCCTCTAGGACTCAGGGTACCTTGGCACTCGGGGTTAACTTAGGTTGACCCAGTATGCCAAATTACCCTAAGTCTTTACGAGCCTCTTCATATCATGACCTATGATTGTTAACTGAACTAGAGTTAAACCTTGGGCAAGGGACCTGATAGAAGTCAAGTATAAGACTTTCTAGTTAAAAATGGAGTGGGGTGAAATATGTGTTCCAGATTGACGAGTATGTCGTCAAGGAATAAGTAATACGAATAGTATGTTAGAAATATTTGGCCAAAGTATCGCAAGCTACTGATTGTGTTTTCCTATGTCACCTAGTCTAAGGATTGTGATGCCGATGAATATTTGTAACAAGTATTCAGTAGGTTCCTTGGATAGATCACTCAGAACCCATAATAGGGTAAGAGAACTAAGAATAAGAAGTATTCAGTAGAATACTCAAAATGTAATGTCACACATCAATGGATTAGTAGTTCACCAAGTCATGGAATGAATAGATCGGTTGCTCACCAAGTCATTACAGCTGCATATGGTTATCTGTTATAAGAAATATTATTATGAAATGTGTGTTCTAAATTATGTATTTAGAATAGAGAACATTAATCATGCAAAAAAAAATCCTTGTTTCTAAAGTCTTAAAATGGGAATGTTACAAAAGATATGTAGGTTTTGGTTAACAGTGCATTCAAAGCTATCGAAGACTAGATCTTTATTGTCTAACATTTTTGGATGATATTCTTGAAGGTGATGCAATTATTGTCTATATGACATTTGACATGATAATAGTTACTGAGAATTCATGTTCCTTATACCACACGAGCATGGTGCATTCGGGTTCAAAACCATTATGTGGTTATGTAGGTGGAAGGGTAATAGCACTAGTTTTAACAATATTTTCTACAACATAAGCATAAGATTATCCTATTGAAGTGTAATTTCATTGTTCTCCTCCCGAACTAGAAAGCTTGGACAGAGAGAGATTAGAAGGAGGTTTAGCTAGGTTTGATTGATGAGGGGGACAACCTTGAGAACTATGGTGTTGGCGAGATCCTTTGGGTTTTTAGTAGGATTTTTGGGGTTTCAAAGATGTAGAAACATCATTTGATTTAAACGCGATGTTTTTGTCATGAAGTTGAATTTTATTCTCTTCGATAGCACAAATTTCCAATTTCCATGCCATAGTGAATGCCTCGTCAAAAGTGTGAAAGGTTTGTACTGTAGGGTTGGTGGATTTGTCTAGCACAAGCTTGAGTAAATAACTCTATGAGTTTAGTTTGAGGTAATTGAAATGTGAGCTGGTTAATTAGGTTGTGCCAGTGAGTGACAAATTCGGTGATAGACTCATCATCGTCTTGCAAAGTGTGGAATAAAGATCGGTCATGGTGACCTTCTTAACAATGTTGATTAAGAAGTGGTCTAAGAAGGCTTGGGATACCTGATTAAATGAGTGGATGGAGAGTCTTGGTAGCCCACTATACCAGTCTAATGCATGTCCTTTCAAGGACATTAGGAAGGTCCATAGAAGTAAATTGTCATCATGGGAGATCAGGTAACACCCATGCTTGAAAGACCGCAAATGCTGTTGCGGGTCCTATTTACTATTGAAACGGTTAAACTTTGGCATTTCCCAATTTACAGGGTATGGGAAAATAGGGATGGATGGATGAATTGGCTCATTACAGATTTCATCATAGGTGAGAGAATTGCATGATCCGTAAACCGACGCCTCTAGTGTCTACATCCTTTCCATCATCAATATGATGAGGTCATCGGTAGGTGTGGTGGAAAGGCACATCCTATGGCATAAGGGGGCTGCTATTGAACATGTGATGTGGGTGGAATTCTAGTGTATGGTGATGTCAAATAGGGAGGTTGAGAATAGGGGATTAACATAGACGACATATATCCAGAATAGGTGATAGACAAGATAGGGGGTTGTTGATAGTTTGTGTATGTAGGTGGGATGCTAGTAGTGACCCTAGTAGTAATTGGGGAAGAGATTACATGATGGAGAGGAAAATATTTTGGAATGGAGTAGGGGTCACCAACACCATGGGTGGTTGTGTTACAATTGGTATCTGTGAGACAATGGGCGTAGATGAGATTATGGTTTGGGTGGTTGATGAGGGGACAATAAATACTACGGGTATGATGGAGCATCTGCAGATGCAACGATCATAGTGGGTATGGGTCCTAGTTGTGAAACCACTGGGGGTGAATCAGTGAAGGTAACACCACATTATTAGGGGCTGATGTAGAAGTGGGAATAAGGGTAGGAGAGATGGATACAGGCATGCCATATATCAACTGACCTGAGGAGTCCTAGGTGGAAGAGTGGGAAAGGTAGAACTGTAAGGCTATGGGATTCTGATCAAGGAGTCATGTAAATTATTCGTCACTGCGACAATGGTGGTAGGTAGGGTTAGATCCATGGGTGATAGGACAGAGGGTGGTGAAGGACTAGGTAGGAGTGGTTGACAACTCACGTGAAATATAAGAGCGTTAGCTTGATTGTGAGTCAACACCATGTGAATGAATATATATATCATGTGATGTTGTATCCTACAGATGACACAGAGAGCAACAAGAATGAAGAAAATAGGTGTTTATAGGTGGATTTGGGAAATGTATCAGCTGAGATTCAACACACATGGTAACCGAAAATGATTAAGGGTGATCTGATACCAATTCAGTGGATAACCAATGTCGGTTTCGTGAGACGAGAACAGCTTTTACCGAGATGAAGCAAAGAATATTGATAGTTAGATGAACAAGTTTTATGATGACTATTTATCAAAGCCTAGAGAATACAGACACTCATAAGAACTCTGATAGCGAAGAAAATGAAATAAGGGTTCTTTAGGCAATTTAACCCGAAAGAATAGAAAACCAATCCTGTTAAGCAAAACCAATGCCTAAGCATTATGAAAATTGGAAAATTGTAGAAAAATGGATTATTGTGAATTGAGATCAGATGAATGATCAACCCATAATCCTAGAGATGATATAATGATGTCCTAACACACTCGTAATAAATCATAATACTCCAACCGTGATTGTGGAGAGTGTAAGGAAAAAGAATAGAAAATAGAGAGGCATATCCTCACACCTCAAAACAAGCGTAAATCAAACGTTAAAAACACGTATCCAAAAATGATTTTAATGTGTTGATCTTATGCTATTTAGAATACTAACTCATGAATTTAGAGTAGAGTTTTTGGTGAGGAAGGCTTCCTATGAAGAATAATATCTAAAAGGAGAGGTTTTGGTATGTTATGGTAGGCACAGTAGCTGTCTTCTAAGGTAATGACTCAACAAAAGTAACGTGTTGGGGAGTATCTTCCTATAAAATTATGTGATCACTCGATGTGTGTTCCCAAATAAGATTTTATTTAAGAAAGATGTGTATATTTCAATTTTTTTGTAGTTCAAGTAAGACACACAGAGAGGGAATGTTCTTTCTACAATTCTTTGTGTCAACCATCAGCTGGGCATGACTTCCAACATATAGGTTGCCCTCATTTTAATTTGAGCTAAATGTAGCAAATCAAAATGTAATGCAACCAATTTTAAGCCCAAATCAAAAATATTACATTTGATGAATCAAATAATGAATAGGAGAGGGTATGCTCTTTCACTAAATGTAGAAAGCAAGAAAGAAGAATGATTCTTTTTAAATGCACCGAGAGAAATGTTTCTTTTAGAGTAATTAGAAAGAAGAGAGGATTAATAGGGAAGAAAATCATTGTGTAGGCCTTTAAAAGGGAAAAAAACACAACTTTCTCCTAGAAATGAAGAAAATGCAATAGAACCCTTGATGGGTCCCACTGGGCATGCCAAAATATTTCACCATTTTCTTTACTTTATTGAGACAAAACAGATAAGGGTAAGGGCTAAGGAGGAATACTTGTTATTGCTAGTCAGTTGATGGTTGTTTCATGTGTTCGACTTCTTGATCCAATGCTTCGACTATGAGAGCTTCCTTTTGGCTGGGAGGAACTACCTGAAATAGAAAACAAGACCACAAAAGAATAGTTAAATAATATATGATAGTGGACTACCTAGTGTGTGCTAGATCCAGAAGTGTGATACTCCCTAGATGGCTATCAATCCACTATTTAAAACAAATTAATGCAAGAAATAAGAAAATTCCTACTATATTTGATATGATTTAGGTATCTCATTCAAGCACAATAAGCAAATCTAATATAACAGGCTAGGTTATAGTCAGATATGAAGGGTAGGTAGGTGTCAGGTTACTAGAACTAGTTAGGGTTAGGTTTTGGGTTGTTTAGGTCACTTGATAGTAGGTTATGTGATTTTGCTATTAGTAAAGGTGTAAAACACAGAGACTGACATTGGTCTATTACAACCGCGATGATCATGGGTGACCAACGTCGGTATGGTCGAGGTGAAAGGAACTCAATGAGATATGATTATAGGAGTTGGAACTGAAGCTAAACTAGAGATGGAAGGATGGATAGGGAGGTTTGTAAAGGTTTCAAGTATACTCAGAGGGGTGTAGGAGGTGAGAATGGGTGATTTGGTGGTGTGGGTAGAGGAATGGCTAAGTCTACAAGTAGGTAGAAGATTGGAAAAGAACATGCAAAGTATAAACTGATAATGAAGTAACAAGGCTATTATACTGAAATAGACTATGCTGGTAAAAGGTATACTTACTGTGGTATAGACTTGATGGCTGAATGGTGATGGTATTTGATCAAAAGAATGGTGTTTTTGCCCAATAGTGCTCCCTGGAATGCTTTTGTGGATGCAATACTTCTAGATTTGTCCTAGTGTTGGTTGTGGATGTCTGGGTGCGTGAAAGTTTCGGTTTTGTTTGTGCGTAACTCTCTTTTCATCCTCTTGCTTTCTAAGGTGAATAAATGGTAACCGACAATGGTTCAGTCTGATTGGCATTGGTTTAGGGGTGACTAGCGTTGATTAAGGTGGGATTCCCTAGGTTTACTAAAAATGGCAGATCTCCCCAATTTCTTGGGCTAGGTTGGTTTTATTCTCACGGATCAGAATGGAAGCTTCCCTTCTAATGAGTGGGAATGTGATTAGAGAAATATTAGGCATGTGTTTTTAGGGTTGGACCAAATCTTAGCTCATTAATGAAAGTGAGATTAGGTCTTATTTAATCATGGAAACATGCCAAGAATAAGTCTAGAGTGAGGTGGCTAGGTGAGGTGGAGGGATGAACTAGAAATTTAGCTTAATTAAAATAATTAAGTAATGAATGTTGTGAGAATGGGTATTAATTTATTTAAGTTAATTAAATTAATATTAATGTGGGGTAGAAGGGGCCATGGTTAGGTGAATATGTTTGAGTTGGTTATTCGATGGGGTGGCAAGGGGAGTGTGACCCAATTTTGGTGTCTACAATCATAAGGTGTGGATTCTGCTAAAGAATATCAGAAAAGACAACTTTCACCACTGAATGGGGAAGTTTTGCTTACACAATTATGTCGTTTGGATTAAATAATGTGCCTACAATATTTTCATGCATTATTGTTCAAGCATTCCAAGACTTCATCCATAATTTTTTACAGCTTACTTAGATGATTAGATAGTTTATGGGCTAGTGAAAGATCATTTTGATAATTTAAGACTTATGTTTGAGAGGTGCCAACAGTTGAGTATCTCTCTAAACATCAAGAAGTGCATTTTTGCTACACCCTTTGGGACTTTTTTTGGGACATATTATTTGTAAAGAAGGCTTTGTAGTAGATCCCGATAAGGTTATTATTTTAGGATTAGAAGAACCTACAAACTAAAGCAAGGTGCATGGATTTTTATGACATACAAAGTGCTATTACAAAATTTTTATTAAGGGTTATGCTAAGATCGCCACTCCTTGGAGAAATTTTTGAAGAGTAAAGGAAATTTTCTTTGGAATGAGGCGTAGCAGAAAATGTTTCATACATTGAAAGAAAGACTTTATTTTTCCCCATTCTATGCTTTCCTTCTTTGGATAAGCCATTTCATGTGCTTGTGCATGCCTCAAGATGGCCATTGGTGATGTATTAGCACGAGAATAATGAGGGGATTTTGCTTATCCCATTTATTTTACAAGCAGGAAGTTGACTCCATCTTAATGGAATCATAAAACTATAGAGCACGGGGCCTTTTCCATTATTTACGCACTACATAAGTTTAGACAATAATTGTTGGCTACCCCTTTTATATTCTACATAGATAACATGACTTTGAAGTACTTGGTGAACATGCTCATTTTACTAGGGAGAATATGTCATTGGATTATGTTGTTTTAGGAATTTGACTTTATAGTGGTGGTTAAGCCAGGAAAGAGTAATTCTAGACTAGATCATTTATCAAGGATTAATTCAGGTGAGGATGCGCAGAGCATTGAGGATACAATGTCGGATGCATAACTATTCATATTGAACCACATGCCCTCTGACTTAGAGGATATTGTTGTATTTTTGCGTACAAGTGTGGCACCTAAAGGGATGAAGGTTTTATGGAAGAAATAACTTTCTGTATGTACCACACCTTACATGTTAATTGGTGGAGATTTATACAAGTTAGGTCAAGATGAGGTTTTGTGTCATTGTGTACTAGAGCATGAGTGTGTTGGTGCCCAATGTTGCACATGCCATGCTTTGCTAAGGAGAAATGCGTTTTTTCCCTATTTCTAAGAAAAAATGGCTTTGGATCTTCCCATCCTTCAAATTTGATGAAAAACAACTCGTATCTATGTTTAAATGCTTTGAGTTGTTCATTTTTTCTCCATTCTTGCACCATTTTGAGGAATCTCTAAGTTTGCCCTGCGTTTTGCCCTAATTTTTCCCATTCAAATGCCTTTTCCATTTTTTTCCATTTTTCCCAGCCTTTGGAGCTCGAAATTGTTTGATTTATACTTATTTTCCTCAAAAATCCCTTGCCATGGTCATAAATTGCTTTGAATCACTTTCCATTTGTCCTTTGATCAAAAATTTCTTCACCCATGAAGGAAAAATTGATTTTGGGTGTCGTTGGCAATTTCTACATTTTTTACGATCATACTGGGCATCCTTTACCCATCAAATTTTAGCTCAAAATCTTCTCCTACGCGGTCGTTATTGATTGGACAAGGTTCGACGGGTTTGCTTGAGAAACTTAGTATTTTTTGTGTTTTTGGCAAAAGGTTTAAATTTTCCCGCAAGTCCATAAGTCCTTAGCCAATCAGAGGGTGACATGTGGCAATTAGAAAAGTCAAAACAATGGAGAGGTGGAAGTGCAGAGGCATGGTGGAAAATTTTCCTTTGGTGAAAAGGAGTTAAAGTATGAAATGAGAGCACAGCCCTCAACCAATCAGAAGGTGACACGTGGTAGGGAAAGGCAGAGGTGCGGGAGTGCGGAGGAAATGGTGAAAATTTTCCTTTGTGGAAAATGTTGTTAAAATATAAATAAGAGCGTTGCCCCGTAGCTAATTAGGTGAGGACACGTGTCCTACGGGAGGGCGGAGCCGCGGAGGAAAAATAGAAAATTTTCCTTTTTCCAAAAGAGGCAAAATGTTTAAAATTGGGTCGCGACTCCGGTCATATTGCACCACGTGTTAGGCCCAAATCTCAACAGCAGAGTGGTGGAGGAAATCAATAAATTTTGAAAATTTTCAAAAAGGTTGGAAAAAGGTAGAAAGGCACCCCCGCCTGTTTTGGCTTATTTGTGCCACGTGGAGGGCTCAAATTAAAGGGAGAAAGGAAAATCAACGGCAACTATACATTTTTTTCATTTTTAGCGCCATTAACACTCCAGGAAGTTTGGAGATGTGTTTTTTGCATCAATTTTCATCAAATTTTTGACAAATTTGTGTTGTTTGTGCCTGTAAGGACTAATGCAATCAGTTTTGAGGATCAATTTGAAGATCGAAATGTTTTTGAAATGAATTTTTCCCTAACCCGTCTAAAAATTTAAATATCATATCCAAAAGTTGTAGAGTCAAATTTTGGAGGGATAAGGATGAAATAATGAAAGGAAGGGGGTCTGTATGCTTTGAAGATGAAAAACATGCCTCCACAATGGATAATGATGTAAATTTTGCAATGATTCATCTCTTTTTGTGACAACTAGCAACTTTTTGGACATGTTCTATTAAACGTCCCTGTCTGCAAATCATGAGGAATTTTTGTCACAAATTTGATCCTTTAGCATATTCTTTTCTTGGGAAAGAAGGCTTGAAGGAGATTGAATGCTATATATTGTATGAATTTTTCATGCAAAGGGTTGGAAGAGTTTTAAAAATTCTAGAAAACTAAAAATTTCACTGGAAAATCTAGGAAGAATCCCATTCTCTGAGTGACCACTTGAGAAACTCATGAAACTCTCTTTGTATCAAATTTCAAATCATGTTAAGTTGGTTGCACATGTATAGCCATTAACAAGCTCGAGGTTTTTTTCAAAACATTCCCACCTAATAAATCTTATCATTTTTGGGTTATTTTGTGTTGTCTTTGGGAAAATCTATGAATGCTTACATTTCAAAATGCATTTCAAATTTGTGTTTTTGTTTCTTTGTCATAGTCTTGTATTTAAAATAGCTCTTGATCATACGTGGTCTCAGTTATTTTGATAGTTTAGTGGCATTTTCAATCTCATATTCAAAAGAGCTTTCATCGATAAAGAGATAAAAAAATTTAAAATCACTTTACCTTCCTTGACTTTAGAGATTGTTTGTGAACCTTTGGGTGCACCTTAGGTCATGATTAAATAGTGATTGCTAAATGCTTCATTATTTCATTCTAACTCAATATTTTGTGATAGATGATCAAATATTGTGTGGAAAAGTGTAGATCTGGGCCTCCATTTGATGCACATATCCTGGTTGAAGGGATGATTAAACATTTTGATATTTTCTACTGTTAATTTTCTCCATATTTTTGAAATCCTCAAAGAGTCTGGTAGACCTTGGTTTGTCTTATCTAAACTCCCAACTAAAAATCATTCAAAACAACTAATCCTACCCTGTTTTACCCTTATTTTTCCCTGTATACCCATAGAAGATCAAAATCCAGTTGCTAAAGTATGTAGAATAGATCAAGATTTCAAAATGTTTTCAGTAACCCTTGTCTTGCATTGAAAGTATCTCCATAATCTGGAAGTGACAACTTGTGAAAGTCAGATTTGGAGTTTTGATCATATTTTCCCAAGGCCCTTTTCATATTATTTGCATAAATTGAGGGATATCTTCATCTCCTTCACCATTTGAGGGTTACAAAATAGGTTCTCATACCTTGGTTAAAAGGAACAACCTAAAAACAATTATGACAAGATCAAGTCCTATTTGAGTGCTATCCATCTCTCCACAAATCTAAGTGCCGTTAGATCATATCCCCAGCTACAAAACAACACACACCATGATCCATTTGTCTTCAAGCTTCATGCCATATCTTTGATGCTGCTCAAACTGAAAAGGAGAACAAATTTGGGTACCAACACAGTGGCGTCATTGTTCGGGGACATTCTTAGTTCAATCTGATCCATGTGCATACATATTTGAGATATTTGAATGCATATCAAACCCTGGTAATGTCTCTTGCAAGTTATGTCTACAAATATATTGTTAAAGAATCATTCTATACTCAGATTTGCAAGGTGTATGCAAAGGTTTCAAACTCTATCTATAATTTTATCAGTTTCTAGCAGTAGTTGCACTTCATTTGCATTTGTGGTTGATAGATTCAAGAAAAGGAAGGTCTGATCTATAAAGTTTGGCAATATTTTCAAAGTGTTGATAGGTATTTGATAGATTATTTTAGTGCATTTACACAACTAGGGTGAAAGTCCTTAGTGGCAACTCCATGTTGTTTTGATCTTGATAAATACCAGTGTCTTAGCTTTCTGTCATTTGTTTTTGGTGTTGTTAATCTCTACAAAACTAGAAGGAAGAAGATCTCTCTTCATTAGAGACTTTGCTAAGAATTTGTTTTCATATTCAAGGAACTCAGAGTTAGAAGGGAGAAGAGTTTGGAAGGTGGTTGGAGAGCAGAGCTCAAGGAAGGAGGTTCCCTTGGTTGAACTTGAGATTAATTAGCCTATCATTGAGGACTGCAGTTCTTCTTCAGATAGATCTGAATCAAATAGTCTGAAAAATTTTCATTCTCCATCTAGAGAGGGACCTTCATTTGTCTTTGAAAATCTTACTCCTCATTTTACCCCCTGTTTTTTCCAAATCTGCTAGAGTTTATCAAGAAGCTGATCCTATAGGGGATATCCATTTTGAAGATTACATTTCTATTCCCCAAAGACCTCTCACTCCTCATCATTTTGTTTCTCCTCCAAGATCACCACCTCAGAATAATATGGCTCAACCTCCACCTAGACCTCCATTTTTGTTAACACATTTGGTCCTATTAATTTTAGAGGAATGAATGGTTATCCAAATGTTGTCCCTCAAGATGTCAGAAATAGATTGCCAAAATTCCAAGGTAACAATGCAATAACTGGTGACAAAGCACCTAAAACTTTTTGTTAACATTATGGAGGACTCGAGATTGAGCATGAAGATGTGTATGTTAAATTTTTCATTCATACACTAGAAGAGAATGCAAGGGATTGGTATAAGGCTCGCATGATGATTCTATTGATTCTTGGACTAAAATGAACAATGCATTTAGGTTGCAATATGGTGACAAAACTGATCCTAGGTTTCTATTGTCTGAATTTGAAAATATCAAGAAGAACCCCAATGAATCAGTGCATGACTTTAACACAAGATTTAACAAAACATTGAGAAGATTGCCTGTTAATTTGAGGCCATGTGATGAGTCATGCTTGATCAAATATGTAGATGCATTTGATAAGAAGGCAACCTACTACTTAAGAGACAAAAACCCTACTAATTTGAGGTAGGCCTTCACCATGGCACTGCAGATTGAAAACAATATCAAAGTAATTGGGAAACCTCTCAAGAGAGATGGTGTAAAGTTGATAAACCCTGAAAAACCTCAAGCTAGCAAGGGTGCTGATTTGGAGGAGGTTGTGAAAACTTTGGTAGGGGCTGTCAAAGAAATATCATACAAGTTAGCTCGGGAAGAGAAGGGAATTGGGTAGACTTCACAAGGTCAACAAAAAGCACAAAACCATGACAGATTTTCCAATCATCCTAGGGGTGATTAGAGATTTGATGATAGAGGGAAAGGACCCATGGGTTCTATAAATAGACATCTTCAAGCATGTGAAAAAGAGTGTTACCCGATCCCCTAATTGCTAGGGTTGTTGCTTTATTGAGGAAGTTGTTGGTATTGACCGGGTGTGATGGATGTTTTTTACCCCATCCTCCTTGTGGAACAAATCAGAAAATTGAAGAGGAATTTGATGATGATATTTATGATGATGCGTGCATGATGGAGATCCTTGCAAGTTCACCAAGGGGAGAAACTTCAACGGATGTCATAAGTGTTAGGACTGCTGTTGTTTTTTGGGATTGTATCTAACAGGTACATCTTCTTCCTCCTCATTTTTTAGAAATTGATAATGTACAATCCTTTGAGCTGCCCAGTAATGATTTTAAATACTTGAGGGCATTGATGATTGAGAAGTATGATGGAGGGGTTCCTTTAGAGGAGGATAGGCAACTACTTATGAATGTTGTTGTTTCCTAAGAGATGGAGCACAATACCAAAAGTAAAGTTGCCAAAGAGCAACAAGCCAAGTCAAAATTTCCATTGTTTACTAAAGAAACTCCAAAGAAAAATACATCTAGTAAAGTTCCTATTCCCCCAAGAAAAATTTTTGATCCTCCCCATGCCCAAACTGAAATGACTTCCATACCATTTGATGAATTTGCCAATCTTTCCCCTAGTGTTGCTTTACCCAAGAATGCTCCATATGATATTGCCCAAGTCTTGAGTCAGATCAAGATTCATGTCCCAATTGTTGAGTTGCTTAGGATTCCTGAGCACAAGAAGAGGGCTTTTGAATATTTAGGATTCAGAGAGGAAGAGAGTACCCAAGGCAGAGTTGGAAACAAGGTTGGGATTCCTATTGCCATTACAAAATTGGAATAGCCACAAGTGTTGGAAGAGTTGGGGGAACCACCTAAGGTTTACTTAGGAACTTCTTTGGTTAAATCTTAGCTGAACGTGGATCCATTTTTCACTACCTTGGTTATCAAAGACAAGTTGTTACATAACTATATGTTTGACTCAGGGCATCATGCAATGTCATGCCTTTGGAGGTCATGAATGAATTGGGAATCAAAGTGACAACAACGTATGGAAAGTGTATTGCTATGGATTCCAAGGAAGTGCCGATTCTTTGGGTGTGTCAAATATCTAGTGGTGCAACTTGCATCTTATCTTGGGAGGAATTTAAATTTGGATATTGTGATTTTTGATTGCCGAACCAAATGGGGTATGTTATTATCAAGGAAATGGGTTGTAAGTGTTGGTGGGAGTGTCCATATGGAAATCTCTTATGCCACTATCCCCATTGAAGGAAAAATTTTGTCCTTGATTAGGCCTTAAAAAAATTTAAAAGGTTTGACCTAAACACAATGGATGAGCCTGGATGGTTTACAAATTAAATAAAGAAGAAAAAGAGGTATATTTCTATTCTAAAACATATCGAACCTCTTGGCATTCATTTACATACCCAAAATTAGCTATACCACCTGGAACGATGTTACACATGCCCCAATGATGATACATGTCACCTTTAGGTGTTCGGATGAAATCTCTCAAAGTATATGTTAGCATCCCAAATGCTTTATCCATGTTCCTTGTGCTTTGTTTTATTCTCTCCGCCCTTCATTTCTTAGCTTTTTGACCTTTAGTAATGAAACTTCCACCCTAAAGCAGGGTAGAAGTCCCGAACCGCCACCACGCTCGGGCGGTGGTCCTTCACGCATTTTCCAAAGACGTTCTTCCGATCACGACTTGTGTAATTTTCAACTTTCACCTGACTTTTCTCCACTACCTTGGCTTGTATTAATGTTTTATGTCCCCTGGAATAGTGTTTCTCCATTATTTAATGGTAAAAGAGTTCTAATGGGAATTACCTTTGGGTGAACGTGAAATCTATAAATAGCTACTTGTTTTCAAGCAAATGGCCCTCAAAATGGCTCTTAACTTCTCATTTTCCATTGTTTAGTCTCTCAATTATTGCTTAGAGTTCATTTTGTTTTCATGTTTGCATCCATGCTAGTTTTTCCTTTCTTTCAAAATCCATTCAATATTCTTGCTTGATCTTATTCATCACTTTGTTTTATACAAATTAGTTTAGAGAAGAGTAGTGTCGAGTTATAGATTACATCCATTAGAGTGACGGTTGTGTTCTTCATGAAAGTGGATTCTAGAATCTCTCGATACTCTTACGTTGTATTCCCACAATAAATCCCACTAGGAATTACATATGCCAAGCTTTGTCTTTTGCAATTTCCCTCTCCTACTCGCATTATATTCGGTCTATATCCAAAAACTGCATTGTTCGAATACCTTTTTCATTGATGCTAGCATATACACACTCTTTCTGGATTCACGTGAAAATGAAGGAATGAGGAGATCATTTTGAGGGGACAAATTCATACACTACTACTAGATCCCCATTGTTCTATAAATTCCAGGTTTTATCTGTCAAAGTTCTAGTTAAAATATATCAAATAGAGTAGTGAAACATTTCATTTCAGTTAAATTTCATTCTCGATATTACCAGGGAAGATGTGGGGATTGATAGTTTCTAAGAAACTATGATTCATTCCTCACTTTTGAGGTAGGATGAGAATATTTCAATTAAGTTAATTAGCTATCTAGTTATTTAGGATAAACTCACAATTGCACAGGAAAGTAGCTACACCAGGCTACCTTGTTTGTTTTAATTTTGTTATTAGATTAGTTGTCATTTTCTGAATATATTAGATTAGTTGTTCTTTCAATTCCATTTAAAATTCTATTAAAAAATACAAAAATAGAGGAATATATATATATATATATATATGTTGTAGATATATCTTGCATAGTTAATTTATTTCATTTCAGTTAGGTTTATATTAACCTTGTATGACAATCACAGGACCTAGAGAGCCCAGGGAATACGTTTTTGAACCAATCGTGCCTCAACCCAATATTTTTGCAGTAATAACTGACATAGACCAAAATCTCAAAATTCAGGTCTTCCGAGCAACAACAGGCCTACAAGAAATCAAAGCACAGCTAAGAGTATTAAACATAGAAGATGAAAAAGCACACACATTCTAGTCAAATCAACCAAATTATAGATTGCCTTGATAGACATCCATATGACTATAGAAGGACCTGAAAGAGAACAAACATTCGGTTGTGATCCACTAGTCCCACAGCCAGACGGGAGACCTCCTCGTTGATATAGACACTAGCTTACATATCCAAGTGCTAGAACACTGTTAGGTACTATGAGAAAATCATGTAACTTTTGGTTCTAAACGTAGAGGCCGAAAAGGCATATGATTATTGGATACTTAGGATCAAAAGAAGGGATTGATTCTTCACATGACCATAGGAGGTCCACAATAACCATGAACTTACGGTTGTGATCCACAAGTCCCACAACCCAACGGGCCTACAAATCAATCCAACATTGATGCTAGTTTGTGAACATTAGTGTTTAGATCCTCTCCACTCCCACTAGACATTATCACACAACTATCATTATTAAACATAGCAGCTAATCAAGCTAAAGATTTCTAGACTAGACTAGAGAATCATCCATAAAACACCAAAAGATCCACTACATATTTAGCCATTCCATTTTCATGACCTTTTCGGGAGACATATATGAAGCACCCATAGGTTATCTTCCATGTATCCCATAACCCATAGATCGGATCATGGTAGAACTCAATATTGATTAGAGCCTTCGAGTAGCTATCCTCGGCTAAATGATCTATCACACTGGTTTAGGTTAGGAGGGCCTTCTTTGCCTTAGATTCATAGATCCCATTATTGCGTGTTGAAGACATAAGATTACCTAACTAGCTTATCTACATCCCACGTGTATTCCATCCCCCACTGGATGTATCTCATCATGACCTCGGGAGGTCGGGTGCGAGGAAGATTCACTTGTAGATTCCCATGCTTGCATGTCACTTTTCCATTGTACAAAATTGGTGAACCCGACGTGAAGCAAACAACTATTTCATCTTACCTACCTCATTAGCCTTCACATCAGCTTCACCCCCAAGATTGGTGAACCTGATATTGACAGAACAATTTCTTCACTTTCACACTCTTCTTTTTTTATCCATCTTCACTTCTTCCCATTATTCTATGGGTATTCATATACCCCCAAATATGTCGGGATTCGATGCATATGGCAGACCTCTCCTAGGTCTTGAAGCATACTATGATCAACTGAATAGACAACCATCACCCTCACTCTCAGCATGGGGTGACAACTATTTAACTAACCAATTTTCAACACAAACTCCACCTCAAAGGACTAGATATAGTTCTTCTTTCCAAATAGAGGAGTTGGATCAACTCACTCAAACGCAACAACCAGAGCCTTCAGGCTCAAACAACATGACGCTCACTAGAGAATCTGGTTCATCTCCTTAGGTGTTTCTTAGACCACAAATCAGTAGACAATCAGATCCATATCTATTTTTAGATGATGAATACTTAGCACATTATGCTAGGAGTGAAAAACACTCTCAAAGTATGTACCCACCTATAGGAGGTTTGCAAATACAACCCGAGGTCTCATTCCAAGAAAACACCCCCATTCCTCCACCTATAGGAAATGCCCTCGGTGATACTTGGCAGGGCAACGATCAGTTCATAGCAGGGTACCATATGCCTATACAACCTCAAGGTATACAACAAACACCACTAAGGAAAAATACCGTGTCTTCACCAAACGAGGTCATCTCAGCCTTAGTTGAGAAGGTTAGAGGGTTGGAACTTGCTCAAGCAAGTCAAAATTCACAATTCATGCAGGCAGGAACTTCCAATCCTCCACATCATCCTAGCCAAGTAGACCTCCTCATAGGAATAGGCACATTGGGCATGCCTCCTCAGTATTCACAACAAACACCAACTAGAACCACATTTTCTAACGCCGCTCCAGTGGAAAATATGATACCTCCCGGTTTAGTACAAAACAATCCATTCTTGAGCAATGCTCCTCCATACTTAAACATGTATTCCAAATCACCACAGGGAGATATGTTCTCTTCTCCCGGCATGTTCACTCAACCACAGGGATTTCCTTATGCCCCTACAAATATATATGCTACGCCACATCAACAACCCATTCCACCTCCCCCTCAGCAAGCACCATCAATGGTCGAAACCTATGCGATAGGGACTTATTCAGAATATTTGAAAGAACCTTTAGACTTCACTATATGAAGCATCATGCTTCCAAGACCTCTCCCGATCTACCCAAGTACAAAGGAGAGGGAGACCCAAATGCACATATTAAAGCCTATGCCACGGCCATTCGAGAACTGCTCCCTTGGGATGGAGTTATTGCTAAAATATTCCCCAAAATGTTAGAGGGTATCACCCTCGATTGGTATTACAAAATACCTGAAGCCTCAATACATTCATTTAAACAACTCATTTCAGAGTTCATCAAGGTGTTTGACATGAACAAATTGTTGAGAACAGAATTAGGAATTCTTGCATATTAAGTAAGAACATAATGAATCTATTGCTCATTTCATCCAAATATGGCATACAGTCCTCTATTCTTCAGCAAGCACTCCAAACATGGATCAGATGGAACTATGTGATTTATTCCTTCATTCTCTCAGCAGAGAGATAAAGGAAGAAGTCCAGAAATTCCCACTAAGAACTTATGATGAAGTGCTCGAGAGCACTCTCCGAATAGATCAAGCTGCAATAGATAGTGGTCACAAGACATATGGAACAAATGGGAGGTTAATCATCCCCAACCAAAACACTACGACTTATTCTACCACAAATGCCAATCAAGGACCTAAAATCCTTAACAAAAACCGGGGTGACAACAGATGGAGTGACTGACCAAGCAAAAAAGCAAATGTTGTAAATGTTCCACCACCGGTTAACAATCAACAAAAAACAATTTTACCCCAATAATCAACGCAGTGGATTTTAATTTTCCCCAACAACAATAATGACAACAACAAAGCAACGTCAAATCCAAACAGTGGTCTAAGTCAAAACTCAACTGGATATCAAAACCAAAACCAAAGACAACAAATGTAAAATTTTAATCCTAATAGTCAACAGTTCAATCATAGTTTTGGACCACAACATGCAACCTAGGAGTTATAAAAATTGTGGTTTCCACAAAATTGAGGCCATGACACTAGGACTTGCCATGATTACAATAAGTTCATGCAACGTCTACCACAAGAACAAAAACAACTCTTCATAGATTATTTCTTAACAGATTTTGTGACACCTATCCCAAATACTTTCACAGGGGCAATCTCCCCTCAAAAATCACCTCTTAAGATCTTCAATGATCCACTTCCAAATCACAATAACAATAATAAATTAAATCCAAATGGGACGAACAAAGGTGTAATGATAGGAAATAACGATCACGAAGCCTCAACTTCGCTAAATCCACCTATCACACCACAATTAGGAAATCAGCCACGAACCAAGATAGTTGGTCTAGTGGAATTAGATATTGAGCTGCACGTAGAATCCATAACAAGAACACAAGAATATTCTTCTCAACCAAATCCAATCTATCCACTAGAACTAGATAACATTCAACAAACATTGGTAAAACCCATGGGTGCTTATGATTTAATTAATGACTTAACAAAGACCTTCTCTCACATCTCCTTTTTGGACTTGTTGAAAAACTCTCCTACCCATAGGGTTTCTCTATTAGAAGCACTAGGTCTAGGTCATTTAATTAACATCACTCCACCTCCCAAAACACAAGTAAACCATATAGACTTTGATATCCACCCTCCAGGGCAGCCAAATAGGGATACCAAGTTTATATTCAACATAAACAAAATGCCAACAGATGCTGAAATTTCATGTAGAGGTGACCCGGCCTTGCATTTACAGTGTGGGTTTACAATAATTACATTAAACATGCAATGGTGGACGATGGGGCAGTAGTGAATATTGTCCCCTTTTCTTTCCTTCAAAAGCTAGGATATGGAAAACAAATTGTTCCACAATAAGAAATATGCTAAGAGGTTATGATAGCCTTAAGGCTAATTCAATTGGGACTATAATATTACCAGTCACCTTAGGACCCAAGACAATCCTCACCGAGTTTTATATTATAGATCGGGAAACTAACTATAATATGATCCTTGGTCGACCATGGATACATCACATGAAAGAAATTCCCTCTACATTATTCTAGAAAATAAGATTCTTACACTTAGGAAATATATTCATAGCAAAATGTGACCCAAAACCATTTGACATACACCTGGTAGACCTGAAGAAGAAAAGACCAGGTGCATTCACTCGAGTTTGAAATCCCAACAAACCAATTGAATCAAAAACAGAAGAAAAATTAATACCTACAACAAAACTAGAAATTACGAACTTAGTTAAGAGCATCCCAGCCCTCAAGGATGAAGCTAACGTTGTAGAAACAGTGTCATTAGGAACTACTGCAAAAATTTCAAATTACTAGAACAAGATCTACCAATTTTCCTACCATTTGACTCCACAAGTATGGGATGCACCCTAGGAGTTGGTTCTCTTCCAATAGAGGAACTTTACATGGTAGAAGTAACCGAAACAGAAGAAACAGACGCAAATAATGTCCCAACATCCATCTTTCCTAGTAAATATTGGACTCTCCATTTCGATGGAGCTAGATGTCACTATGGAGCTGGGGTAGGCATAATCTTTACTTTCTCGAGGGAAAGATCCTACCTTTTGCTTTTAAGTTGAACTTTGAATGTACAAACAACGGCACTGAGTACGAAGCCCTCCTCCTTGGCCTCATCATAGCCAAAAGGATTGGTGTTAATAACATCAAAGTGTTAGGAGACTCACAATTAGTTCTGAAACCAAGTCTCTAAGTATATGAGACTAGAATTGAGTACTTACAACTCTATAAAATAGTGGTATTAGATCTAAGCAAAAGATTCGACTTCATATCCATTGAGGCAATCCCATGAGAACATAACCTAGCAACCTCACAGTGTTTTACCCCAAGTAATGAGGAAAATACAAGTTTCAAAGTATCACTTCTGCATCGAACCATTGGTGAAGAAAATGTCAACAAACCCTCTCTAACACACACATGTAAATGAGAATGAATCTCCTATCTTACATCATGTTGATAGTGATAAAGTCACTCTCGAATATCTAAAGACCTATACAGAGCTACACCTTGCTCATAGTATATTTGATCTTTCCTTAATACCACATTCCTCTCCTACTTTGGAAATCCCATGGTAGAGTCTCCTCCATAGAAGGATCTTGATATCTATGAGATAGAAAATGGAGAAATCTTAGAACTATCTCCAGCCCCACCTGAATTTGAAGAAGGTAATGCTTCTTTGATAGAAGAAACCATTGACATAAACATGGAATGGAGGAAGAACCAAGAATTTTGAAGTTAGGCTCCTCGCTAACTTTAGAAGAAATAGAGACATACACCCAAATCCTCAAAGAACATCAAAAGGCTTTTGCATTTAATTATAAAGAAATGACAGGTATCGCACCACAAGTTGTGGTACATAATCTTGTCACTAAACTAGATGCGAAGCCAATTAAATAGAAGTCAAGACCAATGAAGCCAAAAGTGGCTCTCATGGTAAAAGAGGAAGTAATAAAACTTCTCCAAGTAGGATTCATCAAACCAGTCGATTATTCACAATGGGTGTCTAATATTGTCCCCATGTTCCTAAAAAAGAATGGGAAGATATGCATTTGTATAGATTTTGGGATATTAACAAAGCTTGTCCCAAGGATGATTTCCCATTACCATCCATTGACATCATCGTTGATGCAACAGCTGGATTTGAGATTTTGTCTCTCATGGATGGGTTCTCGGGATATAATCAAATCAAAATATCCAAACAAGACCAAGCCAAAACCACGTTTATAACTCCCTGGGGAACTTATTGTTATGTTGTCATGCCATTTGGTCTTAAGAACACCGGCGCTACATATCAGTGGGAAATGACATACATATTCCATGATCTTATCCATAAAATTGTAGAATCATATGTGGATGACTTGTTGGCCAAGGCCAAGAAACACTATGATCATCCGGAGGTTCTTCGTATCATCCTCTCATGACTAATTGAGTATGGTGTCACATTAAACCCAAAGAAGCATTTTTCGGTGTAACAGGAGGAAAACTTCTAGGATACATTATATCTTCATGAGGGATTGATGTTGATCGGCCAAAATACGGGCTATTCTCGAAATGATCCCACCTTCGAACGAATCTAGAATCAGGACATTTCTCAAGAAACTCGGTGCAATCCGAAGGTTCATCCCAGATTTAAGCTTTTCCATTCATCCAATCAATAATCTACTCAAGAAATATTATAGCATCGATTGGACTGAAGATTGCAACGAGGCCTTTGAAGTAGTTAAGTGCTTCTTGTTGTCACCACCCACACTAATGCCTCCCAAACTAGACCGCCCTTTAATCCTATACTCACGAGCCACTCATGTCTCGCTAGCCTACATGCTGGCTCAAGAAGATGATGACAAATGAGAACACGTGATCTATTTCATTAGCCAAACATTGCTCGATTATGAAACACGTTACACACAGGCAGAGAGAGAATGCCTTGCCATAATTTTTGCAACAAAACATTTGAGACATTACATGTTAAACCAGGAAACAAGGTTCATTGTAAAGATAGACCATTTACAAACATTTCTTACACAAGGATCTTTATCTAGAAAAGTTGGTTGTTTCATGACCCTAATGGGAGAATTTGAGTTAACATTCGTAAACCAAAATTTTGTTAAAGGACAAATCATTTACAATTTGGTTAGCTAACAATCCGCTAGATGGAGGTGTGGTAGATCTAGAATTTCCCGATGAATATGTATAACTTTTTTGAAACCAAACCCCCATCTCTACATGCCCCTAGTATACTGATATCATCAATTTTATCATGGACCATACATACCGAAAAGTGCCACACTACAACAAAGAAGGAAGTTACGCATTATAGTCGCTAAATATGTTGTTTTAGACTAGGTCTCTATCGCAGAACCTTTAATGGCATGCTTCTAAGATGCGTTGACATAGAAGAATCCAAGAATATTCTTCATGAATCCCACAGTGGGATATGTGGAGGCCACTTCGATGGTCACGCCACCACTCATAAAATACATCGAATGGGCTATTTTTGCCCACTCTTGAACATGACGCAATGGAATTTGTACGTAAGTGCCACAAGTGCCAAGAATTCTCTCACAAGATTCACATGCCAAAGATAATCCCGCAACCAATAAGCAACTCTATGGCCCTTCTCCACGTGGGGTCTAGACTTGATAGGGAAATTCTCTCCCTCATCAACCAATGGCCATAATTTTATAATCATAGCCACGAAATATTTCACCAAATGGGTAGAGGCCATGCCTCTCACCACTATACCAGGTTCAATGATCACTAAATTCATTTTGAACCAAATTATCTGTAGGTATGGTGTCCCACAAGTCATTATTTCCGATAATGGCACGTCCTTTAAAAATGACAAGGTTTGTGAGCTATGTAGCAAGTTCAAAATAAACCATCACATGGCCTCTCTTTACTACCCTCAAGCCAATGGGTAGGCTGAAGTAACAAACAAAACGTTGAAAGCTATTCTCCTCAAAACGGTAAAATAAAACAAATGAGATTGGCATTTAAAATTATATCCGGCCTTATGGGCCCACCAAACCTCAATAAGAACACCTTTAGAAGTAACTTGTTTCTCACTAGTATTCAGGGCAAAGCGGTTCTCCCACTTGAGGTTGAAATACCCAGTCTCCGCATCTCACTACAAGGGATTCTAGATGAAGAAGCTTATAGGGAGGCACGCCTCTCCCAACTAGAAATCCTAGATGAGGCTAGGTTAAACGCCGAATAGTGGCATAGAGCCTATGCTGACCGGATGTGCCTTTGGTAGTATAACAAAAAGGTCTATGAGCAAGAAATATATGAAGGAGATCTAGTTTTAAGACTAGACAGCCGGATCGATAAGAAAACCAGCGAAGGAAGAAAGTTTCGGCCCAAATGGTTGGGCCCATATCGAGTCATAAAGGACTATGGTAATGGTGTGTATCTCTTGTGTGCACTTTGGAGGGTGAGGAATCCAAGTGAATCGAGTCAATTCCTCGGCATCTTAAATAGTTTTATACATGAAGCATCGACACTATTTGTATAATTATATCTACATTACATATTCATTTAGATAGGTTCATTTTGTTCACTCGTTTCATAAAACTTGGTGATCAAGGGACTTGCTCTTAAGCAATTCATTACAAAATTTTGATGGTATTGACAAGAGCATTCAAATCATACTTCTTCATTTTCATAACATCATCAACTATTTCAGAATCATTTCATCAATTAAAGCTAGATATGACAAAGTCTTAACGGTAGCCATACCAAGGCCTGCATGCTTGTTCTCACTTTTGGTTTCTTCCTAGGATAGGTGTCTTGCCTATGGTCTATTCTAGAAGCTTCATGGTGTCACATCTATCTGTGTATATATCTCTTTAGAAATAATAACATACTGAAATTTTGCTCAAGTAAGTAAGTCAAATATAGATCAAACATAAAATTTTACTTTTACACATTTCTTTCCCTACCAACATTTAGTGATGAGCTTACATCTCTTACTAGTGACGTAGGGTTGGGAAAGGATGGGAATGCCTTTACTTTTCTATGCCTTGTCTATGGTGATAAGCCCATGCTTCCTACTAGTAGCATGGGGCAAGGTGTGGGGGGTCCGCTTGACAGAAAATGTCAAAAGTCATAAGCAAATAATCCAAACAAACTTTTGAAATCTTGAGTCAAAACAAATGAATCAGATGTCCAAAATTCCAAGAGAGTTCAAAACCTTGAAAACCAGATTTTGTCAACCAAGTGGCCATCTATGGATCTAAGTCTAGATAAACTACAAAGCAAGTTGCATTCTAAACTATGGAGTCACTTGAGTAAGATAGGTTTGTAGCATCCTAATTTGGTTCCACCAACTCTTTGTCTATCTCCCATCATTACCATTTCAACACACCTCATATCTTGTGCCCTTTCTAGCTCTCGGTGGTGAGCCCTCGCATCTTACTAGTTGCATGGAGTTAGGAGTGGGGCAAGTACATCTGCTCATCATCACATTTTGTCAAAACAATATGAAGTACTAGAAAATTTCTTATGAAAACTAAAGTTCAAGATCACAAAGCTCATCTGTGTCATCATACATCAGCATCACGAAATACAAAAAGAAAGAATTTGTGATATTTGTTCTCCATTGCATACATTCTGAAAAGCATATAAAAACAAAATTTTTATAAACATCTAGTATACATGTGAAAATGAATCACAAAACTCTAGGTATAAAGAGATCTAGATCCAAAAAGAGATGTATATATATAATCGGGTTTATGTACAATGCCATCATGTGCTAGGCATGGTCAAAATGCTCAATGAGCCCGAGAAAATACAAAATGGTCGTATAAACAATCTAGCAAGAGTCACTACAAAAAGAGCCAAGTGGCCTCTCAATCCCTATGGGATCCCTTAGAAGGCACACGACCACGTCTAGGACTCTAGCTACATCGGCGCTCTGAGTGCACTGAGGGCTCACGGTCCCGAAGTAGCTATAGCCTCGCTATGAGAGTGGCTCCTCATTAGGCGCTCTACAGTCCTATACCTAGCTAACTTGAGTACGGAGGGAAGTCACCATCTTGGCCACATGCCAAATGGGGGAAAAAACATCAGTATGCCTACCAGCTACTGAAGGCTCCCCTGCATCCACGGATAGCTTGGCATGAGTCTTCTCCATAGGGAGCATCAAGGTATCAGTACATACCCAGTGAATCAAGTTTCGCCACTCATCAGTAGTCTCTGCAAGCAAAGGAGAAAACAAGTTAGAAAATAATCAAAAGATGAAACCAAGGACAAACAAAAGGAGAGATAGCAACTAAGGCAATCCTAGCTAAAAACAAATATTAAAAGAAGAGTGACAACTCACTCGGATCTCCAGGCCTCCAAGAGGGATCTCTAGGATCAGTGCCTACCATGGATGCCACCGCTGACTGATGTCCTCCTCCTATGTCTGGGGCAACATAGCGTCCTACCACAGACTCATCCTCTCCACCTAGGTCCTAAGAAGGAAACTCCTCTGAGACTAGAGTCACCCTCTCCATGCTCTACTTTGCCCTCTTGGCCTATAACATCTCCTGAGTGTCATGCCACTCGGGATCACTATCCTCTCCCCCACCCAACTTTTTGACCTCCATGTCCTCGATCTCCTCCTCCGTCTCTCCCCCTATGAACTCCTCAGACTCATAGTCTATATTAATAGGGTCATCACTACTATGTGTAGGACAAGTGGCAATCCAAAGTAAAGGTGCCTGAGGATCACTGACTCTCACTCGGGCATGTACCACCCTCCTGGCTACAATCGGGATGCCAGGAGTCACAACAATCCAACCCCGGCCTCTAGGACCTCCCCTAGCCTCCCAAATTGATCTGAACACTGGCACCACTGGGGGAAGCATGTCAATATAAGCAAGGTTGAATTGTTGAGGCACTCGATCAAAGGGGTGTGTCTCTACCTTCCTCATCCTATCCACAAGTTGCCCTGTAGTAGAGCAGGAAATCAAAGTAAAGGTCTCCTTGCCCCACAACCCTACCATGGCTTGATAAGGTGTGGCCTCCATATCCTTAGTAGTCAGGGAAGCAACTAGCTAGTGGGGTGCTCTAAGCACCATCATCTCTGTCCATCTAGCTGCCCTCATAGCTCCAGGATCCGCCACCTCTATACCTCTCCCATAAGGGATGATACGCTCATAGACAAGCTCATAACCAAGGTTAGATGGCTCAGTGACTATCCCTGTAAATGAACCACCGCACAAGTCGTGATAGGTGGTCCTAAGTATATCATCTCCCCAGGCATAAATCCGACCATGTGCCTCAATCTGTGTGATGATGGGGGCCCAGCAGTAGAGTAAAGTATCCCCTCCCTTGTCTCCGATCAATCTCAAAGCAAGGATGCCCATAATGGCCTGACAGATCAGAGGGATGGGCAAGCTAGGAATAGAATGGACCTTCACCCCCTTCTTTGAACCAGTGGAGACAACTGCGTCTCCCATATAGGTGGCCCACTATGTCACCTGAGCTCTAGATACTGTTGTATCAAATGAAAGTCTCCTCCCAATAATCGGGACTCCCAAAATGTGGTAGACATCCTCTAAGGTGATAGTCCACTCACCCCTGACACCTAGAAATCAGAAAGTGTTCCGATCTACATCCCAATAAGAAGTTAAGTCACATAATATGTGTGGTGGCGTGTGTAACGTGGGGGACCCGTGTGATCCTTAATATACCTACCCTCTAAAGAGTATCCTGCTCATCCTGAGAGAGTGCATCTAGCACTACTAGAAGCCAATCACTCTATCTCTCTCGGCTCCATCTGATGTACTCTTCCTTATTCTGAAAAACACACAAAAACACGCAAAAAGAAGCAAGTTAGTATTAAGATTGCATTAAAAAAATCATTAAAGTAGGTAACAATGATAGAAATGCAAAAATGAATTCAAACAAGTGTTGTTTTGGCATTCGGAGAGAACTACCACCACGACAGGGCAGCGGTTCCTTAACCGCCGCCTTGTAAGGTGGCGGTCCTATCTCGCATTTCAAAACAGGTCGTATACCCTAAAAATGCTCAAAAATGCTAAAAAACGACCATTTTGCTAAAACAAAAGCCTACCCATTAGGCGCCCCCCCTAAGAGACACATTTAAAACTAACATTTCTTACAATGACCCCCACGACAAAGTTTTCATCATTTTTACATTTAGGGTGCAAAAACAAATAATCAAGAAGAACTAACGAGATTTCGGGTTGAGGTTACTCTTCATGAGTCATGGTCACTATCTTGATGCGAACATTTCTACTATATTCTCGTTGAAAATTTTCACCATGGGTCCCAGAGCTACAAAACTATCAAATCAACACGTGCAAATGAATAGGAAAATGGTCCCATTATATATATATATATATATATAGTGTTTTGACACATTTTCGAATGCCCCTTTTGGAGTTTAGAGTTCCAACGGAGAGGTAAGTTCTCATCCCCACACAAATGGTAGCGGGAACTTGGATGGTGACATTTCGACACACGGGTGTGTCAGGTATAATTTCTAACTTCCCATTTTGGGACCGCCATACTCGGACCCACCATTTTACGCCTCTTCATGGCTAAAACGCTTCTCCGAGGGGCAATATGTACGTACCAAAAATTATAGGGTACTGTACCACCATAATGATGTTACACATGCCCCAATGATGATACAGGTCACCTCACAAGGTGTTCGGATCCAAAAATCTTGCAAAGTATATGTTAGCATCCCAAATGCTTTATCCATGTTCCTTGTGCTTTGTTTTATTCCTCTGCCCTTCATTTCTTAGATTTTTGACCTTTAGTAATGAAACTACCACCCTGCTCAAGGCGGCGGTCCTTCATGTGTTTTCCAGCACATTCTTCTGATCATGACTTGCATAATTTTCAACTTTCACCAGCTTTTCTCCACCTCCTTGGCTCGCATTAATGTTTTGTGTCCCCTAGAATAGTGTTTCTCCAATGTTTAATGGTAAAAGAGTTCTAATGGGAATTACCTTTGGGTGAACATGAAATCTATAAATAGCCGACTTATTTTCAAGCAAATTTCCCCTCAAAAATGCCTCTCAATTTATCATTTTCTTTAGTCTCTCAATTCTTGCTTAGAGTTCATTTTGTTTTCATGTTTGCATCCATGCTAGTTTTTCCTTTTCTTTCAGAAGCCATTCAATCTTCTTACTTTGGTCTTGTTCATCGTTGTTCATACAAATTAGTTTAGAGCAGAGTAGTGTCAGTTATAGATTGCATCCATTAGAGTTACAAGTTGTGTTCTTCACAGAAGGTGGATTCTAGAATCTCTCAGTACTCTTGTGTTGTATTCCCGTAATAAATCCTGCTAGGAATTACATATGCCAAGCTTTGTCTCTTGCGTTGTCCCTCTCCTACTCGCATTATATTCGGTCTATATCCAAACTGCCATTGTTCAAATACCTTTTTTTGTTGATGCTAGCATATACACGCTCTTCTAGATTCACATGAACACAAAGGAATGAGGAAATTATTTCGAGGGGACAAAGTCATACACTACTAGATCCGCCACTATTATGCAAATTCCAGGTTTTATCTCACAAAGTTCTAGTTAAATATATCAAATAGAGTAGTGAAACATTTCATTTCAGTTAAATTTCATTCTCGATATTACCAGGGAAGCTGTGTGGATTGATAGTTTCTGAGAAACTATGATTCATTCCTCACTTCTGAGGTAGGATCGAGAATCTTTCAATTAAGTTAATCAGCTATCTAGTTATATAGGTTAAACTCACAACGCACAGAAAGTAGCTACACCAAGCTACCTTGTTTGTTTTAATTTTTTTATTAGATTAGTTGTTCTTTCAATTCCATTTAAAAAATAGAGGAATATATATATGTTGTAGATATATCTTGCATAGTTAATTTATTTCGTTTCAGTTAGGTTTATATTAACCTTGTATGACAATCACGGGACCTAGAGATCCTAGGGAATATGTTTTTGAGCCAATTGTGCCTCAACCCAATATTGTTCCAGCAATAACTGACATAGACCAAAATCTTAGAATTCAGGTCTTAGAACAAGCAAACCTATAAGAAATCAGCGCACAGCTAAGAGTATTAAACATAGAAGATGACAAAGCACACATGTTCTGGTCAAGTCAACCAAATTATAGATTGCCTTGATAGACATCCGTATGACTATAGAAGGACCTGAAAGAGAAAAAACATTTGGTTGTGATCCACTAGTCTCACAACCAGACGTAGGAGACCTCCTCATTGATATAGACACTAGCTTACGTATCCAAGTTTCCAGAACACTTGTTAGGTACTCTGAGAAAATCGTGCAACTTTTTGTTCTAAACGTAGAGGCCGAGAAGGCATATGATTATTGGATACTCGAGATCAGAAGAAGGGATTGATTCTTCACATAACCATAGGAGGTCCACAACAACCAAAAACTTACGTTGTGATCCACAAGTCCCACAACCCAACGGGTCTACAAGTCATCCAATGTTGATGCTAGTTTGTGAACATTAGTGTTCAGATCCTTTCCACTCCCACTAGACATTATCACACAACTATCATTATTAAACGTAATGACTAATCAAGCTAAAGATTTCTAGACTAGACCTAAAGAGAATCGTCCATAAAACACCAAAATATCCACTACATATTTAGCCATTCCATTTTCATGACCTTGTCAGAGACATATATAAATCACCCCACGAGGTTATCTTCCACGTATCCCACAACCCATAGATCGGATCATGGCATAACTTGATATTGATTGGAGCCTTTGAGCAGCTATCCTCACTGAATGATCTATCACACCGGTTTAGGTTAGGAGGGCCTTCTTTTCCTTAGATTCACAAATCCCATTATTGCATATTGAAGACATAAGATTACCTAACTAGCTTATCTACATCCCGTGTGTATTCCATCCCCACCGGCTATCTCAGCATGACCTTGAGATGTCGGGTGCGAGGAAAGAGTCACTTGTAGATTCCCACGCTCGCATGTCACTTTTCCATTGTACAATCATATCCAGCATGGAGGACATTTGGGGTTTCCCCTTGATTTGTTTTCTTTGAATCAAGGTTTGCTTACCAACTTATACAATGTATAGTGTTTGGTTTTTGCTTTGTTTTTGGTGTTTTTTCGGTTCGTGGTTTGCCTTAGTGTGTGGTAGCCATTTTTGTCAGTTTCTCAGCTATTTTTTTGGTGGCTTTGGCTCATGACTCTGTTTTCCCAATGGATTATTTTGGCACTTGGTCTACTTTTGTTCTTGTGGCACTCACTGGGAGTGCCCATCCCCGAGCTAGAGCCAATGTTGGTGCCCAATGTTGCACATGCCATGATTTGCTAAGGAGAAATGTGTTTTTGCCCTGTTTATGAGAAAAATGGCTTTGGATCTTCCCATCCTTTGAATTTGATGAAAAAAAACTCATATATGTGTTTAAATGCTTTGAGTTGTTCATTTTTTCTCCATTCTTGCACCATTTTGAGGAATCTCTAAGTTTTCCCTATGTTTTGCCCTAATTTTTCCGTTCAAATGCCTTTTCCATTTTTTTCCATTTTTCCCAGCCTTTGGAGCTCGAAATTGTTCGATTTATACTTATTTTCCCTCAAAAATCCCTTGCCATGGTCGTAAATTGCTTTGAATCACTTTCCATTTTTCCTTTGATTGAAAATTTCTTCACCCACGAAGGAAAAATTGATTTTGGGCATCGCTGGCAATTTATGTGTTTTTTACGGTCATACGGGCATCCTTTGCCCATCAAATTTTAGCTCAAAAATCTTCTCCTATGTGTCCGTTTGTGATTGGACAAGGTTCGACAGGTCTGCTCAAGCAACTTATCATTTTTGTGTTTTTGGAAAAAGGTCTAAATTGTCCTTGCAAGTCCATAAGCCCTCATCCAATCAAAGGGTAACACATGGTAGTTAGAAAAGTTAAAATAGTGGAGGGCTGAAAGTGCGAAGGCATGGTGGAAAAATTTTCTTTGGTGAAAAGGAGTTAAAGTATGAAATGAGAGCGCAGGCCCTCGGCCAATCAAAAGGTGACATGTGGTAGGGAAAGGCGGAGGTGCGGGAGTGCGGAGGAAATGGTGAAAATTTTCCTTTGTGGAAAATGTTGTTAAAATATAAATAAGAGCGCTGCCCCATCAGCCAATTAGGTGAGGACACGTGTCCTACGGGAGGGCAGAGCCACGGAGGAAAAATGGAAAATTTTCCTTTTTTTTCAAAAAGAGGCAAAATTTTTAAAATTGAGCCATGACTTCGTATCCAGTCATATTGCACCACATGTCAGGCCCAAATCTCAATGGCAGAGCGGCGAAGGAAATCGAGAAATTTTGCAAATTTTCAAAAAGGTTGGAAAAAGGTAGAAAGGCACCCGGGCCTGTTTTGGCTTATTTGTGCCATGTGGAGGGCTCAAATTAAAGGGAGAAAGGAAAATCAATGGCAACTATACATTTTGTCATTTTTACTGCCATTAACACTCCAAGAAGTTTGGAGATGCATTTTTTGCATCAATTTTCATCAAATTTTTGACAAATTTGTGTCGTTTGTGCCTACAAGGACCAATGCAATTGGTTTTGAGGATCAATTTGAAGATCAGAGATGTTTTTGAAATGAATTTTTCCCTAACCCATCCAAAAACGTGAAATATCATATCCAAAAGTTGTAGAGTCAAATTTTGGAGGGATAAGGATGAAATAATGAAAGGAAGGGGGTTTGCATGCTTTGAAGATGAAAAATGTGCCTCCACAATGGATAATGATGTAAATTTTGCAATGATTCATCTCTTTTGAGACAACTAGCAACTTTTTGGACATGTTCTGTTAAACGTCCTATCTGCGAATCATGAGGAATTTTGTAACAAATTTGATCCTTTGGCATATTATTTTCTTGGGAAAGAAGGCTCAAAGGAGATTGAATGCTATATATTGCATGAATTTTTCATGCAAAGGGTTGGAAGAGTTTAAAAATCCTGGAAAACTAAAAATTTCACGGGAAAATCTAGGAAGAAGCCCATTCTCTGAGTGACCACTTGAGAAACTCATGTAACTCTCTTTGTATCATATTTCAAATCATGTTAAGTTGGTTGCACATGTATAGCCATTAACAAGCTCTGAGATTGTTTTTCAAAACATTCCCCTACTGATAAATTTGATCATTTTTGAGTTATTTTGTGTTGTCTTTGGGAAAAATCTATGAATGCTTACATTTCAAAATGCATTTCAAATTTGTGTTTCTTATTTCCTATTGCAGTCTTGTGTTTAAAATCTCTCTTGATCATACATGGTCTCATTTCTTGTGATAGTTTAGTGGCATTTTGAATCTCACATTCAGAAGAGATTTCATCTGATAAAGAGATAAACAAATTTAAAATAACTTTCCCTTCCTTGACTTCAGAGATTGTTTGTAAACCTTTGGGTGCACCTTAGGTCATGATTAAATAGTGATTGCTAAATGCTTCATTAGTTCATTCTAACTCAAGATTTTGTGATATATGATCAAATATTGTGTGGAAAAGTGTAGATCATGGGCCTCCATTTGATGCACATATCTTGGTTGAAGGGATGATTAAACATTTTGATATTTTCTTGTTAAGTTTCTCCATATTTTGCTGAAATCCTCAAAGATTCTGGCAGACCTTGGTTTGTCTTATCTAAACTCCCACCCAAAAAATCATTCAAAACAACTAATCCTACCCTGTTTTACCCCTATTTTTCCCTGTATACCCACAAAAGATCAAAATCCAGTTGCTAAAGTATGTAGAATAGATCAGGATTTCAAAATGTCTTCAGTAACCCTTGTCTTGCATTGAAAGTATCTCCATAATCTAGAAGTGACAACTTGTGAAAGTCAAATTTAGAGCGTTGATCATATTTTCTCAAGGCCCTTTTCATACTATTTGCACAAATTGAGGTATATCTTCATCTCCTTCACCATTTGAGGGTTACAAAATAGGTTCTCTTACCTTGGTTAAAAGGCACAACCTAAAACAATTAGGACAAGATCAAGTCCTATTTGAGTGCTATCCATCTCTCCACAAATTTGAGTGCCAGTTAGATCATATCCCTAGCTATAAAATGACACACACCATGATCCATCTGTCTTCAAGCTTCATGCCATATATTTGATGCTGCTTAGACTGAAAAGGAGAACAAATTTGGGTACTAACAGAGTGTACTTCCATCATAAAGGAAGCTCATGGTGGAATTTTTATCCATACTTGCACCCCCTACAAAATTCATTAACCTATACATCTTAGCATTGATAATTAATTGGGAGCAGTTTATAGGGTATCTCATGCTCATCTTGTGAGCCATGGTGAAGGTTTGGAGCTGATTTTTTTAATGGTCGAGCTGGAAAAATGTATGGATTTTCACCTCATTTTCTCATGTCAACCACACTTTGTTGACATGCGTCAACCATGGATCAGCCGCCATCTCCGATGCACGTCAATGCCCCTCTTCTTATCGCTCATCAACCACTTAGTATCGCATGTCAACCACACTTTGTTGATAATCATAAACCATGTGTTAGCCGTCGTCTCTGAAGCAAATCAATGACCAATTAAGCACAAAAACCATTCTTTTGGCGTGCATCAACTACCACTTCTTGACATGTGTCACTAGTTTCTTCTGTTGCGTGAAAAATTCCATCTTTACGTGCATCAACGTTGCCTCATTTTCACACGACATAATTTCTTCTTGTCATGTGACAATCATTCCCTCATTGGTGGTGACTCTCCTCATTATTTTTATGCATCAAGCTGGTGGTTATTGTCAGTTATCAACAAGGAGTTTCAGATATGACCTAAAATTAATGACATCATACAGGATAGGTCAACAACCAAATTAATGAGTTATGTTACCCATGTTTTCCATGTAAGCAAAGCACCATTAGAAAGTGAACCAGTATGGTTTCCCATACCTCCATATGGGAAATTAATGAAATATGTTGATTGGTAGCTTCTTTTCTATATATATATATATATATATTATATATATATATATATATATATATATATGTAATTTCCCCTTTATTTTAGGGGGAGACATTATGGAATGTAAAAGAAGTCTGTCAAAATTGTTCCAAAGCACCTTTTGTGAGCTGCGCAGGCTTCATGCTTATACATTTTGAAAAGGATTCTTTCCTTGTGATTATATTGTAATGGATTGTGCATCATTTTAAGCAATAAAATTGGTATTTTTTGCTTTTATTGCCCTAGCTCAAGTTGTACTACATCCTTTCCCTTTCATTTCTATTTTTCATGTTATATTATTTTTTAGGATCTAAATTCATTTTTCTCCATGAAATTGGAGGTTTTAATGTGTTCTTTGGACTGTGGCACTTTGTCTTCCCTCTTCTACCTCATTTCCTTCCATTTTCACTCACTAAGAATATCTCCACCCCCTTTTCTTGGTGTTATCACCTCCCTTAGTTTAGGACTTTTATCTTATGCATCTCTTTCTTCCCTGGTCCCTTGGAAATTCTAGGTTAGTGTTAGAATAGTTGCATTTCCCTTTCTAGGAGTAGTTTTAGCATTAGAATAGGTAGAGGAACCAGCCTTCTCTGGAGGTTTGTCTCAATTACAAGGGTCCCACACCTTGATACAATCCCATGTTAGTCAAAAGTAGGGTTTTACAATGTAAAAATCCTAGGGTAATCCTTTACCAACATAACAGTTTTAGCATGCACTGGTGGGACCAAGAGGTTTTATTTAACTGCAACAAGATTGGTGTGCTCTTGTTGTAAAATTTAAGCCTTTAAAATATTTATACCAGCACATCTAGCGACTCCAAGGGGAGAATCTAGTGGTTTTATCAGTCCAAGTTTATCAAGTTCATGAGAAAAGTGCAAACCCGGTCTAGAGCAAGAGAAGAAGGCATATTTGAATACTTGCACCTATCTCTAGACAGAGGAAGAAGAGGAAGATGAGTTCAAAGATCACCATGTCCACCTAACATAACTTTATTAACCCCTCTACCAGGTAGACCCTTCCTTCGATCAACTAGGTTTCTCAGGCCACTCAAGATGGCACATCAACAACTACCACAAGGACCACCGAATCCATTTGCCAACTTCATGGGCAACATTCCACTCAATATCAATGCATAAAATCCAATTCCGGTGGCACCTCTAAAGAACATCCCATATTTTCTTTGGGGAGAACCATATGACTCCTATTGACCACATCCACGACATTAAAAATGTATGTGCAATTCACAAAATCAATAAAATGGATGTTGTAGTTAATTTGTTAGATTCCTCTTTCAAAGGTAAGGCCTTACAATGGTTTAGGAGTTTGGTAGTAGGATCTATTCAAAATTGGAATCAGTTGTGTTCAAATCTTTGCAATCAGTTTAGAGAAAGGGAAAATAACTTGTCTCTATTGGAGCAGTTAACTACAATCAAGAGAGCATCAAACAAGAAGATGGCTGACTTTAATTTCAGATTTCAAAGGATGTGGGATAGGATTCCCATTATTGTGAAACCGGCTACTAAAGATACATTTCTCTATTTCCTTAAAGATTTGAATTCTGATATATCTATTATGGTACAATCTATGGGAGGAATGACCCTACCAAACGCTTATGGCATAGCCATTAGAGATGAGAATTGCCTAATTCAAGTTCGTAAACTAGCACATAGGCCACCTATTCCTATTTATCCAAAAATGGGGAATCCTAGTGTAGACACTGAAATTGTGTCATAATCACCTTGGTCCCCTACCGCAGCCCTATAATCATTTCCTCATCCTCAACACTTTAGCACCTACCTCCTGCACCCCACACATTTTAATTTAATTACTTTAATTAAATTAATGCCATTTATCTCCATACATATTAATTTAATTATTTTAATTAAGTTAATGACCTTTTACCCACACACATATTAATTTAATTATTTACATTAAATTAATTCACCACCCTCACACACCTATTTAATATAATTGCTTTTATTAAATACACCTCACCTAACCACCCCCATCATTTGACCCATTAACCTAAACCCTAAACCAATGTCCTAAATAAAACCTAACATTAGACCCATTCCCTTACCTCACATTAAAAGCCTCCTAAGGTTAGTTTTTATCCGAGAAAAGAAGAGACCCTTATCAAATGGTGAAACAACTTCCTAGGCAATTTTTGAATAGCCCAAGATATCTCATCCAAACCGATGTCGGTTTGCCCTAAACCGATGTCGGTTATATCGGGATGGACCAAATGGCCTATTTAAACCCATTTACAGCTTTGTAATAGTGGTTGGTTGGTTGGTTGTTTTTTGAAGAACTTCTGATCTCAAGTTCAATTCTTTAGATGTGACAGCAGAGCGGAGATTGACTTGTGATCAACAAAGGCAACCAAATACACTGGCACAACAGTGAAAACTTTCTTCCCAGCATTCTCCAATGCAGCCACTTCTTCATTATTCTTTAGACGTGTACCTCACAGAAGAGTAAGTATCCTCCTTCCATCTATCTCATTTTCTTATCATCAGTTGTAGTCTTTTTGGAAAAGGAACCTAGTCTTTTACTCTCTGTCCATTCCCTCTCTCCAATTGCAGTCACCTTCCTTACCCAATCATCCTAATACATGGCCTAATTTCCCATTTTTACCTCCTCAGTAGTCTCAGACCTTATCAACCTATCTACATCACCTTTGTGATCAATCCCCACCTTCTATCCACTCCAATTTTCCCCCAAAATTCCAAAAACCCAGACTATGTGATTCCACTAGCCCCGACTTAACTATCATCAGTTCTCTCTAACTATCTCCGGTTACAGTCAAACCATCATCGGTTACAATAAAACAATGGTCGGTCTCTATGTCGCCTAATTTCTACCGAATAATAACCTCACTGTTTCGATGTATACCTATCTAAACACCTATTTTACCTTGATTTGTATCTAACCTAGCTTTGTTAGCTCAAATTCACCTATAACCAACCTATCGACCTCTGGATCTCCTTCTATCCTAGCTGTTAGATTAGATCTAGCCTATTGTGTTTGTATGAGATGCCTAAATCATATTAAACTACAGTAGGACAATATTTACTTGATTTCAGCATTGAATTGTTTTAAACAGTGGATTGACAACCATCTAGGAAGTATCGCACTTCTAGGATCTAGCACATGCTAGGCAGTCCACTGCATATATCATTTAACTCTCTTTTGTGGTCTTGCTTTGGTTCTTATATAGTTAGTTCCTCCTAGTCAAAAATAATTTCTCACAATCACTTTGATTCATAATTCAGATACGCGTGCATACAACCTTCAACCATCTCAAACCAGGTATTCCTCTTACCACCTTTACCTTATCTATTTCATCAAGTACTTCTCAAAAAACTAAGAAATTAGGTGAAACATTTTGGCATGCCCGGTGGGACCCATTCGGGGTTCCTTGCATCTTTCTTCATTCCTAGGTAACATTCACATTAATACCTTCTCCTTGGTAACATTCTCTTCTTTCTATTTTCTTCAAAAGACACATTTCTTTTGGTGTATTTAAAAAGAACCTTCTTCCCCTTTTTTTCTACATTTTAGTGAAAGAGCATCCCTCTTCCTATTCATCTATTACTATCATCGAACATCATACTTTTGATTTGGCTTTAAAACAAGTGCACTACATTCTAATTTAGCTCATTAGCTCACATTAATTGAGGGCAACCTATATGCTGGAATCCATGACTAGCTAATGGTTGACAAACGGATCATAGAAAAGAACTTCTAACCATTTCTCTTTCTCTCGCATCTTACCAAACCACACAAAAATTCAAAATGCATACATTCTTAAACAACATCCTACCTGGAAGAAGCTTGTAGGTGATCACACGATCACGGTACAGTGGGCACCCAACTCACTTCTCTGTCGAGTCATACTTCAGAGTGAAGCCCCCCCCGCCATAACATTCTTGAAACCTCACCCTTTAGAATTCTTTCTTCATAGGAAGCCTTCCTCACCAAGAAATTATATTGTTCGATTTATAATGATCGGTCCATACAAATAGCATAAGCTGAACAAATGTAATAGAATAAGCACTCTAGGAACGTTCTTTCTTAGTGTTCTGCTTGATTTACATTTTGAGGTGAGAGATTTTGATCATCATTTTTGTCTTTCCTTGCACACTCCCAATCATAGTCGGTGTATTTTGACTTCGTCGATTTTTCCCTGAACCACATCTAAATCATTCTCGGACTTACGGGTTTGATTCAACACCATATTTTTAAATCACGACCATCTTTCTTATTATCTGTTTCAATTTCACAGTAACCGGCTATGGTTACCTTTAACCGGCATCGGTTTAACCCAACCGGCGTCGGTCTAAAGTCTTCTTGGATACCTATCCAAAAGACACCTATTTCACTTTCTGAGCTATAAAAGGCTCTTATCACCTTTCATATTGTCGTTACCCCAATCACAGTCACCTTACGTCTCATCTTGTGTAAAAATTATCACTCTGGGACTATCATTTAATAGACTATTGGTTTTTTACGATGATCGGCACCGATTAAGTCTAACCAAGCATCGGTTTACAGAACCGACGTTGGTCACCTTGCGCTATTTTCCAGCTCACTAGCTGACCTAATTCACTCACTGTTGACTATTTTCCTAGTTCTGTTGTGTTTTATTCCATTCAGACATAGTACAGTCTTGCCAAATTAGTTCCTATCCACATGGTGCTAACCCGTAGTCAGGAAAGTGCCCTCGTATTTCACACTAGTTGACTACCACTCCCACCTAGCCCTTCATCACCTAGTCCTTTGCCACCTTCCATCTCATCATCCATGGATCCCAATCAACCCATCACCATTCCTATAGGTGACACAGAGTTTGCATGACTCCTGGATCAAAATCCCACTACTTTGAGCCACTACCTCACCCATGCCTCCACTCAAGATGCCTCGGGTCAATTGATCTATGGCATGCCCGTATCCTTATCTCCATCCCTAATGATCGCTTTCACCTTGGCTCCACCTCCTACCATGGTGACCTCACCCATTTTATCCCCAGTTGTGTCGTAGCTAGGTCCCATGCCAGCTTTGACCGCTACATCCACCACCTCTATTGCACCCGCAATCTCCACCATACCTTCATCCACCACCCAAAACATAGCATCATCTACACCTGTTGTCTCATATATACCAGTCGTAACGCTACCACCCTTGGTGTCATTACCCTCTACCCCTTTTCAAAACATTATACTTTCTATTCCCCAATCTCTACCTCCCATATCTACTAGGGTCACTACGAGTGTCCCACCCTCACATACCTACTACCAGCCACCTCCTATTTCATCGGTCATTTAGTCCAAGTATATACCCTTAGTGTTTGTCTCTCAATTTTTGCCTCCTTATTTGACACCACCATATTCTGGAATGTCCTATTCTTCATATGTCCCACAACAACCTCCTTTCGCTCCAGGGGTACCCAATCTTCACAACCTAACAATGAATTTATCAAATTAATGATGGAAAAGATGTAGACATTAGAAGCATTTGTTTCTGGCTCCTATAATTCTCTCACCTATGACAAGATTTGTAATGAGCCTATTCACCCATCCATTCCCATTCGCCCATATCCCGTACATTGGGAGATGCCTAAGTTTAACCGCTTTAAAGTAAGGAATACCCACAACAACATTTGCAATATTTCAAACATGGGTGTTATTTAATTTCCCATGATGATGCTTTGCTTTTATGAACCTTTCCCATGTCCCTAACGGGTCCAACATTGGACTGGTATAGTGGATTACCTAGACATTCCATCTTCTCATTCAACCAAATAGCCCAAGCCTTCTTGGATCATTTTTTGATTAACGTCATCAAGAAGGTTACCATGACCGATCTTTATTCCACGCGTCAATATGATGATGAATCTATTGCAGATTTTGTCACTCGTTGGCATAGCCTAATCAACTAACTTATTTTCCAATTACTGCAAACTAAACTCATAGAGATCTTCACACAAGCCTATGTTAGACATATCTCACCTACCTTACAGGTGCAAACCTTCCGTACATTTGATGAGGCTTTCACCATGGCATGTAAACTTGAAATTCGTGCCATCAAAGAGAAGAAGATATAATTACGAAATAGGAATTCCTCACTTAAATCACCCAATACTTCCTCTTCCTCAACACATCGGATGAGTTATTCCAAATCCAATGGAACCGCCAACGCAGCGGTGGTACTTAAGGTTGGCCCTGCTCATCCATCCAATCATGCTAAACCTTCATCCAATCTGTCACCAGTCCAAACCTTCCAATTCAGACAAGAACAAAAGAAATATACCTCAATTGGAGAACCATATTCATCTGTTTTAGAAAATCTTATTAAAGCTAATGCCATCACCCTTCCTCCTATCAAACCACATACTAGTTTTGACCCCTCTCACCCCATACCAGGTTGGTACAAGGAAAATGACTATTGTAACTATCACCGGGTAAATGGTCACAGTGACAGCAATTGTATCACCTTTAAAAACATTGTTCAAGGAATGCTCGAGAGTAGCGAGTTAGTCCTGGATAACCCTAATGCACCTGCCAATCAAAACCTTCATATATTCAAGAAACCATTCCCTAACCATTCCCCATCTAGCGATCAAACCGGTGAGGCCTCACACAATGAAATTAATACATGTGAGGTACATGTGATCTTTCTTGACTTACCACCTATTTACCAAATATCTCCTATCCCCTCCATCAAGTAAATCCTAGCCCGAAATCCTCTACCCACACAGGAACCTACTTTATCCATTCCTCTACCCATAGAGGAAAGCCCTTCACCTCCTGTACACCTACGAGATGAGTCTCTCATTAGCACCGATATCATTTCCCCTTCAACTTCCCTACCCAATGAACTACTACAAATTATACCTCCTCCACCCACAGAGGAGTACCCATCGTCTTCTCCAACTATTCAGGATCCAATAGATTTTTCATTACCACTCGGTGACCACTCTCCATCAGCTACCCAAGATCATGCGGACCTACTTTCAGCTCTCCTACCTACAGAGGATGAAGCCAGTGAATTCCTTGTTTCTCAAACACATTTTATGAGAATTTCCACTCACTCCACACCTACCTCACCTAACATGATTGTCGTTCTCATGTTTGGCTAACCACTTTGGACTATGTTGATAGGGCTTCACTTTAGGGCGTCTCTTACTCCCGGTCTCAATCCAAATGCAATCATCTTCCATGCGACACTTCTACCATTTATCTAAAGATGTTTGTTGTATATATCTTCCCAGGGTAGATATAGATAAGCGAGAAGAATATGGAAACCAAAGAAATTCAAACCTCAGCCCATGGCGCACGGAAGAGGTGCACAGAAATGAGTGTCGACATAAGAAAGAATGCGCCCATGGCGCACGGAAGAGGCGCACAGAAATGAGTGTCGACATAAGAAAGAATGCGCCCATGGCGCACGGAAGAGGCGCACAGAAATGAGTGTCGACATAAGAAAGAATGCGCCCATGGCGCACGGAAGAGGCGCACAGAAATGAGTGTCAACATAAGAAAGAATGCGCCCATGGCGCACGGAAAGAGCGCACGAAATGAGTGTCGACATAAGAAAGAATGCGCCCATGGCGCACGGAAGAGGATGTCGACACACACACGGATGCGCCTATGGCACACCTTCAGGAGGTGCTGACATTGCGAGTCTTGTGCGACAGAAGACCACGACCGAGATATTGGATGGCCATAACTTTTGTATTTGGGAGCTCCGATTCACACAAGGTTGGACTTTTCGGAAAGCCTACGGCGTCCTCTACCTAACTACGACTGGATATCTTTAATTGGGTGGGAACAAGTTCTTAAAAATTCAAAATACAGTTTGCCACTTTTGGGGTTTGATATGGTCCTCACCTACCACCATAATGAGATGAATTAAATACAACCTGAGGTGGTTGGGGTAGATTTGGAATTTCTCTCTCTTCTCTCTCTCATTCTTCCTATAAATTGTAAGGAGGGGCTTCTTTCTAAAGGTTTGACATTCTTGTTTTGCCCCTCCCTTCTTCTCTTTGGCGGAGTGAATGCATGGAGAAAAAAAAAAACCTCCCATTTAAAGCGTAATGCGGCTTTGCCTCTTGGCATTTTGTAGTGTGTTGTATCAATCTTTGGAGCAAATTAATGCATGTCTGTGGATGATTATCAACCCTCTCAGTGTTTATTTGCATCTCCTTGATCTTTCACTGTAAATCTGGTTATCTGTGCATGATCTTGCATTACATTTTTATGGTCTGTGTTTATTGGCAAGACGGGTGTTCTTCATTCCTCGGTGCATCACCTCTCGTTAGTTTAGGTTTTATTTTCTGCATTTTCTTACCCCTGTCTCCTTAGAAAATTAGATTAGGTTTTGAGTAGACCCTTTGCATTTTTACGTGTGCATCACGAACAGAGGAATAGGAACCGGCCTTCATCCGGAGAGCTTTTCGATTTGCGCAAGGTCCCACACTTGGGAAAAGCTCCATGTTATGTAATCATCGAGAAATGCAACCCATCGAGTTACGAGAGTCCCTGTGGGTGCTTTGTGATTTCGCATCAACAGTTTCAACAACCCAAACTACACATGAACATAACTCTTGATACATATTCTATTACATCGTCATCATATATACCCGCCTCTCTACTTGTTATCCAACGTGTTCCAACACCATCTCTTGTATCTAAACCCACTAGTGTTCTAGGGTCACACCCACACCAAACCTTACACATCCTCCTATTAGGATAAACTTGACCACATCTTCCTCATTTTTAACTTTAGAACAAGAGAATTTTTTTTTTTTTTTTTTTGATAATTGCATCTTGGTTCTAAATACATAATTTAGAACTCACAATTCAAATAACCATTCATATAACAAGCAACCATATGCATTGTAATGACTCGGAGTACTTCCGATCTATTCATTCCATGACTCGGTAATCTACCGATCTATTCATGAGTAATAAGAGTCGGTGTTTTTATTTAACACATCACTCTTGCGGTTCTCTTCCCTAATCACGGGAATTGAGAATGCTCTGTCAAGGAATCTAAGCTGAATAAGCTGTTACCATTATTCATCGGCATCTCATCCCTTAGACTAGGTGAATCGGGACAACGCAATCAGCGACTTGCGATACTTTGGCCAAAGATTTGAAACATCTTGTTCATGTCTCGTATTCCTTAACGGCATACTCGTCGATACGGAATACGTCCTTCACCCCATTCATATGTTATATAGAATGTCTTATACGATTCTTATCGGTCCTTCCTTCCACAACTGAATCACTCGGAGGCGGATTAACAAGGTGATAATGTTATATGGATACCCACGAGGGTTAGGGATATGATGACATCTTGGTTGACCTTGCGGTTCAACCGGTGTGTCATGCACCCCAAATCTCGAGGCGGTCACATAACATGACCACGTTCTTAATCGGTCGGGGGTAACTCGTGCGAAATCAAGTGTAAATCTCAGCGATCGATGCGAGGGGTGTCGCCATAAGTCACTGCATTGTTGTAACTTCGAGAAGATCCTAATCTTCTCGGAGGTGCAACCTATGATCGACTTTATGCCGTCAACCTTTAGATCCGCCTCGAGAAGATCTACCCAAAACAAGCGTTACGCACTAGAGTTTAAATTACTTTTTTTTTTTTTTTTAAGACCTTTCCCCTAAGGTTAGCCTTTCCAAATCCCTGGATTCATTTTCTTAAGACGACCCTCCTCTATTAATCCATTACTTGGTAGAGGTATTAAGGTCTAGTTTCTATCAAGGAGTCATTAGAATACATCTGATTCTAAGCAACAGATTCAGACAATATCTCATAACCTATGCTTGAGATTGCCACCTGAAACTCCATTGATTGCCTATCAGTTCTCTTAACTGAATTCATATCATACTTTTCATTTTAAAGCTATGAATGATTAAGAATCCAATCTACTATTGTCCTGGTATACTTAGGACTAGGGATTAGTAATTCAATCCAGCTCGTTCAGCGTTCTCTTTTAGGCTCAATTTTTAACCTATCTTCTAGAGAGACAATAATTAAATTACAATATTGCTTTTGCTAGAACAAATCAGAACTACTAAATACTCATAAGAATTTAGTCTAATTACTTACAAGCTTTCATTGTCAATCACAAAAGCATCCATAATATACAAAGATAAGTATGCCCCTTCGTTACATAGGCAGAAGAAGCTCATCCTTGAGAATAGAATACAACACATAAGTATCAAGCGCTTATTTTCATTCCTTTCAAAACTCATACAATTACATATATGCAACAGCATATTTGATATAATGCTAACGGAAAAGAAACATCTTTTCACATATAGTACATCTATAAACTCAAGTTGTAATTCTTTATAAATCAAATAAACTATCTGATCAGACTGCCGGATCTGCATTGTTTTACCTCTTACGGCAACCATCTGCAAAAATAGTCAACATGAGTCGGTTGATGGCCAGGCATGATAAGCACCAACTTTTAAAACAATTGCGATCCATCAATTGTTTCCATTAAACTTCTACTGTTTAAATGAGATCAAATATCAAATAAGAAAACATATTGGACTATGTCCTTGTAATACAAAATGATTACAAACATGTAACTCTATCATTGTTACAGAATAGTCTTAAACACTTTCTAATATTTCATCAAATATTAAAGAAACAAGAACGAATGCATATAAACAATCATTGAATCCAAATCACGACACTGGTCAGATTGTTGCATTCTTCCAAAAAGGAAATAACATAACAATTTGGAATCCTACCAAAACGTTACCAAATTAATTTCCCACTGTTAAACAAACATCAACCAAATTGGAATAAAGGAAGAGAAAGAGCCAATCCATTCATACTTCCTTTCAATTAAGTTCATCACTGAACCGCCTTCACCTATGAAAACATTCAACCAGAATATAAATGAACAATTTAGACAAGCCGCAAGCCAGATCGCTGTTCTAAATTAAGAAATAGAACACGGCAAACTCCTAGACAGCAACTGACACAACAACAATCCATAAATCAGTCTGATGTCCAAAACTAGTTTCTCCTAAACACAGTAAGGCTTTCGAACCAAGTTCGAAATCAAGAACTTCAAGCGTATTGCTGTAATCAACAACTCTATAACATTAAGCCTTTTAAGGTTTCCGAGAAACTATGCTATGATGACCACACATTGGTTCCAATTCATGTTGATCAATCAGGTGAACAAGCGAGAAAGGAACTTAGCATACTTATACTTTCTCGGTCTATCGGGTGAACAAGCGAAAGGAACACCATCAATCGATCCCTACCTTGGTGCATGCAAATCCCTAGTGCAACTCACCCAAACAGGGCGGAACACGCAGCAGTCATCAATGAGCGCATATAAAAAATCGGACAAACAATCAAGCTCTTATTTGACCAAGAAACCCATTGTACTACTCTGCGATATTTTAGCACAAATAGAAACGGGTTGAATATGTAGTTGATCACCTAAAGAATCTGTACCACCAAAGCAACATGCAACACAAAGTACTCCAAGAAAATACAGAGGTCTTCAGTACAGATTTTCCCTTCAAGTCACTGGATCAACACTTAACAACTATATATACACATTTTAACTTGAACAGTGACCAAAATAGAAATAGAACATCGAAACGTCTCCTCACAGTCGTTCAGAATTCAATCCTAATAAATCCACTAATACACACTACATACTGATAACGGATTTGCGCCCATAATCACAAACCCAACAACAGTATAAAATAGAATTAATTGATAAATCCTTCCATGCCATTCAAGACAAACATTCCGAATGAAACAAGTATAAGCAAATCAATATACTCATTCCAAAACAATGAAATAAACTGAGCTGCTTCGAAACCTTCGAACAATTTTCACAAGGAAAGGCAATACATCCACATAAAGTCAATACTCAGTATTTACTACAATAACAGTAGCCACAAAACCTGTCTTTTCCACAAGGCTTCCACAAACGATATAATAACAAAACTCAAGATGAATCTACATTCACAAGCGATAGATTACTATAAGCGATTCAATCATGAAATCCTTTGAGTCGGTAAAGCGAAGTAAAGATGTATATATTGTACCACGATCGCAATAATCCCGTTTCCACCACAACAAGGAAAACACTTCCCATTTGAGTCGTTAAAGACTACGGTAACACAACGATTGCCTATTCAAGCGAGAAATTAGAAAACAATGAAACCCACAAAGTATCATTAGTCATTTGTTAACAAAACCACGCGAGTTTGAAAATCTTCAAAAACACCGAACAATCAAATGGTACACGGTATCCTTCCCTCTTGTCTCACTGCAGCATTGACGATCAAAAGTCGGCAAGCCAAAAGCGATGATCTATACCCTTCACAAGTATATTCGGCGGGCTCTCGCAAAGCAGTAGAGCATTGAACCTTTATAAATATAAATCTCTCATATTTAAACCGGAGAAGGAATACACAACAAACGAGTTGAAGTTCGATTTCAACAAACACCCAACAAAGCGGAAATTGCCAAAAATCGAACCGAGAAGAGAATCTGAGCCAAAATCAATTAAATCTTCATAGAAAATTTATCTAATCTTCACAAACAAATGAAACGAGTTGTTTTAATGAAGACATTTGAAAACTGACAAAATATTTAAAGGATAGGGCCTAGCATGCACGTATTTTGATCGAATTTCGAAGAAGACCACGGGAAGAGCTCAAACTTCCTTTTCTTTTTCCCAAATACGGCGACCAACAAAATTTATTTGTCCCATTTACAATATATCCTCCATGGCAGAGAAAAGAGCCGAGAGAAATTCATTCTCGCCATGCGACTCAAAGAAGCCAGTGCGATGAACGGTAAACTAGCAGAGAGAGAGAGAGAAGACCGAAAATCGCGATACACCAAACAAACCTTCCAACTTCTCGTTTGCATGCCGTTTCGCGAGCTCCGGGCTCGACTCCCTAAACATTAAATGCCATTAAACCAATTTTCCCGCTTAATCTCAACTCCCCCGACCGCAAAATTGGCGGCAGTCCATCAAAAACTCAAGTTCATTTCCAAACTTAGTAATTGCCAAGTCTGCCAAGGTTAGCGCCGCCTAAGCTTCCGCCATATGCTGTCCCTCATCCTTATCCTTCCCATTTATTGCCATAGAGAATAGCGCCCATGGTTCGCCACCCTTGAGCCCCTTCCCATAAACTCTTAGTTAGCTAGGTTAGTATCTTAGGTTAGAGTTTTAGGGTAATAACCATCTTAACCATTTTACACTTAGTTATTATTTTAGGATCATAACACATAGCCTAGGTCTAGGTTAGACTAACAATAATCTAACCCCTAGGTTAGGTTATTGTTTTAGGTTACTAACCCTTAGTAATTCAGTTTGGTCCTTCTCTGAAAACTCGGAGAGACTGTATCATACTTTACAGAAGCAGCCACTCTGTTCTTATTACGAGAAGTGTATGTCGATGAATTATTACTGGTCTTTAATCGAGACCTTCCGGATATACCGGATATCGGGAACCGTTTCATTTCTCAAGATCGGCTGAGTCATACTCTCGACCGACTTACCAAATGCTTCCATACCTTTGACTGTTGAGGTTCGTGATCTAATTTTATCACTTCACAAAATTAAAGCATTACTTGGATCAATTTCTCTGGTCCAAGTCTAGATATTATTGATGAATACCTGTATAATTCATTCCGTGATCAGATTAATATTCAGTCACAAAATGAAATAAATAAAAGAGTCTATTAATATTTTGACTCAGTCAAGATCTGCAATCTGCAAGAAATTTAATACATATCAAGCATGATTTCCGAATCGAGGTACACAATCCATTTACTAGAAATCACATATCAACACTTGAATGCTTAGGAGAAAGTAACAACAGTTCAGGGTGTTACATGCTTCCCTCTAAAAGGATTCATCGTCTAGATGAATTACATATTAAACTTAACCTTCCGGTCGATCAATTTATTAGTACACAAACAATGTGTTTACTTCCATATTTAATAGTTTCAGAATTCAATGTCACCTCACTTTTATTCAACCTGAATAAAGTCTGCCTTAATCAGGCTTTCATAAATACTTAAAAACAATCGGTTCATAAAAGTATTTCATCAGCAGATTTCATTACATTGCGAAAAAAGAAGGAAAAGCAGTTTTCATCTCTTCCCGGGTTTTCCCAAGTTGCACTTTCTTCGCTAAAGCTGGTCCCTTTGGACCTTACATTGCTGAATATCACGATTCCTTAAATGCAGTGGCGAGTTTCCGGCACTCTTGTGGGTTTAACCACGATTATTCTGGGTCTTGGACTGCGAGGAATTCAATTTAAAACATGTGACAGATCTGAAACGTATTTCTTAAGCAAAGAAATATGGAAAACATCATGCATACGAGATAGAGCGGGAGAGCAATGCTAAGCGATAAGCTACGGGAGTTGATTATCTCGACAATTTCAAAAGGTCCCACATATCGTGGTGAATGACTTGGCAGCCTTGCCAAAAGTTATAGAACTCTTTACGGGTTTAACACGCGAGAAAAACCTTATCACCAAGCTCAAACTTTCTATCGACCCCGGCAAGGTCGGCATAGCTCTTACGTCATCATCCATTGCTTCCTTTAATCGTTCACGAATCAGCTTAACTTGCTTGTTCCATCTCTGTGAGAATCTCTGGTCCAATTACCACTCTATCCTCTACCTTTGTCCCAACTTACGGGGGTTACGCACTTTCTTCCATAAAGTGCTTCAAAAGTGCCATCTTAAGAGATGAGTGATAAGTGTTGTTGTATGCGAACTCAACTAATGGGAGATACTCTTCCCACTTATCTTTGTTGATCCATGCAATACATTCATGCAACATGTCCTCCAACACTTGATTTACCCTCTCGGTTTGCCCATCCGTTTGGATGATATGCGAAGCGAAGTTTAGTTTCGTTCTAGGGCTGCGTTAGCGTTTGCCAAAACCTTGACGTCATTCTAGGATCCCTGTCAGAAATAATCAGTTCAGGTACACCATGTAATCTGAAAATTTCGTGTACGAACCTCTTGGCTAGCACTGGTGAATCATCCTTTAGATTTCCAGCGATGAAATGAGCTACCTTAGTTAGCTTATCTCAACTACGAGGATAACATCATGTTTATTCTGGACATAGGTAGTCCTTGTACAAAATCCATGGTTATTACTTGCCATTTGTACTGCGGTATGTTATGAGGATACAACAATCCAGCAGGATGCATATGCTCTGCTTTCACCCGCTGACATTCCAGACAATGAGTCACAAAATTTATCACATCCTTTTTCATACCTTTCGGAAGTATTGCTTTGTTTCAAATCAGCTAGCATTTTTGTGATACCGGGTGCCCAGAGAAAGGTGAATTATGAAATTCAACTAATGACTTCTTTCTCAAATCATCGGCCACGGGAACATATACCCTATTTTCATAACGCAAGATTCCTTCATTATCTAAATGAAAACCTTCATACCTTTTATCTTTAGGTTTACGTGTAATGTTGCTTTTACTTGCTTTGAAAATATGTATCGATACGAGGCACTCTTTACCTCGTCTTTAAGCCGAGTTCTTAATGTTATAAGAGCGAAATGTGCCTCCTACGACTTAGAGCATCATTACTCTATTCTCCTTTCCTTTGATATAGCTGATATCAAAGTCATATTGTGATAGAAATTCTAACCACCTTCTTTATGCGGCATTGATTGGGTGAGTAAAAATATATTTCAGTCCCAGTGATCGGTTTTCAACTCAAAAGGTTTCCCTAGTAAGTAGTGTCTCAGGACTTGAAGTGCGTGAACAATGGCGGCAAGTTCCAAATCATGAGGGCATAATTCAGCTCATGAATCTTAAGTTTTCTACTCTCATAAGCAATGACTTGATCATTTTGTAGCAAAACACCCCAAGACCTTCCCGAAGCATCGATTACTTGATAAAATTCCCATTAGGAGTGCAGTACTGACCAATATAGGTGCGAGAAGTCAATTTGGTCTTTCGGACTTTTGAAAGCGCCGCACTTGTCATTCCACATGAATTTCTTATCCTTCTTAACGATGAAGTTATTGGTGCAGACTACCTTAGAAAAATCCTTTACAAATTTTCTATAGTAACTGCTGCAAGACCCATGAAGCTTCTTACTTCATGCACATTCTTTAGTACGAGCCACTCGATTATTGCCACTATTTTTGAAGGATCTCTGCGATTCCTTCTTTGCTTATGACATGACCCAAATAGTGAACTTACGAGTCAAAGAAAGAACATTTGGATAACTTACCATCTGACTTTCTCTTTCTCAAAATTTCCAAAACTATCTTCGGATGCTCATTGTGCTCCTCAACACTTTTAGAATAAATGAGAATATCGTCCAGAATACAAGTACAAACTTGTCAGGTATTCTTGAAAAATATTGTTCATTAAATTCATAAAAAGGCTGCGGGTGCATTAGTTAACAAAGGGTAGAACTGTGAATTCATAATGTCCGTACCTTGTTCGGAAAGCTGTTTTATGAATATCTTCCTCTTTAATCCTTAGCTGATGATAACCAGATCGAAGATCTATCTTAGAATAAACCGCTGCTCCACGCATTTGATCAAACAGATCATCGATCCTAGGAAGTGGGTATCGGTTCTTAATTGTTGCTTTGTTCAACATCCGATAATCAATACACAGCCTTAGTGTTCCATCCTTCTTTTTCACAAATATAACAGGTGCTCCCCAAGGTGAAACACTTGGTCTAATCAATCCTTTAGACAAAAGTTCTTGTAACTGAGCCTTTAGCTCGACTAACTCAATAGTAGTCATCCGATAAGGTGCCTTGGAAATAGGTTCCGTTCCAGGCTTGATTTCTATAGTAAAATCAAATTCTCTCTTGGGTGGTAATCCTGGTAATTCCTCAGGAAATACATCCCTGAAACCTTGTAGCAGAGGGAATTGTTTCATGAAATCATCATCTCCTTCAGAAGATTCAGATATCTTTACTGCATAAAGGGTACATCCTTTATTTTTAGCCTTTTTAAGCTGCATGTGTGAGTTTTCTAAGCTTGTAATTTCTCGTTCACACCTTGAATTTCTCACGATTCCGGTGATCATCTAAACATTCTATGTTCTTTTCATAGCAATCTACCTTTGCTTTATGGTCAGCTAACCAATTAACACCGATGACAATGTCATACGATCCCAAAGGTGCAACATAGAGATCAACTTCCGTGGAAAAGTTAGGTAAGTCAAGGACCGCTCAAAAAGACACATACTCCTTTGTATGAGCAGAATTATTACCATCTTTATACGGTCAAGATTTATCCATTTTCCGACTTTTCTTTTAAGTTTAGAAGCTAGTTTGTTAGATATAAAACATTCGGTAGCTCTGTATCAAAAAGAATAGTAGCAAGGTATGCCAAATAACTTACCAGGAACTTCTATAGGTGTCACTTGCTTTTGACTTGTTTGTCGCTCTTTGCGGCATGTATCTTATCTTTGCTTGATTACGATCATCCTTCTTCAAAGAGGGCGATTTGCGTAATGATCTTTACCACAAGTGTAGTGACCTCCTACGGGTCCCTTCTTAGGCTCAAAGTTGCTTCCGGTTTTATAATTGTCATATTTGTCCTCCATAGGACTTGACCATTATTATAATTTTTAGCAAAATTATCCTTCACATTCCCAATGAGGCTTATTTCTCTTTGTCTTCTTGTGTTATCTCACGGAAACTTACTCTTGTTTCCAAACTTTTCCATGGTCCTTTTAAGGTGGTGAGAGAGGTTGAAGAAGGGTTTGCAGTCTTCTTCCGCACTTCCTCCTTATGAGCGAGAAATAGCCTTCAATTCTGTTCTTGCCTTATGGCCTTTTCAACAACTCCTTCCATAGTGGTTGGGTGTGAACATCGACCTCTCTCCCCTATCACGGTTGATCCCATGATGAATTTCCGTATCTGAACTTTTAAATCGGTTTGATCTTTGCGGTACATACTTGAGAAGTTTTGTAAACCGCTCCCGAAGTCGATTCTTGTTAACTTCCCTTGAGTCAAGTTCTGAAATTCTGTCATTTTACGATCATAGAAAAGTTGTGGCAGCCAACGTTGCCTAAAATAGCCTTTAAATTGATCCCAAGTGATATTGGTCTCATCAATATTTAGCTCAGCTTTTCGGCTATCCCACCACGAAGATGCTTCGTGAGAAAGCTGATAGGCTCCCCAAATAGCTTTGGTTTCCTCCGAGAAGTTCCTTATTGCAAAGTACTTCTCCATTTATTTGAGCAGTTCTCGGCTCCATCTCCTAATGTGGTGCCATCATACTTAGGTGGACTTATCCTTTTTATATCATTAGTGAGTTCTGCTGCCAATCTGGCCCTTTTGTTTTCTGGTTGGACAGGTACATTTCCAGCATTAACATCAACACCCATTTCGGGGTTGTCCTCAGGAGGTTGCTGATTATCATTATCGGCTTCTTCTTCCTCCTCATTCCCCATCACTCTTTGTTGAGTACAGCTAAAGCGATCTCTTGTGTCAGCGGGGCAGTGAGGATCTCATCGAGTTTACGGGTTGTTGCGCTCCTTCTTGGTGGAGCATTACCATAGCGTTCCCCTTGTTCTAACCATTTTTACATTACAAGAAAATTCAGGTTTTTATCAGATTATGGACTCGATAGGTCAGAGCTGCGACCTTCACTCGATACCAAGATGTAACATCCTCATTTTTAACTTTAGAACAAGAGAAATTTTTTTTTTTTTTTTTGATAATTGCATACTGGTTCTAAATACATAATTTAGAACTCACAATTCAAATAACCATTCATATAACAAGCAACCATATGCAGCTGTAATGACTCGGAGTACTTCCGATCTATTCATTCCATGACTCGGTAATCTACCGATCTATTCATGAGTAATAAGAGTCGGTGTTTTTATTTAACACATCACTCTTGCGGTTCTCTTCCCTAATCTGGGAATTCAGAATGCTCTGTCCAAGGAATCTAACTGAATAACTGTTACCATTATTCATCGGCATCTCATCCCTTAGACTAGGTGAATCAGGACAACGCAATCAGCAGCTTGCGATACTTTGGCCAAAGATTTGAAACATACTGTTCATGTCTCGTATTCCTTAACGGCATACTCGTCAATCTGGAATACGTCCTTCACCCCATTCATATGTTATATAGAATGTCTTATCGATTCTTGTCGAGTCCTTCCTTCCACTGTTGAATCACTCGGAGGGATTAACAAGGTGATAATGTTATATGGATACCCACGAGGGTTAGGGATATGATGACATCTTGGTTCAACCTTGCGGTTGACCGGTGTGTCATGACACCCCAAATCTCCGAGGCAGTCACATAACATGACCACGTTCTTAATCGGTCCCAGGGTAACTCGTGCGAAATCAAGTGTAAATCTCAACGATCAATGCAAGGGGTGTCGCCATAAGTCACCTGCATTGTTGTAACTTCGAGAAGATCCTAATCTTCTCGGAGGTACAGCCCTGCAGTCGACTTTATGCCGTCAACCTTTAGATCCGCCTCGAGAAGATCTACCCAAAACAAGCGTTACGCACTAGAGTTTAAATTACTTTTTTTTTTTTTTTTTTAAGACCTTTCCCCTAAGGTTAGCCTTTCCAAATCCCTGGATTCATTTTCTTAAGACGACCCTCCTCTATTAATCCATTACTTGGTAGAGGTATTAAGGTCTAGTTTCTATCAAGGAGTCATTAGAATACATCTGATTCTAAGCAACAGATTCAGACAATATCTCATAACCTATGCTTGAGATTGCCACCTGAAACTCCATTGATTGCCTATCAGTTCTCTTAACTGAATTCATATCATACTTTTCATTTTAAAGCTATGAATGATTAAGAATCCAATCTACTATTGTCCTGGTATACTTAGGACTAGGGATTAGTAATTCAATCCAGCTCGTTCAGCGTTCTCTTTTAGGCTCAATTTTTAACCTATCTTCTAGAGAGACAATAATTAAATTACAATATTGCTTTTGCTAGAACAAATCAGAACTACTAAATACTCATAAGAATTTAGTCTAATTACTTACAAGCTTTCATTGTCAATCACAAAAGCATCCATAATATACAAAGATAAGTATGCCCCTTCGTTACATAGACCGAAGAAGCTCATCCTTCAGAATAGAATACAACACATAAGTATCAAACGCTTATTTTCATTCCTTTCAAAACTCATACAATTACATATATGCAACAGCATATTTGATATAATGCTAACGGAAAAGAAACATCTTTTCACATATAGTACATCTATAAACTCAAGCTGTAATTCTTTATAAATCAAATAAACTATCTGATCAGACTGCCGGATCTGCATTGTTTTACCTCTTACGGCAACCATCTGCAAAAATAGTCAACATGAGTCGATTGATGGCCCAGGCATGATAAGCACCAACTTTTAAAACAATTGCAATCCATCAATTGTTTCCATTAAACACCCTGTTTAAATGAGATCAAATATCCAAATAAGAAAACATATTCAGACTATGTCCTTGTAATACAAAATGATTACAAACATGTAACTCTATCATTGTTACAGAATAGTCTTAAACACTTTCTAATATTTCATCAAATATTAAAGAAACAAGAACGAATGCATATAAACAATCATTGAATCCAAATCACGACACTGGTCAGATTGTTGCATTCTTCCAAAAAGGAAATAACATAACAATTTGGAATCCTACCAAAACGTTACCAAATTAATTTCCCACTGTTAAACAAACATCAACCAAATTGGAATAAAGGAAGAGAAAGAGCCAATCCATTCATACTTCCTTTCAATTAAGTTCATCACTGAACCGCCTTCACCTATGAAAACATTCAACGAGAATATAAATGAACAATTTAGACAAGCCATGAAACGGATCATTTGTTCTAAATTAAGAAATAGAACACTGCAAACTCTAGGCAACAGCAAGCGACACAATGATCCATAAATCGGTCGATGTCCAAAACTAGTTTCTCTAAACACGGTAAGGCTTTGAACCAAGTTCGAAATCAAGAACTTCAAGCGTATTGCTGTAATCAACAACTCTATAACATTAAGCCTTTTAAGGTTTCCGAGAAACTATGCTATGATGACCACACATTGGTTCCAATTCATGTTGATCAATCGAAGCGAACAAGCGAGAAAGGAACTTAGCATACTTATACTTTCTCAGTCTATCGGACTGAACAAACGGAAAGGAACACCATCAATCGATCCCTACCTTGGTGCATGCAAATCCCTAGTGCAACTCACCCAAACAGGGCCAGAACACGAAAACAGTCATCAATGACGCATATAAAAAATCAGACAAACAATCAAGCTCTTATTTCGACCAAGAAACCCATTGTACTGCGCGATATTTTAGCACAAATAGAACAGGTTGAATATGTAGTTGATCACCTAAGGAATCTGTACCACCAAAGCAACATGCAACACAAAGTACTCCAAGAAAATACAGAGGTCTTCAGTACAGATTTTCCCTTCAAGTCACTGGATCAACACTTAACAACTATATATACACATTTTAACTTGAACAGTGACCAAAATAGAAATAGAACATCGAAACGTCTCCTCACAGTCGTTCAGAATTCAATCCTAATAAATCCACTAATACACACTACATACTGATAACGGATTTGCGCCCATAATCACAAACCCAACAACAGTATAAAATAGAATTAATTGATAAATCCTTCCATGCCATTCAAGACAAACATTCGAATGAAACAAGTATAAGCAAATCAATATACTCATTCCAAAACAATGAAATAAGTGAAATTTGCTTGAAACCTTCGAACAATTTTCACAAGGAAAGGCAATACATCCACATAAAGTCAATACTCAGTATTTACTACAATAACAGTAGCCACAAAACCTGTCTTTTCCACAAGGCTTCCCCGACAATATAATAACAAAACTCAAGATGAATCTACATTCACAACAGTAGATTACTATAAACGATTCAATCATGAAATCCACTGAGTCGGTAAACGAAGTAAAGATGTATATATTGTACACAGTCAGCAATAATCCCGTTTCCACCACAACAAGGAAAACACTTCCGCTGAGTCGTTAAAGACTACGGTAACACAACAGTTGCCTATTCCAAGCCAGAAATTAGAAAACAATGAAACCCACAAAGTATCATTAGTCGCTGTTAACAAAACCACGACAGAGTTTCGAAAATCTTCAAAAACACCGAACAATCAAATGGTACACCAGTATCCTTCCCTACTGTCTCACAACAGCATTGACGATCAAAAGTCGACAGCAAAACAGTGATCTATACCCTTCACAAGTATATTCGACGGGCTCTCGCCAAGCAGCCGAGCATTGAGCCTTTATAAATATAAATCTCTCATATTTAAACCAGAAGGAATACACAACAAACAGAGTTGAAGTTCGATTTCAACAAACACCCAACAAGCGGAAATTGCCAAAAATCGAACCAGAAGAGATACAGAGCCAAAATCAATTAAATCTTCATAGAAAATTTATCTAATCTTCACAAACAAATGAACAGAGTTGTTTTAATGAAGACATTTGAAAGACAGCAAAATATTTAAAGGATAGGGCCTAGCATGCCTGTATTTTGATCGAATTTCCGAAGAAGACCACAGGAAGAGCTCAAACTTCCTTTTCTTTTTCCCAAATACAGCGACCAACAAAATTTCGCTGTCCCATTTACAATATATCCTCCATGGCGAGAGAAAGAGCGGAGAAATTCATTCTCGCCATGCAACTCAAAGAGAACTGGTGCGATGAACCAGTAAACTAGCAGAGAGAGAGAGAGAAGACCGAAAATCGCGATACACCAAACAAACCTTCCAACTTCTCGTTTGCATGCCGTTTCGCGAGCTCCGGGCTCGACTCCCTAAACATTAAATGCCATTAAACCAATTTTCCCGCTTAATCTCAACTCCCACCGACCGCCAAAATTGGCGACAGTCCATCCAAAAACTCAAGTTCATTTCCAAACTTAGTAATTGCCAAGTCTGCCAAGGTTAGCCGCCGCCTAAGCCTCCGCCATATGACTGTCCCTCATCCTTATCCTTCCCATTTATTGCCATAGAGAATAGCGCCCATGGTTCGCCACCCTTCAAAGGCCCCTTCCCATAAACTCTTAGTTAGCTAGGTTAGTATCTTAGGTTAGAGTTTTAGGGTAATAACCATGCTAACCATTTTACACTTAGTTATTATTTTAGGATCATAACACATAGCCTAGGTCTAGGTTAGACTAACAATAATCTAACCCCTAGGTTAGGTTATTGTTTTAGGTTACTAACCCTTAGTAATCGAGTTTGGTCCTTCTCACGAAAACTCGGAGAGACTGTATCATACTTTCTAGAAGCAGAGCCACTCCTGTTCTTATTACAGAATTGTATGTCAATGAATTATTACCTGGTCTTTAATCGAGACCTTCCAGATATACCAGATATCGGGAACCGTTTCATTTCTCAAGATCGGCTGAGTCATACTCGACCCGACTTACCAAATGCTTCCATACCTTGCAAACTGTTCGAGGTTCGTGATCTAATTTTATCACTTCACAAAATTAAAGCATTACTTGGATCAATTTCTCTGGTCCAAGTCTAGATATTATTGATGAATACCTGTATAATTCATTCCGTGATCAGATTAATATTCAGTCACAAAATGAAATAAATAAAAGAGTCTATTAATATTTTGACTCAGTCAAGATCTGCAATCTGCAAGAAATTTAATACATATCAAGCATGATTTCGAATCGAGGTACACAATCCATTTACTAGAAATCACATATCAACACTTGAATGCTTAGGAGAAAGTAACCCCTACACCTCTACCTAAGAAAATACACCAAAATCAAAAACTGGTAATTTCAAAGAGGTGGTTAAACCTACCCCTCTTCCTATTGTTGCACCTACACCAAAGAATGTACAACCCAAATCTAAGAGGTCGCATCACCTCAAATACCAACCAACTACCCAATCTTCCAACCAAACCTACTTTTACTTCGCATTGTGATCCCTTTGGTGGGATCATAGGCCACCATCTTGGCTAACCTCCTCGAAATCTCTCTGCTATCACTCTCCATCCTCTTAGACCTTGGTGACCCTCTTAAACCTAACCCAAAAGGGTTTGATGATACTAAAATTTGTGCTTACCATCGTGTGTCAAGACATGATGTTGAGATGCGTGCTCGTAAGGGCTCCAAAGGCTGCCCTCATTCAATTATGTCCTTGACCCTTTTCTCCCAATTTTGATGGCGATGACCTTCGGATGATGAACCTATTTCACCCTCACCACCTTCTTCACATCTTCCTCCTACACTGTACCACAACCTCCACCCTCACTGACTCATAGAGCCACCCCGAAATTTGAAATTAACATGGTTCGCATCTAGAGAACTTACCACGCCACCACCCAAATGTCATTGCACCCAACTAATCTCACAAGGATTTTCTCCTCTAGTAGGTTTTTTCCCGTCATGTCATTATACTACTCACTCTACACCTTCTCCATTTTCCAACTCCCCTCAAATCAACATGGTACATGTCACCACATGTGTGTAAAAGGGAAAAGAAAAGGTAGCTGACCCACCAACCAATCTTATACCCAACATAACATCTACGCCATACCTAAAATAACTAGTTCAAATGCCCCACATACCATATTTGTAATGGCATCACACATCGCACCATGCTCAAACAACTACACCAATCTCCCTCAAGATGTCCTTATACAATCTCATCCAAACCTCGGAGTCACATCGTCAAGCTCTCATGGAGGTCCTTCAATTTATTGAGTTTATTCTAATGACCCCATGCCTGTAGCATCTATTATCACACCTCATCATGTTGACTCACTCACCAAATTGCCATCTACCTCATCACCTCCACCTGTTCACCAAGTTGCTATCCTTAGTTTCTTGAATGATGAAATTTTCCCCCACCAAACCAATGACCCAGATCCTACACTTTTCATCTCTATCCATATCAATGATGTACGCATCGACGTGTTATGATCAATGGGGGTGCTAGCATTAACATCATCTCCTCTCACACATTCGAACAAATGCACATACCCAACAACTACATGCATAAACATCCAGTCATGTTGCGTTCATTCAATGACGCTATCACCTCTACACTCAGCACTATCATCCTCCATGTTCATGTGGGTCCCCGTACTATTCTGAGTTGTTCTACATTTTGGAAGGGGAGTTTCAATATAATTTGTTTCTTGGAAACCCTGGATTCGTGTCATGGGTTGTGTTCCTTCTACTTTACACCGATGTGTAAAGTTCAAACATGAAGGACATTCCTATACCATTCTAGCTGACCCATCACCTTTCAAAACCTGCAACATGCTTTACCGGCCCAATGATGTCCTTATACCTATTAAGGCATCTACCTCCCTACCTACATCTTCACACATGACCCCATCCACCAACATTGCAACCTCACCTTCACCTAAATCTTCTATTCCCTCCATGGTTTGTCGCTTCTACCAGTCACACCTCGGCTTCCCAACTAACTGACACCTTTGTTGATCTAACTTCTAATGCTTCCTCCATTCTAGACACCAATATATCAACCACTTATCCCTTAGAAGGTGTTTTTCAACACCTCACTATGGGGGAGTATCACTTGTATAATGTCAATACATTCCTTACTCCACAAGAGTATGGAAACCTTCACCAACATCCTCACTATGATCACCACATAGGCGAGCATCTCCTTTATGGTCCTCCCCACCTCCGTACCCATCTTACCTATGGGGGACTTGACATTTCCACTTACACACCCAAACCACCATCACAAACCCAACCTTTTTCAGCTGACCTTCAGTCGCTTACCAACCGCCACTTTGCTCACACTTTCCTACACCGATGTGCCTATGTTTTCCAATCAAAATTTCCCCGCACTTAAAAGTGAATTTTCAAAATTTTGAGTATTGAATGTCTTCTCTGTTGTCTTTGAAATGTTAAAAGCCAAGAAGTTTATGAGATCTGCATTCTTGGGTCATTACGTGTGTTTCTCGCGTACTTCACATATTTTTGTCCCCGTGTCCCAGTTTCAAGCGGGCCCCTTTGTTGCATTTTTAAAGCGGCTTTGAGCCGAGCGTGCTTCGCACATTTCTTTCCAAATGTCCCAAACACTTCCGGACTGTTGTCACGTTTTCGCCCGGATTAGCACTACTCAAATCGAGAGATGGATAATGCCATAGTCGTTTCCGGGATCAAGCAAAAAGAAGTCTTTGAAGAACCTAAGAAAGGGCTTCTTTGGACCAAAACCCTCTTGCGGGTAGATTTCCCAAACAATGAAGCGCCGGATTAGCACTACTCGAGAATCCCGATGGATTGCCATAATCGTTTCCCGGGATCAAGCACAAGCCCTGCTCGGGACAAATTACGGGTGGGTTTGAACCCTAAGAAAGGAGCTTCTCGTCACCAAAACCTTCATGGGCGATTTCAATGAAATTCTCGATTTCATTCGCTGGCTCGGATGGGTTTGCCCTCACTCGAATTCCATGATGTGTGCGGTAGGAACATAGAACATCAATCTAGGCGAGATCATTAGCATGAATTTTGGCGAAGCAACTGTCAACGTGCGAGCAACGAAGAAGTTCTATATGACTTCATACCTGATGTACACTCTGGCAGCATCAAGGCAGTGGTTTGGTTTCTCTTACATAGATGAACACAAAGATGATCCAATATATGCATACGCCCATGATTCACCACGGAAACCAGCAATCGTAATTCGAGAAGGGTCAACGCGCTTTCACCATGTACGTGGTTAGCCGCACGAAGCGATCTTGCCGGAGGTTTTCTGATGAAGCTATGACTCTGATATCGCACTACGGTGCCTACTTCATCCAGTTTAGAAAGTTCTCTTATATCAAGTTAGCCGGCTATGAGGGCTCCCCTCTGAGACTGCCCATGTTCTGTAATGATAAAATGGCCTTGATAGAGATATGCAGGCAACTAGACAAGTTGCATAGAACCTGCAGGGATAAGAGGATCACTGGTTTACACTTTCCCATCTCTTTGGGAAATTATACCTGCAAAACAGCCCTAGATGCACAGAATGTAGAAAGAGCCCTGGTTCCCATCACGGTTCACTTCTTCAAGCCAAGGACTTGCTTCGACTTGAAGAGGTTCATTGGGCAGAACATCAAAATAGTCTATCATCATAGAGTTGATACAGAAGACTATTGGGCTGATTGTGCTGATGATTTTGAGGCTAGAAGGAGGCACTATGGCAGATTCTCCTTGCAATTAATTGAAGAACTCGGCCTATATCAAGTTCCTGAAGGGCTAAAGGATGACAACTCTGATCTATACTTGTATGAGTATGAAAATGTGGTTATGCACACTCCTTTAGAGGACGTGGATTGGAACAGGAAAGAGAGGGACGACCTGGCTGAGATCCTTGCTCCAGTTTTGGTCAGGACTAGGGTCTGGTTTGACAGGAAAGTTCGAGAGTTCAGGAGGCATTCAGGAGAATCCTCTTCTAAGGACACTTCAACACCGAGAAGAGAAGCATCTATTCCAAGGTCTGAGACACCAGTGAAGACCCCTCCTGCCTCATCAACTCAGGGACCTGCAGAATCTACTCCTTCCTCATCCACCCAGGTATATAAGAAGAAACTCAAAGAAGTAAAGAAAGAACCTGTGGAAGAAGATCTCCAGAAAAAATAGGAAAATTTGCCTATAGGGCCAGAGAACATCATTGTTCTTAGTGAAAGTGAAGAAAGCGAAATGCCAACCCCTACAAACGCTCCTGAAGACCCAGCTGATAAAGATAAAGAAGTGCAGAGCACCGAGCTTCCAGGTGCTGTAGATTCTTCTACCACAATTGCCTCCAGTGCCCCGCCCACATCTCAACTCGAGTCAACAGCTGCACAGACCTTGAGCGTCATGAGCTCCCTGTCTCTTGGTCCCCTTGCCCCTCCTGCTGATTCCTCTTCCTCTTTTGCGTGGGTGCTGACCTTTGGTCGACAAAAGAAGAGAAAATTCTCAATCAAAGCTCGGGATCAAATTTTGATGTCGTCGCAGCCTTTTTGGGCACCACCCCTTCTCGTGCCAAGAGATCCAAAGTCACCTCCAGGATAGTGTCTGATGCTCAAGGTCAGCAATTCCTAGAGATTGCCAAGCCTACAACGGATAAATCAGAGCAGGACTTGCAGGCATCTGACTTGGAGCTCTCGAGAATCCCAATGGGAGAGTCTACCCCTGAAGGTGAAATTCACAACCTCCGTGAAAGCTTGATCACAAGAGTCATTGGGAGGGTAGAAAAAGTCCAGCAAACTATTGAACAGTTGGAAGAACAGGCCCAAGTTCTCACAGGTTTCATCAAGTCCCTTTTGTCTAAGGACAAAGTTTTGGACCCTACCCCCTTGACTGCTCTCCCACCTCCTGTAATTCTAAGCCAAGATGAAGTGCGAGTATTAAAGATATGCACAAGCATTACATCATGGCAGAGCTATTGAAGCCATGGTGGAAGACATAATTATTGTTGGGTTAAACTTCATCGGTGAAGCTTTCAAACTCCACGAAAAGGTGAGCAATATGCAACTGAAGCTCTCTTCCACTATCAATACCATGGATAAAGAGCTCAAAATCTGGAGAGGATTGCATAGTAGACCTTCGCCTTATGGGACATGAGACAGAGACGAGAACATTTTTTTGGCGAATAAAGTTTTTGATGATGCAAAGGACAATCTGTCAAAGTCCGGGTCTACAAGGTGTGAGTGGAAGATCGAGTCTTGGAGGAGGCTTTGGAGAAATGAAAAACAGCTCATAGAAGAAGGCGAAGCCTTCAAGACATTGGTTGTCTCGGCTTTCAAAGATATACATTGTCATCTTCAAGATGAAACTTCAGTGCCCCCTTTCCTTACAAGAGATCAAAGCTCAGTTCAGAGCTTTTGTAAAAGACAATTTATTCAAGGAAAGCTCCATCTCCAAAGAAAAAATGAAGGAGATCTGCTCTCTTCAATCTGCCATCGAAGAAGCAAATAAAGATTATCATACTCATGTCGAGTTTGATAAAGAGATGGAGAAGTGTCTGGGATTTTGGACTCAGTCTGCAGCCAACACATCAGTTCCCGTGGCAGAGACATAGCTGAGGCATTGAAGAGATTCAGACAGCGGATTCTGAAGTCAGTGGGTCCCTCTCAGTGATCGGACACCTGTCTTCTTCCCCATTCTTTTCTCTTCTTCCCTTTCTTTTTCCGTTTTCTTTGTAATAGGTTGAGGTACTGCGAGTTGGCAGTCCTTAACTATTCTTTAGTTAAAAGAAACGGTTACAAAAAGTAACTGACTTGTAAGCTATATAATGGTATTTTCTACGCCATTCGAAGGAGGAAGAACTTGGCATATTTTCTGGAAGTGTAAATAGATCAGAGAGAAATCAATACAAAAGGGCTTTCCATTCATTGTCTATCTAATCTTTGTTATCTCTGTGTTTTCATTTAATTTCGTGAAGATCATTTGTTTCTAGTTCGTTAGTCTCACTGATTGCATATTTTCAAATATTGCGAGTATAGTGATCTTGTACAACCAAGAAGGAACTTTGTGTCCTTGATTAATGAATCGAAGAAGGTTATTTGAGAACTTTGTGTCGGTAATTTCATCTTGTTCATCAATTCAAGCGATCTTGTTTTAAATTCTTTGCAACTTCCCATACATAAAGGATTATTCGCTATCTATAATTCTACATGTTGCTCTTACGCTCACCCTCGTATCCCTTTCCTCAGTCCTTTTGTAACTGATGATCCTTGTGGAAAACACTTTCGTAATATCCAAGTTCAACCATAAAATCATGTTTTGTATATTTGTAAATAAGTTCGTTTCTGAATAAGGGAACCTCTCCCATTAAAGAGGAGGGACTTCTTGTCCCCTGACTGTTGCTCTTCTTAAAAGTCCTATTTGATGACCAACAGTTTTTGGTGACTCCGCTGGGGAAAATCGCATTCCAGTTCTGCAAATTTTTGATCATCCTTTGATCTGGCGACTCCGCGTTTCACTCGAGGGAGAAGGGCCCTTGGTATTGAAGATTCTCAGTTTCAGCTTTTAGAGCGACAAGGTTTTCCTTTCCTTTCAACTTCAACAAGAGATAGAAGGACTCGTTCGACAAGCACTCCACCTGTTCAAGATAGAAGTCCTACGGGTGGTATTCCTTCAGAGCCTGCTAGTCCCAATCTACGAGCTTTGATCCTCGCTGGTGTTACAGTTCCTCTCCAAGCCATATTTCCAAGAATGGCGGCACCATTACCATGGGGTCAACGTGTCGGGCCCCTGGCCCTTACTCAGCCTTTACATGAGTTACCCAGAGGTAACCGGAAGAACTTCCCAAAATTCAAAGGTGATGGCAAAGTACATCCTGATGAACATATTGCAGCCTTCATAGTTGCATGTGGAGTTTTGGGAGTTGAACATGAAGGCGTCTCCGTAAGACTGTTCGTGGAGACTTTACAAGATAATGCTGCTGATTGGTTCTTTCACCTTCCGGCTGGTGCTATAACCGACTGGGATACAATGAGAACCCAGTTCGAGAATCGTTTCAAGCCGGCAGAAGATGTCCATGCCTTGCTAGCCCAAATCTCTCAGATAAAGAAAGATTCACAAGAGCCCATGAGAGAATTTGTGGCCCGGTTCAACAGGTTGATAAATAAAATTCCAACAAACACTCGACCTGTTGATCGGATTCAAAAATGTTTCTTTCTAAATGCCCAATCACCTAAAGTTAGTTATGCACTAAGAAGGGCTAATCTCGCAACGTTAGCTCTAGATCAAGAACTGGCTGTTAGTGTCGAAGATGACTTGATCATGTCAGGGAAGTTGAGAAGAGACCCTCCCAAATCTAAGTCTGCTGCTTCTTCCTCTTCCACCCCTGGACCTAACACTGATCCATTAGTTCAGAAACTTGCGAATGATCTTATTGCTATAAAGAAACAATTGGCTCAGCATGCCCCTTATGCAGATGTTCCAAGAAGAAATTTCCAGCCCAGGAATCGTTTGCCTGCTTCTCAAACAAGACTAGCACTTGAAGGACCTCCTATTAAGGTTCCTGTGAATGCAACCTGTGAAGTTGAAGAGCCAGATGATGATGAGGCTAATGAAGCTTGCGAGGAATTTGTGGAGGAATTTGATGATGAGGCTGAAGAACTTGAGGGATCTCGAGTTAATTTCTTTACCACCGAGGGTATTGATGATGGAGATGATTATGATGAAGTGGTAGCTGACATGAATAGCGAATCATTTGCTGTCATGACTCGAGAGCAGACACGTCAGAGGGAGAAAGTGACACAGCCTATCAAGAAATCCAAGGAGCAGTCGACAACCATTCCCGTGATTGCAAAAAGAGGATCTCCTATCCCTACTTCGTCTACACCAAAGGTGAGTCCTATCAATCCTGCTACCAAAGTTGCTTCTTCTTTTTCTCCTAAAGTTGATAAGCCTAGAATTTCAAATGATGATGGCCCATCCACTTCTGGGTCTTTTGATATTGTTGATCACCTGAAAAAGACCAAGGTCCAAATCTCAGAAGCTGAGTACTATCAGACCCATCCCAAAGCTTTTGCCAAGATGATTCAATTTGTTAATTCCCATTCCAAGACCACCTCTAAAGGCCTTTTACCTACTCCTCCTTCTGCACCACAGCCCAGTCTGGTAGCTGCTGTCACCTCGCCTGGTGACAAAATTAAACCATTTTATGTAACACTTCTCATAGCTGGCCATAGACTCAGTAATTGTGTCATAGATTCAGGAGCCTCGGACAATGTCATGCCAGCTAAAGTAGCTCATGCTTTAGGCTTAACCCTCACTCGTACTTATGGATCTTGCTACTCTATGGAGAGTAAGGAAGTGCCTCTGGTTGGAAGGATTAAAGATGCACAAGTGGCTTTTGCTGCCTTGCCTGAAAAGAAAGTGTTGGCTACCATCTTAGTAGCAGATATCCCTCCTTCATACGGGATGTTGCTAAGTAGGAACTTTTGTAAAGATGTGGGTGGGGAAATTCAAATGGATTGGTCACATGCCCTTGTACCGGTTAATGGACAAATGAAGAAGCTGCTGCCTGAGAAACAATCTGAGTATATTGTGCAGAAGACGGATGATCCTAAAGCACAAATACTCTATGAGGATATGGGTCATGGTAATTACATGATTATGTCCCCTGATGAAATCCCACCCCCCAAAGTGTCTCCTAGAGATCCTAACGGGGTTTGGATTTTAGAATTTGATGGAAGTTGTTCCTCAGCTGGTTCTGGAGCTGGTGTCCTGCTAGTGTCACCTGAAGGAAGCCTACACCCCTTTTCATTCAAGTTACAGTTCGAGAATACTAATAACACAGCAGAGTACGAAGCTCTCATTCTCGGATTGCAGGTGGCCAAAGAACAAGGTGTAAAGAACCTCCTGGCTCGTGGTGATGCAGAGCTGATTGTAAAGCAAGTCAGAAACCTCTTTCAGGTAAAAAATGGGAGGCTGAAGCATTACCGGAATCAGGTTTGGGATTCCATTGAATTCCTTGATGCTTTCTCTATTGAAGCAATACCTAGGGAAAAGAACAGCAGGGCTGATTCACTAGCTGTCTCAGGGTCACTGCTGATTCCTCATCCTGATTTCTCTCAGGACAAATTCACCATTGAAATGGTCCATCGGCCTAGTGTACCTGACAACACCAATAACTGGCAGGTTTTCAATAATGATCAGCATTTGCTTTCCTTCCTGGAACTCAAAGGTAATTTTGAACAACTGTATTTTGAGGGAAGTGACAACCTGCCTCGTGAAAGTGTGTCCTTTGGCCAAGCTGTCACCCAAGGAGAAGAAACAGATCAGGAAGGGTGCATTAAACTCAAAGGAAACAAGATTCCTAAAGGCTTGGTGAGTTTGGAGGAATTATTTGATAAACATGACAGGTATGTGAAATCTAGAGCTTCCTCTGGGCCTCAACAATCAGCTGAACATGACAAAATCAATATTGGAAGTTCTACTGACCCCAAGCTCGTGAATATCGGAAAATGTTGCACAGCAGATGAGAGGAGAAAAGCAATTGATCTTCTAAGGAGGTATAAGGATGTTCTTGCTTACTCTTATGAGGATCTAAAAGCCTTCAAGCCAAAAGATATGCAGCACTCTATTCCTCTTAAGCCTGGAATTAAGCCTTTCAAGCAGAAACAGAGGCAGTATAATCCCAAAATAGCTGACACCATCTTTCAGGAGATTCAGAAGTTGTTGAAGGCTAAAATCATCTTTCCCATTCACCATTCAACATGGATTGCAAATATTGTGCCTGTTAGGAAGAAGAATGGTGAGATCCGCATCTGTGTTGATTTCAGGAACCTGAATCAGGCTTCTCTGAAAGATAATTATCCTTTGCCTATGATGGATCAAGTATTGCAAGCAGTAACAGGATCGGAAATGTTATCTATGCTTGATGGATTTTCTGGATATAATCAGGTAGAGGTTGATACTGCAGATCAACACAAGACAGCCTTCACTACTCCTTGGGGCACCTTTGCTTACAAGAGGATGCCTTTTGGGCTCATTAACGCTGGTGCCACTTTTCAGAGAGCCATGGATCTGGCTTTTGGAAGCTTGAAAGGGAAGTGTATTGTCATATATCTTGATGACCTGACAGTGTTTTCCAAGACAAGAGCGGATCATTTTGATCACCTGGAGACAGTTCTGCTAAGATGCAGAGAGCATGGAATTTCTTTGAATCCTAAAAAATCTGTTTTCTGTGTCACAGAGGGAAAACTATTAGGGCACATTGTCTCCAAGGATGGTATTAAGATTGACCCTGAACGAGTACAAGCTATCCAGCAAATTCCTCTCCCAACCAGTAAAAAGGGTGTGCACTCCTTCTTCGGTAAGATCAATTTTTTAAGAAGGTTCATCCCTGATTTTGCAGAGTTAACTTTGAATATTTCTCAAATGATGAAAGGGAAGCAAACATTTGGTTGGTCTTCTGGAGGAAAGGAATCCTTTGAGGGTATCAAGAGAGCTATCGCTAAAACTCCAGTTTTGGCCTGTCCTGATTTCAGCAAAGATTTCATCATCTATTGCTATGCTACAGATAATACCCAGCTTTGTCTTAACTCAAGAAGACTCTAATGAGCATGAACTCCCAATTGCGTTCATGAGCTATATTCTAAAGGATCACGAGTTGAAATACACCATGATGGAGAAGCATGCTTTTGCAGTGGTCAAAGCTGTGAAGCAGTTTCATTTTTATATCCTCAACTCTCACTCCATGGTGCTGGTTCCAGATACAACTATTAAGTCGATTCTCACACAACAAGAATTTGGATCTAAGAGAGGGAACTGGGTTGCTAAGGTCCAAGAGTATGACATTGATATCAAACCGACCAAGCTGGTTCATGGAAAAGGTCTTTGTGAGCTCATTGCTGAAGGAGCTAAACATGAGTTGCTGGAGGAGAAAGCTGACATTCCTACTGTTCTGTTCCTTAGCTCAGTCGATGAATGGTATGCTGACATCGCCCATTTTCTCACCTATGGGGAATGCCCCTCTCATTTAACTACCAAGGAAAAGAGGACTGTTAAATTGAGGTCAGCGCAATATGTATTATGGGAAAATGCTTTGTTCAAGCGTGGCTTAGATGGGAGATTTTTGAAGTGTGTGGACAAGGAACAGCAGAGAAAATTGCTCTCAGCTTTTCATGATCAGGCATGTGGAGGGCACTATTCATCAATGGTCACTGCTCACAAGATACTCCGTGGAGGATACTACTGGCCTTCCTTGTTCAGAGATGCATCCAAGTGGGTGGATAAATGTGAGGCTTGTCAGACTTTTGTGGGAAGACCTAAACTGGCGTCGTTGCCTCTCAAGCCAGTTGTGATTGAGGAACCATTTCAACAGTGGGGTTTGGACTTCATTGGTGCACTTAATCCTGCTTCTAGTGCTGGTCACACTCATGTGCTAACTGCCACTGACTACTTCACCAAATGGGTGGAAGCTATTCCAGTCAAGAGCACCACTTCTGAAGTGGTATGCAGCTTCATCAAAGAGAACATCTTGGTAAGGTATGGTGTACCTAACAAGATTGTAACAGATAATGCTTCAAACTTCTCCTCAACTGAGATAATGGATTTCTGCTATGGGTATGGCATCTCACTGGCTCATTCTTCAGATTATTACCCCCAGGGTAATGGGCAAGCAGAATCCACCAACAAAAATCTGGTGACAATTATAAGGAAGTTGGTCAATGAGTCTCAACGAAACTGGCACAAGAAGCTCTATGATGCTCTTTGGGCAGACAGGATCACACCTAAAAGAGCCATTGGAATGTCCCCTTTTCAAGTGGTGTATGGAGTTGAGGCTCAATTGCCAGTGACAGTGGAACTGCCAGCCTTACACCTAATGAAGGCCATTGAGGATACTAGTTTCAGCGATGCTCTGGATAAGAGAATTATGTACCTGCACAAACTGAATGAAGACAGATTGATGGTTGCTGATAGGATATCTGTTCACCAGCAAAAGGTAAAGGCCCTGTTTGACAAGAAAGCTAGGTTCAGAGATTTCCAAGTTGGAGACATTGTGTTGCTATGGGATAAAAGACATGAACCTCGTGGCAGCCATGGAAAGTTTGATTCCCTTTGGCTCGGGCCTTTCAAGATCAGGCACTTTGCTGGTAAGAATTCTTTCTATCTTGATTACATGGATGGTTCTCCCCTCCCACTTCCTTATAGTGGGCAGTACCTCAAGTTGTTCAAGTCCTAGGTGACTAGGAAGTCCTTTGTATATTCTGTACAGTGTTTTTGCTTCTCTGCTTTTGGTGTGTTTTCCTTTTGTTGTTTTGGTGTGTTGCCCTCTGTATTGGTGTCCTTTTTGACTCCGTTGCCCAATGGATAAGGTACTGGTCTGCTTCCCCGATTTTGTCTAAGTTCTTGCCTTGCCTCATTCCTTGAATTTATGCCAAGTCATCCCCAGAAGGAGCCAGCTGTTGTCCACTCAAAATTTCCCCGCACTTAAAAGTGAATTTTCAAAATTTTGAGTATTGAATGTCTTCTCTGTTGTCTTTGAAATGTTAAAAGCCAAGAAGTTGTAACAGATCTGCATTCCTGGGTCATTTTGTGTGTTTCTCGCGTACTTCGCGTATTTTTGTCCCGCATGTCCCAGTTTCAAACGGGCCCCTTTGTTGCATTTTCGCCCGAAACGCCTGAGCCGCGTACTTCGCGCATTTCTGTTCCAAATGTCCCAAACACTTCCGGACCTGTTGTCACGTTTTCACCCGGATTGATCAAGTCGCGTACTTCGGAACTTTTTGACCCAAATGTCCCAAGTCAAAAAAGTGCGCTCTGTTCCAATTTCGCCCGAAACACCCGAACCGCGTACTTCGCGCTTTCTTGTCCCAAATGTCCCAATTTCAAAAGTGCGCTCTGTTCCATTTTCACCCGAAATGCCCCAACCGCGTACTTACTTCGGCGTTTTCATCCCAAAAGTCCCGAAATGCATTTATGCGCCTTCTTCCTGCTTCGCCCGAGCCGCGTGTTTCGCGCATTCGCGTTTCACATGTCCCAGATGAACCAAGGGCTATCCATACTTGGTTTTTTCCGCGAATATGTTGCCTTTAAAATTGGTAGATATGAATTTAATGCGCATTGATTTCCCTTTCTCTCTCCAAAACGGCTATATAACGGGCAGACCCCCTTTTACATTTTTCACACTGCTTCTTTGCTCGAACCCCTGCAATCTAATTTCCTGCGCACAAACCCGTTCCCTACTGCAATTCCTTCCCGAGTCTAGATTGCATTTCTCTCTCAGCTACTATCAGTATGAAGATCAAATTCCAGGGACAAGAGCAAGTTTCACCACTAGAGTCTGCCGTTCTCAACATCGGAGACAGTGAAGCTCGACATCTCGATTTCGGTGATTTTTGGGTGAGGATGGCAGATCTGAAACCCTATTCTCAATGGCACAAATGATTCACGACAGCGGTTTGGCCTTTGCTGGCGGTTTCTCGATCTCGGTACAGTGTGCTGATACCGTGCTTTCGTGCGGAGCTCATTTCGACCCCGCCTCGAGCGAATTGACCAATATACGGGGAACTCATTGCCAAACTAGATGCTGCCGCCATTAGCACTGCTCTGAGAATCCCAGAGATGGATAATGCCATAGTCGTTTCCCGGGATCAAGCACAGGCCCTGTTCAATCAGGACAGCGACAAATACAAAGCACGGGTGGCAAAGTCCTGGCTGAAGAACCCTAAGAAAGGAGCTTCTCGTCTGACCAAAACCCTCTTGCGGGTAGATTTCAATGAAGAGTTGTCGATTTCATAATTCTGCTGGCTCGGGTTATGGGTTTGCCCACTACCAACGAATTCCATTTCTGGATGTGTCCGCTCATCAGTATGGTGTGCGAAGGAACGCAGAACATCAACTGGGCAGAGATCATCAGCATGAATTTGGCGGAGCAACTGTCCAACGTGCAGCAAACGAAGAAGTTCTATATGACTTCGTACCTGATGTACACTCTGGCAGCATCAAGGCAGTGGTTTGGTTTCTCTTACATAGATGAACACAAAGATGATCCAATATATGCATATTGCCCATGATTCACCACTGGAGACCAGCAATCGTAACCCGGAAGGGTCGGCGATGCTTTCACCATGTACGTGGTGAGGCTGCTCAAGGCGATCTTTGCCGGGAGGTTTTCGATGAAGCTATGACTCACGATATCACACTACGGTGCCTACTTCATCGATTCGAGAAAGTTCTCTTATATCGAGTTAGCGGCTATGAGGGCTCCCCTGCACGAGGCCCTTGCCCATGTTCTGTAATGATAAAATGGCCTTGATAGAGATATGCGAGGCAACTAGACAAGTTGCATAGAACTGCGAGGATAAGAGGATCCTTTGGTTTACACTTTCCCATCTCTTTGGGAAATTATACCTGCAAAACAGCCCTAGATGCACAGAATGTAGAAAGAGCCCCGGTTCCCATCACGGTTCACTTCTTCAAGCCAAGGACTTGCTTCGACTTGAAGAGGTTCATTGGGCAGAACATCAAAATAGTCTATCATCATAGAGTTGATACAGAAGACTATTGGGCTGATTGTGCTGATGATTTTGAGGCTAGAAGGAGGCACTATGGCAGATTCTCCTTGCAATTAATTGAAGAACTCGGCCTATATCAAGTTCCTGAAGGGCTAAAGGATGACAACTCTGATCTATACTCGTATGAGTATGAAAATGTGGTTATGCACACTCCTTTAGAGGACGTGGATTGGAACAGGAAAGAGAGGGACGACCTGGCTGAGATCCTTGCTCCAGTTTTGGTCAGGACTAAGTGCTGGTTTTGACAGAAAGTTTGAGAGTTCAGGAGGCATTCAGGAGAATCCTCTTCTAAGGACGCTTCAACACCGAGAAGAGAAGCATCTATTCCAAGGTCTGAGACACCAGTGAAGACCCCTCCTGCCTCATCAACTCAGGGACCTGCAGAATCTACTCCTTCCTCATCCACCCAGGTATATAAGAAGAAACTCAAAGAAGTAAAGAAAGAACCTGTGGAAGAAGATCTCCAGGAAAAATAGGCAAATTTGCCTATAGGGCCAGAGAACATCATTGTTCTTAGTGAAAGTGAAGAAAGTGAAATGCCAACCCCTGCAAACGCTCCTGAAGACCCAGCTGATAAAGATAAAGAAGTGCAGAGCACCGAGCTTCCAGGTGCTGTAGATTCTTCTACCACAATTGCCTCCAGTGCCCCGCCCACATCTCAACTCGAGTCAACAGCTGCACAGACCTTGAGCGTCATGAGCTCCCTGTCTCTTGGTCCCCTTGCCCCTCCTGCTGATTCCTCTTCCTCTTTCGCGTGGGTGCAACCTTTGGTCGACAAAAGAAGAGAAAATTCTCCTCTCAAAGCTCGGGATCAAATTTTGATGCTGTCGCAGCCTTGTTGGGCACCACCCCTTCTCGTGCCAAGAGAGCCAAAGTCACCTCCAGAATAGTGTCTGATGCTCAAGGTCAGCAATTCCTGGAGATTGCCAAGCCTACAACGGATAAATCAGAGCAGGACTTGCAGGCATCTGACTTGGAGCTCTCGAGAATCCCAATGGGAGAGTCTACCCCTGAAGGTGAAATTCACAACCTCCAGGAAACAGTCACAAGAGTCATTGGGAGGGTAGAAAAGGGCCAGCAAACTATTGAACAGTTGGAAGAACAGGCCCAAGTTCTCACAGGTTTCATCAAGTCCCTTTTGTCTAAGGACAAAGTTTTGGACCCTACCCCCTTGACTGCTCTCCCACCTCCTGTAATTCTAAGCCAAGATGAAGTGCAGAGTATTAAAGATATGCACAAGCATTCTGTCTATGGCAGAGCTATTGAAGCCATGGTGGAAGACATGCTTGTTGCTGGGTTAAACTTCATCGATGAAGCTTTCAAACTCCACGAAAAGGTGAGCAATATGCAACTGAAGCTCTCCTCCACTATCAATACCATGGATAAAGAGCTCAAAATCTGGAGCAGTTGCATAGTAGACCTTCGCCTTATGGGACAGACAGACGAGAACATTTTGCTGGCGAATAAAGTTTTTGATGATGCAAAGGACAATCTATCAAAGTCATGGGTCTACAGTGTGGAGTGGAAGATCAGAGTCTTGGAGGAGGCTTTGGGAGAAATGAAAAATAGCTGGCAGAAGGGCGAAGCCTTCAAGACATTGGTTGTCTCGGCTTTCAAAGATATACATTGTCATCTTCAAGATGAAACTTCTGGTGCCCCCCTTTCCTTACAAGAGATCAAAGCTCAGTTCAGAGCTTTTGTAAAAGACAATTTATTCAAGGAAAGCTCCATCTCCAAAGAAAAAATGAAGGAGATCTGCTCTCTTCAATCTGCCATCGAAGAAGCAAATAAAGATTATCATACTCATGTCGAGTTTGATAAAGAGATGGAGAAGTGTCTGGGATTTTGGACTCAGTCGGCAGCCAACACGTCAGTTCCCCGTGGCAGAGACATAGCTGAGGCGTTGAAGAGATTCAGACAGCGGATTCTGAAGTCAGTGGGTCCCTCTCAGTGATCGGACACCTGTCTTCTTCCCCATTCTTTTCTCTTCTTCCCTTTCTTTTTCCATTTTCTTTGTAATAGGTTGAGAGTCTTGTGAGTTGGCGAGTCCTTAACTATTCTTTAGTTAAAAGAAACGGTTACAAAAAGTAACTGACTTGTAAGCTATATAATGGTATTTTCTACGCCATTCGAAGGAGGAAGAACTTGGCATATTTTCTGGAAGTGTAAATAGATCAGAGAGAAATCAATACAAAAGGGCTTTCCATTCATTGTCTATCTAATCTTTGTTATCTCTGTGTTTTCATTTAATTTCGTGAAGATCATTTGTTTCTAGTTCGTTAGTCTCACTGATTGCATATTTTCAAATATTGCGAGTATAGTGATCTTGTACAACCAAGAAGGAACTTTGTGTCCTTGATTAATGAATCTGAAGAAGGTTATTTACAGAACTTTGTGTCTGGTAATTTCATCTTGTTCATCCAATGCAAACGATCTTGTTTTAAATTCACTGCAACTTCGCATACATAAAGGATTATTCTGCTATCTATAATTCTGCATGTTGCTCTTCCGCTCACCCTCGTATCTCATTTCCTCGTATTCCCTTTCCTCGACCATCCATGTTTTTTATTTGTAAATAAGTTCAGTCGAATAAGGGATCCTTGAGGAAAACACTTTCTTAAAAGTAATATCCTAGAAGGGCTTTAGCATTTTAAGGTCTTCACACCATTAAAATCATGTAAACACAATTATTTGAATATTTGTAAATATAGTTGAAGGCATTGACCCCTCTCCACCTTCTTCACCTACCCCACCTTCACCACCTTCACCAAGAGGAGTCCATGGATCCTAAATTTATCCCTCCTACATTTTTTTTTCCATAAATACCATTTCCTTGGGGCCCCGACCTATCACCGCGATGGCGAGGCTCCTTCCTCTCTTCCTTTTATCTTGACATCTTTTCTTAAAAATCATAGCCACACTTTCACTTGGTCCTATGCTAACATGCCTGGAATTGATCCCACTATCATGGTCCACAATATTGTAATTGTTCTGATGTAAGACCCTTAAAGTAAAAGTTGAGGAAAATGCACCCTCGCATTGTATTTCTTGTCAAAGAAGAACTTCAATGCCTTCTCTCAGTTTCCTTCATCTTACCCATCGATTACCCCCAATGGATTTCTAACATCATCCCTGTCACTAAGGTGATAGGGGGACTTCACATTTGCACCGATTTTCATGATCTCAACCTTGCTTGCCCAAAAGATGATTTTCCTCTACCTAGTATTGACCAGTTGGTTGACCTTACCACTGGCCATGAGATGCTATCACTTATGGATGGTTTCTTGGGTTATAACCAAATCTTGCTTGCTCTAGAGGATCAACACAAAACCACATTCATTACCCCTTAGGGGACCTTCTACTATCAAGTCATGCCTTTTGGCCTTAAAAATGCTAATGCTACATATCAGTGTGCTATGACTTACATCTTCATGATATCATGCATCACATATTGGAAGATTAAATGGATGATCTCTTGGCCAAATATAAACATCATGCCGAGCACCTCACAGTCCTCAAAACCATATTTGAATGCCTCATTAAATATTACATCCACCTTCAGCCTAAAAAGTGCATCTTCACGGTTCTCTCAGGAAAGCTCCTGGGATTTATCATTTCCTTATGTGGTATAGAAGTTGACCCTGCTAAAGTCAAGGCCATCCTCGAAATGCCTCCACCCACTAACCTTAAATAGCTCCGTAGCCTGCAAGGTAAATTGCAATCTATTCATCAATTTATTTCCCAACTCTCCGACCATTGTCAACCATTTCATCACCTTCTAAAAAAGGAGGTCTCTTTCAAATGGGATGATGACTACCATAAATATTTTGAGGCCTTAAAACAATACCTTCTCCAACCACCCGTACTTATTCCACCTAAAGACGACCAACCCTTTTACCTATACATCTCAGCTACCGATCACTCTCTAGGGGCCATGCTCACTCATCATGATGAAAAACATAGGGAGAAGGTGTTTTATTACATAATCCATACCCTTCTTGACCATGAAACCCAATACACTCACCCTGAAAAACTTTTCTTAGCCTTAGTTTTTGTTTCCACTAAACTTCACCATTACCTACTCAACCATAACACCTATGTTGTGACCAACACTGACCCCTTACACTTCATGTATGCTAAACCTTACCAAAATCAATGTGCTGCACATTGGCTCATGCTCTTTGCTAACCTAGACCTAGAATTCATCCACCAAAAATCTATCAAGGGCCAGGCCATTGCTGACCAGCTCACTGATGCACCTCTTTCTAGGAATCAATCTTCAAATTTTGATTTCCCTGATGAATCCATTGCTAACCTCTCTTTGGATGATGACCCTTACCAAATGACCTTATTCTTTGACGGTTCCAAATGTCAGCATGGGGGTGGTGCAAGCATTATCCTCATTCCTCTTGATGGTGAACCCATGCCCTTATCATTCAAACTCAACTTCGAGTGCACCAACAATATTACCGAATACAAAGCACTTGTATTGGGTCTCATGACTTCCTATGCCTTAGAGGTTAAGTCCATTAATATCTTTGGTGATTCTCAACCAAGTCAAGTAAAAGTGGCATAATGAAATACTTCAAGAGTACAAAAATACATCGGCATCATGTTGACTACCTTTGACCGCTATAAAATTCAAACTGTTCCATGATCCACCAATAAATTTGTGGATACCATGGCCTACCTCACTTCCCAAATACCTACTTCACCTGCCAATTTAGACATCTTTGTTACCATAAAATGCATACCAATACCTTCTTATAAATATTGTTGTGTTAACCTCATCCAAACTGCCTCCCTAAACACACAAGACCTTTAATATAAGTAGCTTGCAGAATACCTTTCCCTTTCTATATTTCCTCCTGATCTCACATGCAATGGACAATGTGCCTTTCTCAAGAATTCCTCTCGTTATGTCATCATGGGTGGCCTTCTCTATAAATGAGGCTTTGATGGTATTCTCTTACGATGCCTCACCAGCTCTGAAATCCCCTATACCATTAAATAAGTTCACAATGGCATATGTGGAGGTCACTTCAGTGGCCTTGTTATTGCTAAACACATTCTTCACCTAGGCTATTATTGGCTGACCCTCAATCATGATTGTTGTGACTACATTAAGTGTTGTGTAAAATGCCAACAACATGCCAATCTTCATCACACACCTAGTCATGCCTTACAAGTCACTCGTGACCTTTGGCCCTTCTCTCAATGGGGTTTGGATCTTGTCGGAGAGATCAATCCTCACTCTTCCCTAAGACATCAATGGATCATCACTACTACTGAATATTACACCAAATGGGTTGAATTCATACCCCTCATCTCTACTAAAGATGAGAAAATATGTGAGTTCATCAATCATCACATTATTTTTCGCTTCGGTGTTCCACATCACCTTATCATTGATAATGGAAAACAATTCAAAAACAAAACTCTATAGAAGCTTTACAACACTTTCAGTATCCATCTTATCTTCTCCTCAGATATTACCCAAAACCAATGGCCAAGTTGAATCCACCAACAAAACCCTCAACAAAATTCTCATGAAAGTGGTTAACAATACTGGGAAGGATTGGCATACGCACATTCCTTTTGCTCTTTGGGCATACCGTACTAGTATTTGCACCTCCACCACTGCCACTCCCTTTTCTCTGGTCTATGGTACCAAGGCTATTTTTCCTCTCAAAGTTTAGATCCCATCTCTCTGTATCTCTCTTCAAGATATGCTTACTGATGATGACTTTCACCAAGACCATTTAGCACAACTTGAGTTATTAGATGAACGTCGTCTTCATGCTCTCGACCATCTCCAAGTCTACCAAAAATGCATCAAGCGTGCCTATGAAAATGTGTCCATGAACGCACCTTCAAGGTTGGTGATCTCGTCCTCAAGGAAAATCAACACGTAACCAAAGTAGAAAAAAAGCAAACGGGGCAAATTTTCTCCTAATTGGCTTGGACCATACATTGTGACCCATGACTATGGATCAGGTGCTTATCGCTTATCTTCACTTGATGGTAAGCCTGAACTTGAGCCCCTCAATTCCTTGCATCTTCAACCATTCTACTGTTGACTTCTAGTCCTACATCACTATTTATCTAGTTCATGCTCATCCCTTGAGTGCCATTTACCTTTTTCTTTTCCACACCTCATCTCTAATGACTAAACAAGAATCATGTGATTACCCGTCACCCTTTTTCCTTATCTTAAATATGTGCACCATGGCTCTGCACATGGCATGATTTTCATGGATACTTTTTGTCTTCTTTTAGATGAGATCCCATGGTCATTCACCCTTGCCTTCTCAACAAGAACCACATGCTTCGTTTATAGTCGTGTCCATGACTTAAAAGCCAAAAAAATATATAGGATTAACTCCTTGAGTCAAACTTCTAATATAAAAGATGAATCCCTCAAAAGGACATATTTCACCTTCAATTGTCGCTATAAGTAGACTACTCCCTCGAAGGATAGCTATAAGAAGATCACAACTCTTTACATAGTCTTTCCAAAAAAAACAAAAGGACTATTTTTCTCAAAAATCAAAATTCAAAAGCTTCCCACATCGATCAGCTTTGCAAAGACCTCAAGGAGACATATACTCATCCCGTATAGACTTCTCGCATCGATCAGTCTATCTAAAAAGTCAAAAAGAAAAGAAAAAGAAAAATAAGCTTTTTCGTCATGGACTTTCCTATTGTGATCTTGGCTCTATTGCCCAAGGCATTCTATTTCCCATTTTATGACCTAATTACCTTCACCTCCGTACTCGTTGTCTTTTCACCTCATCCGCCTCAAGAGACTCTGAACTGAATCTACAAAATTAGTGTGATTTTGTGACTATTATTCACCTTTAGAGTAATCAATCATGTAATGTCTTTAGGGTCTTACGTTCACTAGCCTATCTGTAGATATGTTTCATACATTTTGATCCTTTCCAATCAGGTGGCTTTCTTGCCCCCTCTTATCTTTTCTCTTCTTCATTACCTTTTGATATTCCTATATAGGACTAGACCCTTGACACCTGTCTTTTGGGATTTTCTTCTCACTACCTCAATCAACCTAAAATCACCTTTACCTATCTACCTATTCTCAACCCCAACATCAATTCCCTCAACCTAATTATACCTATGACCTAGAATCAACACTACCTATCGACCTAAAATCACCCATACCTATCTACCTATATTCCACCTCACCTAATCAACCTTGACCTCATCATACTTATGACCTCGAATCTAACCTAACTATCAACCTCACTACCTATTCTTCTATCTTCTCATATTCTTTCCTAGCTTATGGGAGAACTACATCGGTCTGAGGTCCCTTTTCACCGGGACTATGTAGGCAGCACTTCCAGGGCATGGGGCCCTAGAAGGTTAGCTCAGCCACTCTTTACCCTAACCATTTTCCCCCCTTTTACCTGATTTCCTGTTCATATCAAAAACCTCGACATCTATACCATATACCACATGACTTTTACCACTTATATTATTTCACATTTTCATACATAACCAGCATTTTCCACATTTTACACCATCTCATGCATTTATATTGCCATTTTTTTATCAAAATACTGAAATGAACATCCATGCCTAAACCAACCTAACTCCACCATGCCTAAACCAACCTGACTCCACCATGCCTAAACCAACCTAACTCAATCCATGCCTATCACCTGACTCAACCATGCCTATAACCTAACTCATCCATGCCTATAACCTGACTCAACCATGCCTAACCAACCTGACTCAACCATGCCTAAACAACCTGACTCGATCCATGCCTAACAACCTGACTCAATCCATGCCTAACCAATCTAACTCAACCATGCCTAAACCTGACTCGACTCCATCATGCCTAACTCACCTAATTTCCATCCATATCAAACCAACAAACCCATATCTCATCTAATACAAAGTAACAAATCCATATCTCATCTAACACAAGCCAATATCTCATAAACACATTAACACATCACCAAATACCATGAATCTCATCATATAAATCAATAACTGTGTATCTCAAAATACATGCATGTCTCATCATGGCCATCATCTCAAAATGTCGGCACGTAGGCCGATATACAATACAAAATATCATCAAGCACACAGGCCGGTCTCATATATACAAAAATAATGAGTTAATCAATACAAAAATCTTCGAAATGCAAGTCGGTATCATATACAACACAATAATAAATACAAAATCTCTTCGGCACGCAGCGCTCTCTCATATATCTTAAATACAAAAATGACTCAGCACAAAGGCCGATCCACAATAGGTCAATCATCTCCCATCATCGATGTCGGGAATGTTCCCTATCCCTATGTCTCCCCCGACCCCTTTGCTGCACCTGTCTAGGGCCCGACACCTACCTCACCTCCTGCTAATGGCCCCTCACCTAGGGCTGGCCTCTGCACACTAGTGGCCTCACCATGACCCTATCCTGGGCTCATCACCCCCTGTACTCTCCACACTGTGAGTGCGGGATCTAGTCCTCTCACTGGAGGCCTGTTATGCTCTATACTCGGCATAGGAGGGCACATCTAGCCCGGTAGCTAACAAATGATCCTGGTAATACCATGCCTCTCCTAGGGAATCTTTGAACCTGGCCATGGGCACTATCTGTGGAGGTGCCATGGGTCTCTGCTACCTATGTGGGTACCTATACAATGGGACCCTATCCCTGAACCTACACTGAGCCCTATGTTAGTACTAGAGCTCGAATCTACCCTAGACTCTCGTGCTTGTATCTCACCGTAGGGTAGTAATTTTTCCTATGCTATTTTTTTAGCTTGCCCCTGGACTCATAACCTACACTCGCATCATTGTGGCCAACTGGCCCTGTAAATCCACACATCAAGAGTATATAACCAACCACGTGCCTCAGAGTGGCTATCTCCCCTCCATCTCTGCCTACCTCCTCTCCATCTCCATATCCCCCTGCCTTTTCCTATGCATGTACCTATCCCTGCCCTACCTAATCCTACAACATCGCTATCTAGGCCTATAATATGGCAACCTAGTGCCTCTATACCTATTAGTTGTCCCGCATAATCCACAACATTGCGTCACCAAGGTAGCCACCCCCTGTCGGGAATTCCTTTGTACGTGATGGTGGCTAAGTCTGGCTACCCTGGCCTCGGTGGGATGGCTCTCACCTATGCCTACCCAAACCCATCTACCCGAACCTATCTACCCTAACCTTTACCCAAATCTAACCTAACCCTCACCCAAACCTACCCGAACCTATCTAACCTAACCCTCACCCAAACCTACCCAAACCCATCCACCCAAACCTATCTACCCTAACCCTCACCCAAATCTACCCTAACCCTCACCCAAACCTACCCAAACCCATCTACCCGAACCTATCTAACCTAACCCTCACCCAAACCTACCCAAACCTATCCACCCAAAACTATCTACCCTACCCTCACCCAAAACCACCCTCAACCCTTCCCCACCTACCCCCTACTTTCTCACCCTAAACCCTTCCCCTCTCACCTAACCCTTCCCCACCTAACCTACTTTTTGGTCCCAACTTACCCTTAGGTTAACCGGTGCCGGTTATCATCAACCGACCCGGTTATCACTCGACCGCTCATGGTCTCCCCTTGATCGACATCAGGCCACTATTCTTGTGATCGAGCTCCTCGGGTCTCTACCCACCGACGTCGGCCACAAGCCGTGAGTGACATTGGTCACTATCATGCCACCCACCATGACTTTCCAACCCTCCTTTTCCCCCTCCTACTCCTTTTACCCACCAAAATCCCTCTTCTCACCTCTAATTATTCCTCTTTCTCTCTTTTAACCTACCCCCTACTCTTCACTATCCCCGTTTCCCCCTTTTTCCTTATTTTCAAATTTCTTCCCCCCAACCCCCATTTTTCACATTTTTTATATTTTAACCAAATTAACTCACAAATCAATAACAAAAGTTTAAATCCTACCTGATCCCACTACCACCGTCATGGTGGAACCTCCAGCCTCTGCACCACTCCTCTCAAGCCCTCTCGGCCTCTACCATCCTCAACTGACCTCCAACTCTCTCCACCAATCACCTCGCTCGATCCGATCTCGTGACCCCACCTCTCACTCAATCAATCTCACCTATGTGGCTCACCAACTCAGCTCTCTATACTCTTTTTTCCTCTTCCTCTTTTCTCTCTTCTTGTCCTTTTCTCTCTTTTAACAATGCACAAATGAATTTTAAAACGTGGGTTTTCCACTTTTTATACCCTACCCGACTCAACCGACGTCGGTTAACCCTTGACCGCTATCGGTCTGATGCCCTAGACTACCGCCGTCGGTTCCTCTCCACCATCATCGGTTCATACTGACCGTTATCGGTTACCCTGCCTACTCATTGCCCTCACATTGACCTCATTTTCCTTACCTCCTTTTTCTTTTGCCTCCCCTACCCCTACCTAGACCACTTTACCTTCTTCTCTGGCCCTCCACCTTCTTTAACCTCACCTTGTTAACCAATTGGCGTCTCCTTATTTTACCCCTACCTCGGCCTTACCCATGTTGTGACCTATCTACCTAGACCCGAACAACTGTTTGTGACCTTTGAACCAATGTGCTCGCTATACCTTGTGGCACCATTACCTATGTTGTTTGACCTAATGACCTTACCTAGCCTATTTCCGTGACCATTTATCTTGACCCTACCTTTGGTGTACCGAAACATACCTAAATGTTCCTATACCTAACCTATGTTGTGCTTCCTGACCTTATCCTATACCTTGGATACTGGAATCACTTCAACCTTGTTTGGATAAACCTATCGACCTTAGATGATGTAGATTTTGCATGCTCTTCAACCTAGTACTATGTCACAGTTTATACATGTGCATGCATTCAACTACCATTACCTTTGATCTTGGCCCATTTACCCGTTTACCTATATGTACTATTTTCCCTTTACTCCTTTCCCCATTTTTCACTATTCTTCTTCCCATCCACTTTTATCAAACCACTCACCAATTTGTTTTTCCACCTCATCAATTCCTGGTTTGAGGGGGATCACCCTCATTCCCACTTGGGGCAACCACACTCTATTCTTGTTCACGTCACTTACCAATACAAGCTATGCAACAAGAAGGGAAAAATGTAGACACCGAAATCATGTCATAATCACCTTGGTCCCCTACCACAGCCCTATAATCATTTCCTCATCCTCAACACTTTTACCTCCTACACCCCACACATTTTAATTTAATTACTTTAATTAAATTAATGCCATTTATCTCCATACATATTAATTTAATTATTTTAATTAAGTTAATGACCTTTTACCCACACACATATTAATTTAATTATTTACATTAAATTAATTCACCACCCTCACACACCTATTTAATATAATTTCTTTTATTAAATACACCTCACCTAACCACCCCCATCATTTGACCCATTAACCTAAACCCTAAACCAATGTCCTAAATAAAACCTAACATTAGACCCATTCCCTCACCTCACATTAAAATCCTCCTAAGTTCGGTTTTTGTCCCGAGAAAAGAAGAGACCCTTATCAAATGGTGGAACAACTTCCTAGGTAACTTTTGAATAGCCCAAGATATCTCACCCAAACCGATGTCGGTTCGCCCTAAACCGATGTCGGTTCCCCTAAACTGACACCGGTTATACCTGGATGGACCAAATGGCCTATTTAGACCCATTTACAGCTTTTAATAGTGGTTGGTTGGTTGGTTTTTGTTTAAAGAACTTCTGATCTCGATTTTGATCTCTTTAGACATGACAGTAAAGCAAAGATTGATTTGTGATCAACAAAGGAAACCAAATACACTGGCACAATAGTGAAAATTTCTTCCCAACATTCTCCAACACAAGTCACTTCTTCATTATTCTTTAGACCTGTACCTCACAGAAGAGTAAGTATCCTCCTTCCATCTATTTCATTTTCTTATCATCAGTTGTAGTCTTTGTGGTAAAGGAACCTAGTCTTTTACTCTCTGTCCATTCCTCTCTCCAGTTGCAATCACCTTCCATACCCAATCATCTTAATACATGGCCCAATTTCCCATTTTGACCTCCTTAGTAGTCTTAGACCTTCGCAACCTATCTACATCCCCTCTGTGATCAATCCCCACCTTCTATCCACTCCACTTTTTTCCCCAAAATGCCAAAAACCTGGACTGTGTGATTCCACTAGCCCCGACTTAACCGTCGTTGGTTCATTTCTAACCATCACCGGTTATATTCAAATCGTCATTGGTTACAATAAAACCATATTCGATCTCTGTGTCACCTAATGTCTACCATAATAACAACTTGTTTCTAACGTATACCTATTTGAACACCTATTTTACCTTCATATTTGTATCTAACCTAGCCTGTTAGCTCAAATTCACCTATAACCAACCTATCTTGACCTCTAGATCTCCTTCTAGCCTAGCCTGTTAGATTAGATCTAGCCTATTGTGTTTGTATGAGATGCCTAAATCATATTAAACTATAGTAGGACAATATTTACTTGATTTCAGCATTGAATTGTTTTAAACAGTGGACTGATAGCCATCTAGGAAGTATCACACTTCCAGGATCTAGCACATGCTAGGTAGTCCACTGCATATATCATTTAACTCTCTTTTGTGGTCTTGTTTTGGTTCTTATACAGGTAGTTCCTCCTAGCCAAAAGGAAGGTCTCACAATCACTTTGATTCAGAATTCAGATATGCACGCATACAACCTTCAACCATCTCAAACTAGGTATTCCTCTTACCACCTTTACCTTATCTGTTTCATCAAGTACTTCTCAAAAAACTAAGAAATTAGGTGAAACACCTAGTTCTAGTCAAACTCTTATATTAACCCATATTCCTATCCCTATAAATCATAATTCCAATAAGTCTTCTATCTCTTCTTCTAGTACTACAATTAAACTCCAAGAAGTTATAACCAATTGTAGAACTTAGGGAATAAATTTGGTGACCCTTAAGATGTAACATGCCTAAAATTTTAGACCTTATCAGCCTCAAGCCCAACCAAATAGGCCTCCATATCAGCCTAATAGACCACATGTTCAAGCTACAAACAAAAACCAAGGACAACCCCCAGCTGCTAGACCATTTCAACCATACAATCCTAATGCACCTTTAACATCTCAGGCCTTGGTTCTAGTCCAAAATAATATTGCACATGAATATGAATGGTGTTTTCCTTATGGTCAACCCCATAATCAGGCAACATGTTTCAATGGTATGCTAAACCAAGCCTTGATGGTACAAACTGTTGGTGTGCCTCAAGAGACAAGCCAAGAAGAAAATCAGCAGCAAGAAGCTACTCAAGAGGCACCTTCAAGTGAAACCACACTTGTGAACTGACAAGCAGAGGATTTTTGTGGTATAAATCAGTCTCCTTCTCAGGGGGTAGCAGCCAACACAAGGTCTAAGAAAAGAAATATAGAGGGAGGAAAATCATAAAATGTAGGTTTTGTTCAACCTTCTATCACACCCCAAGGAGTTAGTGGCTCAAATCCAACAGCAAGCCCACCTTCATTCAATATCATTGACCACATGAAGAAGACTAATGTAAGCATATCTATGTGGGAATCCTTGAAAATTCCAAGACAAAGGGACCTATTTTAAGCGAGCCATAGCTAACTTTACTATCTCAAATGAGCCACCCAAGGATCAAGAAAAGGTGCTCACTAATGGAACTCCATAAGAAGGCAGTCAAGGATGTCAACAAGGTAAAAACATGAATCTTCCCCCATTCTATATTTCTCTAATTATTGGAGGAAATCTTGTCCATAATTGCATGATTGATTCAGAGCAAGTAGCTTGGTAATTCCCAAGAAAATAGCTTATCATTGGGTATTAAGTATGAATTCATTTCTAGAGGTGTATTGTAATTGGATGATACATTAGTGAAAAGTGTTGGTGTAATCAAAGGATTGATCCTCACACTACATGTATGCCCCAATTTCACAATGCTTTGCAAGAGGTGTTAGTCATAGACTTTCCACCACTCTTTGCATTATGTTTGTCAAGAGACTTCACCGCTAAAATTAGAGGCTACTTATCAGTTGATTAGTCACATACAATTTTTAGAACAAGGTATGGAGCTAAGGTTACAATCAGATCTAAGCCTATTTAAAAATTTCATATTGAGCCATATGTACCAAGTCCAATCAATGCAAATTTTTCAGCATTCAATCAAGAATACTTCCCAAGAACTCCAGAGATGAATACTAAGGTTTGGGGCATCTTGGATTTGACTCTTGATGATTTAGATCATAAAAGGAATGGCTATGATCCATTCAAGGAGGTGGAGGTCACTTAATTGGGCATTTATTGTCTTCATGAAGAAAATACACCTCTCCTATTATCGTCAATCCAATTGATGAAGATGGCAACGAAGGGTGGGCGTTATTTTCTATGGTTTGAGGAGTAGGTAAGGTAAAGGAGGAGGAGAAATGCTTTTTCCCCTCAAGGTATAAGATACTACTTCACTTTTAGATTTCAATTTAGTTACTCAAATAATATTGCTAAATATGAAGCATTAGTCCATGGATTATATTGGGAAAGGAAAAGAGGTATTAAGAACCTATGGGTTTTTGGGGATAGTGAGTTGATTGTGAACCAGGTCGGGGATCTCATGTAGCCAAAAATGATCTCGATCGAAGCCTACAAGCATCGGGTATGGGATCAAATTGAAGACTTTGAATCATTCAACATTGAGGCCATACCGAGAAAGAAGAACGATGATGCGCATAAACTTGCGCAGTAGAAGGGGCAGCATTTGATGTTATTTATAGTATCAAAAGAGATCAGCCTCAGCCTCATATTAGAGTGATTATAAGATCAGATGTCCCAGATAATAACACCAGCTAGCAATTATTTGAAAATGATCAACAAATCATAAATTTCCTACATGAAGAAGATGAGTTCTCCTCAAGAAATTAGGATAGATTGGAGCAATAAAGATGGTGACCAAGTGGTTCAGTGAAGAATAATAATATACCAAAAGGCCTAGTGAATATTTAATCCATCTTCAACTCCAATGATTAGTTTTGGAGGGAAATAGAAAACATTTAGGACAAAGATGAAGATTCAAATCCAATTTCAGTTGGATAAGGAAAAACACTTCAAATTGGCAAGGTAAGCACTGATCAAGAAAAATATTAATTTATACAACTTTGCCAAGAATTTCTAGATGTATTTTCTTGGAGCTATGAGGATTTGAAAGGATTTAATCCTAATCTGGTATAACACATGATTGAACTGGATCTAGGAGCTAAACCCATTTGGAAGAAGAAAAGGTGATTCAATCCTCATATCAAGCCGCTCATGAAAAGGGAATTGAACAAACTCATTGAATGGGGAAATTTGGTTCTGTGTGGATTTCGAGACTTGAAAATGGATTCTCTTAAGGACCACTATCCACTTCTTTTCATGGAGAAAATCTTGCAGGCTATAACCAGTTTTGAAAGGTTATCTTTGTTGGATGAGTACTCGGGATATAATTAAATCATGGTGAAGGAAGATGACCAGTTCAAGACAACCTTCACTATGAAGTGGGGCACTTATGCCTATAGAAAGATGCCATTTGGACTATCAAATGTTAGATCAACATTTCAGCGAGCTATGGATATGGTGTTCAAGGGTTTAATCAATAAAATAGTTCTTGTGTACCTAGATGACATTACAGTGTTCTCCAAAGATGTAGCAGATCACCTTTTTCACCTTAGGAAAGTGTTCCAAAGATGCAAGAGGTTTAGAGTGTCTTTGAATCCAAAGAAGTGCATATTCCTATCCCATGAAGGAAAGCTATTAGGCCACATTGTGTCTAAGGAAGGGTTTGCAATTGATCCAAAATGGGTATAAGATATTCGAGCATTGTCATTGCTAAGTCACAAGAAGGCTCTCCAAATATTTTCAGGGAAAATAAATTTTGTTAGGAGGTTTGTTCCTAAATTTTCCCATCTTGTCAAGCCACTAACGTTGATGCTAAAGAAGAACATGGTTTTCATATGGACTAGTGAAGGAAAATAAATCTTTAAATCTATAAAGTAAGCCATTACATAGGCTCTAACGCCCATAAATCCATATTTCTTGAAGAACTACATTTTATAAGCTTTTGGAGGCATGGATGTGTTTTCCATACTCGGTACAATGGCCAAATCAATAAGGACTAGAACAGCCTATTGTATTCTTTAGCCAAGGTCTTCAAGATTATGAGGTGAGATATTCATTTGTTGAGAATCATTTCCTTGTTGTGATTATAAGTTTAAAGAAATTTAGGCATCTAGTGTCAAATAATAGAATTCATCTATTAGTTTCACATGTTGGTGTAAAAGATTTTATTTTGAACAAGGACCTTAATGAAAAGAGAGTTGGTTGGATAACAAAGGTCATGGAGTATGATATTGATATAAATGTGACCAAATTAGTTAAGGGGAAAGGGTTATATGAGCAGCTATCTTCTAACCAAAGCATGTTGAATCAAGAGAGGAGGAAGAAGTTGTTATGGCATTGCAAGATAATCAGGAACATGTTACAGGTCATTTACCCATTTCTTGTTGGACTCAAGATATTGTATACTTCCTTAAAACAATTCAAAGTCCTAAAGGATTGAGTAATTCTAAAAGGAGGTATTTCAGACTTCATTTCATCCCATATGTGCTTGTAGATAATATTTTTTCAAAAGGGATGTGAATGGTGTCCTCCTAAGGTGCATCAAGAAAGATCAGATAGAGAAGGTATTGCACGAGTTTCATGATGGAGAGGCAGGTGGTCATTTTTCCCCAAAAGAAACAACTATTAGAATCATGAGGGTTGGTTATTACTGGCCTAATATTTTCAATGATTGTTACTCATGGATCAAGAAATGCAAAAAGTGTGCCTTCTTCACAAGTAAAGAGAAGCTAGCAGCCCTCTCACTTCATCCTATCTTAGTTAAACAACATTTCATGCAATGGGTAATTGATTTTATTGGGGTGATGATCTGAAAATAATCAGATTATTACTACCTAATCTTGAACCCTTGTAGGCTTTAGTTTATTTGCTGACAATTTTCTCCTTTTAAGTAATCAATTTAAAATAATGTAAGATAATAATGACAATTACACATAGATTGATTACAGAGTTTGGTAATTGCCTACGTCTCCCGGTTCTTATTAAACTATTCCACTGGTCAAAACTTGTAAGTTACAATAGTACTTTCACAAGAAAACCTAATGGAAACTATTAAGAACTTACTTAGAAGAATATCTAGACCTTCAAACGACAAGGGTGAAAGATAACACCCGACTTCCACTTTCCTGGCGTATTCGGCAAGCTCTATGGCTCTAGCTCCACTGTTTGGAAACCTTCGGTTCTCGATCAACCTTCCAGATGCTAATACAATGCCCTATGGCTCTCCGGTCAATATACCAGGCTTCACAATAATTTATTGTGGTGCTATGGGCTGACTAGGTAGTTTGAATAACTCCTAGCCACAATAATTTTAATTTATTGTTACCTAAAAATAATAGGTCAACAATAATTAAAATATCAATGCCTAAATAAATAATTAGGTCTTCACACAGCTACAATTTCTCATCCTCCTCTTGCCTCAAACTTCACCTCCAGTGCTCTAAGAATGAGCTTCTCTGTATTTTGTGTGTCCATTAAAATGAAATAGGTACCCTATTTATACAATTTTAGGGCCCTTGAAAAATGCAATTACATATTACCTTAGGCTAATATTAGCCTAAACCCATACCATGTAATTTGGGATAAAAATTCCCATTTGGGAGGATTGCATTTTTAATGGGATTAAATCCCCAAATAATGGGCGGCTTTTTTGAAATGGGATTAAATCCCATATTTGGTGGGAGGATTATTTGGCAAGGTTTTATTAACCCTTACCCACACCATCCTTCACGTGGAAACATCCACACATGGCTTAATGCCCCCTAACAACCGCTTCACCACCTTCTATCCTCCACATGGAAGCATAGCATGTTAGTGGTTAGGAGAGTTATGTGGGTAAGGTGGAATATTACGGTTTATACTAATGTTTGAACATATATATATATATATATATATATATATATATATATATATATATATATAGATATAGATATATATATATGAATTACCAAGTAAATAAAAATTTGACCCATATCATGGGGTATCAAAAATAATTAACTCGGTCATCATGTAGTCCACTTTTCATCTCCCGATAGGCAAATCAAGTGAATTCAATGAGTGGTGGCAAGCCACGTGGTGGCTTGTGGACCCACCACATCGGTGATAATACCATAGTCCACATGGCGGTCGGGTTTCCCTCCATAACAAAAGTTGAGCCTCTTATTCCCATGTACCATTTTTATGCTCATCGAAGACCGGTGATCAAAACCAACAAATAACTCCCTTTTTCCTTTTTGCCACATGTCACAGTGCCATTGGTCCAATGTTGACTAGTTGACCAGAGTTGAGTTTCCCCTGACTGAACTTTGACTGAACATATCTAGAGCTCTCGATGTCCGTTTTTCTTGTTCTTATAGCAGATGGAAATCTCTCAAGATGATCTTCTACACCAAAACCATTTAGGGATGTTTAGGGAACTTTCAAAAATGATCCCCTAATCACACCTCCCCACAGAGAAAGGCTTTTTATCCCAAAAAGCTTCCATATATCGTCTGAATCTGAAAAATGATGTTGTCACCTCAGAAGTGCTGTTGTAGTAGACCCTTGGGTCTTCTCCTCCAACCTTCTCACTTTAAAAACTCTTCTCCAATCCTGAGACCTGTCGGTTATGGGCCCACGATGCTTCCGCTGCGCCACTCTGATATCTGAAGAAGACCTCCATGCCTCTGTTGTATGGTGCTAAGTTTCTGAATGAAACCTCAATGCTCCTTCCATGTGGTGCTAAGATTCTTGATATCTAACAACAAGGATCTTATTTTACTCTATAACACAGCTCCTAGCTCCTAGTTGATTCCACCGAATCTGAACTGGTTTAAATGAACTCCATGTTACGTAGATCTTATGCTTGATCCAATATCGATAATGGAAAATGACTTGTCCCTTTTTAGACCTCAATGCATCCGATGCATGATGTTAAGCCTCTTTCAAGACCTCGAACCTTCTATGCACGATGCTAATTATTTTTCAGACATCAACACCTCTAATGCATGATGTTAAGCCTCTTTCAAGACCTCGAGCCTCCAATGCATGATGCTAAATCTAATGATCAGCTACCATTTGAATGTGTGGTTGTAATGCCTTGACACCGAATGACGTTCCAAGCTGATCCTTTGAGAGCTCGCTTGTTGACATATAATATCGGGTACCACTCATGTGGTCACAATGTCTCTACACATAATGAAGTTTTAACCTAACATCAATGCCAATGATGATTTAGCTACCATTCTGTTGCACGGTCACAATGCCTCTACATAGAATGAAGTTCGAGCTAACTCTGTGAACTCTACTGTCTCTACACAAATGAAAGATCAATCTCCAACCTTTATATGAGTTATTTCTTGTATCCAAGCTGTAATAGGTACTCACAGCCGATTAGTAGACATATTTGGAGCATTAATCAAATTTTCTAAGTAAGAAAACCCAATGAGTATGGTAAACCTTTCTCTCAAGCATTTTCTCACAAAATCTAATCTCCAAAATAATCGCATACGATTCATCAATCTGAATTATGCAATATATAATTGAAAATTTGTTGACTTTCCCATTTTAAAGGACTTTCACTTTCAAGTTTACGGACTGGGTTGAATTATCAATTGGTGGTGGAGTAGGAACAACTTTTTCCTTTGCAATAGGCCTCCATTCCATCTTTGTCTTACCATAACTCGATGGTGACATGGATGCGATTTCTAGCAATTTTCCACCCGGTGCCCATTCCTCTATAAATGAGCACAAAAATCCTCTTAAACTCCTTTTGAGATGAGTAACTCTTTTTTCCATTTCTCAACTCGCATGATGAGATTGGTCTTTCGATTTTCCTTGTTCGATGAATAGCATCAAATTCTTCATCAATGTCCTTCTCCTCTAGCATCTAGCCACGGAATGATTATACAATCCACAAAAAGTACAGAAAATTCATTCCACATCTTAGAAAATCATAACCATACTTCTTAAGCTAAAAAAGTGGATAAGAACTTTTCTATGTGCTTACAATTATGGTAAGAAACTGGAGGTGGAATCCTCTTCACCGATTTTTCTCTTACCATATTCTACCTGTGATGACGAAGCACAAGTTTCTTGCTTAAAATATTCTTGTAGGACTAGTGGGGTATTCACTTTGCTTTTGGAAGCTTGTCTCCCGTCAGTGTTCTTAGAGCATTCTCAATATCCATTCCCACACTAGAAAAACCCAACCCTGCAAAACGAGGATGATCCTTGACCTGTATTGGGTTAGCAATGCCTTGGCCATTTTTACCAAGGCATCTTCAATCAAATCCCATTTTATCTAATAATTTGGATCCAATGCCTCTAGTATGCTTTTCAAACAAACCAAAGACTTCATTACTTGAATTTGAAACCAAATGGGAGGAATAAGAAGATTCCAATGGTGAAAAACTTACAGTGCAATCATCTGTCATGGTCTTTACATCTGAAGTTGAAGGTATTTCCTTTCTTTGATCACCACATTGCAACCTTGCCAAGAGCTCATCCTTGGTTTGAGTTCTGATTTCAAATGATCATTCTCCTCTTCTAAGGAGTAATACATTGATCGCAGGAGAGAATTCTCTTCCTGGATCTGGTGATTATAAGCTTCAATTTCTCGAGCTTCACCTGTTTAGACATCTTTCCCATAGTGCACTTGTACCCTGTTCACACAAACTAAACCAACTACACCAACTTGAAGCAATCACCAACTTGCTTCAAAGATTAGCAAGTTTGCAAGTTCGATCACCTGCTCTGATACCAACTTGATCCAAAAATAATCAGATTATTACTACCTAATCTCAAACCCTTGTAGGCTTTAGTTTATTTGCCAACAATTTTCTCCTTTTAAGTAATCAATTTAAAATAATGCAAGACAATAATGACAATTACACATACAAATTGATTACAAAGTTTAACAATTGCCTACATCTCTGGGTTCTTATCGAACCATTCCACTAGTCAAAACTTGTAAGTTACAATAGTAATTTCACAAGAAAACCTAATGGAAACTATTAAGAACTTGCTTAGAAGAATATCCAGACCTTCGGATGACAAGGGTGAAATATAACACTCGTCTTCCACTTTCCTGGTGTATTCAGGAAGCTCTATGGCTCCAGCTCCACTATTCGGAAACCTCTCGGTTCTTGATTGGCCTTTCGACGCTAATACAATGCCCTATGGCTCTCTCGGGGTCGATATATCAAAGCTTCACAATAATTTTCGTGGCGCTATGGGCCAACTAGGTAGCTTGAATAACTCCTAGCCACAATAATTTTAATTTATTATTGCCTAAAAATAATAGGTCAACAATAATTAAAATATCAATGCCTAAATAAATATTTAGGTCTTCACACAACTACAATTTCTCATCCTCCTCTTGGCTCGAGACTTCACCTCCAGAGCTCTAGGAATGAGATTCTCCATAATTTGTGTGTGTCCATTACAATGAAATAGGTACCCTATTGATATAATTTTAGGGCCCTTGAAAAATGTAATTACATATTATCTTAGGCTTATATTAGCTTAAACCTGTACCATGTAATTTGGGATAAAAATTCCCATTTGGGTGGATTGCATTTTTAATGGGATTAAATCCCCAAATAATGGGCAGCTTTATTTGAAATGGGATTAAATCCCATATTTAGTGGGAGGAGTATTTGGTAAGGTTTTATTAACCCTTACCCACACCATCCTTCACGTGGAAACATCCACACATGGCTTAATGCCCCCTAACAACCGCTTCACCACCTTCTCTCCTCCACATGGAAGCATAGCATGTTAGTGGTTAGGAGAGTTATGTGGGTAAGGTGGAATATTGTAGTTTATACTAATGTTTGAACAAATATATTTGTGTGTGTGTGTGTGTGTGTGTGTGTGTGGCATTTGGGAATAATGTGTAGTGGACTTACCAAGTAAATAAAAATTTGACCCATACCATGGGGTATCAAAAATAATTAACTCGGTCATCATGTAGTCCACTTGTCATCTCCCGATAGGAAAATTGAGTGAATTCGATGAGTGGTGGCAAGCCACATGGTGAATTGTAGACCCACCACGTTGGTGATAATACCATAGTCCACATGGTGGTTGGGCTCCTCTCGTAACAAAAGTTGAGCCTCTTGTTCCCATGTACCATTTTTACACTCATCAAAGACCGGTGATCGAAAACCAAAAATGACTCCCTTTTGCCTTTTTGCCACGTTTCATAATGCCATTGGTCCAATGTTGACTGTTGATTGACGAGTTGATTTTCCGCTTAACCGAACTTTGACCGAACATATCTAGAGCTCCCAATGTCCATTTGTCATGTTCTTATAGTCGATGGAAAGCTATCGAGATGATATTCTGCACTGACACCATTTAGGGATGTTTAGGGAACTTTAAAAAATGATCCCCTAATCAGGTGATCAATCTAAGTTCCATCCTAGGTCACAAATGGATTCTTATAGCCACAGAACTACTTCACTAAGTGGATAGAAGTAGTTGCACTTAAGGAAGAAAATGAAGCTAGCATTCTGGATTTCTATGAAGGTATTGTAACAAGGTTTGGTGTTCTTCCACTATAATATTAGATAATTCCTTAGATTTTATTGGAGAAAATATATCTAATTGGGTTGTTAGAAATGGCATCTATTTGAGAACTTCTAATTACTACCCCCACAGTAACGGAAAGCGAGTTTACGAACATGAACTTGCAAAGAATTATAAGAAGAACCCTCGATGAAAATCGAGAAGGGAATACCAAATTGAAATCATCCTTGTGGGCTGATAGAATCACTCCCAAGAATTCAACTGGTTATTCCCCTTTCAATTTGGTTTATGGAAGGGAAGCATGACTGTCAATATCCCTTGAGTTACTAGCCTTGGATCTTATCAAGCAGTTGGAGTTGTTTGAAGTTCCAGCTATGGAAGTCAGGTATGTAGAACTCATGGAGCTAGAAGAGCTAAGGAACCAAGCCATGAAAATAATGGAGAAGGACCAAGCTCAAATCAAGATGAGATTTGATAGAAAATCCAAAAATAGAACTTTCTAGGAAGGAGACTTAGTTTTGAAATGGGATGTAGACAGAGCCAAACCAGGAAGGCACTCCAAGTTTGATGTAATATGGAGTGGCCCTTACTTGATCTCAGGGTGCAAAGAAAACAATGATTTCCAATTTTCAAAGTTGGATGAAGAATAATTATAGATTCCAGTCAATGGGATCTACTTAAAGCATTGTTATTAAGGATGAATCTCATTTCTGTACATACTAGTTTAGGTTCTTAATTCCTCTAAGTGCTTGTAGCACATTGTTTTATTGTAGTTAGGTTTTCTTTCAGATAAGTGCTTGTGCACTCTCTGCATGTTCCATTTGGGATATGTATGATTTTGTTATTTGTACATAGTTATACTTTGTTGTTACTACACTTTCCAATTTTAGGAAATAATGTCCTAACAGTGTTTCAGAGGTTTAAGAGGTTTCAGGCATTAGGCCGTTTAGAAATCAGAATGAATCCATGCCTAATAGATGTAAAATCACTGGTCTTTCAAATCTAGTAGGAAGATCACCCCACAAGTCACCAAATTTTTATCCATACTTGCACCCCTATAAAATGGATTAACCTGTAGGTAGAGTGGGAATCGATAGTTAATGGGAGTAACAAGCTTGTCACGAAAAGGTTTAGAGCCAAGTTTGTTTTAATGGTCAAGCTAGAAAAATGTATGGATTTTCAACTCGTTGTTGTGCATCAACCACACTTTGTTGACATGTGTAAACCATGTGTTAGCCATCATCTCTTGACGCGCATCAATGCCCCTCTTCCTGTCATGCGTCAACCACTTGTTGTTGTGCATCAACCACACTTTACCGACATGCATCAACCATTATATCCTAACACACGTCAAAAACTTCATATTGACGTTTGATAACCATTCTCTTGACACGCGTCAACTTCTACTTCTTGACGTCTATCAGCACTTTCTTCTTGTCGCATGACATCTTTCCATCTTAACGTGCATCAACCTTCCCTCACTTTCATGCGACAACATTTCTTCTCATTATGTGACAATCATTCCCTTGTCGGTGGTGACTCTCCCCATTCTTTTCGGGTGTCAACTGGTGGTTACTATCAACCTTCAACAAGGAGTTTCAAATATGGCCTGACATTAATGACATTGTATAGGGTAGCTCAACAACTAGATTAATGAGGTATGACACCCATGTTTGTCATGCAAAAAAGTACCATTAGAAAATGAACTGGTATGGTTGCCCATACCTTCATACGGGAAATTAATGAAAGATGTCAGTTAGTATCTTCTTTTCTCTATATATGTAATTTCCCCTTCATTTAGGGGGGGAGACATTCTGGAATGTAAAATAACTCTACCGAAATTGTTCCAAAGACCTTTTTGATCTGCGGGCCTTGAATTTAGGCATTTTGTAAAGGATTCTTGCCTTGTGTGGATTGTGCATCATTTTAAGCAATAAAATTTATGTTTTATAGCTTTTATTGACCTAGCTCGAGTTGTATTGCATCCTTTTCCTTTCATTGCATTTTTAGGTATATTGTGCATGTTATATTATTTTGTAGGATCTAAATTTGTTGTGCTCCATGAAATTAGAGGTTTGAATGTGTTTTTTGTGTGGCACTTTGTCTTCCCTCTTCTACCTCATTTCCTTCAATTTTCACTCACTAAGAATATCTCCACCCCATTTTCTTGATTTTATCACCTCCCTTAGTTTAGGACTTTTATCTTATGCATCTCTTTCTTCCCTAGTCCCTTGGAAATCCTAGCTTAGTGTCGAATAATCTGCATTTCCTTTTTAGGAGTAGTTTTAGCATTAGAATAGGTAGAGGAACCAGCTTCTATAGAGGTTTGTCTCAATTGTGAGGGTTCCACACCTTGATACAATCCCAAGTTAGTCAAAAGTAGGGTTTTGTTGGTTTCTCAAATGTGCACCCACATCTCAGATCTCGGAAGGGTCATGGTGTTTGAGACCACAATGGAACCTTCCCAAGCTATGGGACCTTGCGTGCTTGGGACCAATCTTTAGAGAAGTCTGGTTCCTCTATCTACCTCTAACAAGACTACTACTCCTAATGCTAAATGAAAATCCTAGACTAAACATGTTAAGGGACCAAGGATAGAAGGATGTGCAGAAAGGGGAAATCCTAGGCTAAGGAAGGGGATAGCGCCAGAAGGAAAGGGTCGATCTCTCTTCATGAGTGGTGAAGGAAATAGAGAGGGTGTGGGAGAAGAGGGCATACATTGTACACCACAGATCAACATGCGGTCTTGGCCTTCCAAGACACGCAACACATGAATGTGGGGACTGCAAGTAGAGGAATATGCATAACATGCCAGAAAACACAAATAGAGAGGTGAGATGCAATGAAAACGAGAGAGGGAAGACAAGATTTCCACAAAACATGATTTTATTGCTTAAGGGATGCACAATCATTTACATTCATGACAAGAGGTGAGAATACATTGCAGAGACCATGCCAAGGTATGAGACCCATGGGAAGTCGGCCACCATTTTGACATGGTGTCGTTACAAAAAAAGAGGATATTTTTACAAAGCATAACTCTGCTATTTATAGAAGAAGAAGGAGAGAAGAGAAGGAGAAAGGGAGGGAAACTCATATTCAAATATTTAACCACCAACAACCATGATAAGTGATAAATTCCTGCAAGGCTATCAGATGCACTTCCCCATGTATGTTTGGTGTGTGGAAGAAGGAAGAAGGCAAGATCTGATGAAATCATGGTGGTTGAGGTTGATTGGATGTATGCATTGATGAGATGAGATGTGTTTCCCTAATTTTCACCTAAAAATCCCACCTATATTTGAATTTGAAAATTCCAATGTGTAGCTTGTGTCAGTAGTTCTCTGAAAAGTATAGGCGTGTGCCCATCTGAGCTCTATAGCAAAAGATATGGATGTCAAAAGATGTCAGATCCGTTAGCTCATGTAAAATATGTGGCACACATGATTGACCGAATAAATCAATCAACTATTTATTTCTATCTTTTCTACCATGTTTCATGCACCTTTGGTTAGTTGTCTAGATTCGGCGCCATGTTGGTGTGCTACGATAGGTTACGTGTAGCACACTCAAGTATGATAGAAGATGACTTGGCATAGAAGGGCGCAAAGGAGGGTGTGGGGACGTGCATGGAAGAATGAGGCATGGAGGAAGATAGAAGGAAGGCTTGTAAAAGTGCACGCATATGGAAAATGAAATAGACGGGTGAGTAGTGGGGAACATATGGTGAAGGCACAACTATTACAAAGTAATGGGTGCGGTGCGTAAGGGCGAAGAACTTAGCTAATAGAAGTAAGTGCAAGGTACATGGGAAGGGATGAAATGGAAAGAGATAGAAGAATTCAAAGGGTGCATAGAGGAATTACAATTGTGTTAAGGTGTCAAAAGAACAATCTTGAGTGCGCACAACCTGAAATGTAAAACACAAGATTCAGAATGAAAATATAAGTTGTGCAGATAACTAGGAGAGTTATTTGGATAGTAGTTTTGGAAACTTTCAAGGGCCATCTTCCTGCTAGATGAAGAGACTAGTAGCCTTAGAATTCCATTGGGCATGGATTCAATCCTAAACTTGAAGATCTGATTTGTAACTTGAAGAACATTCCTGAAGTCACTTAAAGCTCTGTCTGAACTCTGAACTGAACTGCTACTATCATATGAATATATTCTGAATTGGATTGATGAGAGTGAAATCTTATGCACTGACCATTGGAACTGCCTCTACCAAAATTGAACTATCATCCTAAGAAGCAACAAAAGGGGCACGCGAACACAACAAGAAAAGAAAGGCATCAGAGGGAGCATGCTAAAACAAAAGCACAACACTATGTACAAAAGTTGAAAATCATACATGTCCCAAATGGAACATGCAGAGTGTGCATGGGAACTTGTGTTACTGAAAGCAAACCTAAACTAACTAGAGGCAAGGGGCACTCAAGTAAAACCTACAACAAGAAAGGAGAAGTATCTTCCCTTCCTCAAAAATTGTGACCATGTAATTGATTTGGCGTTGAACATGGTCGGAAATAAGAGTGAAAAACCACCTTGTAGATGGCATTTCACCCTCCTCAAAGTATCAACAAACATAACATACACCTCCTAGAGTTTTTCTATACTTGGATCTGGGAGCCGTTGTTCGACCTTTGGTGCACTGAAGCTCTATCTCATGCTCTGAAGTGAGCATGACTGTCACAACTCTATTTTTGGATCTAGGCTAGCCAGATGTCTTATTAGACATGGTCGATCCTTTTGGTTTTCCCATTACTTTGAAGCTCAATCCCACATATGAGATTGTCTTGCAGACTTTCCTCTTGAAGGGGAGAACTTACGAGGTTGGGGCACACAAATTTGGAGCACATATGGTTCTACCTCTACAAGTAACTTGGTCTCCTCCAAAAATTTTCCTCTCGTAGCTAACTAATTTTTATCTAGAACAGGCACCCATATGATTTCCTCTTCCCATTCAGATTCGCATGAGTCATTCCATTATTCAATTATTTTGCGGTAAATCAAACATGATGGCATTATTTGGGAAAGGCACGTTGGTAGGGGCTATTCATTTATGGTATAGCTAGGTAGAGGGGACTTGGAATGAGGTGGGAGGATGGGCGTAGAGGGGATGAAGGGTGCACACACTAAAGGAATAGAGGCATGTGCAGGAAGGGGAATGGAAGAGAAATGAAGGAGAGATGAAAGTGAGGAGGGAGAAGGGATGGAATTCTCAGTGGGGGTAGCGCGCAAGAAGCCAGGAACACACACAATAGGATGAGATGATGTAAGTTGGTGCGGAGGAGTGGGAGGGCTATAGGATGGTAGTGCAAGGTTTCCCCATGATGGGCTGTCATGCACTAGATTTTTGAGCCTCCATTTCTTCCACCCACTCTGTAATCTAGGGTAGCATCTCGGTGATGAAGTACAACTTCTACTGGGTGCTAAACCAGCCTGGTACAGGCCGACCCATGGACAGGGACCTTGTATCCAACTTCAACTACCTTTATGGAGCACTTGACTCTGAGTTGCATCATGTCCATCTCCATTTTTGTCACCTGCCTCTCAAAATCAGCTTCAACCAAGGAGTTTCCACCATCATCTACATAAACTTGTTCCTTATAAACATTTTGGTTAGAAAAAAGTGGGTTATATGCATTTTCGAGATAATGGGGCTTATAAAAATGATTTGTAAGAGGATTTTGAAATTGTAGGGATGGAGGGAAATAGTTCTGCTACTCGTGCAAGTGAGAATTCCATGGAGGGAAAGAATTCATGATTGTAAAACTTCAAAAGAGGAATGTGGAATGATGGAAAAAGATAAATGAATGGAGGAATCGGTGGAGTCACCAGATGTGTTAAGAAATTCCTCCAAAGGTTGGATCTCAGCAATAACACATCAAACTTGCTTTGAGATGAAAATGTAAATCTCTTCATAGTCCCACTCGGGCATGCCAGAAACTATTGGTTTCTCAAACATGCACTTGCATCTTAGATCTCAAAAGGGTCGAGGTGTTTAAGACCACAATAGAACCATCCCCAAGTTATGGGACCTTGTGTGCTTGGGACAGATCTCTGGAGAAGGATATTTCCTCTACCTACCTCTAATGCTATTGCTACTCCTAATGTTGAATGAAAATCCTAGACTAAACATGCGAAGGGACTAGGGATAGAAGGATGTGTAGAAATGGGAAATCCTTCGCTAAGGAAGGCAATAGCACTAGAAGGAAAGGGTCGAAGGAAATTGAGAGGGTGCGAGAGAAGAGGACAGAACGACGACGCGTGCCACGAGATCAACATGCAAGCTCGGTCTTCCGGTGTGTGAAACACATGAACATGGGGACTTCAAGTAGAGGAGTACGCACAACATACCGAGAAAACATAAATAGAGAGGTGAGATGTAATGAAAATGAGAGAGGGAAGACAAGAGTTCCACAAAAATGATTTTATTTCTTAAGGGATACACAGTCATTTACATTCATGACAAGAGGTGAGAATACATTACAGAGACCACACCAAGGTCTGAGACTCATGGGAAGTCAGCCACCATTTTGACATGGTGTCATTACAACAAAAGAGGATAATTTTTACAAGGTAGAAATATTCTATTTATAGAAGAAGAATGAGAGAAGAGAAGGAGAAAGGGAAGGAAACTCGGATTCAAATATTCAACCACCAACAACCAATGATAAATGCTTGCAAATCCACCTACAAGTTTGTGTCGATATGCTTCCCCATGTATGTTTGGTGTGTGGAAGAAGTAATAAGGAAAGATCTGATGAAATATGGTGGTTGAGGTTTATTAGATGTATGCATTGATGAGCTGAGAGATGTTTCCTTGTTTTTTGCCTAACAAATCCTTCCTATATTTGAATTTGAAAATTTTAACGTGTAGCTTGTGTGAGCAGTTCTCTGACAAGTCCAAGAACATGCCGATCTAAGCTCTGTAGCAAAATATACAGCTTCAAAATATGTCATAGCCCTCATCTCACGCAAAACATGTGGCGTGCGCAGATTGACTGAATAAATCAGTCAACTATTCATTTTTTTGTCTTGTCTTCCATGTTTTATGCTCTGGTTGGTTGTCTAGATTTGGTGCCCTATTGGCATACTCGATAGGTTACGTGTAGCACACTCAAGTCTAACAAAAGATGACTTGGCACAGAATGGCACAAAGGATAGTGTGGGGATGTGCATGGAAGAATGAGGCATGGGGGCAAGATAGAAGGAAGGCATGCAAAAGCGTGCATGGATGGAAAATGAAACAGACTGGTGAGCAGGGAATGTATGGTGAAGGCACAACTATTACAAAGTAATGGGTGTGGCACGTGAGGGCCAAGGACTTAGCTGATAGAAGTAAGTGTGAGGCACACGGGAAGGGAAGAAATGGAAGGAGATAGAAGAATGCAAAGGGTGCAAGAAGGCACGCAAGGGCATGCAGAGGAACTGCAATTGTGCCAAGGTGTCAAAAGAACAATCTTGAGTGTGCGCAACCTAGAATGTAAAACACAAGAGTTAGAATGAAAATATAAGTTATGCATATAACTATGAGAGTTATTTAGATAACAGGTTTTATAATGTATAAATCCTAGGGTGTTAAATTTCTAACATAACAAGAATTACAGTTGGACATTATTTAGGAAATGTAACTACGTGTAATATTTTATTAGCGAGGCCTTTGGTGGGAGACAATTTATAAGGATTACATATAATATTGTAAGGCTTGTGACCATTGTCACCACCTTGGCAAGCCTAGGAATAGAGATGAAATTCCTTTGAGGCCTATTACTAGCACATAACCTTTTGAAAAATGGGAAATTGACTTTTTGGGTCCTATTTCCCTACCCATGCACACGTAGTCACAGAGACCCTCTAAACCCCGAAAATGATGATGAAGAAGTCATGCAACCAAAACTCACGAACAAAGAACAAGAACAAGTAGATAAGGTGATAGAGAAACACAAGAACGAATACCTACTACGCATCCTAGCCATGGGGTAAAAACTACCCCCTGACTTCAGGACTAAAAATTTAAACAAACTTATAGACAATGGTTAATTGATTCACCAGAATGAAATACCAAATAACCAAAATAACTCTTTAGCGACGAGTTATTTACCAAAATCCAAGAGGTAACAAGAAAACTTGAGTAAGAAAATTCTAAATCTGAAAGGTTACACTATCACAATCTAGAACCACATACTCAGGAGGTCCTTTTTAATCCGTCCCCTTACTCTCCATTTGCACAAGAATGGAAACATATGAAAGACACCATTCAGGGGCTACAAAAACAATCAAAATAGTTCAACTTTGAACAATTATGCCCCTACTTGTTTGATACGGAAATGTTATGCTTACCATTTATTTCATCCTTCGAAACTCCAAAATTTGATAAATACAAAGGAAATGGTGACCCCCATGAACATGTCAAATAATTTTACATGCAATGTCAAGAAGTAGCTTATCATGACATATATCGTTTACAATTATTTCCTAAAATTTTTGGAGGATAGGCCTTAGACTGGTTCCTTCATCTCCCAAAAGGTTCAATCACAACTTTCGCAGACCTATTGGAACAATTTGTTAAACATTTTTCCTTCAACCTAGGCTCAAAAGTAACCATGCTTAATCTTTGTAATATCAAGCAAATGCCTAATGATAATTTTACATCTTTCTTACAACATTGGCGAGGGATTACAAGCATATTTTATTTTTGGATACCATAGAGATAATTGGTTAGCATCTTTGTCCTAAACCTCATTATAGAATTATCATTCCACATGCAGATGCACTATTTAAGTAATTTCAAATAAGTCATTGAAAAGGGGACATAGATAAAGAAATCCCTCATTTCTAAGGGCTTACTTAAAACACCCTTTAGGGACCAACCCCTAGGGATGCCCCTCAAAGCTAGGACAAATCCAAATTCTTTAATTAGAACCAAAATATAGTCAATGATGGCTCACTAATTCTTGCTACATTTGAAACATTTAAAACAATCCACTAAACACATTTAAATCCAACAAATAACTGATTTTCATCCCTAGAAAGGGGTTCCTTCTCATGATCTGGCCAAGATAGTTCACTCCACTTGGATAAATCCTATCTAGCATCTTCCCTCACTTAGAAAATTTAAACATGATCTCATACCCGTCGTCAAATCCTTTTAAGAAGGGAAACCCAAATCGAATTGGTATACAAAAAGTAATTTTGTGATTACCATCGCATAAAAGAACACTCTACAGATCGATGCATATAACTCCACCATTATTTCCAAGACTTGATCAAATGTGGAGATATAGAGGTTGAAACTACCTCGATATAAAGACCCCAACGAAAAAATCAACATGTTCAAAAACCCCTTCCCTAATCATGATGATAATTCAAAGGACAAGGGCCAATCATCAAAAACGTTGAGTATGACTCCGTCATCTCGACCATAGACTATGACCAAGATCTAGTGGCTACAATAAAGATCAAAACCGATTGTGCATTCACCACTAAAAATAAAAAAGTGTGGATCCCCACTACAAAACAATTTGCTACTTCATCCCCCACACCACCTCCTAATCCAACGTCTAATTCCACAACCAATTCCACTCCCCAACCTACACCTTCATTCAACATTGTAACAGTTAGACAAGACCACGACATAAATTTCCATCATGGAATTACTAAAGTATTCTCCCGCCTTGCAACACATCCTTACACAAACATTGAATGATGCTCATGTCCCCAGAGGACATCAATACACGAAATTCTAGGATTTAATAGAAAATCTTGCAACACCCAATCATATCCTATCATTCAGTCTCAATGACCTTCTTAATCCTAACATTTCTAACAACCATTCTTTATACGTCGAGGCTTATATAACTCATCACAAATTGAAGCATGTATTAGTTGACAATGGAGGTGCATTGAATGTTTTCTCCATAAAACCCCTACACTGTCTAGGTTACACTGAAAAATATTTACAAGCCGACATCATAACCATTCGTGGGTATGATAATAGTGAAATAAAGTCCAAAGGAACAATCACATTACCTCTCAAGGTTGGACCAGTCACTTTAGACACATTATTTCATGTGGTGGACATAGAATTTACATATAATATTCTCACTGGCCGACCATGGATTCATGCCATGAAATCTGTCCCATCCACGTTCCACCAATGTATTAAATTCCCCACTTGGACAAAGAATTTACATTATGTTTTGATACCCAACCCTTCGAGTATTGCAGATTCCTCGAAGGGTGGTATAAAAATGATCACTATTGTCCATCAGTAGATAAATACGCTCCACCTCATGTAATCCCTAATGAAACATGTGTTGATCTAGATACAATTCCCAAAAACTCTGAAACCATCATCTTCTAGTCAACCATCTCCTTCTAATCAACCAATGTCTCCCAATCCATTCTCTTCTACTAATCAACCCTCTTCATCTAAAACCAGTCCCCCTTCCACTAAAAATCATCCTCTTCACCTATTTAACCTTATTCATCTAACAACACCTCTTTCGTTAAAGTACTATCCCCTTTGGTTAATCAAGCTTCATCCTCTAATCCATCCCGCTCTTCTTATAACCCATTCTCTCCATCTTTCAAAACTACCAAACTTCCTTCGCTACCATGTGAGGTACCTACTAGTTTCCCAACACACACATTCAAAATCATTGACAAATTTTGTGGTGTGTTAGTGCTCATTTTGATCTTGCCCTTCTATCCTAAGTGTGCCTTCAAAATTTTCCATGACTAGTTTATCAAAATTAAAAACATGTATGCTTGAAGAATGAAATCTTGTTGAATACAAGAAAATATTGTGTTTGAGTCATGAATCCAATGTAAATCCTCTTTTTGGTCAAGGAATGTGATAACCATGTCATCCTTGAGTGATCCATGTGAAAAAATGTCGATTTATCATATTAAACCAAGAAAATCCCATCTATATATCATCTTATGATCTTCAGTGCATATTGCATATTTTCCTCCGATGTCTAAAAACATGTGGCGTAACTTAAATGGATGCGCTATAGAAGGATTTCTATGCAAAATTACATAGTTCTCATAGTAATTGGATATTTCAAAACAAGCTCCGAAGCCCGATGAATATTCCCATGAATATTTGGGTCAAATAATGCAAAAGGAAAAGTTAACCTTACTCTTGAAAGGAATACATGTCAAAATGGGATTGGAGTGAGGAATCAGGTTTATAATACACTTTTGCATCAATAAGTCGATGGAGTGCAAAATGTAAAGAAACCTCCAAGGCCCTTCAGGGACACGTGTTGTGTTCTTGAAAAATTCAAGAGGCGAGGTTTTGGGTCAAATATACAAACTTGCACTCGTTTGAAAAGTAATGCAAAAATGCAAAAAGACTCCCTAATCCCACAAAGCCCTAAATCAAGCCACATGGATGGTCCACATTCAAACGAAAGAAGTAGATTGGATGACCAAGATGTGGCGCATTTATGGCTACCACCATTAATGCATTTTTACACGAATCAAGGTATATTTTTAAAAAAATTCAAACATTTCGAATTGTTACCATTGCATGTGAAGATCTAGATGCCCTAGCCATGAGAATTTGTGAATAAAATAAGGAAAATCGACTGTGAAATGGTGGAATTGAGCTAAAATAGTTTGAAACATGATTACAAAAAGAATAATTCACAGAGTGTGTGGGAAAAATTGGTAAGTCACGTTGTATCCTCGTACTTTTGTTAATTAATTTGTGAACTTTGAAGTAATTCGGGGAAATGAGCTGAAAGTAGAAAAATTAAGAGTTTGGATTTTGGATTTTGGTTTTCAAGTTTCTTCTAGTATCACCAATGACCTGGATAATGTAATGGATACAAATTTATTGGACATAGATTTGGGGGATTTTTAGGGAGACTTCGTGCCCAAAATAGAAGCCAATGGATGGTAGCAATCGGTACTAGCCATATTTCTTTGGCAATTGTTTTCCCACCTTCAATCCATGCTCCTAAATTAGTCTAGTTGTGTGCTGAAAATTATGACCCCAAGAAAATGGAAGTGTTAGATGGAAGTGGTGAAAGGGTCATTAATTTAACACCTAGTGCTTTTAATACCATATTGGGGTTACCACAAGTAAATCAACCAGTAGTTATAACTATTGAAAGTGCACAGAAAATTTATAATGAAAAACATGATGACTATGCCAGGTATTGAATTCCCAATAGATAAAGGAAAGAAAACCATTTACCAAGAGTTTCCTAAGAAAGGAAATTTTGGTTGGGGAAGTCTTATATCAGCTTCAATTCATTCCCAGTTGATGACAATTGCAACAAATATTACAGAAGGTAATATAACTGACATCCATTTCTCAATGATGTCTTATTTCATTTACAATATTGCATGCTTTAAGTCATTCCTAGGTCTTCCACTAAAATTCATCTTTGAAACCCATATATTTTATGATGTATACACACAATTAAGGTTAGAAAATTGGAAGGGGAATGTCTGAAAAGTAAATGATGCCTTCATTTCCCCAATTACATGTCTTTTCAAGCCTGAATGGGAGAAATATAGACTATCTACTAAGGAAAGGGCTATGATTTTGGAATATGGTTGTCTTTTTATCCAATACAAGTTTTTTACATATCTTAGAGTGAGTGGATTTGAAGGGAGGCCTTAAAAATTACCAAGGTATGTTGATGATAAGTGGGTTATAATGGATCTTTCAAGGTAGATTGTCCCTATGCATAATAAACTATCAAGAAGGCATAAAATTTCCTCTCTAACTTGGGAGATATTCTTTTCAAATAGTGGAAAAATCTAGGATGATGGATGGGGAAATGGAGAAATTCCAAATGGATAAGTTTACTCCAAGGCCTAACTTTGATATTCGATGGGTGTTAAATCTAGTGAGTATGAGCCTCATTTCAATAATTATTGGATGAACTATGTTGATGAAGAAGAGGTCAAGAAAAGGGATTTCTCTAGGATGACCTTGAGGCAAATAATTGACTTCAAAATTGTTTTGATTCCCAAGGAATAGAGGATGACCCAAATGTGGTAATCTAATTTTATCTTTAGAATCAAAATCAATTACTCCTATAGATTGGAACAAAATGAATCAGATAATCCCCACCAAATAATTTTTGATGTCATGAGAATAAATTTAACCTGGTTAGTTGGAAAGGGTATTGATTTATCTTTACAAAATATAAGAGTATTGAAGGAGTTTAGGGACATGAATTGTTTGAAAGAGGACCTCCCTCCTTTGAGAGAGGGATCTGATACTATGGACCCTTTGAATGGTCAAGCCCCTCAATTACCCAGAAGAAGAAGCCCACCATAAAAATAATTAATGAATGGACTGCTATAAAGAGTAAAACCAGAATAGCAAAGACTACATTAGTTCAAAAGGTAGAAGATATGCTTTTATGGGCAATGCAAGATGCACCTATCACTACAGAAGTGACATTGCAATCAAAAGTAACTAGTGTAACCAAGACAAGTAATCCTAAAGTTAAAATACTAGTGACATCAATCCAATCCAAGAAGATGATGAGGGGAGATTCGCCTAATGTTGATCCATCTCTTATAGTTCAGAGTGCTAAAGGAAGAGAGGGTCAAAAACTCAAACACTTTGAAAGGGCATCAAAATGCCAAAATTAATACTACCTTTAGTGAGGTATGGTTGTATTTCAACTGGAGAAGGTGATCATAATGCAAGGAATCATAAGAGAAATTAACTCAAAGTACTTGATCCTCCTATCTTGACTGAAACTCAGAAAAAGGTTGTTGTTGAATTAGCCCATCAAACCATGCCATCATAAGATCCTAAAGGTATTCATTTTGATCTTTTTAAACCAACACCTATTGTGGCTCCATCTGCATTTCCAACTAGAATAGTTACAGGGATGATTCAAGTTTATCAAATATCTATCCAATCGGTGGTGTTACAACAAATCGATACAAAAAGAGCCAGTTATAGTGCAGCCTAGTATGAAAGATGACATCAAGGTAGAGTTGCCACAAAGGCAACCACAAAATCATATTGAAATAATTAGTGTGGAGGAACTTAGGGATAGTCCATACTTTGAGATTGAGGATGTCAGAAGTGAATTTCATACAAAATAAGGTGTAAGTGTCTCTTTTGAGGATATATAGATGTCAGATATTGGTCAACATCCAAACATTGAAATGGGGGCCCAACCCCAAAGTACCCAAATTGAAAATATAGCCCCTCCTGTGAAGGGAAAGGAAATCATTCAAGCATCTATGGATCAAGCATCTACCCCAGATGTCACTCTCATTGTAATTCAACCATCTAAAAGTGTAGAGAAAACACAAGAAAGTGAAGAAGTTCAAACTACACTGGCCCCGAAGAAAATCACAACTGAATTTGTGAAAGATACAAGTACCCCTATCGAGGGTAGTGTTGTAGTAATTACAGAGGTTAATGATGAAAGAAAAGATCAAGGTTCAATTTCCCAACCCCAATCAGTAGATCAATAAGAAGAAGACCCTACAAATTAGAAGAAGGGTGAGGGAAAATCCCAGATGGAGGTGCCTACTACAAATCCACTTTTGGAAAGTGTCATAAATAACAAAGATCAAATTGAAAATCCAAGCCCTGAAAAATAAAATCTAAAATAATCGAGAAAGTAGTTTCTACCCCATCAAAAGATTCAAAGGAAGAAATAAGAAAGAAGGCCACTACTACAAAATATTTAACAAAAAGTATAAGTATGGTGGGTATCCCTACCTGAGATCTTGAAGGAAACAATATGTCCACCACCTTTGGTCTAATGAAAAGTAAGGTTCAAGAGGAGAAATCAATAGCTGATAAAAAAATTGGAGAACATCAAACAACCTCAAACCCGGACCAAAGTGAAGGACACCAGAAATGGAGGCATTTGATAGCACAAAGCAGATAGTAAGAGTGGATGTGCCACATATAGAAACACCAATACCCCAGAATACTCAAGAAGCATCCACAACAATGGTATTGTTTTCCTAGACTGCAAACATCACACCAATAGGAGTAAAAGTTGGTAAAGCTCCCATGATTAGATGGTTAGGATTATTTCTTCAAGAGAAATAAAAAGGAAAAGAGGTTATCCAAGGAGGATCCTTAAACATTACCAACATTGATTTCCCAAAACTCACAAAGGCTTCAAAGAAGGCAAGAGTTATAACTCAAACACGTATTGATAAGGGTTAAAACTATGGAAATTGCAACTCCTCACCCAGGGATCTCAAGAGATAAAATTACACTCAGTGACTATGACATCAGGCATATCCAGTTGGGCAGACCTACAAGGTCAATCCTTAAGCAAGACGTCGTAGTTGAAGTTGAGGGTATTTTCCAAACAGTTGATGAAGATAAGGTAAGCAAAAATCAATTAAAAGACCAAGTGAAATCTTTAACTTCATGGTTGTAATGAGTTAGTGGGGCCATCGGGGAAAATTAATAAAATACTACGTTATCACTCCAAAGGTTGTGGGAAGCATAGAAAAGGCTACAAAAAGGTCAAGGCTATTGATAGCTAGATTGAAGACTTATCGAAAGAGGGAAGAATATTTTTGAGAAATCAAAAAGAGGTATGGAGAACTTACCACCAAGCTCAGTGATATTAATGATTTAATTGAACAATGTGAAAATGAGCTATTCTACTTTGAAGGGATTCTTCCCAAGTTAAACATTATCAACCAAATTGATGAGAATATAGTTGAAAAAGAGGGAATCATGCCACTAAATAAAATGGAACTCAATATGCTATGGAAGATTTGTCCAAAATTAGGATAGAGGTTGTGAATCAGGTCAAATAAAATATGGAGGTAGAAAAAGAATGGATTGAGAAAATAATTGACACCATAAACATGAGATTGGAGGACATGGTATTTGATAAATAAAAAACTAGCTATGGTGACTTGAAGATTTATTTTGGTCCACTCCTTTGAAAAATACATCCATGAGGAGAACTATTCATATGATGTTATTAAGAGGCTGGTTTCTATGGAGGAAACAATTAGAGAGTTGAAAATAAAGTCGAGGGAGTATAAGTGAAGAATGGACAAGTGTGTGGATGCACTGAATAGGGAGAATTTAATATTCCAACACCACACAGGCCCAGATGAAAATGATATAAGGTAGTTGTTCCAGAGATATGATGCATACAGGGAGAGACAACCAGATAAAGAAGAAGATGACAAAGATGAAGATGTGACCATGTTGACCAGTGAGAAAGCTTAGGCTTTTTTTTCTTAACAACTCTCATCTTTTCATAATTGATACTCTTGTTTTATAATAGTTGAACATTACTTTGAATTATTAATTTCAAGTATGAATGTAACATGATACAATATAGTAGAATTTTATGTTGCTTTAATATAATTCTAAATCTATTATGAAGCATGTGAGTTATTGTAACAGTTTGAATTTTTTGTATTGATGAAAAAGAAAAATGGGGTTCTATAGGGGCCCCAACCCATGGAAAATTTACATACATTCTTGTGAATTACATCAAAAAGAAACTAGAGAAAAATACACCTAATCATCTTCCACTACCACAAAATCCTCACTGAAAGAAGGAATTTTGTTTAGAATCCTGTTCTTCCTTGGAACAAACTCCTCTGACCCAACAGCCATCTGTGCAAATAAAACTTCCCCTACCAAAGTACGAGACATCCTCATAGCCATAAGCTTCTCAATATTCATCCTACATACATCCAATATGTTCATCAATTCCATCTTCTTTTGATAAGAAGAGACCTAATCTATGAGATCCAGGCCACCTTTGGGAAATGTTTTCCTCCATTTTGATTTGTAGATAGAGGGTTAAGTAGGAACAATTGACATGGCTAGAAGTGCAAGTACAGTGGTCCTTGAAGTTGGTTGAGTGGGAGGTTGAGAACTAGAATCACCCTTGTACATTTTCATAGTTGCATGGGGAGCTTTAGGTTTTTATGATGGCATGGGCCATGCTGGCTCTTTCTCCAAAGAGGAGATATGTTTCTCTATCTCAGTCACTTGATGGTAAAGACTAGGAACAGTATCTAGGGTGGTCCCATCATAGAGCACATAGGACTCTGAAGGAATTTCCTTCAAAACAAACTCTTCATTGCATATAAAAGGGAAATTATAGTCAGTTTTTTCCATCATAGCAAGCCTCCTATGAAGTTAGAATTACAATAATACTTATAGAGATTTCTGGTTTTCCCACCTGAAGAGGTGGAAATACATTGTCTAAAAAGTAGAGAAGACATGATTGATCTTGATCAATCTTTGAAGAAGAGAAACTTGAACATCTTGAGATGTCAATGGTCCACTATCATCTCCTGGGTCTGCAATATCAAATAACATCCTCACAAACACCTCATCGGGGCCTGTCAAGTCAAATATTTGATTCAAATCTTCATATTAGACCTCCTTCAAACTAGTTTCCACAATCACCCTTACCATTTGCAAGAAAAATGAACTTGACCAAAGCTTCCTGCACTTAAGTATGAATAAATTATGCACATTTGCAAAGGAAGTGGGTCAAATTTATAGTAAAATTGAAGTAGGAAAGTTGGGTTAAATAAAATCACTAGAGAATTCTCATTGCATCCACAAGAGAGAAATAAATATCAAGTAGATTGGTATCACTCAAAAGGGAGGTAGTCTACTTGATGTAACATAATACATGTGAAAGTGTTCAACTCAGAAATATATGGTAATAATTATGTATGCTTCGAAGAAGATTCCTAAAAGGTGGCAATGATTGACATCAAATCAAACCATTTGGAGGCACCAAAAATCATCAAAAAGTTTCTCAACATACCCAAACAGAAATGATTAAATTGATGATGTCATAATGAGTGACATAGGCATACCATTCATCATATGGGAATAAAACATACATATAGAAAATTTTGTAAAAGATCCCTCCACATGGCACGACAAGGAAAAATATATTTTCAAAGTGATAAAATCAGATATTGCTCCTTAAGAATATTATCTTTAAAATATTCAAAGTTTTTGGGGGAAAAGATCAAGAAAAGAGTTGAGAATTGTATAGATATGAGAGGAATGTTCTCGTATCAAGGGGGGTTAAAAAAATTTAATTTTTAGAGAAAACAGAGCAAAACTGACTGTAATTTTCTTAAAGAACTTGAATTAAACATAGATACCTATGATTTGTTTCACTCTTTTCCAAATTTTCTTATGCCAAGATGATTTCTAGTGTACAATCATTGGAAAACATTGAGGCCATAGGATTTATGGCCCCTTTGAGAAATTTGAATTTCTTGAAATTAACTGTGTGTTTTCTCCTGAGTAATGTTGTCTTTGTTCCTAAGGTAAAATACTTTGAATCAACTACTTTCCTTCCCTGTTAAAATCTTATGTTGATAGTTTCTTTGAATTACACTATATCTTGTCTTAATTAGTGGCATTTTAGTAAGCTATGATCGCACCTTTGTAGAAAGAGCTTTCATTCTATGGTGTGATAAATATTTTTAAATTTGTATTGCCTCTACTTGGTTAATAAGATATTAGTAATATTTTTAGTGTATCTTGTTAGATATCACAAGCAATGAGAGGGGGTGAATCGGTGTAGATTAAATTTTCACTTTCTTGATGTCAATTCAACAATATATCATGAGAATTCAAGCAAACAGATGTAAAAAAATAATGTTGAACAAAGAGTTTAATGTGGGAAAACCCTTTCGGGAGAAAAAGCCACCGAAACGAACACTTTATTCGAACACCAATTCGGAGAAGGATTACAATGGTTTTGGTTGAACACCCACTCAACCCTGAAGCACCCACTTTAGAATCTTCAAGAAACCTCCTAAAGATAAATTGAGCAACAACTCAGCAATTTTAGTAAGCGCCCACTTGCAAGGAGCACCAACCCCTAATTTAATCAGCTACTATTTGGTAGGCACCAACCTACAAGGAGGCTCCAACCCCTAGAAAATTCTAAGCTACAACTTAGACTTATTTTACATATAAATTTTGATCATCTAGTTACAAAATGTACTTACACATTAGATCATGATCACTTCTCTATCTTTCTATGTTCTTATTTTTCAACATCTTCTTTTTATCGATTCAATCTTTCCTTCTCAATCAATCTGTCACTATGATTCTCTTCTTATCGATTCTTAATCGCTTCATCTGTCTTCTCTCCTCTTACCTCTCTTTTTTTTTGTTTTCTCTCTCTCACTCGATTGCATCGTATTCTTACTTGAGAATCTTTATTTTGTCTCTCTCTCTCAACACGATAACCTTATTTCATTTCTAAGCAACTAACAAAAAAATCAGCTTTAAGATTTCTCTATATTCACAATCAACCTATTCCCTTACTTCGATTAGAGCGTTGTGCACCTTTCCTTCTTTGTCTCTTGAGAATTTGATTCATTAAATGAAGACGACTAATTTTAAATGTGTTCTTTCCATTTTCAGCTTTAATTCACATTTTTATATGCATTAATTCAGGAGCTACTTAAGATTTGATGCCTACAATAGATTTCTTATCTTTTTAGAATTTGCGGCGTGAACAAGATGAGTGAGCCTTTTTCCTCTCCAATATTTAATTTTTCCTTGAAATAAAGAATTACATAGAGAGTGTAATTATATTTCCTTATCGTCAAAGAGCATTAAATGTTGACAGCTGAAACATTAGATTTATTCATTCTTTGTGGAGCTCAAGTTGTATACTCAGCCGTAATCACTAGATGATCAAATCACCATCAATTTTGGGGAACAATATATTAATTGTCTATGTTTAAAACATTAAATTCTCCTTGAGCCATGTCTAGTCCATGTTAGCTCATTTTGTGGCTTTCCTTAGCTTATTTGACATTTTCCTTTTTATTGTGGCTCTATAATTGGACTTGCATAATTTCATCTTTCTTGACACCTTTTAGTCATCCGCATCTTTGTTCTTCTTCTAGTGATTTTTTCAATGCTTCCCAACTTTCCTCCTTGTTATTTGTTTTCACGTGGCTTTATTCCAAGTCTCAGCAGATATTTTCTTACATACCTGATTCTATAGTTTTCTCGTAGCTCTCTCTAATCATTCATGGCATTTCTCCTTACACGGGGCTTTCTTCATACTTCCCTTTATTCCATGGATTTTACTTCAGTCTCTCCTTGCTTGCGCGATTCTTCCTTCACATCTGTGGCTTCACCTTTCTCACCTTCATCTCATCCTTTATCTTCTTTTTCTTTAGTAACCTCATTCCTTTACTCGCTGCCTTCACTAAGCCTCCACGGCTCCTTGATTATCTTGAAGACTTTATGAGCTAACACTACCAATCAACCTTCATATTTCATGCTTTCTCACTTTACCAACTAACCATTTTTCCATCACTTTGCCACTTGAGATTTGTAGTCATTTTTGTACCCTTCATAGAATAGGAAAATCCCCGCACGTCGGCCTATCTCCCAGCGGAGTGCGGGGCTCTCACCGAGGCACACGGAGAAACCAAGTCTCTTCATTATGTGAGTTTCATGAGAATGCATCATATTAGGACAAATAATCAAATGTAGGACAGAAAAGAGCTAAACCACATTCTTATGAACTTAGGAAGAGTTTCCATCTCATTGTATGTAGATAAGAGAGATAACAAGCAACACATGGAGATGATTTATACAAAAATTAAATGCATAAGTATTGAACACAGATGATTTATAACAAAGCATTATATTCATACTATCAAAGTTAAAAAAACCCAAATTACACCCCTTGAGGTCATAACAGATCCTCATATAATTATGCATAGCCAAATCATGCATCAGAGCTATATTATGTTCATCATATTACAAAGAAGAATGAGAACTCATCCCCTTATATATGTTATCGCTCACAGATCTCTCCTAATTCCTAGCCATAACACCCTCCATTATGTTTTCTACAGGGCTTTGCCTCTCTTCAACTATATCCTTTTCTTCTACTAGGTGCTTGTATTTATAACCTTAGCACCCACTACCATGCCTTCCAAAAGTTCTGATTAGTTGTCAAGTATTACGGTGGTCCTCCATGGAAGCATGCCTTTCCATATCTAAGCTCTCCATTCCTTACAGTGATGTCTTCTGAAACCTTCTAACGCATGCGTAGAATATTCCCTTTTTGATCCACAGTCGCCATGTTGGCACCTTATCCATAAGGGTCATGCTTTTCTCATGTGATTCCTGGTATGTCGAATGTGGATAAGTACAAAACTCATTTTGCCTTATGCACACACATCATGTGTTCTATAAAACCCTGCCAGAACCCTTTCCCTGCTCACCTTCAATCCACGCACCCTTCTTCAACTAGGTCACGTGTGGCCATCCACCTTCTTGTACTTAGCTAATATTTTGGGGTCCAACATCACCCCACACTACGCTGTTCTCCGTCCTCGGAAACACTCTTCAATAAAGAATTAAAGAATGGTGGATCCTTACAAATGGTTGGAATGGAAGAATGAAGGAATGAAGAAATAGGGAAAAGAATGGAAGAATGGGGAAATTTATTTACTTTTAGAGGAGGAGAGGGAAATCCTTCCTTAAATCAGCTTCTAATTTTCCCCAAGTGTCGACCTCATTCTGTGCTTACTGACAGAGGTCACCCACCAGGGTGCTCACTTCTTCAAAACTAAGCTCCTCTCCCTTAGCACTCATTGTCTCCACAATCTCCTCTAGTTGCTTGCCCAAATCTTTGAGCGCATCCATCCTTCGAGTGATTTGAGGGTATAATTCCTTTAGTCGGTTCTTGATTGAGCCCCGTAAGGTCTCAATGACATCTAATTTCTTTTCTAATTCGGCTAGGATCTTGTCTCACTCCGCCCTATTCCCTTTTTCTTTTCCTGGAACTCCTTGAGTTCTGCTTCATGGGTGGAAACTAAGATACTTTCCACTCTATCTCTATCTACGCAGTTGTCATAGGCAGCCTCAACAACTTACATGGTGGCCTTTACATCACTAAGGATCTTGTTGTACTAAGCAACAATCTCCACAACCTTCATTTTATTTTATTTCTCCTGGCATTCCAATGCCTCTTCGTTGATTCTAGAGCAAGTGGTCACCTCTCCATAGTGAGTATGTGGGTCAAGTCCTCTAGGCATTGTAAGGATGATCCATATTTTTGTGCGGGTGGTGTTAATTCTAAATTCTTTAGGACAATGGCATCCATGATCATCTCTATCTTCTTATATGCCTTACGCACCCTTGTCTTCTCATCTTTTAATTCATGCCTTAATTGAGCATTGATTCATTAATCTTGCTTTAGGTCCTTTTTTTTCTTTAGGATCTCCTCTTCCCTTTTCTCTAACTCTACCTCTAGGAACTTTACCCTATCATTTCTCTGAAGAGCCGGCTTCAACCTCAACTGAGACTTTGTTGAGCATGTTGCAGATCTGTTCTTCGATAAACGTTGAGCATTCACCAAGGGGTTCATCCCTTTTTTTGGTACTTGCATCAATGCTCCTTAGCTTACCTCAAATTTTGGCTCATCAATGTGGGACTCAAATGCCCATGATAGCATTTTCCTTGTCGAGGGTATGCACCTTCCTCATCAAATGAAGTCATGGCTAGAAGTTATTCCATTGGCATGGTGCTCTAGAAGCACGCATGTAACACCTTGTTTGGATCATCAATGTAGCCCATCCCTTGAACTTGTGATGCTTCTACACTCTTCCTCCCTGTGTGTGCAACCTTTGGAAATCTTATAGCCAAATTGGGATCTCCTCCCATGTTGCCATATTATTTTTCTACGCTCTCCTCCTCAGCTTCCTTCATCACCACATCCGTGTGCGTTCCACTTATTGTTCCACCAAGTCCTTGATGATCTTTCCCACTTTTTTTCTCTCTGATTTTTCTACCTATTCCTTTGTGAGGATTTGGGTCCTTTTCTCTTTTGTAACTTCTTCCCCACCTACCCCCTTGCCTTGGGTTTCAGCTTCTTCTTCATCCTCCTTCTCCTCATCTCCTTCATTATACTCCTCATCCCCTTCTTCTTCAGAATCATGTATCTCATAGATGGGATGGTATTTACCTCTTGGTTCATCTTCATCATCATCCCTATCACCGATGTAGGCATCTAGGTTTTTTTTTTCTTCTGAATCGGCCTCATCCATCACCTTTTACTTCTTCCTTCACTGGGGATTCCAGTCAAGAGGATTATTCTCTTTCTTTTTCTTTGATAGGTGATGTCTTCCTTGGTGATTCCTCCTGAGTGAGGGCTCTTCATGCTCCAAGATCTCTTTTTCGGGGTTTTTTCCTTTTTGGAGACTTCTTCCTCGTGCATAAGTACTAGGCTTAGCACTTGTCTCTAGCACACTTACCATTTGTGTAGTTTGAAAACTTGGTGCCTTTGCACCTCTTTCTCTCTCTTTTTCTATGCGTAGTCTTCTTCCTTCCTGTAGGGTTTTTAGGAATGGAGACATCATTCTCCAAGTAAGCACCTTTTTCAAATTTAGGCCTTATGCATAGATACACCCTTGTTGCGGTCCTTCCTGCAATTGGTAGTGTCAAAGGCTTCATCATTTGGATCTTGTGGGAGACATATCTCTCCACTTACACACGTTTATTTTTATATACTAGCTTCGGTGCAGCTTACGGTGATCTACATCTACCTCACTAAGGTCAAACCTTAGTATCTTGGCCTCCTTGAACTGATTTACTCTGGATTAGAAGTATAACGTGGTGAAGGAGAAGGGTAGTTTGCACCATGGACTCATGTTCCCATCTGTCATCATAAATCTGCCAATGCAAAAGTGTTGGTATACTGCAAACTATTCCTCTCCACTCACAACTATGGGAAACTACTCTAAGATGCTCCACTTAGCCCCAAACATATCACACATTCTCTTATACCATTTCTCCAGGCACGCCTTATGAGCGGCCATCATGGTTTCACAAGTATATTTTGTAAACCTCTTTGTGGGCAAGGGATCCTCTTCTAGATACTCCCAAATAAATTTTTATAGCCCGTCGGGCACTCCAATCTCTAAGAACACAATAGTGAGGAGTACATTAATGGATATTATCTCCTCTCCCTCCTGCACGCTGCTTATACTTTCATCCATGATGAAAGAAGACAAGTTGTAGATAGTCCCTTCTTATATCTTCCGGCATACATTCAGTCATGCCTTATTTACTTGTGTCCACCATTCCTGGTCATTGAGTTTGGTGACTAAGCATGTGGCCTTCCTCATCACTGGATTTGGTATCTTAGTGATGTCAAATTATCGTGACCCCTTTTTTTATTCATACACGGATACGGTATTTTTGATGGCTTCCTTGTCACTTGGATTTTCATCAATGTTATATCCTTCACAATTGAGGCCTGCAAACTTAGATATCAACTGCGGTGTGATGCGCATCTTACACCCCGTGAAGTAAATTTGATCTTCATGAACAAGTGAAATCAACCATTGATACAGTCTCTCAAGCTTTCCAAAGTGAGGTAACTCATAAAGTGTAAAATCCCTTCCTTCTCTAGTTTGACCTTTACCTCATCATTGTAAAGGTAAAGGCCATTTTCTTGTTGGTTGGGTGAACCAACTCCAAGGCCATTTCCTTCTCTGTTGTGCTTGTGTGATGATTATAATCACTTACGGCCATCTTCCGTAGGTGTGACTCCCATTCTTTTCCTAGCAATACCCCATCTGGGTACTGCATTTCCACATACCATTCTTCGTTGGTGCTTGTGATGGTAGCGATTTGCTTTCCCTTTCCCTTGCCCTTTGTTTTCTTTGGTGAAACAGTTGGTTTCCTTGGTGCCATTCTTTTGGTTGGTGCTAACACTTAAATCCTCTTCCCCTTGCTCTACTCTATCACTCTGTCCAATCCCACAACTCAACCTTGTAAATAAATCCTTCTAACTCTATGCCCTAGCCGCCAAACCCTAACTGGAAAAATCCTTCCACAAAACAAAGTGCTTCCTCAACAATTTTTCCCATTCCCGTGTACTCCTCCCACACTGGTTTCTGAGATCTACCCTAGTCACACACTTTAGATTTCTTGGATTCTCCTTTCTTCACACAACTCTCTCTAGATTCCTAGTTTGCAAGAGCTTTTTCTTCTTCATAAACGCAATGTAACAAATTATTTACCCGACCTTGTATTTATAGTTTTTGCTTCCTTCCAACATAAATTGTTATACCACCTACCAATGTACTTTAACATTAAATGCATATTTTCCAGTAAGCCATATTTAAGAGCTTTTACCCACGTGCCACATCCTGCATGCAAAACCTTTTTCAACCTTATGGCTCGCGAAACTCCAACCCGACCGAATACTCTTATGTGTGCGTCCATAGTGCCAAAGGAACTTCTTTTATCCTTTACCCAATTTTTCCCTCGCCTACCTCATGTTGTTCATGTGCTCTTCATCCTTTTTGTAGGTGGTTTTCGTAAAGCATTTTTACACCAACCATTCTCATCCACCTTCTCTTCTATGTGCTTCTTACCCTTACATTCTTTTCATCCTTCAACTGTGCTATTCACCACAACTTCCACTTCCATTTCAACTTTATATTATAGGTCTATACTTCGTATCACTCCACCCCACATGAAAATGGATGTGCGGTCCTCTGTGCATACACAACTTTATAAAAATAATGTGGTTACCAACGCACAAGGCACAAAACAAAATAGAAAGAAAGGAACATGCAATGAGAAAGGGAAACACAAGAAAAGAAAATGCATAAAGGGAAATTCTAGACTAATTGGAAACATTACCTTATTACAAACACCAAGAAGACTTATTTATAGTAGGGATTCAGCCTATTCCCATTGAAGTGACTTGGTAACCTCATCCCATCCAGTGCTTTAAGCTGAAAGCTCTTGAATCAAGAATGTATGAGATGTTGTAAGGTCCCAACCAATGGACTTTCAATTTCCCAGGATGGCGCAGATACTTGGAATCATATAACAACACCAATTTCCCAACCTCAAACTTATTTTTCTTCATATGACAATCATGCCATGCTTTTTTTCTTACTTTTTCTATCTTTCGAATCCACAGCAAGCGATTGCCTTTCATCTAACTTCGCATCAAATTATCAATTCTTTCTTCTATCACTTTTTATCAACTAACCCTCTTTTGCACACTATACACAAAGTGATGGTAACATGAATTCCACTGGTAATCTGATTCCGTACCAAACACAAATTGAAATAATGTGGCCTTATTCAACCTTTTGTAGGTTTTCTTGTATTCCCATAGAATGGTTGATACCTTATCATCCCAATCTTATCTTCCATCATCACAGATCTTAGTTAATGTATGACTTAGTATATTGTTAAATGCCTCAAAGTGAGTTCCATTTTCCTGAGGCTGATATAGGGTAGTCTTATGATGGGCCACCATAAATTTCGCTAAAAAATCTGACGGTTTCATTGAGAAATTTTGTACCCCTATCACTTGTTAAACTTAAGGGACAACCATACCTATTGATTATGTTCTCCCATAAAAATCTAGTAGCTCTCACTATGGTACAATCCTTTGAAGTAAGTGCCTCTTTCCACTGTGTGTCAATTAATCGGTGCAAGTGATGATATACCATGAACCAGTCCTTTTTGTGACTAGTGTAATTGGTACTACAAAGTTGATTGCCCATTTCTAAAAGCTGTTCAACACTAGCTATTGGTCACAAAGGCATATCATCTCTCTTTCTAGGTTTCCCAAGCCATTGGAAATGGTCACAAGCCTTACAAAACTCAATACAATCTTTGTAGATGGTTTCCCACCAAATCCCTGCTAATAAAATCTTCCACATGGTAGCATTTCTGTTGTTGGTTGCCAAAAGAAGATCCTAATGAGAGCAATGATCGGGGACAAGAAGTCCCTCCTCTTTGATGGGAGAGGTTCCCTTATTTACAAGAAAAACTTATTTACATATGAATAGAGGATAGTTTTACCATGGAACTTGGATATCATGAAAGCGTTTTCTTAATAGATCAACAATCACAAAAGTACAAAGGAATGAAGATATGAAAATGAGTAGAAAAGAATTATCCGAGAATTATAGATGACAAAATAATTCCTTATGTATGCTAGAATATAGTGAATTGGGATAAGATCATTTATACTCGAAATAAGATGAAATTTAAGAGGACACACAGTTTCATAAATAACATCTACAAGAATACAAAGCTTCTCAGCATAACATAGACAAATGATCTAACAATATTCAACAGATAGCTTGTGAATGAAAGAATCAGATGGACAAGGAAAGAAGATCCTTTTGTATTGATTGTTTTTCTATTTCTTACACTTTTAAAAATAATCCAAGTTCCCCCCCTCAAAAATGGCGAGGAGAGGCTATTATATAGTTTACAAATTAGTTACTCTTGGTAACTACTTCTTTTAATTAATGCTTAGTTAAAAGGCTTCTAATCACAATACCCCAACTAATTACAATAAATCTGGGATGAAGAAAGGAAGAAAGGAGAAGAATCAGGAGGAAAAGACAAGTGTTCATGACTGAGGAGGACCCACTGATTTGAGGATCCGTTGTCTAAATATTTTTAACGCCTCTACTATGTCTACGCCACGTGGAACTGATATGTTGGTGGTGGACTGAGTCCAAAATCTGAGAAATTTCTCCATTTCTTTGTCAAATTTGACGTGTGTATGATAATCCTTTCTTGCTTCTTCGATAGCAGACTGGAGAGAGTAGATTTCTTTCATCTTTTCCTTTGTGATGGAATCTTCTCTCGATGCAGTTATCTTTAACAAAAGCTTTGAATTGAGCCTTGATTTCTTGTAATGAGAAGGGCACACTTGAGGTTTCATCATGGAGGTGACAATGGATATCCTTAAAAGCAGATACCACCAAAGTCTTGAAGGCCTCACCCTTTTGCCATCTATTTTTCAATTTTCCCAAAGCCTCCTCCAAAGACCTTGATTTTCCATTCCAAATCGTATACCCATGATTTTGACAAATTATCTTTTGTATCATCAAAGACCTTACTTGCCATTAAAATATTTTCATCGACCCCGAACCATAAGGCGAACATCTACTATATCTGTTGCTCCAAAGTTTGAGCTCTTTATCTATATTTCCAATAGTGGAGGAGAGATTTTGTTGCAGATTATTCACCTTCTCATTGAGTTTGAAGGCTTCACTAATGAAATTCAACCCTACAACAAGCATATAATCCACCATAGCCTCCATAGCTCTTCCATAGATGGAATATCGTGTATATCTTTGATACTCTAGACTTCATCTTAAGCGAGGATTACAGGTGGTGGAAGAGTGGTCAATGGGGTGGGGTTTAAAACTTTTTCCTTGGACAACAATGACTTGATGAAACCTGTAAGAACCTGAGCCTAATCTTCCAGCTGCTCTATAGTTTGTTGCCCTTTTTCTACTCTCCCAATAACCCTGGTGACTATTTCTTGGAGATTGTGAATCTCACCTTTAGGGGTTGACTCTCCCATAGGGATCCTCGAGAGTTCAAGATCAGATGCTTGCAAATCATGCTCTGGCTTGTCTACTTTGGGCTTGGCTATCTCCAAGAATTTCTAGCCCTAAGCATCAAATACTATTCTAGAGGTAGTCCTGGCCTTCTTGGCGGGAGTAGGAGGTGCAGTGAATAATAAGGCCACCACAGCATCAAAATTGGGTCCTGAGATTTGAGAGGAAGACTTTCTCTTCCTACTATCAACAAAAGGTTGCACCCATGCAAAAGAGGAGGAAGAGGAAGGTGGGGCAAGAGGGCCAAGAGAAAGGGAACTCATGGCACTCAAAGTGTGCACTATTTTTGCCTCCAGCTGAGATATGAGTGGAGTTCTCAGGGCTTCTTGTACAGAGGAGTCAATGGCACTTGGAAGCTCAGTGCTTTGGACTTCTTTGTCTTTATCCATTGGGGCTTCAGGAGAACTTATAGAGGCTGGCACTTCACGCTCTTCACTTTCACTGAGAACAATAATGTTCTCTGGACCTAGGAGGAGTCTGCAAAGGTGCTTCAGAACTAGGTGTCAATGCTTCCTTCCTTGGTGTTGAAGTATCCTTGGAGGAGGACTCACCTGAATGCCTTCTAAGCTCATGGACTTTCCTATCAAACCAAATCTTGGTTCTTACTAAGACAGGGGCTAAGATTTTAGCCAGATCATCTTTCTCCTTTTCGAACCAATCCAAATCCTCCAAGGGAGTGTGTTTGATCAAGGTGTCATACTCATATGAAAATAGCTCAAAATTATAATCCTGAAGCCCTTCGGGACTTGATACAAATTAAGATCCTGAATCAGTTGAAGAGAAAACCTATCATAATGTCTCCTTCTTACCTCAAAATCATCAGCATAGTTAGCCCAATAGTCTTCTATGTCTTCCCTATGATAGTAATTGATTTTGATGTTCGCTTTCAATAAATTTCTTCAAATCAAAACAATTTCTTGGCACGAAGAAATGGGCATGTGATGGGAGCTAGGGCTCTTTCTATGTTTTGTGCATCTAGAGTTGTCTTGCAGTGTAGTTTCCCAAAGATATGGGGAAGTGTTGGCTAGTAATTTTCTTATCCTGCGCAGTCTTGTGTAACTTGTCTAATTGCTGCATATCTCTATCAAGGCCATTTTATCATCGCGCAGAACATAGGGAGCTTAAGAGGGATGCTCTCATAGCCTCTGCAAGCCCGATATAGGAGAATTTTTGAATTGGATGAAGTAAGCACCGTACTTTGCTATTAGGCTCATGGCTTCATCCGAGAACCTCCTTACAGTGTCACTCTCTAGAAGCCTTACAATGTACATGGTGAAAGCATCATTCACCCTCCTGAAGTTGCGATTGCTAGTGTCCAGGGTGAATTGAGGGCAATAGGCATATACAGGGTCACCCTTATGAGCATCAATGTATGTGAACCGAAACCATTGCCTTGATGCTGCTAGGGTATACATCAAGTATGAAGTCATGTAGAACTTCTTGGTTTGCTATACATTGGACAAGCTGCTCTGCTAATTTCATGCTGATGATTTCTACCCAGTTGATATTCTGAGTTCCTTCACACACCATGTTGATAAGGGGGCACATCCAGAAATGGAACTCGTTTGTAGAGTGTAAGCCCATGACTTGAGCTAGTAGGATTATAAAATATGACATCTCCTCATTGAAATCAGCACGAAACAAAACCTTGGATAGACGAGACGCCCCCTTTTTAGGGTTTTTAAGCCAAGACTTTGCCACCCTCACCTTGTATTTCTCATTGTCTTGGTCGAAGAGGGCCTGTGCCTGGTTCTGAGAGATTACTATAGAATTTTCCATCTCAGGAATCCTTAGGGTAGTGCCAATGGTGGTAGCATCGAGCTTGGCAATGAGTTCCCCATGCACATTCATTAGCTCACTTGAGTCATCATTGAAATGAGCACCGCGGTGAGTGCGTATCTACACATTGTCTTGAGATTGGGAAACCAGCGGCGAATGCCAAGCCATTATCATAAATCATTTGTGCCATAGGAGAGGGGTTTGAGTCTATCATTCTAGTCCAGAAATCTTCAAAGTCCAGGTGACGAACTTCACTATCCCCGATATCAGGAGGCGGTAGGCTCGAGCGGTGAAATTTTCTCCCGACCTTGAAATTTGATCTTCATGTTGATAGAAACTCGAAAAACAAGGTCACAGTCTGGACTCTCGATGAAATTGCAGGGGGAATGGGTGCGTGCACAAAAATTTTGATTACGAGGGTATGAGCAATAGATAGCAAGAAAGTAGTGTGCAAAAATGCGTAAGGGGGAAGCTTATTAAATAGCCGTTTAGGAGAGAGAAAGGTAATAAATGTGCATTAAATACACATCTACCAACTTGAAAAGCAAGATATTTGGGAAGAGTGGGAAAAATTAGCCTGGATGGCCTTTGGTTCATTTGGGACACGAGGGACGCGAAAGCGTGATTCGGCCGATGCGGGTGAAAGGTGAACACTAAGTCTAGGTGAACTTGTGTTATTTGGGATAGAAAGTTCCGATGGGCCCAAAAGAAATGAACTTTAGGTAAAGCAGCCGATCGGTGAATAGGGAGCCCAAATGAACTTGGGACATCTGGGATAGAAATGTCCGATAGACCCGCAAATCACACAAAGTGACCCATAAACGCAGATTTTTTCAAACTTTTTGACTTTTCCCTTTACTAAAACAACAGAAAAGGTGTTTAACTTAAAATTTTCAATTTTGAACTTCTCAAAAGAGGGGAATTTTGAGGGGACAACAGCTGGCTCCTCTGGGGATGACTTGGCATAAATCCAAAAGAATGAGACAAGGCAAGAATTTAGAAAAAACTAGGGGAAGTAGACCAGTACCTTATCCACTTGGGCCACGGAGTCAAAAGCAAACCAACATAGAAGACAACACACAAAATGAACAAAACAACAAAAATAAGAGGGGAAACACATGCACATGCTACACAAAATATACAAAGGACTTCTGATCACCTAAGACTTAAACAATTTTAGATATCGCCCACTATAAGGAAGTGGGAGGAAGAACCATCCATATAATCAAGGTACAAAGAATTCTCACTAAAGCAAAGTGCGATCTTGAAAGGACCGAGCCAAAGAGAATCATGCCTTTTATCCCACAACAAAACAATGTCTCCAATTTTGAAATCCCTGAACCTGGCCTTTTTATCAAACAAGACCTTTACTTTCTGTTGGTGAGTAGATATTCTATCAGCGACATTCAACCTGTCCTTTTCAATTGGTGAAGGTACATGATCCTTTTATCAAAGAATCATTAAAACTAGTGTCTTGATGGCCTTCATTAAATGCAAGGTGGTAGTTCCACTATTACGGGTAATTGAGCTTCTACTCCACATACTACCCGAGAGACATCCCAATGGCTCTTTTGGGTGTGACCCTATCTCGCCCAAAGAGCATCATAGAGTTTCTTGTGTCAATTCCTTTGAGATTCATTAACTAATTTCCTTATTATAGCCACCAAATTTTTGTTTGTCGATTCTGCTTGTCCATTCCCCTAAGGATAATAATCCGAGGAGTGAGCCAGGGAGATGCCATATCCATAACAAAAATCCATCATCTCAGTTGAAGAAAAATTTGAAGCATTATCCATCACTATCTTGTTTGGCACACCAAACCTCACCAAGATGTTTTCTTTGATAAAACTGCATACTACTTCTGAAGTAGTACTCTTCACTGGAATGGCTTCTACCCACTTAGTAAAATAATCTATGGTAGTTAATACGTGGGTGTGACCAGAACTAGAAGAGGGATTAAGTGTTCCAATGAAATCTAAACCCCATTGTTGAAAAGGCTCTTTGATCACAATTGGTTTAAGGGGCAAAGAGGCCAATTTGGGTCTACCCACGAAGGTCTGACAAGCTTCACATTTATCAACCCACTTTGATGCATCTCTAAACAAGGTAGGTTAGTAATATCCTGCATGAAGAATCTTATGAGCAGTGACAATTGATGAGTAGTGCCCTCGCATGCTTGATTATAAAAAGTTGAAAGTAGCTTCCTCTACTATTCCTTATCTACACATTTTAGAAACCTTCCATCCAACCCGTGCTTAAACAAAGAATTCTCCCACAACACATATTGGGCTGATCTTAGCTTAACAACTCTCCATATGTGAGAAAGTGTACGATATTGGCATACCATTCATCAATTGATCCAAGAAAGCAGAATGGTAGGAAGATCAACTTTATCCTCTAGTAACTCATGTCTAGCTCCCTCAAGCGATGAGTTCACACGAGGCCTTTTCCACAAATGAGCTTGGTGGTCTCGATGTCAATGTCATATTCTTAGACCTTGGCCACCTAGTTCCCTCTCTTGGATCCAAACTCTGTTGTGTGAGAATGGACTTGATAGTTGTATCAAAGTACAAACACTATGGAGTGAGAGTTAAGAATGTAAAACGAAGCGCTTAATGACTTTAACCACTTTGTGAAATCATGTTTCTCCATTATGGTGTATTTTAACTCATGATTTTTTAGAATGTAGCTCATAAATGCAATTGGGAGTTCGTGATCATTAGAATCTTCTTGAGTCAAAACAACAACCAAGGTGTTATTTGTGGCATAGCAATAGATAATAAAATCTTTGCCAAAATATGGACATGCTAAAATAGGAGTTTTAGCAATAGCCTTTTAATACCTTCAAAGGCTTCTTTCCCTTCAGGAGACCAGCCAAACGTCTATTTTCCCTTCATCATTTGGGAGATATTCAAGGTTAGCTCTGAAATTAGGGATGAATCTTCTTAGAAAGTTAATCTTACCAAAGAAAGAGTGCACTCCCTTCTTGCTGGTTGGAAGGGGAATTTGTTGGATAGCTTGAACTCGCTCAGGATCAATTTTTATACCATCTTTAGAAACAACATGCCCTAACAATTTTCCTTCTGTGACACAAAAGATAGATTTCTTGGGATTTAAAGAGATTACATGTTCTCTACATTTCAAAAGAACTATTTCTAGATGCTGAAATTGATCTATCCTTGTTTTGGAAAATACAGTCAAGTCATCAAGATATACGACAATACACTTCCCTTTCAAACTTCCAAAGGCCAAGTCCATAGCTCTATGGAAATTAGCGCTAGCATTAATGAGCCCAAATGGCATCCTTTTGTAGGCAAAGGTACCCAAAGGAGTAGTGAAGGCCATTTTGTGTTGATCTACGGTATTAACTTCTACCTGATTATACCCTGAGAAGCCATCAAGCATAGACAACATTTTCAGATCCCATCACAGCTTGCAAGACTTGATCCATCATGGGCAAAGGATAATTATCTTTTAAAGAAGCTTGATTCAGATTCATGAAGTCAACACAGATACGAATCTCACCATTTTTCTTTCTAACATGCACAATATTGGTAATCCATGTTGAATGGTGGATAGGAAAAATGATTTTGGCCTTTAATAAATTTTGTATTTCCTGAAAGATGGTGTCGGCTATCTTAGGATTGTATTGCCTCTATTTCATTCTAAAAGGCTTAATCCTAGGTTTGAGAGGGATAAAATGTTGCATTTCCTTTGGTTGAAAAGCTTTTAAATCCTCATAGGAATAAGCGAGAACATCTTTATACTTCCCTAAAAGATTAATTACTTTCTTCTTTTCTTCTGGTGTGTAACATTTTCCAATGTTCACGAGTTTAGGGTTAGTAGAACTCCCAATATTAATTTTATCATATTCAGCTGATTGTTGTGGTCTAGTAGAAGCTTTGAACTTCACATACCTGTCATGTTTGTCAAACAACTCTTCTAAACTCACCAGTCCCTTTGGAATCTTATTCCCTTTGAGTTTGATACATCCGTCTTGATCCATCTCTTCTTCATGGACATCTTCTTTATTGGAGGACACACTTTCACGAGGAAAATTGTCACTTCCTTCAAAGTACAACTGTTCAAAGTTATCCCTGAGCTCTAAGAAGGAAAGCAAATGTTGATCATTATTGAAAACTTGCCAATTACTTGCATTATCAGGTACACTGGGCCTATGGATCATTTCAATAGTAAACTTATCTTGAGAGAAGTCGGGATGAGGTATCAAAGCAATGACCACGAGACTACTAGTGAATCAGCCTTGGTGTTCTCCTCCTAGAAACCTTTGCTTAGATAGAAGAAGGCATCAAGAAATTTGATAGAGTCCCAAACCGATTCGATAATGTTTCAATCTTTGTTTTTACCTTGAAAAGGTTTCTAACTTGCTTGACAATCAGCTCCGCATCTCCACAAGCTAGAAGATTCTTCACTCCCTTCTCTTTTGCCACATGAAGCCCAAGAATGAGAGCTTCAGTATTCTGTTGTATTATTAGTATTTTCAAATTGCAACTTGAATGAGAAAGGATGAATCCTACCCTCAGGAGATACCAATATTACACCAGCTCCAGAACCAGCTGAAGAACAACTTCCATCAAACTCTAATATCCAAACACCATTAGAATCCTCAAGTGATCTTTTGGGGAGTTGGATCTCATCTAGAGACATAATCATATAGTTACCGTGCCCCATATCTTCATAAAGTATTTGTGCTTTGGGATCATCCATTTTTTGTACGATATACTCAGATTGCTTCTCAGGAAACAACTTCTTCATTTTCCCATTAACAGGTATGAGGGCATGTGACCAATCCATTTGAATTTCTCCACCCACATCCTTACAGAAGTTCCTACTTAGCAGCATTCCATATGAAGGAGGAATATCTGCTACTAGGATAGTAGCTAAAACTTTCTTCTCAGGCAAGGTAGCAAAAGCTACTTGTGCATCTTTAATTCTTCCGACCAGGGGCACTTCTTTACTCTCCATGGAATAACAAGACCCATAAGTGCGTGTGAGAGTTAGGCCTAAGGCATGGGCTACTTTGGCGGGCATTACATTGTCGATGCCCCTGAGTCTATGACGTAATTGTTGAGTCTATGGCCTGCTATAAGAAGTGTCACATAGAATGGTTTGATCTTGTCATTGGGTGAGGTGACAATGGCTACCAGATTGGGTTGTGGTGCTAGAATATGGAGTGGGTAAAAGGCCTTTAGAGGTAGTTTTGGAATGGGAATTGACAAAGTGGATCATTTTAGCAAAATCCTTGGGATGGGTTTGATAATATTCAGCCTTTGAGATTTGAACCTTGGTCTTTTTCAGGTGATCAATGATATTGAAAGACCCGGAAGTGGGCGGGCTATCATCACTTGGGACCTTAGGTTTATCAGTTTTAGGAGTTGAAAAAGAAGTAACTTTAGTAGTAGAATTGACAGGACTCACCTTTGATGTGGATGTAACGGGGATAGGAGATCCTCTTTTTACAATTATAGGGATAGTCGCGCCATTGCTCCTTAGATTTTTTGGTGGGCTGCATCACTTTCTCCCTCTGATTTGTCTGTTCCCGAGTCATGACAGTGTATGATTCACTATTCATGTCTGCTACTACTTCTTCATAATCATCTCCTTCATCAACACCTTTAGTAGTGAAGAAATTGACTTGAGATCCCTCGAGTTCCTCTACTTCTTCATTGACCTCTTCAACAAATTCTTCCCAGTCTTCACTAACCTCTTCGTCCTCCGGCTCTTCAACTTCACAGGTGGCATTAATAGGAACTTTAATAGGTGGTCCTTCAAGTGCTAATCTTGTTTGAGAAGCAGGCAGATGATTTCTAGGCTGAAAATTCCTCCTTGGAACATCTGCATAAGGGGCGTGCTGGGCCAATTGTTTCTTAATGGCGATGAGATCATTTGCAAGTTTTTGTACTAATGGATCAGTATTAGGTCAGGAGTGGAAGAAGAGGAAGAAGAAGACTTGGATCTAGAAGGGTCTCTCCTCAACTTTCCTGACATGATCAAATCATCTTCGACACTAACAGTAAGATTTTGATCTTCAGCTAATGTCGCAAGATTAGCTCTTCTTAATGCATAACTAACTTCAGGCAATTGGGCATTCAGGAAGAAGCATTTTTGAATTTGATCTACAGGTTGAGTGTTTGGTGGAATTTTATTAATCAACTTGTTGAATCGGGCCAAAAATTCTCTCATGGGATCTTGTGATTCCTTCTTTATTTGAGAAATTTGGGCCAGTAAAGCATGCACGTCTTCCACTGGTTTAAAACAATTCTCAAACCTAGCTCTCATTGTGTTCTAGCTAGTGATAGCTCGCCGGAAGGTGATAGAACCAATCAGCTGCATTATCTTGTAAAGTCTCAACAAAAAGCCTCACTGAGACATCTTCATGTTCAACTCCCAGAACTCCACATGCAACTATGAAGGCCGCGATATGCTCATCAGGATGTACCTTACCATCACCTCTAAATTTGGGAAAGTTCTTTTGATTACCTCTAGGTAATTCATGCAAAGGCTGAGGAAGGGCAAGGGGCCCAACACGATGACCCCAAGGCAATGGTACCGCCATTCTTGGAAAAATGGCTTGAAGGGGAACTAAAACACCAGTAAGAATTAGAGCTCGGAGGTTAGGACTGAGTTGTTCTGAAGGAATACAACCCTTAATAGTTCTATTTTTTCCAGGAGGAGTGCTTGTTGAACAATCTCTTATATTTCTTCCTGCTGAAGGGAAAGGAAAACCTTGCTGCTCCAAAAGCTGGAATTGAGAATCTTCAATACCAAGGGCCCTTCTCCTGTGAGTAAAACGTGGAGTCACCAGATCAAAAGATGATCGATAAATGATTATGGAACTGGAATACGTCAAGAAACAACTTCCCCAGCGTGAGTCGCCAAAAACTGTTGGTCATCAAAAGAAGATCCTAATGAGAGCAATAGTCAAGGGACAAGAAGTCCCTCCTCTTTGATGGGAGAGGTTCCCTTATTTAAAAGCAAAACTTATTTACATATGAACAAAGGATAGTTTTACCATGGAACTTGGATATCATGAAAGTGTTTTCTTAATAGATCAGCAATCACAAAAGTACAGAGGAATGAAGATATGAAAATGAGCAGAAAAGCATTATCTAGAATTATAGATGACAAAATAATTCCTTATGTATGCTAGAATATAGCGAATTGGGATAAGATCATTTATACTCGAAATAAGATGAAATTTAAGAGGACACACAGTTCCATAAATAACATCTACAAGAATACAAAGCTTCTCAGCATAACATAGACAAATGATCTAACAATATTCAACAGATAGCTTGTGAATGAAAGAATCAGATGGACAAGGAAAGAAGATCCTTTTGTATTGATTACTTTTCTATTTCTTACACTTTTAAAAATAAGCCAAGTTCCCCCTCAAAAATGGCGAGGAGAGGCTATTATATAGTTTACAAATCAGTTACTCTTGGTAACTACTTCTTTTAATTAATGCTTAGTTAAAAGGCTGCTAATTGCAATACCCCAACTAATTACAATAAATCTGAGATGAAGAAAGGAAGAAAGGAGAAGAATCAGGAGGAAAAGACAAGTGTTCATGACTAAGGAGGACCCACTGATTTGAGGATCCGTTGTCTAAATCTTTTTAACGCCTCTGCTATGTCTCTGCCACGTGGAACTGATGTGTTGGCGGTGGACTGAGTCCAAAATCCAAGACATTTCTCCATCTCTTTGTTGAATTCGACTTGCATATGATAATCCTTGCTTGCTTCTTCGATAGCAAACTGGAGAGAGCATATTTCTTTCATCTTTTCCTTTGTGATGGAATCTTCTCTAAACAGATTATCTTTAACAAAAGCTTTGAATTGATCCTTGATTTCTTGAAATGAGAAGGCACACACGAGGTTTCATCTTGGAGGTGACAATGGATATCCTTAAAAGTAGATAGCACCAAAGTCTTGAAGGCCTCACCCTTCGCTCACAAATTATTTTTCAATTCTCCCAAAGCCTCCTCCAAAGACCTTGATTTTCCATTCCACACTATATACCCATGATTTTGACAAATTATCTTTTGTGTCATCAAAGACCTTGCTTGTCATTAAAATATTTTCATCATCCTACCCCATAAGGTGAACATCTACTATATAGCTGCTCCAGAATTTGAGCTCTTTATCTATATTTCCAATAGTGGAGGAGAGCTTCTGTTGTAGATTATTCACCTTCTCATTGAGTTTGAAGGCTTCACTAATGAAATTCAACTCTGCAACAAGCATATCATCCACCATATCCTCCATAGCTCTTCCATAGATGGAATATCTATGTATATCTTTGATACTCTGGAATTCATCTTGATTGAGGATTACAGGTGGTGGAAGAGTGGTTAGTGGGGTGGGGTCTAAAACTTTGTCCTTGGACAACAGTGACTTGATGAAACCTGTAAGAACTTAAGCCTACTCTTCCAGCTGCTCTATAGTTTGTTGCCCTTTTTCTACTCTCCCAATGACCCTGGTGACTGTTTCTTGGAGATTGTGAATCTCACCTTTAGGGGTGGACTCTCCCATAGGGATCCTCGAGAGCTCAAGATCAGATGCTTGCAAATCATGCTCTGGCTTGTCTACTTTGGGCTTGGCTATCTCCAGGAATTGCTGGCCCTAAGCATTAGATACTATTCTAGAGGTAGTCCTAGCCTTCTTGGTGGGAGTAGGAGGAGTAGTGCCTAATAAGGCCACCACAACATCAAAATTGGGTCCTGAGATTTGGGAGGAAGACTTTCTCTTCCTACTATCAACAAAAGGCTGCACCCATGCAAAAGAGGAGGAGGAAGAGGAAGGTGGGGCAAGAGGGCCAAGAGAAAGGGAACTCATGGCACTCAAAGTGTGCACTATTGTTGCCTCTAGTTGAGATATGAGTGGAGCACTCGGGGCTTCTGGTACAGAGGAGTCAATGGCACTTGGAAGCTCAGTGCTTTGGACTTCTTTGTCTTTATCCATTGGGGCTTCTGGAGCACTTATGGAGGCTGGAACTTCACTCTCTTTGCTTTCACTGAGAACAATAATGTTTTCGGACTGAGGGCAATTGCAGAATGCTTCATCATGTGATCCAAAAATAATCAGATTATTACTACCTGATCTCGGACCCTTATAGGCTTTAATTATTTGCCGATAATTTACTCCTTTTAAGTAATCAATTTAAAATAAAATGCAAGACATTTAAGACAATTGCACAAAGATTGATTACGGAGTTCGGCAATTGCCTACGTCTCCGGGTTCGTGGTCAAACCGTTCCACTAGTCAAAACTTGTAAGTTACAATAGTACTTTCACAAGAAAACCTAATGGAATTTTACTTACCTATCAGTACACCAATTCTTTGAAAACTTTCAATGATCAGTCAAATTATTTTTCACCTTGCTGATGCACAATCTCCTCGGCTTGATTGGCCTTCCCGATGTCGCCAATGCGACACTAGCACTCCGGTCGACAATCCAGGATTTGCAAGTAATTGGTGTGGCTCAATGGGCCTATTGGGTAGTTTATAATTTACTCCCAATCACAAATATTTCATCTACTATTGCCTAAAATAATAGGCCAATAAACAATATTTGTTGACACATCTCACAAATAAGCTTAACAAATAATAAGCTTGAGTTGTGTGTCCACAATAAGCTTAACAAATAATAAGCTTAGGGTGTGTCCACAATAAGCTTAATAAATAATAAGCTTAGGTTGTGTGTCCATTACAATAGAATGGGTTCCCTATTTATACAAAAAATAGGGCCCTTAAAATATGCATTTGCATATCATCCTTAGGCTAATATTAGCCTAATCCCGTAGCAAAATAAATGGGATCACAATTCCCAATAATGGGCGGCTTAGCATTTTTAATGGGATTAAATCCCCCAAATTGGCGTGAAGTGGGTTAATGGGATAAGATCCCTTTGAAGCGGCTTTTGTTTGAATGAGGGGATTAATTCCCATTTTAGGCGCTTAGGATAAAGTGGTATAAATCCCACATTTGGCGCCATTTCATTTGGGTAAGGTTTTAATAACCCTTACTCACACCATTCTATATGTGGATAATACCACGCATGGCTTTAAGCCCCCAACACTCGCTTCACCTCCTTCCATGTGGTCCTTTACATGCCCCCACCACTGCTTTTCTCCTTCACAAATGGACTTAGCATGTGGCGGTTTATACTAATGTTTGAACATTAATATATATATACGTGGCATTTGGAATGGTGTGTAAGTGGACTTACCAAGTAAATAAAAATTTGACCCATACCATGGGGTATCGAAATTAATTAACTCGGTCATCATGTAGTCCACTTTTTGTCTCCCAATAGGAAAATCAAGTGAATTCGACGAGTGGTGGCAAGCCACGTGTCACAGTGTGATTGGTCCAATATTGACCAATTGACTTTCCCACTGTTTGAACTTTAACCGAACATGTCTAGAGCTCCCGATGTCCGTTTGTCACGTTCTTATAGTCGATGGAAATCTCTCGAAATGATCTTCTACACTGAAACCATTTAGGGATGTTTAGGGAAATTTTAAAAATTATCCCCTGATCATCATGGGATCTTCTTCAAAAGGCTCCTTTTTGACCTCCTTGATTTTCTTCTGATATACTTGAGTGGATGAGGAAGGAGTGGAGGATGTAGGACCTTTAGTTGAGGAGGCAAGAGGAGTCTACACAGGTGCTTCCAAACTAGGTGTCAATGCTTCCTTCCTTGGTGTTGAAGTATCCTTGGAGGAGGACTCACCTGAATGCCTTCTAAGCTCACAGACTTTCCTATCAAACCAGATCTTGGTTCTTACTAAGACAGGGGCTAAGATTTCAGCCAGATCATCTTTCTCCTTTTTGAACCAATCCAAATCCTCCAAGGGAGTGTGTTTGATCAAGGTGTCATACTCATATGAAAACAAGTCAGAATTATCATCCTGAAGCCCTTCGGGACTTGATATAAATTAAGCTCTTGAATCAGTTGAAGAGAAAACATGATGTAATGTCTTCTTCTTGCCTCAAAATCATCAGCACAGTCAGCCCAATAGTCTTTTATGTCTGCCCTATGATAGTAATTGATTTTGATGTTCTATTCAATAAATTTCTTCAAATCAAAACAAGTTCTTGGCCTGAAGAAATGGACAGTGATGGGAGCTAGGGATCTTTCTATGTTTTGTGCATCTAGAGCTATCTTGCAGGTGTAGTTTCCCAAAGATATGGGGAAGTGCAGGCTAGTAATTTTCTTATCCCTGCAGGTTCTGTGTAACTTGTCTAATTGCCTGCATATCTCTATCAAGGCCATTTTATCATTACAGAACATAGGGAGCTTAAGAGGGGTGCTCTCATAGCCTACAAGCCTGATATAGGAGAATTTTTTGAATTGGATGAAGTAAGCACCGTACTTTGCTATTAGGTTCATGGATTCATCCAAGAACCTCCTTATGTCGCTCTCCAAAAGCCTTACAATGTACATGGTGAAAGCATCATTCACCCTCCTGAAGTTGCGATTGCTAGTGTCTAGGGTGAATTGAGGGCAGTAGGCATATACAGGGTCACCCTTATGAGCATCAATGTATGTGAATCCAAACCATTGCCTTGATGTTGCTAGGGTATACATCAGGTATGAAGTCATGTAGAACTTCTTGGTTTGTTGTACATTGGACAGCTGCTCTGCTAAGTTCATGCTGATGATTTCTACCAGTTGATATTCTGAGTTCCTTCACACACCATGTTGATAAGGGGGCACATCCAGAAATGGAACTCGTTGGTAGAGGGTAAGCCCATGACCTGAGCTAGTAGGATTATAAAATATGACAGCTCCTCATTGAAATCAGCACGAAACAAAACCTTGGATAGACTGGGACGCCCCCTTTTAGGGTTTTTAAGCCAAGACTTTGCCACCCTCACCTTGTATTTCTCACTGTCTTGGTCGAAGAGGGCCTGTGCCTGGTTCTGAGAGATTACTATAGAATTTTCCATCTCAAGAATCCTTAGGGTAGTGCCAATGGTGGTAGCATCGAGCTTGGCAATGAGTTCCCCATGCACATTCGTTAGCTCACTCGAGTTGGGATTGAAATGAGCACCGCAGTGAGTATCATGATCTCGCACATTGTACTAAGTTTAGGAAACCAGAGGAAAATGCCAAGCCACTATCATGAATCATTTGTGCCATAGGAGAGGGGTTCGAGTCTATCATCCTAGTCCAGAAATCTCCGAAGTCTAGGTGACGAACTTCACTGTCCCTGATATCGGGAACGGAAGACTCGAGTGGTGAAATTTTCTCCTGACCTTGAAATTTGATCTTCATGCTGATAACAACTCGAGAAACAAGGTCACAGTCTGGACTCTCGATGAAATTAAAGGGGAATGGGTGCGTGTGTAGAAATTTTGATTGCGAGGGTATGAGCAATAGATAACAAGAAAGTAGTGTGCAAAAATGTGTAAGGGGGAAGCTTATTAAATAGCCATTTAGGAGAGAGAAAGGTAATAAATGCACATTAAATACACATCTACCAACTTGAAAAGCAAGATATTTGGGAAGAGCGGGAAAAATTAGCTCGGATGGCCTTTGGTTCATTTGGGACACGCGGGACGTGAAAGCGTGATTCGGCCGATGCAGGCGACGCGGGAAAAAGATGCACAAATGCTTTCGGGACATAAGGGATGAAAGTACATGGAGTGCGCGATTCGGTCAATGTGGGAAAAGGTGAACACTAAGTCTAGGTGAACTTGTGTTATTTGGGGACAGAAAGTTCGACAGTCCAAAAAAAGCAGACTTTGGGTAAAGTGGTCGATCGGCGAATAGGAGCCCTGAATGAACTTGGGACATCCGGGGACGAAATGTCCTGAGAACCACAAATCACATAAAGTGACCCATAAATGCAGATTTTTTCAAACTTGTTGATTTTCCCTTTACTAAAACAATAAAAGGCGTTTAACTTAAAAATTTTCAATTTTGAACTCCTCAAAAGAGGGGGATTTTGAGGGGACAACACTGCATAGTGTCCTTCGCAATCCCACCATGCACTTCTTCCATAATGGCTACATGCTCATGTTAAAATACACATTGGTGCGAGAACCTCGTCATGACCTAACTTATACAGGTTTCCACTAATCAACATGTAAGGTATGGCGTGTATTGCTAACTACTTTCTTTCCAGGGCCTTCATTCCTTCTTGTGCCATACCTTTTTTAAGAACTTTGTCATATCATCCAAGTCCGAGGGTGCACGCCATAACCCAAATAGTTGCACATCTAGCATGATATCCTCAATGGTTTGCATGTCCTCTCTTGAATTAATCCTTGATAAGTGGTCAGGTCCTTAATTGCTTTTTCCTGGTTTCATGACCATAGTGAACTCAAATTCTTGAAATAGAAGAACCCAACGACATATGTGCCCTTGCAGAATAGGTTTTTGGTGATTAATTAAATTTCATGTGGTCCATGTAGAATATAAATGGTTTCACCAATAGATATTGCCTAAACTTATGCAAAGCACATAGATCATAGAAAATGCTTCACGCTCAGTAGTTGTGTAATTCTGCTCTTGGTGTCAACTTTCTACTTGCAAAGCACAAGGGATGATCAACAATTCCCTCACTAGGTTGTGCTAGCACTACTCCCATAGTTGTCCCTAAGGCATCAACATGCACATGGAAAGGCTTATCCCAAGAAGGAAAATGTAATATGGGCGTTGTGACAAGCCTATCCTTCAAAGTGTCAAATTCCTTCTGCTACACCTCTCCCTAATGAAAGGCACTCTTTTGTTTCAACAATTCCTCTAAGGGTACGAAGATCTTGGCATATCCCTTGATGAACTTTGGTTAATACCTCGTATGCCCAAGGAATCCGCACACTACACTTTGACTAGTAGGCTCCCCTAATCTTACAATAACTACAATTTTATTGGGATCCACTAATAAGATTTCTTTGCATATAATGTATCCTAATAGGGTTCCAAATGGAGTAGAAAAGGCACATTTCTTAATGTTTAGGGATAGCCTCGACTTCCAACATCTCTTAAACATCAACCTTAAGTTGTCACAATAGTCTTTGACCAATCCATACACAAGTATAGTCATCCAGTAAAACTGAAGAAACTTATGGATGAAGTCACGAAATGCTTGTACCACAATGTGCGAGAACACAACGGGAACATTCTTTAATCCAAAAGGCATAAGCATATAGGAAAAACTTCCCCATTCAGTTGAAAAATTTATATTTCTCTGGTATTCCTTTGTAATATTGACTTTGTGGTGCCCCGAGAATTCATCCGTGAAAGAGTAGACTTCATGCTTGGCTACTCGCTCCAATATTTCTTGAGAAAGGGGGTTGGGAATGGATTGATGACACACACCGCATTCGGATCCCCGTAGTCAATGCAAATTCTTGTCCTTCTATCCTTCTTAATACTAATAACCATTGGTCTTAACTATTTTGACTCTTCCACTACCTCAATGATACCGGATGTTATCATTTTTCTATTTCTTCCTTAACCCATATACACAAATTCATATTCATCTAATAAGGCCTCTTCCGAATCGAGAACGCACCTTCCTTCAAATTGATTTTCATCTCCCCAAGGAATGGTGAATTCCCTTGAGTTCATGGAACGTGCGAGGGAACAAATCTTAGAACTTGTGTAATAGATCAATGATCTTTGAAACCTCTTTTTCTAATCAATAGTCACCGATGATAGATTCCTTAGGTTCTAACTCTGTCCTAATGTTAACCTTTTTATTATTAAGGGCTCATAGTAGGTGCATTCTCTCTCATTAGCATTTTCTATGACTTCACGCATACCCTCATTGGTTAACATGCAAATTCTCCATCTCTTCTTCATTTATCACATAGACCATGTTTCCTTTTTCTTTTTCCATGCACACATGCTCAAGCTATACCTCCTCCAATTATTCTTCATTGAGGTGTGTCTCCAAAGAAGGATCACCTACCAATTATAGTGGCCTATCCTCTACCATAGCACTATCCCCCATCGTAAGGTGCTTGATCACTTATAACGCCTTATCCACTAATGGTTTGGTACTCTTATACTCGAAATCTTGAATGAGATCAGCCGCCAACTCTTTCCAATTACCCGTCTAATGATGCATCTTTGAATGAACATACCAAGCGCATGCACAGCCTTGTAAGGTGGAATATAACTTATGTACCCATAGCAAAGGCACGAGAATGCTTCTTCACTTCCCATCCATGCCTTGAAGTGGCCTCTTTACTATGGTAGTCTTGTATGACCATGGGCGTGTTTCTCCTGGAAAACCTTACAGATAAAATGCAATCCTTACCTCATGCCACTCCAACAGTTTTCCCGATGTGTAGCCCACTAGCACGTTGTAGTCCCGAGTAGGTTATAGCTGAGCATTTCTCTAATTTCTTCCTCATTTTTCCACTTTGAGCTTCCATCTCCCACAAGAAAATTTTAGGATATTTTACTTTTGAGTAACTTGGCAACTTCTTTCCTCCTAGACACTTGATTGAGTGCACCTTTATAACCCTTATTTACAGATCCTCTTAACTTTCACCCAATCAAATCATAAGTCTCGATGTGCCCAATTTTCACATGCTACACTAGTGGTATCACTTATAGATTGGGCATCTTCAAATTGGATAACTCCCTCCATGGGGTGAATTATCTCAGGATCTATGATGGAGCACACATAGATTCTATCAAGGAATTCTTCTCCTAAGGGCTCAGTATAGGGTGCTAACTTCCCATCTGTCAAAGGAATGACCACCCTTTCCTCCTTGTTCTCAAAACTGATATATCCTTTGTTAAACAATAGGTCATCATTGAGCACCAAGACTTTGAAGTCTCCAGGTGAACTTGTCTCCTTGAATGGTGATAGCCACATCCTTTAGAAATATAATGGAAATTGCCTTAATCTTATTTTCCATATACAACACATTCAAAGATGGCTACAATGTGGGCCTTCCCATATGATGTCGGGAATCTAAGCTAAGAAAATTGACCTCTACTCCTATTTTGATGAGGATATTGCTCATAAGCCACCCATCAACAACTACATTCAAAGTAATATCCTTGTCATAGTCAAGGTTGTGAGGAGGAAGGTTTATGTGTAAAACCTATCTTTCACGCTCTACTCTAGCACGTGGTACCTTCTCTCTCAACCACTCTCCTAGCAAGGGAATAATATTCTCTTGCCTTAACATTTTGCACACTTATTTGAATTCATCTAGGTCCTTCTATGGAGCCTCAACATTCCTTCTTTACTCCTACTGCCTAGAGTTCTCCTTTAGACACTAGATCTCTCCTTGTAAACTTCGAATGACATCCATAGTCTCTTGATACACTTCTTTACGGTGAGTAGAGGTCCGGATACTTTTTATGTACTACTTAATCTCTTAAAACTAGTGTCCTTATTCTTGGCATCTCCTGGCACACATGGCCTCTTCCTACGTTGTTACCAAGATAGGTTCTAGCCCGACTCACGCACCACTTGTGGCATCCATTGTGAATCAGCCTTCTTGATGCTTACCATCACTAGTGCCCTTGTCTTTCTAATGCTATTGGTTCATATGCTCATAAAGTTCTAGAAACTCTTTATAATTGTGTTTATTTCTACACCATGAGCATTGTAATATATCAGGACACTCGCATTTATAATGTTCTGTGGATCCACAATTATAACAAGTTCCTTGTTGTAACTCACTTCATCCTTCGATGTAATTCTGGGACCATGAAATCCTCTGTGAAAACCCCTTCCATGTATTCTTCCATCTGTGTGCCCTTCATAATGATGGTCATCATCCTTTGAACTACTTGCAAGGCTAGTCTGGCGCACACCCAAATTAATAGCATCATGGATTTGATCAATCAGTCTGTAATCCTTAGTATCATGGGTCGTAGAGGTATAGATATTGCAATAGCAAGAAACATTCTTGCGGATTACACGCTAGAGTAGAGGGAGTCTACTTGCATGATGATCCCCATGGAAAATCTCATAGTCTATTTTCAAAGCACGCACTGACTTCCAAGGGAAACTATCCTTTACATGCCCCTCCACTTCACAGTATATACACCAAAGCCCACTACAAACCTCATGCACTGAGTTTACAAATAGCTTTTCCAATTGCTTGTCCATTGCATAAATTTGAGCCCCTAGAAAGGGCTAACATCGAGTGTCAATGTTCCCAATGACTTTGGCATATAGGGCAGCTTCTAATGCCTCACACATGTCTGTGAAAGTCTTGTGTGACAAATCCCTTCTAAATGGTGTTATCAACCCTCCGACAAACCATTGAGCATGTTGAGAAGGATGAATGTCATAGGATAGCTTTGACAAGAGAGTCTTGAAATGTGCATCATACTCTCACACACTCTCTACCATTCCCTACTAGATCTCCTTTAGAGCGTTGATGCTCTTCTACTCAAACTCAGGGATATGGAACTCTGCTAAGAAGGTGTTCTTTAATGTGGTGTAGTCTACCATCATATGATGGGGGTCATACTTCCTATACCAACTATGTGTGTGCCCTTGCAACGTTGTTGCAAAATAACTTTCCTTCCGCTCTGTGGTAGTAATCCCATTCACACGCCATAGTAACTCACACTTATGCATATTCTCTATAGCATCTTCAATACCCCTATAGTCTAGTAAGTGCAAAGACATATCGAAAAACACTTAGGGAGGTGGCTAGGGTCCTTGTCCTCCTGATCTAGAGCCTTAGTTTCCTTCGATGTTTAATCCTCCACTAGATCCACCAAGTCCTGTTCCTCCTAACCCACCAGATCCACCTCCTATAGTCGGAAAAGGACCAGAAGTGGTCACTCCTAGTGTTCCCAGTGTCCCACTAAATCTGTGCATAAATGGTTTGTGATATTGTCCCACTACCAATTATATGTCCCACACCTCTCCCAAATGCAATACCCAAATCTTGCATACTTGCACCTTGTCTGAAGATTCCTCCAAATACAAAAATGGCTTATGCACGACCATGAATGTTCCAAACAAAAATTATATCTCCTAGGCACCGATCGGTCACTCCCACTAATACCAACTAGGTTAACAATAGTTCTCCCTTGATCTGGAAAACCAAGCACCAGGGGTTGGTCGTCATGTGGGTTCAAATGCGCGCCGATGAATCTTATCTATCCATGTGATGAACTCTCATCAGAAGCTGAAGGGGCCTCTCTCCTGCACTTTCCAAGATGGGGTATCATAGACTAATCAAGCTCCATGTCCTCTGCATGAACCTCAACTCCTTCCCGCAATGTCTATGTCCATAGATCCATCACACTTGCAACCTTGTGTTGTCCAGTCATCTCCCTTTCATGAGCTTCACTATTGTTTAGTCATCTTTCCTCCCTTTCCTTTTTAACCACAATGTCTTCCATCTTCCTCCACCCTAACTTCCTCTCCCGGTGCTCTCGAGATAAGCTTTGTCCAGCCATTGGAAATGCTTCTCAACTTAAATTAATGACCAAGATCTTCATATCCAAAGGAATAGCATGTAAAAATGATCCTCTAGGCTCCTTGAAACTCAAACTCAACAACTTTTGGGAAATAATACGCTAAATGGTGTATTTTAAAGTGTAACTTTCAACACTCCCTTCCACCAGTGATCAAAAGCATGCATCCAAGTCGGATATGAATCTGCGAGCCTTTGATAGTTGTCTTGGTTCTATACACATGATCTACAGTACCATCTTGATATGGATGTGTATGTTGAAATCCATTCATATATTTCTCTTGGGAAGTAGAAAAATAATGTCTCATACTGACTCATGATACAAAGTTATTTTATACCCATCTATGTGCATTGAACTCGGAGTCGATCTTTGTATCTTTGAGTAAACTCATCCTCCATGCTCTTGAACCACATTTCAACACTTTCTAAGGTAAATCTCCATGTTATCACACATCACAAGGACAAAGATGCATGCCATTTCTCACAAAAACATCAAAAAGAAGGTCACGGTAATGGAACCAAGATGTAGTCATTTTTGTACCCTTCATAGAATAGGAAAATCTCATGTACGTCGGCCTATCTCCCGGTGGGCCTTTGGGCACGGGCACTCATCCAAGGCACACACGGACACCGAGTCTCTCCTTTATGTGAGTTTCATGAGAATGCATCATCTTATGATAGACAATCAAATGCAATACATAAAATAACTAAACCACATTCTTATGAACTTAGGAAGAGTTTTCATCTCATTTTATGTAGATAAGAGAGATAACAAGCAACACATGGAGATGATTCATACAAAAGGAAATGCATAAGTATTGAACACTTATGATTTATAACAAAGCATTATATTCATAATATGAAAGTTAAAAAACCCTAATTACACCCCTTGAGGTCATAATGAGATCCTCATATAATTACGCATAGCCAAATCATGCATCAGAGCTATATTATGCTCATCATATTATAAAGAAGAATGAGAACCCATCCCCTTCTATATGTTATCACTCACATATCTCTCCTAATCCCTAGCCATAACACCCTCCATTATGTTTTCTGTAGGGCTTCGCCTCTCTTCAACTATATCATTTTCTTCTACTGGGCACTTGTATTTATAACCTTAGCACCCACCGCCATGCCTTCCAAAAGTTCTGAGATCGGCTATCAAGTGTTGAAGTATTCCTCCATGGAATCATTCCTTTCTAGATCCGAGCTCTCCATTCCTTACAATGATGTCTTATGGAACCTTCTAACGCATGCTTGGAATATTCCCTTTTTGATCCACAATTGCCAGGTTGGCACCTTATCCATAAGTTTCATGCTTTTCTCATGTGCTTCCTGGAATTTTGAATGTGGCTAAGTAAAAAACCTAATTTTTCTTGTGTGCGCACCGTGTGTTCCACAAAACCTTTCCAAAACCCTTTCCCTACACGCCTTCAACTCACGTGCTCTTCGTTAACTAGGTCTTGCGCACCCACTCACCTTCTTGTACTTAGATGGTATTTTTGGGTCCAACAAGATTAAATATTTTTTCCATCAATGTAGCTTGACATCAATGACAGTGAAAAATTTCAAAAATCCCCTTTTTCATTGATGGAAACACCTAAAAACTTTAATACCACATAAATCTACACCCTTTTGATGGCAAAATAATACTTGTTTGCATACCTAGTTTTTGAAAACACTATGTAGCTCTCCCTTGGTAGATTTTTGTTTTTTCAACTTCACTCCTATGCATCTCTCCCTCTTTCAATGTGACAAATTGAGCATTACTCCCCCTTTTTATATGACATTTCTCTCCCCCTTTGACAACAATGACAAAGGGCCAACTATGTCACATAAAGTTAAAACTCTTAGTAACTGGATACTTCTTGTTCTTACCTCAATAAGATCCCCTTAGGCTCATGCTTCCAATCCATATGACCTAGTGTGTCCACGGAAATGTTCCCCCGAGATGATTATACCAATTGTTAAGATAAGCTAGCATATTGACTCCCCTTTGCACAAATATTGGTTTTCATGATTAGGAGCTGATAATTCATGAGAATTCTCCTCTTCTTTTCTTCACACTTTCTAGTTATTGGTGGGATCAGGAATGACCCCAATTCATTCCTTAAGTGCTCAAATGTTGCTTTTGGTAGCAGCTTGGTCATTATATCTACAATTTCTTCTCACATATTCTAGAATGATTTTCCTGTCATTCACTTTTTCCCTCAAGAAATGATATCTGATTGGAATATGTTTGTTCTTTGAGTGGAACACTGGATTCTTGGAGATGCTTATTGCACTTGTACTATCACATAATAGGGGAATTCGACTATCGATTTTACCTTGTAATCTTTCATTATCTGCTTCATCCAAACAACTTTAGTATATCACATTACGCAACCGCTATATATTATGCTTCACATGATGAGAGTTCCACCGAGGATTGCTTCTTTCTTAACCAGGATACTAAAAATTTCCAACAAAAATGTTCCTTCGCTAGTACTCTTCCTATCATCAACACTTCCTACATAATCTACATTTTTGTATTCTTTGATGTTGAATTCATTATTTTTGGGGTACAGAGTCCATAATCAAGTGTTCCCATGAGGTATCTTAGAATTCTCTTGACTTCCTTGAGGTGTGTTTCCCTTATATCTTCTTGAAATATTTAAACAAGGCCTACCGCCTGCATGATATCTTGTCTTGATGTTGTGGAGTAGAGTAGACTTCCTATCATGGATTTGTATAATGTTTTGTCTACTTGTGGTGTGTCATCATCTCTGTTTAACTTGTATCCAACTTCCATTAGTGTTCTTATAGGTCTGCAATCTTCCATCCTTAATATTTTTAGCTTCTCTTTTATATACTTTATTTGGGATATGAAGATACCTTGTTACGATTGGATTAATTGTAAACCCGGAGAAAGAATGAAAGATCTCCCAGTATGGACATTTTAAATTCTTATTTCATTATATCAGAAAATTCATATGTCATTTTATCATAATATCCTCCAAAAATGATATCATCCACATACAAAATGACAATGAGAAGATGATATCCTTCTTCCTTGATATAGATATTACTATCAACAACACCTTTTCTAAAACCTTGCTCAATGAGGTATGAATCTAGTCTATTGTACCAAGCTCTAGGAGCTTGTTTGAGTCCATACAATGCCTTCTTCAACCTGCACACATAATCTTTGTCTTCAGTTGGATATAAACCATCAGGTTCTTCAATAAATACCTCTTCATTCATAAAACCATTTAGGAAATCTGATTTCACATCCATTTGGAACACTCTGATCATTTTGTATGTTGTGTAAGATAGAAACAGTTTCATACCTTCCATCTTTGCCACAGGTGAAAATGTTTCATCAAAGTTTATTCCTACCATTTATGTGTATCCTTTGCATACAAGTTTGGCCTTGTTTCTTGTTACTTCTCCTTTCTCATTCAACTTATTTTTGAAAACCCATTTAGTTACAATTACATTCTTGTCCCACAATCTTGGTACCAACTCCCAGGTTTCATTCTTTTCAATCGATCCAGTTCCTCATTCATCATGTCTACCCAATGTTGATCTTTAATTACTTCTACAACATTTTTGGGTCTACCATGGACAAGAGTGCTATGTCTTCATGAATTTTCAGCTCCTTAGTCTTCTTCTTGTGAGAATGTCGTCTTCTTTATTTCCAACAATTTTATTTGTTGGATGATCTCTTTGACTTTCTTGGAGGGTTCCTTAGTGTTTGGTATTTCTTCTTCTTCATATGCTTCTTCATGTGGATTATCCATTTCTTCATCTTCTTGTTCTTCATGATTTTCTCAATCTTTGAGTATTAGAATTGGGAGACTCATTTACCTTAACATTTGTGCTTTCAACAAATTTTTGAAACCTTTTGTTATAACACTGTAAGTCATGCTAATTGTTGAATAACCCAAGAATATGCCTTCATCACACACGGAGTCGAATTACCCAAGTTCTCTTTATCTCTTTTGATGTATCTTTTACTTCTAAATACTCTTATGTGTTTCACACTTTCTGGCCTTTTCTTCCATAGTTCATAAGGTTTCTTATCACTATTTACTCTTAATTGAACTCTTTTCAAAATGTACACTATTGTATATACTGCTTCACTCCAGTATCTATCTAGAAATTTGGATTCATTCAAAGCATTGTTCTCACCATTTCTTACACAGTCTTGTTCTTTCTCTCAACTCCATTTGCTTTGAGGTGTTCTGGTTGTTGATAATTGTCTTCTAATTCCATTTTCTTCACAAAATTCATTGAACTCATTAGACCAGAATTCTTTGCCTCTGTCTGATCTTAAGCATTTGATCTTTTTGTTCTTCTCATTCTCCACCAGTGCCTTGAATTTCTTGAATCTGTCTAAGGCTTCTGAATTTTTATTTAAACACACTACCCATGTCATTCTAGTGTAATCATATATTAGAAACATGAAATACACCTCACCTTGTATACTTTCATTTCTAGTAGGACAATGAGATATCTGTTTGAATCAACTCTAGAGGTCTGGTTATAGATTATTCCTTAGATTTGAATGATCTCCTTATTTGTTTACCATTCAAGCATGCTTTGCAAAGTGTATTTATTGGTTTTACAATCTTTGGCATATGATTTACACACCCTTTATCATTTAGCTTTACCGAATCTCAAAGCTCACATGTCCCAACCTATACGTGTCATAGCCAATTGTGATAAACCTTACTTGTGAAACATTTTTCATTGTTTATTTCATTTAGAATATACATGTTGTTCTTTTTCCTTTTAGATTTTTCTACTTTCTTTCCTATTTTTCCATTGAAGATGTCACGTCCTTTATCATGGACGATCACATTATATCCTCTTTTGCACATTTGGCTTACACTTAGTAGATTATGCTTAATACCTTCAACATGTATAACATTTCCAGTTATGGTTTTCCATTATCTAGACTCAGAGTTCCTTTTCCAACTATGTTTGTTGAGTTGTTATCACTAAATCTAACAGACTTTGATGCATTGTTTGACAGAGAAATGAATTTAATTTTTTCACCTATCATATGGTTGGAGCATCCACTATCCAGATACCAGATTTTGTCTTCATTTTTCACATGAAATGTAGTTTACACTATTGAGCAAGACTCTTTTCTCTTGTTCTCATCTTTCTTTACAACATACACCCATTTCTTTTATTTAGGAGGTTCTTGTTTACTTCTTGATGCTTCATTTCTTTTCTTTTAATAGTTGTGGTGAACATTATTATAGTTCAATCTGGTGTAAGATGGGCCAAAGTTTCTTATATAGCCTTTAGATAATTTTCTACACTTAGTAGCCTTTTGTCCAAACTAATTGCATGAATAATAATAACCATAGAATGAATGTGTGTACCTCATAACATAGGTGGTTACGGAGGCGGTAGTCCTTCTTTTGGTAGATTTGTTAGACTCTTGATTTATAGCGAGAAGAGGATCTTGGAATTGATGTGGTATTATTTCCTTCATTCTTTGCATGTTCCTTTTCCTTACTTTCTTCTTTGAAACCAATCTCAGACTTGTCATTTATATCACGTTGGTTGCTCAAGTATACTAGTCAAAATATTTTAACTCTTCTCTAGATTTTCATACAAAATCAACTTGTTATTCACTTGTTTCATATCAACTTCTAGTCTTTCCAGTTATGAATTCATTTTTTGCATTCATCCTCTGAATTGTAAGAGATTGAGATCTTTTCCAGCTATTTTTCAAGTTCCTTGAGTTCATTGGCCTCTTCTTCTTCTCTTAGAGTATGTCTTTTCTCAAAGACATAGATTTTCTCTTCATAGTATTTTAAGGTGCTTCTCAGTTTTTTATTCTTTTTCCTACATAGTCTCAATTCTTCAAGAGAACATATTAATTCAGCTTCAAGATTTACTTCAGCTTCTTCTTCATCAGAGTCTTCATAGTTGATTGTGTTCTTCCCTCTTGAATTGCATTCTTCATATGCATCCATGGCCATAAACAAACATTCAGATTGATCTTCATCATTTTCATTTTCGAGATGTCGAGTTTCTTGAAGAAGATTCACTTGACTCTTCTTTGGAATAGAAGTTCCTTTTGTTCTTGAAGAACTTATTCTTGCTAATTCTCTTTTTATATCCAATTTCTCTCTTACTTATTTTTTGATTATCCTCCTCATGTTTAGATTGAGCTTCTTTATTTTTTTGGACATTTGACAAAAAAATGACCTACTTGTCTACATGTAAAGCATTTGAAAGGGAGTTTTCCTTTATAATTACATGAACCTCTTTTTAGTCTTCTCATGAACATTGCTTTAATATTTTCATCATCCAACTCATCCTCACGAGTCTTTTTCTTCTTCTTTCTTGGGTTGGGTTTATTTCTTGACCTTGAATGCCACTTATTTTTGTTGGTATCTGATCCAATAGTCCTCATCTCGTATGTTGAAAGAGTGTGTTATAATTAATCCATGGTGAGAGTATTCATATATTTCGTTTCTTCTATAGTTGAAACCTTTGCATCATAATCTTTTGGACTATGAGATATTCTTCTAGTTTCTCACCTAAGCCTCTGATCATATTAATAACATTCATTTATTCCCTATATGTAGGTTTTTATAGTCTAAATCAACTTTCATTTTTAGATTCTCAAACTAAGCTCTATAGGTCTGCAACTTTGCTAGCTTGAATTTTTCATCTCCTTCATAAATACTCTAAAGTTTGGTCCATATCTCCTTTGTTGTTGTGTAGTGCATAACTTTTACAAATTATATTTTAGTCAGGCCACATAGGATGGCATTCATGGCTCTTGAGTTGCATTCATATTCTACTTTATCTCTTTGAAGAATTAATTGGTGTGGTTAGATGATTGTATCATTTCTCAACACATTCCTAGATATCAAAACCAAGTGACATCAAATATGTCTTCATTCTTATTCTCTAGAATGCATAATTCATTCCAGTGAAGAGAGGTGATCTTGACATTGACAAACCACCTTATGCTGATTTTTGCCATGCTTGTGAAAAGAGGATCTCCTTGAAGATGTTAAGCTTATGCTAGAAGGAATCTCTCTGATACCAATTGTTAGAGATCACAAACATTGAGAGGGGGTGAATCAGTGCAAATTAAAATTTCACTTTAATGATGCCAATTTAGAATTTATAGCAACATATCATGAGCATTCAAGAAAAGCGGATGTAAAGAAAAATAATGTCGAACACGAGAGTTTAATGTGGGAAAACCCTTATAGGAGAAAAACCCATTGAAACCAACACTTTATTAGGAACATCAATTCCAAAGGATTCTGATGATTTTGGTTGAGTACCCACTCAACCCTTGAAGCATCCACTTGAGAATCTTGAGAAACCACGAAGATAAATTGAGCACCCACTTGCAAGGAGTACCAACCCCTAATTTAATCATCTACAACTGATCTATTGCAGGCACCAACCCACAAGGAGGATGTAACCCCCAAAAAATGCTAAGATGCACGACTTAGAATTATTTTACATACAAACTTTGATCATCTAGATACAAAATTTTCTTACTTAATAGATCATGATCACTTTTCTCTATTTGTCTGTGTTCTTCTTTGTCAACCTCTTCTACTTATCTGATTCAATATTTCTTGCTCAATCAATATGTCACTTTGATGCTCTTCTCATCTAATTCTTTAATGTTTCATCTGTCTTCTCTCCTCTTACCTCTCTCTTTTATTTTTGTCACTCTTTCTCGGATCAATTACATCATCTTCTTAATTGATAAACTTAGTTCTATCACTATCTCTCGGCATGATATCCTCATTTCATTTACGAGCAACTAACAAACAAAAATTAGCTTCAAGTTTTCTCTATATTCACAATCAAAACATTCCCTTACTTTGATTAGAGTGTCGTACACCTTTCTGCTTCATCACCTAGGAATATGATTCATTAAATGAAGATGACTAATTCCAATTTTTCTTTCTATTTTAGAAACTTGACTTCACATTTTCTATGCATTAATTTAGGATATATTTATGAGTCGATACTGAAATAGATTTCTCATATATTTAGAATTTGCAACATGACCAAGATGAGCGAGTTGTTTTCCTCTCCAATATTTAATTTTTCCTTGAAGTTAGGAATTACATAAAGAGTGTAGCTGTATTTCCTTATAGTCAAATAAAATAGTAGATTTATTCATTCTTCATGGAGCTCAAGTTATATACTCAAGCTGCGATCACCGGATGATCAAATCATCATCGATTTTGGGAACAATATCTTACTTTTCCATGTTTCAAACATTAAATTCTCCTCAAGCCATGTCCATTCCATGTTGGCTCATTCCATGGATTTCCTTGGCTTATTTTACATTTTCCTTTGTATTGTGGCTCTATCCTTTGACTTTGACATTTCATCTTTCTTGGTGGCCTTTTAGTCATCTACGGCCTTGTTCTTTTTCGGCATATTTTTCAATGCTTCACGGATAACCTCCTTGTCCTCTTCCTTCAAGTGGCTTTATTCCAAGTCCACGGCTATTTTCTTCTATGTGCGGCTTTTATAGTTTTATGTGGCTCTCTCCATTCCTTCATGTCATTTCTCCTTATACACAGATTTCTCCAGGCTTCCCTTTATTTCGCGGTTTTTCCTTGGTCCATCTTTGTTTGCATGGTTCTTCCTTCACATCCGTGGCTTCACCTTTCTCACTCGCATCTCATCCTTTGTCTTATTTTGCTTTTCCAACCTCATTCATTTACTCATGAGAATTCACTAAGCTTTCGCGGCTCCTTTAAGAGTTACGTGGCTTCCTCTGAACTTTTGCGTCTATATCAAGACTTTGATAGATAACTCTTTATGTTTGTGACATGCACAAGAACTAATTAAGTCCCTTATAACTTATCCTTGATCATCCTAAATCCTTTGTGAGTTGACACTACCAATCAAACTTCATCTTTCTTGCTTGCTCACTTTACCAACTAACCCTTTTTCCATCACTGCCACTTGACATTAAATACTTTTTCCATCAATGTAGCTTGACATTAATGACAACTTATATGACAATGAAAAATTTTCAACATATCTTGAGCATAGTTGAGTAGGAACTGTTAGTGTTTTATTAAGAGTTTAGCATGAGATTTTTATTTGAATTCTCAAAGGTTGTATAAAATCTTGTACTTTTGGGATTCCATGAGTGCATACCTTCTAGTTAAAGGGCTACTTCTTGGTTGTATAATGTGTTCCTCTTTCCTTGGGGAAATTTCCAAACATTTGTAAGGTTTTCTTGAGAATCTTGTATAATCAAATTTATCTTTCTTTAATCTCCCATTCATACACAAAAATTACAACCTATAACTATTAAATCCTTCTAAATTACCCATGTTTTCCTTGCCTATAACCATTTTGAGGGACTTTACTATCCTTGCCCACCCTTTCCATGAAAATGCAAAAGCAAGCTAAAATTTATACTGTCTAGAGTGACCTGAGTCCTATTTTGAAAGACGTCTGCATTATTTAGTGTACATGACTCCTTAGATTTATATGATGTTTGCATTAAGCGTGTCTATTTAGCACTATTCTTCATATTTCCAAGAGAAATCTTAGAGACATAAATTTCATCCACCTTTCTCACAATTATAGGTTACAAAATGGGTCCTCTCACCTTGGTTAAAGGAAGAACCTAAAGCATGAGGGAAGTATTATCACCAAATCATTGCACCCTCTAAATGGTGATAATGTGAATAGGACATTCAGTGTGATTCGGTAACATAGGATCACCTCTCAAGCTGTGGGACTTGGGCTTGAGGTGAACCTCTAGAGAAAGTCAGCTTCCTCCTCCTAAACTAAGTGTTATACTACTCAGAGTGCGATAAAATGGTTATCTAGTCCTACACTAACATTTTTATGGGATTTAGGGAAAGAGATTTGCAAGAAATGAAACTATTATAGGGATGGTGATGTACAAAATAAAGGGTGTTTCCAAACTCATGAAGGGTTGAGTTAAAGAGGGTGTTGTGCACCACAAGACAACTTCACCTACTACAAATTTGAAAGGGTAAACATAGTACCACAAACTAAAGATCATGTGTTCCCTTTGTTAAAACTCAATCAGACAAACAATATATCAGTCTTTGATGAAGAAAGATGAAATTAGGAAGGGTGAATAAACACCATAACTCATTTGCATACGAGAACTCCACCACTTTATTAGTACAGAACTCCGAGAACCTACTGATAGAAACTTAAACAAGTGCATAGTGAATCAGTAAGCTGAGAAAGGCGCAAAGAAGTATGTGGAATGATGAAAAGGACTAATGGTAGTCACAAAACATACACTTTTATTACTTCAACAACGTGCACAATGCATCATTACATTCAGAAGAGGCAATGGTTGCCATTACAGTCTTGGAAAGGAGGCTTGAAAGTTCCCCAATCCATAAAGCTAACTTGCGAAGAGAGAGGATTCTTGAAAAATATACACTTGTCTAAGATGTCTAACTTGTCCAACTTGTGTCACACATCTAAGTTCTACAACCAATGTGTAACCCCTTGGAATGAACTTCCAACTTACATTTATAGAAAATCCCTGTGAGAGAAGAGAGGAGAAATCATAAATTATCAGCCTAAATATAACACATGATGGCTTACATGCCAAATTATAACATTAATTATACTTTAGAAGAATATTCCACCACTATTTCTCCATAAATTCACAAATTCGAATTTGGCTTCCATTTAATTAAAAAATAATATTTTTAATCAAATTCTAAGGCATCTCGGCCTTTTAATGGGACCCACTAGATTTAATGTTGCTTGAGAGGGTTTTGAGATGATGACTTAGCAATTGGCTATTGTTTTGGAAAATGACTCGCCAACCATCTCGTTGATCTGGCTAGCGAGCTACCTTGCACTTTGTTAAAACCAATCTTCACATTCATTTTTGCTTTAGTCGGCTCCCAAGGATGTTACACTGACCGCCTTGTTTTAGTTCGAAACAACTCTTCTTCCAATTCTCATCGGCCACCTTCCCTTTTGAATGGGTCTCCTGAATCCATCACATCGAGCCCTTTTATTGGCCACTTCGCATTTGGCTTGGTTACTCCACGTTTTAATCTCGTCTAGCTCGGTGGGTGGTTTTCTCAACGCAGCAAGGTCTCACACTTGGCATTCCGCATGTGAACTCTAACGACATGTTGACTCGGTCTCCACCTTTACCACGTTGGTTTTGCATTGCCATGTCGCTTCAATACCTTATCATTGACCAAACATCTTGGCATTTACCATAGTCTCTTCATTTAACGTCATGTATCCCACTTCATCGGCATCAAGATTCTGGCACGTATTAGGCTGACCTCAGTTTGTACCCAAATCCCTGCATCGAGCTCTCCATTTTCCACGTCCTCCTTGGGTTAAACCTCTCTCAGGAAAAGGAGCTTGAGTTTCCCCAGCTCAATCCTCTTGACATACCCCATGTCCATGATGACTTGAAACTCCCTGACTCGTATTTTTACCTCAGCTTCTGCCCCACACAGCCTAACATCCACATGATCCCCGTGTAACGGCTTAGAAACAATATCCCACGGGTCCTAGCATCAACTCCACCATTGAATTCTTTGGAAATTGGATTCTTGAATTTTGACGCCTCCTTCACACGTCGAACCAATTGTGTGCCACGAATCTGAGCTCTGAGTTTCCTTAAAATGAGCTAGTTTTATGATTCGGCTCGGCTCTTCCTTATACCGAGTCAGAAAATCAAGCTCATGCAAGCTCCTCTACCTTCTCGAGCTTCCCATTCATCTGTTGAGCTCATGGGTCATTTCAAACAAGCTACTATCAACTCAGCCCTATGAATTTGGCCAATCTGATAGCATTTATAGATCGAGCCCATGTTTCTAATTTTTCTTTGCATGCCTCAATGTGTCGAGTGAGCCACCGAACTGTGTCCATTTCACTCTCACAGGCCGAGCCCAACTTCGAGCCCCATTCTGTGTGGTTTCCATGAAATCGTTGTGACTTGAGCTATTTCTTTCTAACTTCAAATTGACAATCCCATCTTTGTATGAGCTTCGCATTAATGCACCCATGGTTAGACCTCCCAGCTCGATGGGCTCCAAAAATAACCCGAGCGCGTAATTCATCATTCTCAACACTGCACCAATCTTCTTGGCACTGCTTGATTTGGTGAGTAAATTCCCCAAGACATCCCAGCTGTACCGACCTTCAAGCTTGAGCTCTAACTGCATTCATACCTACTGAGATGCTCTCCTAGCGAACTTGATTCATCCTCGCTTCCCATCTTCTTGGCTTGTCAACACCACTTCGATTTTTTTATTTCAATGTCTGACTGATCTTTATTTACTTTCTATTGCCGACCTGATGCCAAATTATGCATGAGCTACACACACCAACCATCGAGTCATGATAACATCCTGAACTCTCTGTGTTACTCAAATAATTCTGAAACAACTCATCTTGAGCTTGAATGAGTTGTTTCCATTGCTGCATCAACATTCAATGATTCGATGCCTCTGCAACAAAATTTTTGACCTCCGCATGTGATTCCTCTGATGTCCACTTCTTCACTGAGCTCGATATCTTCAACAACAAGCTTCAAGCTCGAGTCTCTCACCCAACACTCTTCATTCTCCTCAGAAATAAAGACTCACCATTTTCCTCATAAATGACTTGTCGACTTGGAAAAATATTCTCGTGAACTCATCCCAAAATTTATTATGTTCACCAGTGGTTTAAAGTTGAGCTCATCATTCCCATGAGCTAACTCACCTTTTGAGTGACTTTCTCATCGAGGCATTGATCCGAGTTGGCTCTTCATGCTACGATCTTCTACCAAAGTGCTGAACCTATATAGCTTGGTGTGAGCCTGAGGTTTTCCCACTCAACTGTTAGGCTCAGCCTCACCATGGTGCTTCCTCGAAACTGCAACAACCTGTGACCCTCCTTTACCATGACGAGCTATATTTCAAACTCGCTCGGGATCCTTGATGCCATCTCATTGAGTTCTTCTTAAGCTTGATGCCTACCATGGATGTACCTCCCCCGAGTGTGAGGCTTCGCATACTCGTTGCTTGGCATGGCTGAACTCTTTTATGACTTGTGAAGTTGTGCTTCTCAACTTGGCTAACTCCTTGCATGTGTTACAAATATATTGTGTAACATTATTTATATATTGTAATATTATTAATAATGAGTATTTAACTCATATTAATAATATAGTTAGTCTGAGTGTGTTGTGAGAACAACTCATGTAGCTAAAGTTGTGTGAGATAATAAAGGGATGTTAGAGAGATATTAGGAGATGGGGTTGAGATTATGTAGGGATTGAAGATCATGTTTGACTCCACCATTGTAGGGGTTAATTGATCTATATATGTAACTCTCTCTTAATGAATATTATTGTCCTAGGATGAATTTTATATTCTATGTTTTTTTATTATTGTGTTAGATTATTTCTAATAATCTAGACCAAATTTATTATTTGGTATCAAAGCACCAGGGTTCTTGTGACCAACAATGAGAGTCAAGCATTCCATATGTATTTGTGAAGGATTCGTGCATTTCCATTCTAGACGTCACCTATTTACGCCTAAATTTTCACATGGACATGCCCATATTTGTTCCTATGTGATATGTTCCTGCGTGGTCTACTGCGCATGATCTGTTCTTGTGTGGTCTTCCTATGTGTTCTGTCTACGTGATCTTCCATGTGATCTACTCCTGTGTCATCCATCATGATCTTCTCCGAAATCGTGAGTTAGAACTATTGTTTTCCATTTTTTTCCATTTTTGGACATAGTGAAAAAAAAACACAAGGACAAAAAAAATTCCATTTTTAGAAAAGAGTGCGGAAAGATAGTAGATTTAAAAATTGCGATTCTTTATAACTTTTAGCTAGTAACTTTCAGTTGAGATGAAGCAACATTAAACCCCTCTCAAATAAAAACAAAAAAAAATTCTTTAGACACATTTTCGGTGGAATCAGAGCGTCCGATTTTAAAATCGACATGGACAATTTGAATTGAATTGAAAAATTTGAAGGCAAAGATTTCCATACATGGCGAGTTAGAACTCAATTGTTTCGATTAACAACTATTTATTGGAGATTGTGGAAGGAAAAATCAATAAACTGCATGCATGCGAGATGAAGCGTGAAATGGGAAAGCAAGGATCGAAAAGCTACAACAATTATTGGCCTAGGATTATCTGATGCTTATTTGCATCATATAGATTTATCAAAAACTTCAAATGTCATATGGACTACATTGAACAAGATTTTGGATCTCAAACAAGAAGCGCAACAGTATCTCTCAAACAGAAATTGTTTGGACTCAAGATGGAGGAAAGTGATAACATGGTGCAGCACATAAGTAAGTTTCGCTCCATTTTAAATCAATTAGCAGGGATAAAAGTAGATGTGCCTGATGATGATGCAAAAGTTGTATTACTAAATAGCATGTCTGCCAATTATTCCAACATGGTTTTTACACTAAGCAAAATAAATCCTAGCCTAGAAGATCTAATTTCTTCATTGATAGATGAAGAAAATAAGAATATTGATCAAGAAGAAAGTGTGTTGTATGGAAAAAATAAAGAAGACAAATCATTTGTTAAAAGAAGATTTAAATATTCTTCCAAGCAAGGATCAACTTCCAAGGATTCAAAGAAGTGATTTATATGCTACTATTGTAAACAACTTGGTCATATGGTTATAAACTGTAAACTGAGAGCTCAAGACCTACTTGATGAGAAACTACAAGAGAATGCCATGGTTGTTGATGAAGAAAAAGATTATGATAAAGAAGAACCAATGAATGATGACAACGGTTATAATTCTAAAGATTTTCTTTACTAAATAAGTATCATCTACATGGAGGAAGGAGGCAACGGAGGAAGGAGGTCAATCAAAGCAACCTCTCATCACCCCATGAAGTAGATGGGCCGCACAATGGTGTTGTGGCATTTTATTTCAGTTGTGTGTTTACTTTATGAAAATAAGAACAAATGATTTATACCTATTCAACTATTGTAATAAGTGAGCTCCTGTGTGAGCAATATTTCCTATATTTTCTCTTGATGTCAGAACATTTCAGAACATCATAAGCACCGATGTAAGTCAATTCATGGATTTTAAAAGCGGTTTGTGGAAGATAAAGAAAACCACATGAGGTGGACAGTTGATGGTTCTGTCACATCAAGGTTTGTGGTAAACTTGGTTAAAACCATGGAAGGAGATAGCCTTTCTTTTTATCAACGTCATGAGCTAAGTTGGGCATGCCACATGGGTGAGCATACTGCAGATAAGTGTGTGAATGTTTTTCCACCATGTCAACATTAGGGGAGTGTATATTGGGAATTAATAATGTTAGCAATAAAGGAGTGAATGTTACAAATATATTGTGTAACATTATTTGTATATTGTAATATTATTAATAATGAGTATTTAACTCATATTAATAATATAGTTAGTCTGAGTGTGTTGTGAGAACAACTCACGTAGCTAAAGTTGTGTGAGATAATAAAGGGATGTTAGAGAGATATTAGGAGATGGGGTTGAGATTATGTAGGGATTGAAGATCATGTTTGACTCCACCATTGTAGGGGTTAATTGATCTATATATGTAACTCTCTCTTAATGGATATTATTGTCCCGGATGAATTTTATATTCTATGTTTTTATTATTGTGTTAGATTATTTCTAATAATCTAGACCAAATTATTAGCATGTTGGGCTCGATCCCAAGTAGTCCCTTCATTTTCTCGGTGGCTTCCAATCTTTTCGTGGCCACACTATTTGGTCATGCTTAGAGCCCGAGTCTATATAGTTTCTTGGCTCGATCTTTGGGCCATTCTAAGAATTTGATAACTTTTAGGTCTATTCCACCAACTAATCATGTTTTTAGTCCTACACCAAGCCCCTGGGACCTCTATAGAATGCACTACATTTATCCGAGGTTTGGGTATCGAGGCCTTGAGCATCTCTCTAGCCTTACCTCTTCACCTTAACGGTGCATCTATATCTTGAGCTTGACCTTATACAAGCTGACAAGTTTTCCGTCTCCCTTTTGATCGTTAAGTTCATCTCATCAATACGCCCATCCAACAAACATTTGATCAAGTTTGAAACTACAACTTGATGATATGAGCTATCTCCACAATGAGTCGAGTTCCTAGCTCAAGTCTTCAAGCCACCTTTATTTGCATGTTATCTTAGCGAGCTATTTTTCTTAGAGAAAATTGCCCTCATTTAACAGATTTTTACCCTGATTTTAATTGTCATGGGATTTCCTTTAGCGACGGGGACTTCGTGGGAACATGGTAAGATCTTCTCAAGGTAAGTTATTGATTTTGATTAATCTTAACCCATGATGACTGAAAGCGGGCCCACCAAGGCTGATTTTCTTGTTCTAAATAAATTGTGAGCCTCAAAACACTGGTAAAGGAAACATAGTTCAAGATGTTCTTGAATCCTCCTATAACATTATAAATGTTCTCGAAACAAAAATTTTCTGTAGGACCTTAAGTCCTTTAGTGAAAACCTATAGTTCAACAAGAACCCGTTGTCTAATTTTTCATGTGTGTAAAATTGGATAACATTTTTGGCGACCTCTTGGGGATGATTACCTTCTAAGCATTATTCCAATAGCCTTAATTCATCCATTGGGCATGGAGTCATTATTGGAATCGAAGATGATTTAACTTTCTTGTAATAAATGATCCCGAACTCTCTAGTAACACAAGGCATGAAATACACTAACACCCACAAATGCTTGAAACTTACACAACACTATGCAATTTTGATGAAAAATCTAAGGATTTGGGAATATCTTTAAACTCTCTTTGAAACCTTGAACCTTCTCCTTCTTACAAGCCACTATCGATGACAAAAAGTGCAAGAATAAAATAACAAGTGACAAAAAGGAAAGAAAAAAAGCAACAATGACACACAACATTGTGCAAAAAAGCACTTGGAGGAAAATACCTAACAAAAAAGCGTACGAGGGGTGGAATGATCTCAAAAGAAAGCTTTAAGATGTATCCCATTAAAATGAATGGGAAGTTCTTATCCATTTAGCTTGGATAGATGAAATGAATTCACCTCTTTATAACTTGTGATAATGTATGGACCACTCAAAGATTGTTGTTGGGCCCCCGGGAATAATGACCAAGTATAAAGGTGTGTGGGCGGGCGGGATCCCGATTCTTGGATGACCTGTGAGGAAAAAGAGTGCAAGAGAAAGGCTTAAGGAAGAAAATAGCGTGTGTGACACGTAAAAGGAGGTTCGGGAATTAGAAAATTTGATCGCCCAAGGTAGAACACGTAAAAAGCATGATCGGTTTTGTGAAATAAGATGCCACACAGGAATAGGTTGGCCCAGGAAAGAGCATGCCCCAAATGGAATCTTCTAGAAGATCATCATGAGATGGAATGGAGAGCTCAGGCCTAAAGGAACATGCTCGCATGGAGGACCACATTCGACACTTGGCGATGGATCTGAAGTTGCGGCAACGCGAGTTGGCAGCCCGGGAAAGTGATGAATACAAGTGCCTACTACGTAAAAGAGATATATACACATACAGAGAGAGATATATCATCAGGATATACATGGGGAATAGTGGGTTAGAGAGTGAGTGAAGCTCTGCAGAATTGCTACGAGTGGATATTTTGGTTCAAGAAAGGATGTACTAAGCATGGAGTTGTTATTTTTCTTTTCTATTAGCTTAGCTACATACATCTAGTGATGTGCATGACTGCGGTCTGCACTCTATGACACTCTGTAATGAATCAATGAATATATTGAGGTTACCTGTTATAAATAGATATGAATATCAATGGGTTTAATGTATATTTCATTCATATGAGTTCTCTTTCCTTTCATGATACAAATGAATGGTTGTATCTTTCTTTCTGTTATAGTATATGTTCTGGAATCTATTAAAGCACTCGATGCAGAAGTACTGCAAGGATATGGAGGCCGTTTTGAGCCCTAGGGTTCTTGTATGTCTTAACTTCTTTCCTAAATACTCTTACACTAATCATAGATAATTTTTCCCACTAAACTCACATAAAAAGAGACTCGGTACCGCGCATGCCTCGGGTATTGCTCTGCTCACCTCTGCTAGGTGATAGGCTGGCACGCATGGGGTTCTTCCTTTTGTGATAGGAGTAAAAATGACTACATCTTGGTTCCATTTCTAGGACCTCTTTTTGAATTTGTAGTGGGATATAGCATACATCATGATCTGTGTAAAGAGTAATGACAGATCGGTTAACATTGGAAAATGTTGAATCGTGGTTCAAGAGCATGGAGGATGAATTTTCTCAGAGATTCAGCATTGGACCTGAGTTTAATACACGTAGATGGGTAGAAGAGAACCTCTACCATGATCTGTATGAGACTTTTTTTTGCTGCTTCCCAGTAGAGTTATATGGATGGCTTTTAGCCTATGCATCTAGATCAAGTTGGCATTATGGATCGTGGATATGGACTAAAGAAGACTACCAGAGGTTGCAGGATGTAGATCTGACATGGACCCATGTTGTAGATCATTGGTGGAGAGGAGTACTAGCTAGCTACACTCTAGAATATACCATTTCTATGTATTCTTTCCCAGAGGTTGTTGAGTTTGAATTTCTGCGAGAACCTAGAGGAATGTTTCTACATGCTATTCCTCTAGCTATGAAGATATTGATGGTTACCATGAGTTTAGAGGCACTCCCAATGGCGGCTAAACCATTCTGAGTGTTGGGTAAGGAAGCTCGGGTGGAGGAAGATGGTAGATGATACGACAAAGAAGGAGAGGGAAGAAAGATGGCTCAAGTATAGTGAAGCGCATGAAAGGGAGATTGCTAAATGACGCGAGGCTACTAGTGTGATGGATCTATGGAGACAAACATTGCGGGAAGGAGTTGATGTTCATGCAGAGGACGTGGAACCTGAGCAGTTTGTGCTACCCCATCTTGGCAAGTGCGTAAGGGAGACCCCTTCAGCTTCTGGTGAGAGATCGTTGTATGGAGAAAGGAGAGTTTTTGGTGCATATCTAAACCCACCCAGTGATTGAGCCCTGGCACTTAGTTTTCCCAAACCAAGAAGAAGTATTGATCTAGTTGAAACTAGTGGAAGAGAAAAATCCACACCTAAGAGATACAATTTTGCATTCCCTTCTTATATGGTTGCACATATTCTAGTATTCGAAGGATTTTTTAGACAGGGGGCAAGTGTACAAGCTTTTGGGCTCGCATCGGGGGTGACGTGGGAAAAAGTAGTGGTAGTGGGGCGCTATCACAAACCATTGGCACACAGTTCGGTGGGATTATGGGGACACTCGGCACGGCTCCTCGAGGCCCTATTAGACCTAGTGGTTACGTGGTGGATCTGGAGGCACGGGACCTAGTGGACACTGGTGGATCGGGAGGTGGAGAAAGCTGTTTCACTCGGAATGTTTGGGCTTGGTGATAGAGTTGCTTCTATCCTTTCATTCCTTTTAGAAGCAGAGATAAGGGTTGGGGCTAGGGACGAATACACTGTTGAATGTCGAGATGGTGTGCGCGTACCGTAGAAAGATCAGTGGCTGCGAAGAACTCCTTTTTGTCTTGGAAGGACTACTGCAAATAAGAACACAAGACCACAAGATTTTGATTAGACAATAAATGAGGAAGCGCCTTGGGCCGGGAAATATAAAACTTCCTTAGAAGGTGGTGGTTTCCTGCTAATATGAATTAACGCAAAGAGTGTAAAATATCAATTAAGTTGCTTTGTTGAAGCAGGTGGGGAAAGGCTGATTTCTAGTTTTAAACCACAATAAGCGATGCGGTTGCGATAACCGATATCGGTAGAGTCTAGGATCTGTGGGTTAGTTGTGTTGTGGAATGGTTGTTGTTGTAGGGTAAATTTGTGTTGTTTGTAAAGGCTGGTATATGGGTGATATTAGGTAATGAGATGATGAGAGGTAGATGAAGGATAGTTAGATGCAATATGTTGTCGGGTAGTGGATCTAGGAATGGATTTGTGAGGACTATGATTCAAAAGTCTAAGAAGTATTATTAAAAGGACATGCAAGATGTAACTTACTAGTTATTGTGAAGATGCGAGTCCAAGAACTCGATGACAAAGGCGGGCGAGGAAGGATGGCACGACACGAGAAGATGAGATATCTCCCTCCCGATGATCGGTGAGTATCACGGGGCTCACAGTATCGATTGCGATCTTGGGCACTTGATCTCCTTTGCTGCAAACTCTTCTTGTCTCTTCACTTGTCTCTGCTCAGCCAAGTAAAGATCCGGATTCTCTTGATCACTCCTGATGCTCTCTCTCGATTCAAAAATCCTTCGACCTTTGTTTTTGGTTTGGGAGCCCATTTGGGAAGGCCGATGGTGGTTACGTAACCGGCGGCGGTCGAGTAGGAACCGGTATCGGTAAGGAAAAAGCGAGGCTATTTTTAGTAAAATAGCCCACTTTCCTGCTTTTCTCAGAGAGATTAGTTGCGGGCTTGGTCAAGTGACTAGAAGGTCGGGTTTTAGGTGTGAGAAAGGGTCTTAGTCATGGTGTAGGTGTGGACCAAGTTATAGGTCTTAATTAGGTTAGTTTAGGGTTAGGACTAGGTCATGATGAGGTGGCAAAATGAGGTGGCAGGTAAGGTGATGTGGATTTATCAATTACAAGGTAATTAATAAATAATTGTGTAAGGTTTAGGTGATGAGGTTAGGTTGCGAAATGAGATGCGGGTCACAAGGGGTCGTAAGACACAAATTTGGTGTCTACATTAGCCCCTTATTGTCGTGTAGCTTGTTTTGTAAAGCTGCACGGACAATAATATGAAGTGGTTTCTCTGTTAAGGGTATAGGTAATCCCCCTCAAATCTATCACAGATTGAGAGAACTTGAAATCAGGGATAGGGTTGATAAAGGGTAAATGGTGTAGAGATGATGGGGAAAAGGTGGGGTAAGTCTAAGGAAGCAGACGCACGTTGAAATGCAATAGTGCGACTAGGGTGCATGATTTGACAAGCAAACTAGCAATGCATAGGCAAAGGTCGATAGTTTATCCAAACAAGGGTGATATAATCACTGGTATCAAGGCATAGGAAGTAGCTCCGGGGTATATAACGAGGTAAGGTACGAGGCGTTTAGGCATGTTCGGCAGTACCAAATGGTTGGTTTGGTTGAGATAAACGTCACGGTCGAGGTCTAGGCAAAGTTGGTCGACAGATCAAGTCAGGGACCCTAATCATGCTAAAACATGAACAGGTGAGCTCGATGGAACAAAAAGCTACATGATGGGTGGATAAAAGTGTATGTTGTTGATGTTGGGTAAGGTATTGAAGTGATACGGCCGTGGGTCGGGCCAAATTGTTGGGTTACGGCCTTGGGTCGGGCCGGATGGGTAGGGTGAGGCTTTGGGTCGGGCCGGATAGGTAGGTTGAGGCCTTGGGTCGGGCCAAGTTGTTGGGTTGAGGCCTTGGGTCGGGCCGGATAGGTAGGTTGAGGCCTTGGGTCAGGCCAAGTTGTTGGGTTGAGGCCTTGGGTCGGGCCAAATGGTTAGGGTGAGGCCTTGGGTCGGGCCGGATAGGTAGGTTGAGGCCTTGGGTCGGGCCAAGTTGTTGGGTTGAGGCCTTGGGTCGGGCCGGATGGTTAGGGTGAGGCCTTGGGTCGGGCCGGATAGGTAGGTTGAGGCCTTGGGTCGGGCCAAGTTGTTGGGTGGCGGCCTTGGGTCGGGCCAAATGGTTAGGGTGAGGCCTTGGGTCGGGCCGGATAGGTAGGTTGAGGCCTTGGGTCGGGCAAGTTGTTGGGTTGCGGCCTTGGAGGTCGGGCAAATGGTTAGGGTGAGGCCTTGGGTCGGGCCGGATACGTGGGTTGAGGCCTTGGGTAGGTTGGGTTGAGGCCTTGGGTCGGGCAGTTGTTGGGTTGAGGCCTTGGGTCGGGCCAATTTGGATGGTTAGGGTGAGGCCTTGGGTCGGGCCGGATAGGTGAACAAATGGTGCTCAGTAAAGGTGGATATAGGCGATGTTGGGAGAAAGGGCGATTAGTAAATAGGGGCAGAAAGTTGGGTGAATAAAAACAAAACCGATATCGGTTAGCTATGACCGGTACCGGTTAGGTAACCGATGCCGGTTCATTAGGGCACGATGTGACCGGTGTCGGTTCTATGTTAAAAACCTATAAAAAGAAAAAATACGGCCTGTCATTGTCACATTTCTAATTTGAAAACCGATTTGGGGTGTCTGAGGTGGAATAGTGATATTGGTGCATTTGTTGGCTGAGGTGGCACTAGTTGAGTGGGGAAGTGAGTTGATTGGTGGGCCCGAGTGAGTTAGCAGGCAGCAGTTGATTGGTAGAGGACCCAGCAAAGCAGAGTTTGAGCCATGGCACATCCGGGGAGGGCGAGGAGGTCTTTGGACCAGCTGGACCACCACCACCTATCCCACCACGACGACGTGTGTCGTACCCGTAGGTTCGAAACCCTTCATTATGTGAATTTAATGGTATTATGTTGTATTTGGGATTCGGGTAGGAATCTTAGATTTGGAGAAAATAATGAATAAATGGAAGTTATATGAAAAAGGAAAGGGTAGATAGGCTAAATAGGCCTAAGGCGGTTGGGTGGGTAGGTTTTAGGGTGTTTGGGTGGGTATGTAGGGAGAAATAGAAAAAAAAATGAATTGGGTAGCCGCGCGGGTTTGGCTTAGTAATTTTACGGGCCGATGTCGGTCACTAAGCGGCGGCATCGGTCCAGAAAATCGAGGGCGAGGTTGATCGTGTGGTGACCGGTGTCGGTCGATGAGTTGACCGGCGTCGGTGGAGAGGAGACCGGGGTCGGTTGTGGGTGCCAGTGCGGTTCGGAGTGATTTATAGTTATTTTGGTTGGTTTGGGTTATGTTTTGGTGTTGAATTGTTGGTTGTGGTTTAGGTGTTGTGAGTATGGTTTTGGGATGGGGTAGGGGTGTTTTGGTATGATTTAAGTTGTGTCGATTGTTGGATTTGGTTGTTTGGGTATCGTTTCGGTTTCGTGGTAGTATGATGTGGGTTGTTTGTTTGGGTGTGAAGAGGGAGGGGGATATTGTAGAAGATAGGTGGGTAGAGGGGTGTGTTAGAGAGTCGGGGTGTGGTCGGGGGGATAAAAGGGGGTATAGAGGGTAAAGTAGATGTTGTGATAAAGAGTAGGGCTAATGTAGTGGGTTGGTTTTGCAGGCACGTCAGCAGCTGACGATGCGGGACAGGATGCCCCCACTGTTGAGCCGGATGCGACCACATGTGTCCGCAGCACACTAGGCTATCTATGCGCGAGGTGGGACTCGGCGGAGTCCAGCGATACAGAGCGATCGACAGAGATCATAGTTTGATGGTTGCCCTCATCGAGAGATGGGATCCGGTGACCAATGTGTTCCATCTCCCGACTGGAGAGATGACCATCACATTGGAGGATGTGTATCGCATCCTTCGATTACCTATCGATGGAGAGGCAGTCTTTCAGGTGGATGCAGAGACAGCCATGGACAGCATCCTACAGGTTTTTGGGGATGCAGCCGCGCTATTGACATATCACAGTCGCGAGTATCGGGTAGGGGATATATGCCGTGCGCTTGAGACATGAGACACGGCTTGCCGTGTTGATGATGATCGGGATCACCTGCTTCACCCTCCCAGACTCAGAGGGAGGCCGCTTTCCACGGGCGCTGATGGGGGTGCTACATGAGATGGTGGAGGAGCACACATGTTATGCTTGGGCACCGTGTATACAGTGCGATTATATAGAGAGGCTGTGGGGCTATCGCGGATGAGGCGATTTGGGATTTGTTCGACATTTTTGCTTCACTGTTGGGCATATGAGCACATCATATGCATTAGACCAGTAGGATTACCCCAGCAGCCAGGGCCACAGGTCATATATAGATACGGCTTTCAGAGGTGGTTGGGGGTCGTGGGCCAGCCACGAGCAGTGCTTGCAGGGCGGGACGTCACTTATTACAGGCATTTATTAGAGGGCCTGACAGCGGCAGATATTGTATGGAGACCGTATAGAGGTCATCACCCCCGTGGAGGAGCCCGAGGACAGTTGCAGTGGATCCAGTACACATTCTGGATAGCGGGACGGAGGCCGGGAGAGTATGAGAGGATACCCCTGGAGAGGGTACGCAGGCAGATGGGGCTACGACAGGATGAGCCCCCTCGCTTCCCTCAGTACCGGAGGGATGATGTAGAGGCCCCACTGCCTGCACCACAGCCCGTGGATCCAGATTGGGTTGCTGAGAGGCCGGCAGATGACACTGTAGATGATGCTGGCTGTACGGGAGCATATATGGTTTGGTGGGCTGGTCGAGAGAAGCGGCGAGGGTAACACATCTGCACGGCCCGAGACTTAGCGGCGGTGATAATGAGCGAGATCAGCTCGGGGGTCGAGTGCGGCTATTACGAGGCGGTAGGCTGCTGCACGAGACACGAATAGGTGTTTTACGAGGCAGCTAGCCTGAGCTCGGAGCACGCACAGCAGCACCACCGGCATGCAGCACCACTGGCACCGGTGAGCCATGCAGTAGCCACAGCAGTGCAGTGCACGTACACACAGTACAGGCAGTACCACGGCCACGAGGCACCACCGGCAGCACGCAGCACAGCGGGGGCCTTTGGTAGTAGGTGTCGGGGACCGGCCCAGTACCTACGGTGGCTCAAGAGCGTTACATAGGGAGGCTAGAGCGGAGGCCCGATACTATCGAGATATTCTTGATGAGTACACGGGGCTGATTATCAGCCCTATGCGGCACATAGAGCAGAGACCTCTCGGAGCCAGAGGTCTCAGGGAGGGGCAGCCACAGCTGGTGGGTCCGTCACAGGCAGGAGGCGAGAGGCAGGACAGGGACCAGCGAGCGAGCGAGCGAGAGGAGGTGGGAGAGGCGAGGGTCCCTGCACTTTTTGTATATTGGACATGGGCACCGGTCTGCGAACCGGTTGTGTTGATAGAGGCCTGCGTGCCTACATATTATTCATTGATTCATTCATGTATTTATTATACCGGCCTGCGAGCCGAGTACGGGTTGTACAGTTGATACCGGCCTGCGAGCCGAGTCTGTTTTTGATATGAGAGACCGGCCTGCGAGCCGTGTTGAGGTTTTTGACGGTTATTGCGGCCTGTGCGCCGGCTTTGTTGTATTATGAGATCACAGAGGCCCCGATGCAGGGCACATTGTATATTTGAAACCTTGTATATATATATAGATATGATGTTTTGATCCACATGCTGTGTTTAAAAATGCGTTAAATGTTTTGTTGATGGTTTGTGATATTTGATGTATGATGAGTTGGATTTACATGGTGTCATATATGAATGATGTTGGTGTCTTTTGTTGATGGGATGTATATAGATATAAATGATGAGTTTAATTGACATGTTATTTTATGAAATGTTGTATGTTTGGTCGCTGGTGTGTGAATATTAAATGGTTGTAGCTGTTGATTTGGATCCAAATGGTGTATAGAGTAATGGTGTTTGATATCGTTTGTTGATGATTTGTTTGTTTTGGTAATGTAGATAGATGATATGGATGAAATCGTAATGAGATGTGGATTTGATGAAAATATTATAGCTATCGGTGTTGGTATGCAGGAAAAAGAGGCGGGCGCCTCCAAAAATTAGATAAAAAATAAAGAAAAGGACTATGTTTTGAAAAAGGTGGGAATGTGACCGACGTCGGTTAGATAACCGATGTCGGTATAGTATAGACCGATATCGGTTAGGTAACCGATAGCGGTTATTCCAAAATGAGATTTTTCTAAAAATAAAAAAGCGTAGGTGGCAACTGAAGTTCTTATTTTGAGAGGCATGCAAGATGTTAAATACGCGAATGCGACGCTGTTTTAACGACTGAGACAAGTAATTGCATGAGAGATTTGAGTGATAAGGAGGAAAGAGACAGGTAACGTGATTGTGGGCTGAGATCAAGAAGACAGAAATCCAAGCTATATTTGAAGAGGGTGGTGAGCATGGCTGAACGAGGAGAAGCATCCAGCAGGCATGGACGAGAGGGAAGACAAGTTCCACCGCAAGCTGCTGCAGCCCAAGAGGTAAACGATTTGGTTGTAATTTGGTGTTTGCATGTTTTGTAAATAGGAGGAGGGAGATTAAGTGGGTAGATATGAGAAAGAAAACGTGATAGCAAGGGTTATAGGTGAGGTGAGTGTTATGGGGTAGGTAATCAGGGGTTTCGGGTATGTCAGTGTATATACGAGAGAGAGGAATAAACGATCAATTTATTGTCGTAGGTGGTTGTTTAGGCAAGGTGTATGTAATTGACAGTGACCGATAGTGGTTAGGGATAACCGGTATCGGTTACTGAACCGGTACCGGTTATTTATAACCGATACCGGTTACTGGAGGAATTTCCAGAATGTGAGAAAAAAACCTTTAGGGATTCGATGGATTGAATGGTTATTTGTTGTTGTGACGTGTGCAGGCAGAGGCAGGGCCGAGGATGAATGATAGTGTACCAGCGCTGTTGTCACGAATCCGAGCGGATGTAACACCAGCTGAATGGACATTGATAAATCGTTTGGGGTTAAGTGGAATCCGCTATTATTCACGAATCGCACATAACCATGCTATGTTGCAGGCGTTGATTGAAAGATGGAATCCAGAGAAGAATACCTTCTATCTGCCAACAGGGGAGATGACAGTAACATTGGAAGATGTGTTCCGTATTTTGAGACTCCCTATTACAGGAAAACCAGTATATCAGGCATTACCTAGCGCGTGGCGCGGGGAGCGATAACAGCAGTATTTGGTCCATACGCACGAGATTTGACACAGCGAGGTTTGACATTCACATATGGGATAATGTATGCAGCACACCCTGAGGAGACAAGGTTAGCAGTGATATTAATGATAGCGGTAGGGTATTATGCATTGCCGAGGGTGGATGGGGGAAGGTTTCCAAAAGCATTGATGTGTGTTATTTGGGAGATGATAGAAAGGAACGTGACTTTTGCATGGGCACCTGCATATTTGGCGGAGCTATACAGGGGTTTATGGGCTTGTAGGTGAAATCACAGGATGACACTGGATTGTTCATACTTATTACACTGTTGGGCCTATGAGCACATTGTTTGTGTGTGACCAATAGGCCGACCCATCCAGTCAGGGGAGACCGGAGTACAAAGGTTGGGATTCAGACGATGGGTCCAGACAGAACAAGAGGCAAGATCCCAGGCCGTGACGGGTGACATTGAGTATTACAGGTAGGTATGGGAGAGGGTGACGATTGCGGATATCTGTTGGAGGCCTTACGGGAACTATATGGTAATGAGAGAACATAGGCGAGGAGTTGAGGGGTGTAGAGCGATTGAGGTGGATCGCAGGCACGAGCCGGAGTGAGTATGAGAGGATTCCTCTAGATCGCGTGTGGCGATAATTTGGATTTGTGCAGGATATACCCCTGGCTTATAGACCATATATGAGGATCGACGCCGAGGCAGCATTCTCACCTCCCCGGCCAACACCTCCAGAAGGGCCAGAGGAGATAGCAGCCGATCGAGGTAATGGATGCGAGGCAGCGAGAGGCCTATAGGTTATGGTGGGTAGCAGAGCTGCGAGGTGTACATGATCGCCCTGACATAGCTGTGATTACAGCGGAGAGAGATCGTCTGCAGAGTTTAGTTCATCAGCTCCAAACGCAGATGAATGAGACAAGAGGATTGTTAGCGGTTGCGGAGTCACGAGCAGAGAGACTAGAGGCTGGATTCCTCCATGCGAGAGGGCGTATTCATATGTTACAGGAGAGATTGGCAGATCAGTGGGCGGTACCAATAGCCGTGGTACCTTTGAGGACGGAGAGGCCCGGCGAGAGGCGTCGACGATCACGATCATCTCCTGGGTCGGGATGAGTCGTGAGGGTCTAAGTAAATGTTATCGAGGTATAAGAATAAATAAGGATGCCGACCTGCGTGTCGATGATAGAGAAGACGTATTTGTTTAACATCTAAATAAAACTGAATATGTATGTTGATTTGAGTTATGAAAATAATAAGAATGTTTGCGTTGTGATTTTTGGTGTTTTGAAAAAGGATAAAGAGGAATGTGATTAAATAGAAATACACAAAAATATTTATATTTACCACACATGATAGGTTATGGTAGGGGATGGTCGAGCTAACCTTGGGAGACCCCATGTCTCCGAAGTGTTGCCTACATAGCCCATTGCACAAAGCAAGGAGGGGCCTCAGACCGATGTAGTTCTCCCTTAGGACCAGGGAGAGGTGAATTTAGGCAATTTGGTACGGTTTAGGCAATTGGTTGGTTGGTAAAAATATTGATATTAATATTGGTAAGGTAAGGTTGTTGGTGTTGGTAATGAATTGGTGATGTTGTAAAAGGTATAAGGGAAGCGAAAGTTAGCCTACCCAAGTAGAAGGGAACCATGTCCTGATTAAGATCAACACACAATCCTAGATGCGAGGCAAAGAGGAAAGAGTGCTCCGTAGGTGAAAAGAGCTAAACAAACCACACAACGTAGAATGAGCTTGAAGCCCTAGGTACCGTGCATAGACGAGAAGTCAGAAGTCAATAGTTGTATGATCACAATATATCGGGTGTACGTCACGTCCCTTGAGTTGAAACAAATGGTGAGGTGAGGTGGATGATATAACTGAGGTAAAGAGAACTTGTTACAAAGCGAGTGTTCTGACGAAAGAGAACCTACCCTAAATAGACAAGTCCATGACCCAAAAGTTCTTTTGAATGAGGCTTTTATTTTACTGAATATAGACTGATCGATGCGGGAAGTCTACAAGGGATATTGATTGTACTATTCTTGAGGTCTTCACAAAGCTGATCCATGCGAGAAGCTTCGATAAAAAGGTCGATTGTGTATAGTTGTCCTTGAGGAGCGATCTATTTATAGTAGAGATATGATTTTAGTGCATAGCTGTCCTTGGGGGAGCAAAGCGATCTATATATAATAGCAGCAATAGTTTGGCATATAGTTGTCCTTCGAGGGAGCAGTCTATATATAAGGTAGATAGCTAGATGTCCTTTCGACGTGAAGCATCTAGTTTTTGTAGGAAGTTTGACTCAAGAAAATCCCATAAGAATACGGCTTATTTTAATACTTTGAAGTCATGGACTAGACTAAAAAGGGAAGGCATTGCTGAGGTGAAGTGAGAATCAAACTATGTGAGCTTGATTTTTATTATGAGGTGTAGGAAACAAAGTGTATGTGGTGGTAAGTGAGCTCAAGGGACGAGCGGCAGGTAGATAAGAAGTGATATAACACTAAATTCAATAGTAGAATGGTCGAAGATGCAAGGCATTAAGGGGTTCAGGCTCAGGTTTACCATTAAGCGAAGCTAAATGATAAGTGCCTGATCCATAAGTGTGAGTGATTATATAAGGCCCAATCCAATTAGGAGCAAATTTTCCACGTTTGCTCTTTTCTAGTTTGGTTACATGTTGATTCTCTTTGAGGACAAGATCACCAACCTTAAAGGTACGCTCATGAAGTCGCTTATCATAAGCACGCTTGATACGTTTTTGATAGATTTGGAGGTGATCAAGAGCTGTAAGATGATGCTCGTCAAGAAACTCCAATTGGGCTAACCGCTCTTGGCGGAAATCATCATTGGTGAGAATATCCTGAAGAGATATTCTAAGGGAGGGTATTTGTACTTCGAGAGGCAGGACAGCCTCGGTACCATATACCAAAGAAAAAGGTGTGGCATTAGTGGAGGTACGAATGCTAGTACGATAAGCCCAAAGGGCAAAGGGAATGTGATCGTGCCAATTTCTTCCGGATTCATTGACAACTTTCATGAGGATTTTGGTTAGGGTTTTATTAGAGGATTCAGCTTGTCCATTTGCTTGTGGATAGTAGGGTGATGAGAAGTGAGTTTGATACCAAAGTTGTCATGCAAAGGTCTGCAACAACTTGTTTTTGAAAGATTTTCCATTATCATTTATCGGCGATGAGGAACGCCAAAACGACAGATAATGTGGTGGTTAATGAACTCTACAATTTTTTATTTTTTAGTTGAAATGAGTGGAATAGCCTCCACCCATTTTGTGTAATATTCGGTTGCTGTGATAATCCATCGGTGACGTTGCGAAGAGGACGGATGAATCTCACCAATAAGGTCTAAACCCCATTGTGAGAAAGGCCAAAGATCTCGGGTGACCTGTAGCGGGTGGCTAGGAGTATGTTGAAGGTTGGCATGTTGTTGACACATAACACAACGCTTAACATATTCGTAGTAATCGTTATTGAGAGTAGGCCAATAATAACCTAGGCGAAGGATTCGTTTAGCCATGGCAAGGCCACTAAAATGTCCACCACAAATCCCATCGTGGACTTGTTGGATGGTATAGGTGACCTCCGCGCCGGTTAGGCAGCGAAGGAGGATGCCATCAAAGCCACGTTTATAGAGGAGTCCCCCCATGACAACATAACGAGAAACACTTTTAAGAAAAGCACGTTTGCTGTTACTAGTAAGGTTAGGTGGGAGAACAGAGGTTGTAAGGTAGTCATGGAATTGGTGGTACCAAGTATCCTGCGAATTAGCAGACACATTATTTATCATACAAACAACCGAGGCTGAATAAGATGGGGCAAAGAGTTGTTGGACCAAGACGAAAATGTCAGAGTCAGTTGATGAAGCTGGAATTTGTGAGGCTAAGCAAGCCATAGTATCCACAAATTTGTTAGTGGAGCGGGGAATGGTTTGGATAGAATAGCGAGTAAATAAGGCTAGAAGTGAATCCACGTAGTGTTTGTACTTTTGAAGTTCCTCATTTTTGCATTGGTAGATGCCCATAACTTGATTGACTACCAATTGAGAGTCGCCAAAAATATTGATAGATTTGATACCTAAGTGTAACGCAACTTGGAGACCCAGAACAAGGGCCTCGTATTCCACTGTATTATTAGTGCAAGGGAAATCAAGTCGGAATGAGAGAGGCATAGGCTCAGCGTCGAGAGGAATGAGAACAACGCCGGCTCCTCCGTCGCTGGCATTTGGATCCATCGAAGAAGAGGGTCATTGGATACGACTCCTCCCTGAGTGAAAGAGTGGCGATGAGTTCGTCGGGGAATGTAAAATTGGTAAATTGTTCCCCTGGTAAAGGGGCTTCCGCAAGTTGGTCTGCGATGGTTTGTCCTTTGATTGATTTCTGGTGGACAAACTCAAGGTCGAGGTCGGCGAGGAGCATGAGCCATCTGGCGATGCGTTGGTTGAGATGAGGTTTGGCATACATGTAATGGATGGGGTCCGTGTTGGTGATGATGAAAGTTTTGTGATTCAGAAGGTAGTGTCGGAGTTTGGTGGCCACGAATGATAGGGCTAGGCACAACTTTTCTACATGTGTATACCTAGTCTCATAGTCCACCAAAGTACGACTTATATAATAAACGGCTTGTTCTCGATTCTCAGAGTCACGATGTGCAAGCATGGCCCCTACAGCGTGGTCGGTGGCAGAAAGATAAAGGTAGAAAGGGTAGTCGTCCTAGGGTGGGATAAGCATGGGTGGCTGCAAGAGATAAGCTTTGAGAGCCTCAAAGGCTTGGTGGCACTCTTCACTCCATTGAAAGTCAATGTCTTTTTTAAGGAGGTGATGGAAAGGTTGACATCGATCCGAGAGTTGGGAGATGAAACGTCGGATAGATTGGAGCTTACCTTGTAAACTACGCAATTGTTTAAGATTAGTAGGTGGGGGCATTTCTAGAATAGCTTTGACTTTAGATGGGTCGACCTCAATGCCACGCAGAGAGACAATAAAGCCGAGAAGTTTTCCTGAAAGGACGCCAAAGACACATTTCTTTGGTTGAAGACGGACAGAATATTGTAACAGGCGATCGAAAATAATGGTTAAAACATCGAGATGTTCACTGCGATGTTTAGATTTTCCAAGAAGATCATCGACATAATCCTCAAGGATAGTGTGCATAATGTCATGAAAAATGTAAGTCATAGCCCGCTGATAGGTAGCACCAGCATTCTTAAGGCCAAACGGCATGACACGATAACAGAAGGTTCCCCAAGGAGTTATGAAAGCGGTTTTATGTTGATCGGCGGGGGCTACCAAAATTTGATTGTATCCCGAAAAGCCATCCATGAGAGAAAGCATTTCATGGCCCGCAGTGAGATCAACAAGTTGATCAATACTTGGGAGGGGGAAGTCATCCTTGGGGCAAGTGAGGTTAAGGTCTCGGAAATCCGTGCATATCGAAGTCCCCCCGTCGCTTTAGTGACAGGTACGATGTTAGAAATCCATTGAGGATAGTCAATAGGCAAGATGAAGGACACAGAAAGAAGTCGTTGAAGCTCTTCTTTGACCAAGAGGGCAATGCGTGGATGCATTTTCTCAGTTTTTGTTTGATTGGTTTGGAATCGGGGTTTAGAGTGATGTTATGGATGGCAATGGTAGGATCAATTCCTGGCATGTCAGCGTAGGACCAAGCGAAAGCTTGGTTGCGGGTACGGAGAAAGGTAGTAAAGGCGGCTTGTTCTGATGTGTTAAGGGATTGTCCGATCTTCACAATGTGAGGATCCTCCTCCATGTGGATGTTGATTTCTATAGTCGACTCATTCAACATGGTTTGAGTTTCAGATGGTAAGGTGCGTTGAATATAGGAGTCATCCGCCCCAAGGTAAGTGAGGATGGAGTCGTCATCCTGGCACTCAACAACATTAATCGAAGGCGAATCCTCTTCGATCATGTCTGGATACAGAAAGGGAAGAGAAGATGGGTCCTCATTATCGCGTTGATAAGTGAGAGGACCTATGAAGATAGCATTTATGAAAAAAAAAAGTTAGGAGGGATAGATTCAGGGTCTATCGACTCTGTGGGTGATGATGACAAAGTGGGTGATGATGGTTTGGTAGGGGTGACGTCGTCTTCTTCCAGGATACAGCTGACACGAGGTGTCTCTGTGTAGGTGTTTCAGGAAAACCGAGACCACTGCGATCATTGTGTTTGTGTGTAGTCACGGGAATGAGTGTATGTCGGCCTTGTTCATAAAGACCAAAACCAAAGCCTTTCCAAGCACAGCGAGTCAAGAAGGTGAGGGCAAAACGACGATTTGTCAAGTATTGAAAATCGGATTGGAAGGGAACCACACCAAGAGGAGGTTCAGGGGTAATGGAGGATGCGTCAACACCCCCATACGTTAGGTTGGTGCGGTAATGGGGTGGTCCGTAAGAGATTACCTCCCCCACGCGACGGTCGTAGGTGGGATGTGCATGTAATTGTCCGTACTCCTGCGGGGTATGGAAAGAACTAACGTTATATAGGCGGTACTCCCCCAGCGTAAGGCGTTGAAAAACATCTACTAAGGGGTCGGAGGTTGGGATGTTATCTGCGGGAAAGGAAGTAATATTTGTAACGGCGGTTTCATTGGTTGAAGGTGTAGGTGTGTCGGAAGTAGATGGCTGGGTTGGATGAATGGGTGTCTTGACTGGTACAAGTACATCATTAGGGCGATACAACATATTGCAAGTTTTGAAGGGGGGAGGATCAGATTTTACGGTGTAGGACTTCCCCTCGTACTCAAATTTTATGCATCTATGTAAGGTGGAGGGAACGCATCCCATAGCCCGGATCCAAGGGCGGCCTAACAACATATTGTATTGGAACTCTCCCTCAAGGACATAGAAGAGTTCGGGTAAAGTACGTGGTCCTACACGAATGTTAAGGATCACGGTGCCTAAAGTAGAAGTAATAGCATCATTGAATGATCGCAACATGATGGGGTTGGCACACATGCAACTAGAAGGGATATTCATTTGTTGGAAGGCTTTTGAAGAGATGATGTTTAGGCTAGCGCCCCATCAATCATAACACGACGTACCGGATATCGAGCAAACGACGTTGAGATGAAAAGAGCGAGGTCGGGATCTTGGCACAAAGTCGATAATTTCATCTTCGAGAAACCGCGGCAGCGGCTTGCTTGTCATGCGAGAGCAGACGAAGTGGTTGGGGAGATAGATTGTTTAGTGAGTGAAGCAACGTGATTGGGTGTTAGAATAGAGGTAACAGGAAATGTTTCATTAGGTAAAACCTCTATCCCTTGAAGGATTTCAACGAGAGCTTGTCGATGAGATTCAGAAGTCTGAATGAGATCATACAGTGTCATTTTTACGGGCGATTGGTGCAGCTGTTTGATCATAGTTCGGTGGGCAATGCCATTAGAGATGGGATAGGCGGGTCCGCGAATAACCACTTTAGGTGGTGGTGCAATCGGGATGGTTGACGGAGAAAGAGATGCCGCAGGTGTGTTTTCTTTCGCTTTCCCATTGTTTTTACGCCCTCGAGTAGCAACACTAATCATATTGATCTCGTGAATACGAGAGGAGGAAGATGGTAGGGATAGGTCTTGGTTTTCGAGAGGTGGGGCTGTAATGATGATAGATTTTGGTGAGGCGGGGATAGGTGGTATAGGAGATGGAATTGAAACTAAAGGTCTCTCTCTTCGTAAGTTGTCTTTCTTAAATTTTTTGTCTGAGAGAGGTGATGGATGAAGTATGGCTTTCAACGCTTTGCATCCCTCTACGTCATGTCCTGGTGTGCGGTGGTAAGCGCAGATTTTAGACTCATCGTAACCTATAGGTCAAGGTTTAGATGGATCATAAGGTCTAAGTGGGGGTAGGGAAATGGTCGCATTCTCCACCAACATAGCAAGGATTTTGGCGTAAGACCCTTTGAGTGGGTCAAAGTCAGAGGAAAATGAGGCTATTGACTGGGTCGATTCTGGTGATGACGTGGTGTGGTTGGTTTGTATAGGGGGTTGTTTAGCCAAGGAGTTTTGATAATGGGTTTTCCCTAACCGTGGTTTCTTTGACGTAGAAGCTATGTTGGATGATGAGGCCACAGATGATGTGGTATCAGAAAACAACCACGGGGAAATAGGAGTGACCGAAAACAAATCTTTTGATGATGGAATTTGTTTAGGGTTGATAGGTGGATAGGATACGCGGGGTGACGGTGTTGCTATACCCTTGGATTTCTGTATGGGCGCAGAAGGCGTAGGTTGCTTTAAAGAAAACGCAGGAGGTATGATATATTGATGTAAGGTAGAGGGATGGGGTCCCAATATGGAAGGTAGGTGTGACGATGATGGTTTTAGTTGTGATAGAGGCATAGGTTGAGGAGATTGAGTCTGTCTCCTAATGGGGTGGACGGCTTTATTTTTAGATAAATCAAGCCGCTTAGGTGGGTGTGTTAGACTAGGTATGGGTGAGGTCCCAAGCGTAGGGGAAGATTTGGCTAAGTTAATAGAAGTGGACGAGGTATTTGGTAGAGATGAGGGGGGTGAAGGTGAGAACATGGGCATTTTAAGCTTCTGTAAACACTTCGGGTATATGGTGGAGGCATCAGGATCGGTCATTTGCATTTGAGTAGAATACGGCGTACTCAAACGTTCCCATAGGACCTGTCTATCTTCTGTGGAATGACAGTCCTCACGTGTGAATAGGAACTTTTGTACGGAAGAAAGACGGGTTGTGATTCCAGTCCACTGTGGGTGTGATACAGGGGGTAGATGAGGCACTGTATCAATAGATGTTAAGAGGTCGACTGGTCGTTGAAAAGATTTAGGTGATGAAGGACTAATAGGTAGGAGGGCGTGTTTGAGAGGATCTGTCATATTTAAAGAATATGGTGATGTCGGTTCAAGAGGTTTCTCGTCTAAGGATGACAAAAGAAGTGGCGAGCCTTCCTCTTGTACAGCAAGAATGGTAGAAGGAGACATCTGGGAAATAGATAAATTAGATAACATCCGCTCACAATCTTGCAAGGATGTGGTGTAAGAAGGCTCATTTGTGAGAAGGGAACTCTGGGCAGCTAATTCCTTGATGGGTAAAGGAACGGCAAGGATTTCAGTTTGTCTTGATGGCGAGGAAGGGGGTTCGGTTTCCTGCATTAGTGAAGAGGCTTGATTGAGAATTTGTTCGATAGAGGTCTTTGGCTGGGAATCGAAGACTGCATGGATCTCATGAACACTCTCCTCGGCTAAGATATCTTGATTTAGATTCTTGTTAGAAGAATGATTCGGAATGGTTTGTTGAATATTTTCAAATTTCGGTTAGCGAGGGCGTTAGGATTATCGAGGGCTATATCCCGCATCAACCATTTCTGCACTATGTTTTTCAACATCTTGCAGTTCTCATGACTTGTGTCCCTTCACGCAGTGGAAGTTCTGAGAAGTCATTTTCTTTGTACCGGGAAGGTATGGCGCAAGTGGAATCAAACCCGGAATGAGGTTTAACAGAGGTAGGTAAGGTAATGGCTCTGCTTTGAGCAATTTTCCAATATCACACCATATGTTTCTCCCAAGGAGTATAGTTGATGGGTTACGCTTTATACTTATAGGTGGTTTTGGCGGGGTATTAGAGGCGGTGGTTGGGATTTGACCATCACCGCGTGCACGGCCCCTTTGATTTGAAGCGGTCGATGGGTGAGGATTGGTGGTGTTAGGTTTGTTGGTGGAATCGGAGTTCGAAATTGGGGTTTTGTTGCTGTGAACCGCAATTTCTCTTCTTCTAAGGCTCAAATTTCTAATTTCGAGCCATGGTAAAGGCCTCATCAAATGTACGGAAAGTTTGAATTTGGAGGGTAGGAGAGATGTGCTTAGCGCAGGCCCGCGTAAAAAGTTCGATAAGTTCGGTTTGAGGCAAGGCATACGTAAGTTGGTTGATAAGGCCCCGCCATCGTCCAACGAAATCTGCGATAGATTCGTCTTGAATTGTCGGATGGCATAAAGGTCGGTGATAGATACTTTCTTGGCAATGTTAATGGAGAAATGATCCAAGAAAGATTGGGCTAGTTGGTTAAAAGAGAAGATTGAGTGCTTTGGGTTAAAGCACCGTACCACCTCTCAAGGCGGGTCCTAATAAGGACATGGGAAAGGTGCGAAGCAACAAGGCATCATCATGAGCAATCAAATAACAAGCATGTCTAAATGATCGCAAGTGTTGTTGAGGATCCTCTTTACTATTAAAAGCGAGTAAATTTCAGCAACTCCCATTGAGGAGGATATGAATGAAGGGGGACGAGAAGGGTGAATAGGCTCCCGACAAACTTTCTCATATGTCAAGGCGCTACGACTTCACGAAGCGAAGCCTCCAAGTTTTGCATTTTGTCCATCATTTGTTTAATTAAATCAGTAGTTGGATGAGATGATGGTGTGGTTGTGGTAAACGGAGGCAAATTGGGCCAAGGGCCACCGCTAGACACTGGTGGGGTTAAGTGTTGATAAGGTATGGAGGATGAATATGTTGAGGCGACCGAATAGGGATGTCCCATATAGGATGTTGAGGTCACTGGATACGTGTATGGGAATGAAAAGGTAGGCGGAGCTTGAGAAGGAAAGCTCGTGTGGATAGGTGGCAGAGAGCAAGTCATAAACGGAGCGGTCTGCAAGAGAGATGAGGTAGGGGCAGTCGGTGGTAGTGATATGTGGGGTCCAAGATTAACCAAAGGAAAGCTAATCGGGGTCGTATGAACCTCTGAAGCCATCGGATTGGGAGACGGGGCTAAAGATGCGGGAAGCAAGGCGGTGTCATCAGGCGGAGTGGGAGCTAAATGAGCAGCTATACTAATAGGCATACCAACAAGGAGCTGACCATCGGGCGTATGGTCAGGGGCATGAGACAAATAGTATTGTACAACACTAGGATTAGCATCCAGAAACTTGGCAAAGTCCTTATCTCCCACAGGAATTTTAGGAACCTCGCTGGTATCCGTAGGATTCCCACGAGAATGTGAGGGGTGATTCAGCAAAGAAAGCAGAGCAAGCATGTGAAACCATGGCGGCGGCTTGCTTTCGAGTGATGACAACCATGGACAGGAGTTCACAGTAGGGTTTCAATCTGTCAGGAACAGAAACAAACTCAGACTGGTAAAATTGGTAGGTTGCTGGTTTGTCAGGAACTGGAAAAGACAATAACCGATATCGGTCTGATAACCGATGTCGGTTATACTATAGCCGACGTCGGTCAGGTAACCGATGTCGGTGTAATAAGACTGGTATAAGAAAATATAAGAAGCTGCTGATTTGCTCAGTATATTTATCAAATTGTTCTAAGGTAATCACAGAAGACAGTGTATAACAGAGAAAACAGAACTGAAAACAAACAAGATGCACACGCAAATCCAGAGATTAACCCTAGGGTTAATTTTAATTATTGTGGGCTTATGCCTTTAGACGCGGAATGATGTCAATCCTAAACAAAAGACTTAGGGGAAATGTCAAGTTGTTTTGGCTTATAAGGTTACCTCAATCGGGCGGAGGAATACCACGGAAAGGGGGGATGTTTGAGCTGTTGAGTTAATTGTGAAGTGATTCGGTATGTGTTGTGCAGTGAAAGTAAGATTAATTTCCTGTCAATACCGTGGATATCACCCCCACGTGTACGACCTGTTACTTAATCTACGTTCACTAGAATTGAAAACAGCAAGCAGGAATGCAATGCACGTGTTTTAAACCCAAATCAAAAATGATATTCGATGAAGCAAATGAGATGACTTTCACTAATGCGAAACTGGGAAAGCAAGACAAATTCTTCACTAAATATAACAAAAACAACAACAGCAAGTATGCTTCCTAAAATGAAAATAAGCAAGAGAAACAGAAACCCAAAATGGGTCCCACCGGGCGTGCCAAAATGTTTCACTCGGAATGTTTGGGCTTCTGGTGATAGAGTTGCTTCTATCCTTTCATTCCTTTTAGAAACAGATAAGGGTTGGGGCTAGGAGGAATACCTGTTGAATGTCGAGATGGTGTGCGCGTACCGTAGAGAAAGATCAGGCTGACTGCGAAGAACTCCTTTTTGTCTTGGAAGGACTACCTGCAAATAAGAACACAAGACCACAAGATTTTGATTAGACAATAAATGAGGAAACTGCCTTGGGCCCAGGAAATATAAAACTTCCTTTCGAAGGTGGTCAGTTTCCCTGCTAATATGAATTAACGCCAAAGACTGTAAAATATCAATTAAGTTGCTTTGTTGAAACAGGTAGGGGAAAGGCTGATTTCTGGTTTTAAACCACAATAACCGATGCCAGTTACTGATAACCGATATCGGTAGGGCCTAGGATCTGTGGGTTAGTTGTGTTGTGGAGTGGTTGTTGTTGTAGGGTAGCTGTGTTGTTTGTAAGGCTGGTATATGGGTGATATTAGGTAATGAGATGATGAGAGGTAGATGAAGGATAGTTAGATGCAATATGTTGCTGGGTAGTGGATCTAGGAATGGATTTGTGAGGACTATGATTCAAAAGTCTAAGAAGTATTATTAAAAGGACATGCAAGATGTAACTTACTAGTTATTGACGAAGATGCAGGTCCAAGAACTCTGATGACAAAGGCAGAACTGAGGTAGGATGGCCTGACACACAGAAGATGAGATATCTCCCTCCCGATGATCAGCTGAGTATCACAGGGCTCTGGTATCCAGTTGCAGTCTTGGGCCTGATCTCCTTTGCTGCAAACTCTTCTTGTCTCTTCACTTGTCTCTGCTCAGCCAAGTCAAGATCCGGATTCTCTTGATCGCTCCTGATGCTCTCTCTCGATTCAAAAATCCTTCCACCTTTGTTTTTGGTTTGGGGAGCCCATTTACAGGGAACCGATGGCGGTTACGTAACCGACGGCGGTCGAGTAGGAACCGGTATCGGTAAGGAAAAAGCAGGCTATTTTTAGTAAAATAGCCCACTTTCCCTGCTTTTCTCCCGAGAGATTAGTTGCGGGCTTGGTCAAGTGACTAGAAGGTCGGTTTTAGGTGCGAGAAAGGGGTCCTTAGTCATGGTGTAGGTGTGGACCAAGTTATAGGTCTTAATTAGGTTAGTTTAGGGTTAGGACTAGGTCATGACGAGGTGGCAAAATGAGGTGGCAGGTAAGGTGATGTGGATTTATCAATTACAAGGTAATTAATAAATAATTGTGTAAGGTTTAGGTGATGAGGTTAGGTTGCGAAATGAGATGCGGGTCACAAGGGGTCGTAAGACACAAATTTGGTGTCTGAAACACTAGAGGGAACCAAGGCTTTGGTTCAGGACAAGGACCCCGCCACCACCTCAAGTATTCTTTGAAATTTCTCTACATTTTCCAGATTACATGGGCATTAAGGATGTTGTGGAACATTTTCACAAGTGTGAAATGCTATGGCATGTGAAGGGTATCACAACCCCAGAATGAAATTCTAGTCAATTTGTGACCACACCGCAAGGGCACACGCATAGCTGGTATATAAATTATGACCCTCATCAAACGGTGATAGACTACACTACTTTAAAAGAATGCATTCTTGGCGAGTTCCACGTTCATGAGTTTGAGTAGAAAAGCATTAGCACTTCAAAGGAGATTCACGCAAGGAATGGCAAGAGAGTGTGTAAGAGTATGATGCATGTTTTAAAACTCTCTTGTCTAAATTAGCATATGATATTCACCCTTCACAACATGCACACGGTGGTTTGTTGGAGGATTAATCACCCCTTTTAGAAGAGCCTTGTCTCATAAAACTTTTACGAGATCTATGCAAAGCATTAGAAGCTGCCTTACATGCCGAGGCTGTTGGTAGTATTGACATCTTGGCGCTACCCCATTCTTGGAGGCTCAAAATTGTTGCTATGGCCAAACAGTTGGAAAAATTATCTCGCAACTTAATCCATGAGACTCGCGAGTAGTTTGTGGTGCATGATTGTGAAATAGAGGGGCACATTAAGGATAATTTCCCCGGAGGATAATACGCGCTGTGATAGTAGATTGTGAGATTTGTCATGGGGACCATGATGCAAGTAGATGTCCCTTGCTACAAAGCATGTAATCAGGAAGAATGTATCTTGTTATTGCAAAATTTTCACCTCCAAAACCCATGATACGAAGGACTTTAAGCTCATTGATCAGATCCACAAGGCCATTGATCATGGGGTATGTCAAACCAGCATTTCAGTGGTTCTAAAAATTATGATCATCATTATGAGGAGTGCATGATGGGGCGCACGTGGAAAAGGTTTTGAGGTGGATTCCATGGACGAGGTGACCACGGAGGAAGAAGTGAGTTCCAACATGGAACATATTTTAAGCGTGGATCTACAAAACATTACAAGCGTGAGTTTCTAGACCTATTACAATGCTTGTGGTGTAGAAAGAAGCATAAGTATGAGGATTTGCGAGTTATTTGAGCATATGAATCAATAGCACCGAGAAATACAAGGGCACTACAATGGTCAAAGCATCAAGAAGGTAGACATACAATGGATGCCTCGGGTAACACGGGATGAAGATTTGGAGCCTGTCTTGGTAACAACAAGGGCGAAGCCACGCGCGTAAAGGGAGGTACCAAGACAGAAGAACTGGTTTCAAGAGAAGAGGTCATTCATGAAAAATATCCAGACCACGCATCAGAAGGAGATATATCAAGACACCATGGATGTTATTCAAAGCTTACGGGGAGATCCAATATCTAAAGGAGCAATCCGTAAAGGAGGAACAAGGAAGGAGAGGCGAGGTGCAAAAGGATAACCTGGATGAGGTTAAGGAGGTGTGTAAAATGCTAAGGCATGATAACATCATTCCTTTGCTAGGATCCTAGTTGAGAGAGAAGGTACCACGCGCCGAGAGAAGAGTGTGAGAGGCAGTGTATTGCACGTGAACCTTCCCCTCACGCCTTCGACTATGACAAGGAGATTACATTGAATGCGATTGTAGATTGATGGCTCCTCAACAATATACTCATTGAACTGGCATGGAGGTTAATTTTCTGACTTTGGATGCATGACATCAGATGGGGAGACCTTCATTACAGCCATATTCGAATGTATTGTATATGGTAAACAAAACTAAGGCAATTCCCATCGGTGTCTTAAAGGATGCATCTATTACTATTCAAATGAGCCAAGTTTATGGGGACTTGAAGTCTTGGCACTCGGCCGAGGTGGATAATTTCAAAGACTACTACGGGTGCCCTTGGTGTTACAAGAATAATGTGGACCTTTGGTTCAACAAAGGTTACATCAGCTTCGAGAAAAAGAAGAATGGGTCATTATACCCCGGTTGATGTGAAGTCGACACCCTATATTGAACCATTGGGAGAAGAATTTCTAGACAAAATTTATGTGTTCTCAATCAAAGACCCGAGATGGTACACCCTACTAACAGAGTTATCCAATTTGAATATGCTCAGTCAATGAGTGATATCATCAGCCTAGCGTGTGACAATTATGTGCATGGAACTTACGAATTAATGGGATAGTAGTTGAGAGGGTCGGTGACAAAGGTAACAAGGCACGTCTTGTTAGGCACCTTAGAGAAAAAGAGTTTCCCAAGTATTCAGGAGGAACCTTCCCTAAGATCTTTCTTTAGGAGGTAGAAGCTCAGTGGAAGAATGAGAAGGAATGGAGGGAGATGTTATGTCTTACTTAGCACAGTAGCTTGTTGGTGGGCCACACATCAGGAGAGCCTTTTAGAGTGGCACGAGGTAAGATTTTCTCTCTGTTAGATTTTCTAGGAGTGATGTACCCACCATCATCAAGGAGTACCATGGGAAGGAGCTTGCCTATTTCCATATCCAGGAATGTGAACAGGTCTAGAGAGAAGGTGCAGAAGCTTTGCCACCATCCCTCTGGGTGCACAAGTTGTATTCTACACTGTAGGGTTGTGCGCATGCATGGTACATTCATTCGGAGACACACCGCTTGAGAAAAGGAATTGCAAGAGCTCATGGTAGACCTTATTCAAACCTTTGAGTATTTAAGTGCCAAGCCATCGATTGATAAGGCCTTATAGGGTATCAAGCGCATTACCATGGGGCTAGTGCGTAACAGAAGATAGGTTGTTAGAATTATTAGGTGAACTAGTTATAGGGGCATGCTTTGAAGAAGTTGAGGAAACAAGAAGAGTTATAGCTTGAGTGCACATGTTTGGAAAAGGAGAAGGGAAAGTTAGTATATGTGATTGATGGAGAGGAATCAGAAAGCTTAGATGTTAGCCATTCTGTAGGAATGTGCGAGGTAGTGGACAGTGCAAATGCTCACGCGCGTGCCTACCATGAGCCTTTAAAGATGAAGAAAGTTAACATCGGTTCAGAAGAATAACCTAAGGAATCTATTATTGGGGATTACTGGATAGTGAAGGAAGTATCAAATATCATTGATCTGGTACATGAATTTGAGGATTTATTCCCATGCGGATACCATGAGCTCAAAGGTGTTCACCATTCCTTGGGGGATATGAAGATAAAACTAAAGGAAAGTGTGCACCTGGTTAGAAAATGCCCTACCAGATGAATCCCAATTTGCACATGAAGGTTAAGGAGGAGATAGACAAGATGATAGCTTTTGGGATCATTCAGGTAATGGAAGAATCGAGAATGGATAAGTCTGATGGTAATCGGCATCAAGAAGGATGGATGGATTAGGATTTGTGTGGACTATAGGGAATTGAATGTAGTTGTGTCATTGATCCATTTCTAACCCCCTTCACTGAAGGTATTTTGGAAGGAGTCATTGGGCGTGAAATCTACTCCTTTACGGATGGATTTTTAGGGTACCACCAAGTCTGGATTGCAAAGGAAGACTAGAAGAAGACAACTTTCGATCATGCCCTTTGGGTTGAAGAATGCACCTGCTGTTTTTTCGCGCATAGTGGTGCAAGCATTCCAGGACATCATCCATAAGTTTCTTGAGTCTATTTGGATGATTGGACAAAGTATATGGTGCAGTTAAGGACCATTGTGACAACTTGAGACTAATGTTTGAGAGGTGTATGTAGTTGAGGATATCCTCAACATTAAGAAGTGTGTATTTGCTACACCCTTTGGGACTTTATTGGGCCATATCATATGTAAGGAGGGTTTGCTAGTAGACCCCAATAAGGTTACTGTTATTATGGGGTTAAGGGAACCTACTAGCCAGAGCGCAATGCATGGATTCCTTGGGCATATGGGCTATTACAAAAATTCATTAAGGGATATGCCAAGATCACCACGCCTTTAGAGGATCTGCTTAGACACAAAAGTGCATTCCATTAGGGTGAGGTGCAGTGGAGGGCATTTGATACATTAAAAGATAGGCTTATTACCGTGCCTATTTTACATTTTATCTCTTGGGACAAGCCCTTCCATGTCCATGTAGATGCCTCAGGAACCGCCATTGAGCAAAGCGGTGCTTGTATAACCAGTGAGGGATTGTTGATCATCCTCTCTTTTTTATGAGCAGGAAGTTGACACTAGCGAGAGAAAAATTATACCACAACCGAGCACGAGGCACTCTCGATGATCTACGCACTCTTCAAGTTTAGACAATATCTGCTGGCAACACCCTTTGTATTCTACACCGACCACATGGCATTAAAGTATTTAGTAAACAAGCTTTCGTTCTTCAAGGGTGCATATGTCGATGGGTGTTGTTTCAAGAGTTTGAATTCACCATTGTAGTGAATCCCATAAAAATTAATTGTGGGCCTGATCATCTGTCAAGAATTGATTCAGGAGAGGATGCGCAAAGTATTGAGGAAGCAATGCTAGACGCATAACTATTTAGATTGTGGTGTGCGCCCTCGGATTTGGAGGAGATTATCGTATTTTTAAAAGAAGGTGTGGGTGCCGATGGAATGAAGGCATTGGAAAAGAAGTAGTTGGCCATATGTGTCGCGCCCTACATGTTGATTAGTGGAGACTTATATAAGTTGGGATGAGATGAAGTTTTGCATAGGTGTGTATTAGAGCATGAGTGCCTGGCCATCATGGAGGAAGTGTGGGTGGGAATTATGCAGGTGATGCCACCGCGTGTAAGATATTAATGGCAAGATTATGGTGGGAAACCTTATACAAGGATTATAGAGATTATTGTAAAGCATGTGACCACTGTCAGCGCATTGGCAAACTAGGAAGGAGAGATGAAATACCTTTGCATCCTATCCCTAGTGCAGAGCCTTTAAAAAATGGGTGATAGATTTTTGGGACCTATTGCACCAAGCACATATGACTAGGTCACGTTATGTCATCACTTGCATGGATTATCTCACAAGGTGGGCAAGGAGAGGAAGCCCCAACTAAATATTACACTAAGCAACAAAGTGGTAAGGTTGTTATGGAAGAACATTATCACAAGGTATGGATGTCCATTGAGTTTGACCAATGATAGGGGTACACGTTTTCTCGAATGAGACCATGAGGATATTGTTATCGAGTTCATGGTGGCTCATCACAAGACTACACCCTATCACCCACAATCTAATGGCACTACGGAAGCATTTAACAAAATACTGAGTCATACCTTGACCAAAATCTGTGATGTTGGAAGACAAGATTTGGATGACAAAGTATCGGCAGTGTTATGGGCTTACAGGATTACGTATAAAAGACTAAATAAAGCCACACCTTTTCAATTGGTGTTTGGCGCGAGAATCCATTTTACCGGTTGAATTTATGTTACCTTCTCTCTGTGAATAGCACACGCACGCAGAGGATTAGCGAGATGAACAAGTGCTGGAAGAAAGGATTGATGAGCTAATAAAACTAGATGAGAGACAATCACTTGCCCGATGGAGCCAAACAATGGAAAAGGCAAAGAAAAAGGCTTGGCATGATCACCACATTAGAAACAAGAAGTTTGAGGTTGGGCAGATGGTGTTACTATATGATTCCAAGTTTTTGCGCCATCCTGGAAAGTTGAAATTCCATTGGTTGGGTCCCTACATAATTTCATACATCCTTGATTCGGGCGTGTGCGATTCAAGCGTTGGATGGGAAAAATTTGCCTAGACACTTCAATGGTAGTAGGTTGAAGCCCTACTATAAATAAGTCTTCTTGGTGTTTGTAAATAAGGTAGTTTTGCTAGTTAGTTTAGAAGTTTCCTTTATGCATTTTCCCTTTCTTGTGTTTCCCTTTCACGTTGTTGTTTTGGTTTTGTGCCTTGGGCACCGGTAACCTTATTGCTATTTTTGGAGAATTTGTGAGTGCACAGAGGACCACGCATCGTTTAAGTGTGCGGTGGAGAAAAGTGAAGAAGCACGTGATTAAAAGTACTAAGGAAGTTGTGTTGAAGAGCCTTGTTGTGTAGCCCGGTTGAAAGAGGTAGATGAAGAGAAAAGATAGAATGGTTGGTGCCAGGATAAAGCTACTGGTAGATCCCACGTACAAAGGAAAAGGAAGCGTAGTTAAAGCAACATGAGGTAGGTGAAAGTAAGAATATAGACAGAAGAAGTTCCTTCAGCGCAGGTTAAGCATGCACAAGATTCTCCTGTCAGGTTGGTTGGGTTATGCACTAGAAGGTTGGAGGAGTTTTTGCGCAGGAAGGGCGCGTGAGTGAAGGTGCTGAAGACAGACTTTGTTTGAAAATCCGCATTAAATGAACAAAGTATGGGAGTAGGTAAAGTAGCATTTAATGATCAAAAGGAAAAACTATAAATAAAGGGTCGGGCACTCTTATTTTTACTTTGCAAAAATGAAGAGTTGGATATATAAGCGAGTGTTATAAACTATGGTTTTCAGATTCGATCTAGTGTAAGATCTGTGTGATTAAAACGTGAAGAGCCAATTTGATATTGCGGACCAAAAGGAATTACATGAGTGTGGAAGGAGTTAAAAAGGTGTTGGCTTGTGAAGATTTTATCCAAGTTAGGGTTCGACAAACTACGACATGGGTTTAAAAGAGTTATATCATGGATCCAAGATCAAAGGTTTGGAGAAGAAAAGTAGAGTAACAAAGAGAGGGTAGGAGTGATAAAAATACCTTGACCATGGCACCCAAGAAAGGAAAGGGAAAAGCTAAGGCTAAACAACCAGAACCCGAAGTAGACACAAATGAAGAATGGTATGCAGAGATGCAATACCCAGATGGGGTGATGATGGGAAAGGAATGGGAATCCCACTTGAGAAGCATACCTGTTAGTGGCTATAATCACCGCACAAACACCATAGAGAAAGAAATGGCGTTAGAATTGGTACGCCCCACCAATAAGTGAACACCTGAAGGTTTTCCCATATATGACGATGACGTTAAGGTTAAATTGGTGAAGGCAGGGTTGTTGCAACTCTATGAGTTGCCTTATTTTGGGAAGCCAGATCACTTGTACTAGTGGTTGATGTCTCAGTGCACGAAGACTATTTCCACTTTGTTGGGTGCAAGATGCACATGACTCCCTAGTTGATTTCACAATTTACAGGCCTCATATGTGAGGGAGATAGCCTAGAAGATGACCTTGGTGACAAGGAGGCTATTCAAGAGACCGTCACTAAGTATGCCTGTAAGAAAGGGTCATGGTACTATGATATTTCAGACATCAAGGACCCCGTTATGAAGATGGCCACACATCTGGTGACTAAGCTGAATGGCCAAGAAAGATGGACGCAGGTCAACAAACCTTGGCTACATGTCTATAGGAAGATTGTAGAGGGGATGATATATAACTTATCCACGTACATTGCAGAGGAGATTGTTAAGTGTGTGAAGGAAGGGGACAAGATCCTCTTTGGCAATGTCTTGCTCACCATAGTGTTTACAGAAATTGGAGTGTCGGATGCCTCAGACAAGTTCGTGTGGGAGTACCCAGCTGAGGACCCTTCACCCACAAAGAGGTTCAAGAAGTATGCTTGTGATATAATGATGGCTCCCCACAAAGTGTATTTGGAAAAATGGTATGCATGCTTGAGGACTGCATTCACGGTGGAGTGGAGGATCCCTGAACAACTCCCAGTAGCCACTGAGGGAGAAGTTGAGTTTGTGATGTACTAGTACTACTGCTTGGGCAGATTTAAGCTTATTGATGAATCATGGAGCCCTTGGTGCAATCTTCCTTTTGCGTTCACTACCTAACACTTCCAAGCAGGAGTAAACAGATTTAAAGAATCAAAGAAGCTAAGGCTGGAACTAGGAAGGTTAGACCAGGAACACATGGAGATAAGGAAGAATCGAATTACCTCTGGTAAGCATGTGTCCATAGAGAAGTATGTGTCGACGAGATCCAAATGACTAGGCCAATGATGCTTTCCATCGTAGGAGGATCTCAGCATGCATGTACATGCGCATAAGGCCAAAGTTTGAAAAGGGCACGTATTTGGAGGATGAAATTTCTATACCTGAAGACCCCTTGGGGAAGAAGAAGCCAAAGTGTCTAAGAAGAGAGGTAGAGGAGAGGAAGGAGCACCAAGTGTGCCAACTGCTCAGATAGTGAGCATGCCATCTACAAGTGCAAGCCAAGCACCTACATACGGAGAAAGAAGTCTCCAGTGAAGGAGAAGATGCCAGAAGTAGAGGCACCCAAGCAACCCACCACCATGGAAGAATTGCCAAAGGAAGAAGAGAAGGCTGAATCTCCTGATCGAAACCACCTCTCGAGAAGAAGCGACTCGGAGAAACCGACACTTGGTGAAGTACATGGGAGAAGGAGAAGATGAGAGTGAAGGAGGTGGCGATGAGGAAGAAGAGCCTGAGAAGGACAAAGAGCCACATGTGTTTAGTATCTATGACTCGGAGGAATAAAGTGGAGAGGAGAAGCAAGAGTTTGTATTTTGTGCACAAGGTGCGTAAGATGAGGAAGGCATCAAGACATGAAGGCAGATGAGAAGTATGCCAAGGAGTAGGGAGCCATAAGCCTTAAAAAGAGTAGATTACTCGAGGTAAAGAGCGAGAAGCGAAAAATATGCTCAAATTCCTTATAGACCAAGAGTTAGAGTGCAGCGTGGACATAGTGCTTAAGGAAGGGAAGGAGGAGAGTGTTGAAAAGGAACATGATAGCCTAGGAGGCCCTACTATAACATTAGCTTCCCAAAGGTGCACACTTAGGTAGAAGAACTCGAATACGTAACAGAGATGAGGTAATGGGCTATGTGGATGACACAAAGAAGGTGTTTACACACGGTTCCAAAGCACCGTACCCACAGAAAGGATCCTAGCCATGCGTCTTTTGAAAAGGATGGTGCGTACCCTAGGACAAAGAAGATGCTCTCTTGGGTGTTTGAGTCACACATTGACGAGCTAGACTTTGAAGTCTACTAGAAAGCACTCATCTCATTGCAGAGTCTAAGGGAGACAACCCCTTAGTAAATGCTCGAAGCTTTCAGATGAGCAAGTATGCAATTCTCTAAACAAAGTCACGGTTGAGACTAAGGCTAGGTTGTTCATGTGAAATGACAGAATCAGATCATTGGAGGTGAAGTTGGGGAAGAAGGAGGAAGAACTAGCGGAGAAGGCCAAGAGTTTAAAACAGGAGGAATTAATCAGCGCGTAGTTAAGGCACGAGTTAAAGGAAGAAAAGGTAAAGGTGCAGGAGGTCTACAAGAAGGTGGATTCGATCAAGAGCGCCATCATATTAAATAACCTAGACCTAATGCCAATCCCTTAGAGGTACGCATCAATTTTGGAATGCTTAGAAGACCTAACGTGTGTCCTCACTATGGAGAGGTGACCCGCACTTGGAATTTGCAAAAGAAGTGGACTTGCACTTGAAAGAGGAAGACCGGTTGAAGGTAGTAGCAATTGTTGCTAAGTACAACCAAGTACTCACGGAGATTAAGGTTGTTTCCTAGTCTGTAGAAGCCACATATGACACATGCATGGATAGAGATAAGGTGGTGAGCTCCTAGTCAACATGCTTGAAGTAAAGATGAAAGAGTTCCAAGAAAAGAACAAATAGAATAGGGTAGAGAGGGACAAGGTTCTAGTTGAGGTAGAGAAGAAATCAGAGGTAATTGAGGCTTTAAGGAGCTCAATTAAGGCCCGAGCTGAAGGAACTATACCCCCAAATTACCAGAAGAATGGATAAACTCACAGACCTAGGTAAGGACTTGGAGCAGATTGTGGACACTTTGGGTGCCTAGGGAATTGGCCTAAGCTTTGATGAAGTGAGCACCCTGGTGGGTGACCTATGCCAGAAGGTGAAGGGTGAGGTCAAAGTGTGGAACAAGCTAGAGGTAGATCTGTGAAAGGACTTTCCCAGCCTATTGAATTGATGTCCCCCATTCTTCATTTTTCCCTATTCTTTCATTCCTTATTCATTTTGTAAAGTATAATTCTACATATTGGTTCCATAAAATAGCTTGCATCTTGGTCAAGTAAAATGTTTCTGAGTACAAAGAACAGGTGTAGTGTGGGGTGATGTTGGGCCCCTGGAATAATGACCAAGTATAAAGGAACTTGGGTGTGCACGATCCTAGTTAATGGATGATGCGCAAGGCAAAAGCACGCAAGAGAAGGGCTTAAGGAAGCAAATAGCGCATGGGACGTGAAAAAGGAGGTTAGGGATTTAGCCAATTTGGGCACCCAAGGCAAAACACATGAAAAGCATGATCGGTTGCGTGTGGATAAGATGCCAGCCTGGCAACAGGTTGGCCTAGGAAAGAGCATGCCCTAGATGGAATCTTCTAGAAGATCATCATGAGATGGAATGGAGAGCTCAAGCCTAAAGGAACATGCTCACATGGAGGACCACATTCAACACTTGGTGACGGATCTCGAGGCCACGGAAAGGTGAGTTTGGGCAGCCTAGAAAGTGATAAATACAAGTTCCTACCATGGAAAAGAGATATATACACATAGAGAGAGATATATCATCGGGATATACATAGGGAATAGCGGGTTAGAGAGTGAGTGAAGCTCTGCTGAATTGTCATGAGTGGATACTTGGTTCAGAAAGGATATACTAAGCATGGAGTTGTTATTTTTTTCTTTTATGTTAGCTTATCTACATATGTCCAAAGTGATGCGCATGACTACTACGGTCTCCGCACTCGTGACACTCTATAATGAATTAATGAATATATTGAGGTTTCTGTTATAAATAGATATGAATATCAATGGGTTTAATGTATATTGCATTCATATGAGTTCTCTTTCCTTTCATGATATGAATGAATGGTTGTATCTTTCTTTCTGTTATAGTATATGTTCTGGAATCTGTTAAAGCACTTAGTTTGAAGTCACTGCAAGGATCTGGAGGCCGTTCTAATCCCTAGGGTTCTTGTATGTCTCAACTTATTTCCTAAATACTATTACACTAATCATAGATAATGCTTCCCACTAAACTCACATAAAAGAGAGACTCGGCACCCACGCATGCCTCGAGTGAGCGCTCAGCTTCCGTTGGGTGATAGGCTGGCATGCATGGGGTTCTTCCTTTTGTGATAGGAATAAAAATGACTACAATTGTCAAATTTGGCAAGCTTTCTTATTTTGGCTCGATCTTCATCCCATTTGAGAACTAAATCTACCTCTTGAAAAAAATTTTGCATTCCTTCTTGTCAAAAGATTTATTAACCGAACTCGATGTTATTCCAAAGTCTTCATAGCCTTGTTCTCGTACTTCTAACTCCATGAGCTCAGCAAACTGATCATCAAAGGATCACTCTCCATAACCTCAAGCGATGAGATAAATCAAAAGAAGGTAACTCCAAGGAGAGTAGAAGATTTTCTTCTCTTCCATATACAAGCATGAAAGGAGAATATCTTATGGCCCTTTTAGGTGTGACTTAATATTCCCATAAATCATTCTTAAGTTGTGTGTGTCAAGTCCTCCTGTTAGTTCCCATTATACACTTGATGATCCATATGAGATTCTTATTACTAGACTTGACTAATCCATTCCCCTGTGGGTAATAATTGGATGAATGTTTGAGACAAACCCCGTTCTTGATGGCTCCTTAGGTTAATTTCAAACCAAGAAATGCCATTACATTGTCTGAAATTACTATAAATGGAACACCAAAACGTGTTATTATCCCCTCCAAAAATCAAGCGCCTTCTCATTGCTCTATTTTAATGCTACCGCCTCTATCCATCAAGTAAAATAGTTTGTTGTAGTAAGGACCCATTTATATCCTTTACTAGATGGAGGATTAATCATTCTAATGAAATCCAACCCCCATTGAACAAAGGGTTGGTCCACTTGAATTGGATGCAGTGGAAGAGCCACCGGCTTCTACTTCCCCATGAAAAAAGCACATTCCTTGCACTTCCTTCCTAGATATGGGCATCTTTGAACAAATACAAATGCTAATAGTAACCGGCTCACATGATCTTGATAGCGATTGTTCATGTAAAATAATGTCCTCTAGATAGGCCATTATGAAACTCTTCTAGTATCTTACTTACATGTTCCGGTCCCACACACTAAAGAAGAACACCATTCAAATCCCTTCAAAAGAGAGCATTATCAACCAAAACATATGGAATGGACTAAAGACAGAAATTCCATCTTTTATTTTTATCCATGTTCATAGGATATACTCTTGAGAAAAGGAAACTCTTCAATTTAGATAACCAATCAACCTAATCATCACCGTCATCAATGTTTAGGAGTGTCACGTCCTCATCACCTTTTGGTTCCATGTCTGTAACAAGTTGTTGACACAAACCTTTACCTCTAAAAAGTTTTGTAACTTGTATATGTACTTCATACTCCATCACCTACGTGATCCATCTAGCATTTTTTCGCTCATCTCTTTGTTTAGGAAAAGTCCTTGACACTGGATGAGAAACCATTAGATGAATTTTGTTGTTGGACAACATGTGCTTGAATTTCTTCACAGATCAAATAACCGCAAAGACTTTTTTCAAAGAATGAATACTTAAGCTCATATTCTTTGAGGGATTAATGAAGAAAGCAATTGGTTGCTCCATCAGATCATCATTTTTCTAGGTGAGGATACCAGAAATGCTCTCTTGACCTATAAAATCATAAAGAATTAAATATCTATCAAACCTAGGGTTCACTAGCATGGGAGCTTAAGAAATGTCCATTTTGATTGCTTTGAAGCTCTCCCTTCCTTCCTTTTCCATGAGAATGGAATATTCTTCTTTAGTATGACTATCAATGGTTTAGCCAATGTTTCAACTTGAGGGATGAATCTTCACACGAAATTTATGGTTCCCAGAAAACACTTGAGACCCTTCTTGTGACTTAGGAGAGATAAGGACATAATCAAACAAATCTTGGCTAGATCAATTGACAATCCTTCCGGTGAAACAACATGCCCCAACAACTTCCCCTCGTGCACTACAAAAATACATTTCTTAGGATTGAGTGAAACCCCAAATTCCCTACATCTTCATAAAACCATCCTTAGATGTGATTAGTCCCTTAAATTCCATGTTCATGATCTTTGGAAGTCACCCCAACATTGGACAATATGAATGGCATTTTTTTGTAAGCATGTGTGCCCCACTTAGTAGTGAAATCCATTTTAAATTGATCAGATTCTTGGACCAGAATTTGATTGTAACCCAAATATCCGTCAAACAAAGAAAATATTTGATCTCATGCCATCTTTGTTTAAAGGATTTTCTCCATTGATGGAAGAGGATAATGGTATTTTAACGAGACATGGTTCAAATCTTGAAGTCCACACATAACTAAATCTCTCTGTTCTTCTTCCTTATGGGGACCAGATTGGCCACCCAAGAGGATTTCTTAATAGGAAAAATTATACAGGCCTCTATGAGTTTAGTTATCTCCTTTCTCATTAGTGTCTCAATTATGGGATTAATTGGCCTATGTTTCTAATGAACTAGCTTGTCATTAGGATCTAGTTCGTTGGTATGTTGTGCTAAACCTAGATCAAAGCCATGTAAATCTTTATAACTCTATGCAAAAACATCATTATATTCTTGATAAAGTTTGACAAAAGCCTTTTTCTCTTCTGGGGTACACACTTTGCCAATCTTTAGAAACTTTTCATTTGTTACCTTTACTTCCTCAAAGTCTTCTTCTTTGATCACCATGTTAGATCTTTGTCTTTTGGTTTGATCATCTGAATTGAAAATAGATTCCAGAGTAACTAAACCTTTTGGTATCTTTTTTCTTTTCAATTGTATGATTCTTACATCTTATCTTGATTTTTTGTAGAAAACTTTGCCTCTTCTTGTAGGAAAAGGACAATTTATTTGTCACTATCAAACACTTTCCAGCTACTCACATTATCAAGGACTATAGTTCAAACCACTATTTTGATAGATTATCACACTTATTTTGTGATATCAACGGGTATGTCGTATTGCAATCCAATCATAGTAAGCCTATCATCATCTTGATTTTGATTTCTAGGAACTACGTGGATCCCAAAAGCTTTGAAATCTTCAATAAAATCCCAAACTCAGTTATTTTATGATCTTAAAAGATCATTTTTGGATGCACTGCATGCCATCACTTGATGAAAAACTAACTCACTGTCTCCAAAAATAGTTAGGGCTTTGATTCCCTTCTTTTGGGCTAGTTAAATTCCTTGCACAAGGGCCTTATATTCAGCAACATTGTTAGTGCAATTGAATTACAACTGGAAAGATGAAAAGTACTTATCCCCTTCTAAAGAAATTAGCATGACACCAACACTAGATCCATTCTTACTCCTCGAGCCATTGAAAAACAATTTCCACAATCCTTCATAATTGTTTTGTGTTTTGACAAGTTGTGGTATGATCATACCTTCTTCATGAATGTAGTATGTACCTAATACAAACTCCTCCAAAAGTAGTAAACCAACTTCTTCTTCTGGAAATAAATCATCATAGGGATCATACTAATGATCTCCACTCACTTCATCCAACAAAGTATCAGGAGCTTCTTCCAAAAGAGTGGTTGGTTCATGATCAGTATCTTCTTCTTCTAGGTCACAAATGGTATAATTCCCATTTATGAGACTAGCAATATAGGGCTCCACATGATTATGGAAAATTGAATTCACCTTTATAGTCACTTTAGTCCCATATCAAGTCCTAAGGATCATATGATACCAATCAGCTGACAGGAAACCACCCATCTTGGCAGTGAAATCTTGTGATAGATAAATGACAAAGAGAGGAGGAAGATCGGTGACTCGATATGTCTTGTGTGAACAAAAAACTATTACATGCATGGATAGTAAGCTAGAGTCCTTTGATGACTCTAACGGTCTAAAATTCTATACCATCTAGCTGAACAACTCCTCTTCAGAATCAGTGGCATATAGTGTATTCTTAGTACATCTGTAATTTCTTTGGGTATGACCGAGCCATCTTGGTGCTAGAATCGATCATGAAATTATGTACCAAATGATTGCCAATGATCTGGAATTATAGAATGGTGGTGGTTTTTTTCCTTAGGAATAATTTTCCCTTATGGTTGACATAAATGCATAGCAGTTGTTGTTCCATGACCCAATGATCCATCGATTGTACCAAAACTATTCAGAGCCTCTCACAACAAGTTTCTTTGAGAAGGAATTGAGAGTGTGTCCCACATAGTAACACTCAAGTTGGTATTCTTCATTTGTTCTATAATACTGAAGGGAATTTCTCCTACTTTACTAACATTTATTTGGGTGTTAGAATCCTCTTTTGGAAAGTGCTTTTTGGGTACCATGATGCCTAAAGAACCTTCTTTCCTTGTATTTTAGCTAGCATGTGTTTCGGTGGTTTGCTTCACGCATCTTTATCAACTATCACTTATGGCTGATGTTGTGAATTGGATGTTTGATCATATTTGGAAGGTTGAGATTCCATTTCTCTCTTTTTGGAATGAGTGTTTTCCACCACTGATGAATAATTTATATTCAACCCGTAAAAATCTTCTTCTTGCCAATTTAGCAAAGTGGTTTCTTCAGGTGCATGTGGTTGATCTGTTATTTCTGCATAGATGAATTTTTTGTTGGCTCTGGAGGGGAAGATACACTTTTAACCATAAGGGCCTAGCTAAGAACTCCATTAGGGAAAAAAAAATTGTGGGGTTGAGAACAAGGATAACACCATTCGTAGTCTTGAACTAGATTATTCTGGATAGGTATTATGGCTCTAGATGAGCTAGCAATAAGAGGGTTCTAAAATTTCAAAGGATTAACATTCACATCTTGATTTGTAGCTTGATTTTTTTGGTTGACTATTCCCTAAAAAGGAGGATTGTTAGCTTGGTACTTCTTATTTCATGAATTTGGTATGAACGTTTATATTGAAATTTTTGCCTCTTGAGTGCAAAAAGCTTGTTACCAAAAGTTTACAAAGCAGCAACTTGACCTCAAATAGATCATTTGAAAAGGTGGGGGAAGACTAAATTGATTGCTTGGAGGCTGGTGGAATAGGAGAAATGGTATGATGATTTTTCGTAAGATCTAGAGACAATGGAATTAGTGGTCGTGGAGCTATCTTTCTAGCCCGGATTAAGGAATTCTCTGCTCTTATGGAAACTTTGTAAGCATCAGGTAGTGTAGTCCCTCCCATGGACTAGATCATGATAGCTACATCACTATTCAAGGCTCAAAAATAGTACAAGAATGCATTATTTGGACAAGGCTTTATGAGTGCCAGAATCCTATTCCAAGTCCTTTGGAATCAGATGTTGAAATCACTCATGTATTCTTGGGGGGCTATCTTTATGGTGGAGATTTGTTCCAAGAGAGACAGGTGATCACTCTTGTCTTCAAACTATTTACAAATATTTTCTCCTAACTTATCCCAAGTGGTTATAGTACCAACACTTAACCCTCAAAACTATCAAGTGTTTTCCTTGAAAGAAGTAGTAAGAAGTCTAACCACAACATTGTCCTCGTGATATTATGTACTACACAAATGTAGGCTACATCAAGAATATGTTCCACTATAATAATGTGAGTTTCCCTTGTGTTGAAAGGTAAACTTTTTAGTGCCACAAGAGGTATAGGGTCAAATTGTGCCAACAAAAGAGGACTGCTTACATTGAAAGGGGGGAAAACTTGGTTCCTCGACATAGCATTGAGATTTTTATTGTTCCTAGGTGGAGGAAACCTTCCGTAAGGAGGATTTGAATGAACCCTATGAGGTGACGTTGTAACTGGTGATGTTGAAATGCCTCTTCTTCTTCTTGGAGGAGACAAGGATAACTCAATATGTTGATAATTTCCTTCTCATCTTATAGAATCTCTTGTTTGAATTATTTACATATGTTAACACACTGAGATATGAAATCTAGAGATATGGAGTCATCAGGTACTTTGATTCATGTAAGTATGAAGATAAGTACCAACTCTGGTCCCATCAGGTGTGCCAAAAACTGTTATCGCTAAATCACTACACCCTTTGAATGGCCAGAATGTGAACAGGATGTTTGGTGTGATTGGGTAACATGGGATCACCTCTCAAGCTATGGGACTTGGGCTCGAGGTGAACCTTTGGAGAAGGTCGGCTTCCTCTTCCTAAACTAAGTGTTATACTACTCCTAGTGCAATAAAATGGTTATCTAGACCTATGCTAACATTTTTATGGGATTTAGGGAAAGATATTTGCAAGAAATGAAACTATAATAGGGATGGTGATGCACCAAATAAAGGGTGTTTCTAGACTCAGGAAGGGTTAATTTGAAGAGGGTGTTGTGCACCACAAGACAAATTCACCTACTGCAACTTTGAAAGGGTAAACATAATACCACAAACTAAAGAGCATGTGTTCCCTTTGTTAAAACTCAATCAAACAAAAATATATCATTCTTCTAGTGAAGAAGGATGAAATTAAGAAGGGGGAATAAACACCACAACTCAACTACATGCATAAATCCACCACTTGATCAACACAAAACTCTAAGAACTTGCAATAGAAACTTAAACTTGCACAATGTATCTGTAAGCATGAGAAAGGAACAAAGAAGTATGTGGAATGATGAAAAGGACTAATGGTAGTCACAAAACATACACTTTTATTACTTCAACAACGTGCACAATGCATCATTACATTCAGAAGAGGAAATGGTTTCCATTACAGTCTTGGAAAGGAGGCTTGAAAGTTCCCAATCCACAAAGATAACTTGCAAAAGAGAGGGGCTTCTTGAAAAATATACACTTGTCTAAGATGTCTAAGTTTTCCAACTTGTGTCACACACCTAAGTTCTGCAACCAATGTGTAACACCTTGGAATGAGCTTCCAACTTACATTTATAGAAAATTCCTGTGAGACAAGAGAGGATAAATCATAAATTTTGGGCCCGAATATAGCACATGATGGCTTGCATGCTTAATTACAACATTAATTATACTTTAGAAGAATATTCCACCACTATTTCTCCATAAATTCACAAATTTGAATTTACCTTCCATTTAATTAAAAATAATATTTTTTAATCAAATTATAAGGCATCTCGGTCTTTTGATGGGACCCACTAGGTTTAATGTTGCTTCGGAGGGGTTTTGAGATGATGACTTAGCAATTGGCTATTGTTTTGGAAAATGACTTGCGGCCGGCTTCACTGAAGTGATCAAGCGAGCTACCTTACACTTCATTAAAATAGATCTTTGCATTCATTTTTCATTGGTCACTTCCAAGGATGTTGCATTGACCACCTTTTTTTAGTTCGAATGAACTCTTCTTCCAATGATCATCGCCACCTTCCCTTTGACTGGGTCTCCTTAATCCATCACATTGAGCCCTTTATTGGCCAATTCACATTTATCTTGGCTGCTCCAAGTTTTACTCCCATCTAGATCGATGGGCGGTTTTCTCAACATGGCAAGGTCTCACACTTAGCATTCCATATTAGGACTCAGTCTCTTCCTTTACCACATTGGGTTTGCATTGACACGTTACTTCAATACCTTAGCATTGACTCAAGCATCACAAAGCATTTACCATAGTCTCTTCATTTAACGCCATGTCTCCCTCTTCATCGGTATTGAGCTCTTGACACATATTAGGCTGACCTCAGTTTATACCCAACTCTCCTCATCAAGCTCTCCATTTTCCATGCCCTCCTTGGGTCTAACCTCTCTTAGGAAAAGGAGCTTGAGTTTCCCTAACACAATCCTCTTGACTTTCCCCATGTCTATGATGGATTGAAACTCCCGACTCATATTTTTACCTCAACTTGTCCCCCACTCGTCCCAACATCCACACAATCCCTACGTAACATCTTGGACACATTATCCCATGGGTCCTAAAGCATCGACTCCATCATTGAGTTCTTTTTAAATTGGCTTCTCAAGTTCAAATTCCCCTTGACACGTCAAACCAATTATGTGTCATGAATTTGAGCTCCAAGTTACCTCGAAATTAGCTATTCTTTTGAGTTGGCATGGATCCTCCTTGTACCGAGTCATGAACTCGAGATCATGCTAGATCCTCTACCTTCTCAAGCCTCCCATTCATATTCTTATCTTGTGGGTCATTTCCAAATGAGCTACTATCAACTTCGCCCTATGAATTTGGCCAATCCAATTGCATTTAAAAATCGAGCCCATGTTTTAAGTTTTCTTTACCTTCCTCAATGTGTCGAGTGAGCCACCGAACTATGTCCATTTCAATCTTGCAGCTGATATGAGATTTGATCCCCATTCTACATTATTTTGATGAACTCGTTGCGATTTGAACTATTTCTTTTGAACTTCAAAGTGATGATCCCATCTTCACATTAGCTTCGCATCGACGCACCCATGGATAGACCTCCCGGATCGATGGGCTCCAAAATATTTCGAACACATAATTCCTCATTATCAACACCTTGCTCCAATCTTCCAATATTCTTGGCATGACTTGATTTGTTGAGTAAATTCCTCAAGACATCCCATATTTACCGACCTTCAAGCTCGAGCTCTCGACCGCATTCATACCTTCCGAGATTCTTTCCTAGTGATCTTGATTCATCCTTACTTCCCATCTACTTGTCTTTTCAACACCACTTTGAGTTCTTCCATTTCAATGTCTAACCAAGCTTTATTTCTAACCCGATGCCAAGTTATGCACAAACTACACACACTAACCATCGAGTCATGATAACATCATGAACTCTCTGTGTTACTCAAAAATTCTGAAATAACTCAACCTGAGCTCCAATGAGTTATTTCCATTTTCATTTCATTATTCAATGATTTGATGCCTCTATAACATAACATTTCCACCTCTTCTTGTGAGTCCTCCGATGTCCACTTCTTCACCGAGCTTAATATCTTCAACAACGAGCTTCAAGCTCGAGTCTCTCGTCCAACGCTCCGCATTCTCCTCTAAAATAAAGACTCGCCATTTTCCTCATAAATGACTTGTCAACTTGCACAAATCTTTTGGTGAACTCGTCCCGAATCGTATTATTTTCACCAAAGTGGTTTGAATCTGATCTCATCATTCCCAAGAGCTAACTCACCCTTTGAGTGACTTGCTCGTCGATCCATTGAGCCAAGTTGTCTCTTCATGCTATGATCTTCTACCAAAGTTCGAACCTACATAGCTTGGTGTGAACCTAAGGTTTTCGCACTCAACCTGCAGCTAGGCTCAAAGCCTCACCATAGTGCTTCACTCAATGAGCCCCCGATTGGTTTCCCATAATGACCGTGACCCTCCTTTATCATGACGAGCTAGCTTTTAAACTCACTCTGGGATCCTTCAATGCCATCTCATTGAGTTCTTCTTAAGCTTAACACCTATCGTGGATGCACCTTCCCGTAAGTGTCGAGGTTCGCATACTCATTCCTTTGCATGGTCGGATTATTTTATTACTTGGCAAGATATGCTTCTTAACTTGGCTAACTCGCTACACGTTAGGCTCGATCCCAAGTAGCCCCTTCATTTTACTTGATTTCTCCCAATCTTGTCATGGTCGCACTATTTAGTTGTGCTTAGAGCCCAGATCTGCATAATTTTACCGGCTCGATCTTTGGGTCTTTCCAAGTATTCGAGCTCTAGAGCCCAATCTCGCATAATTTCCTCGGCTCAATCTTTGGGTCGCTCCAAGTATTCGAGCTCTTTCATAACTATCACAACAACTAATCATGTTTTTAGTCTTACACCAACCTGGGACCTCCATGGAATACACTATGACCTCTAAGATTTGAGTACCGAGGCCTTGAGCCTCTCTCTAGTCATACTTTGTTGCCTTAATGGTGCATCTATATACTAAGCTTGACTTTGTACAAGCCTAACAAGTTCTCCCATCTCCCTATTGGTCGTTGGGCTCATCTCATCATTACACCCAACCAACAAACATTTGATCAAGTTTGAAAATACAAAATGACAATATGAGCTATCTCCACAAAGATTTGAGTTCCTAGCTCAAGTCTTTGAGTCACCTTTATTTGCATGTCATCTCGTCGAGATGTTTGACAAGTTAGTTTGCTTAGTGCCAATTACCCTCATTTAACTAATTTTAACCTTGATTTTAATTTTATTGGGATTTCCTTTGGCACCGAGGACTTCATGGGAACATGGTAAGATCTTCTCAAGGTAATTTATTGATTTTTATTAATCTTAACCGATGACAATTGAAAGCGGGCCCACTTGAGACTACTTTTATTTTTTTGAACAAACTATGAGCCTATGAAACTCGGGAAAGGAAACATAGTTCAAGATGTTTGTGAATCCTCCTAGAACATCGTAAATGTTCTTGAAACACAAGAACTTTCCTATAGGCCCCTAATTCCTTTCCTAAAAACCTAGAGTTTAACAAGATCTTGTTTTCTAATTTTTTCATGTGTGCAAAATGGATAGCGGGAAGGTCATCTCCATTATGAGTGTAATCCAATATCTCCCAATTAAAGTCTCAAAGAGTCTTTCATACATGTCCCCAACTATAAATGACTAAATCTTCAATTTTTCTTTCTCTAAGCATCTAAACCAATACTCTCCTAGCGTCATTGCTAAGGACTATTTCCTAAAATTGAGTAAAATATGTGTCTCTAGTGATGTTTATTGTGTTTTTTATTTAAATACAATCCTTAAACTCGATCATTTGTTGAGATTTGCTCAAATAGATCCTAATTTAAACTTGTTTTCTCTATATTTGCCTAGTACAAGCAAGTTTTCCATTAAATTTGACTTCACTAGGAGAAGCCTGACAAAGATTGTGAAAATTTGTAAATATTTGTTCATTTATGGGTAAAGATATCATCTAGTAAGTGGTTTCAAGTAATCAACACATCTAAGGTACAAAACCTTAGTGGCGGCTCTGTCTTCGTGAGAATTCCGTGAGAACCAATGCAAAGAATTTAAATCTTGGTTGATTTACTTATCAATTTCATAAAGCTGGAAGGAAGGAGATCCTTCTTCAAGTCAGATCCTACCAGAGTATTATTCCCAGAGTTGGGAAAGACTAATCTAGGAAGAAAACAAGTTTAGAAAGTCTTTGGTGACCAAATATCTAGAGAAAACGTTGTACCTATTACTTCAATTGATCAACCTATAGTGGAAGATTATTCCAACACTTCAGATAGTTTTAGATCAAGTAGTCCCTGTGCCAATTTGTATTCTCTAGCTCAGGAGGGTCCTTCATTTGTAATTAATTAGGGTATTCTTCAAATCTCTCCTTTATTGATTAGAAATAATAGAGTATATTTTGAGACGAGAATCATTAAAGGATTGTTCCTTTGAATATCACATATCATTGCTCATATACCTCCATTTCCCCATCATTTTAATCCTCCTATTGGAACACCTCCTCATAACAATATGGCTCAACCTCTGCCTAGACCCCCTTTATTGTGAATGTGTACATGCTTATAGATTTCTGGGGTATGGCGGGTTATCCTAATGCTGGTCCCACATGAGGTAAGAAATAGATTGCCTAAATTCTAGGGTAATAATTCCATTAGTGGTGACCAACACCTTAAGATATTTTCTAATACCATGGAATATTTCAAGATTGAGTATGAAGATGTATATGTAAAGTTGTTTATACATACTCTAGAAGAATATGCCCGAGATTGGTACAAGTCACTACCAGATAACTATATTGATTCATGGAAAGAGATTAAAACCCATTTAAATCATAGTATGGTGATAAAATTAATCCAAGGTTCCTCCTCACAGAATTTGAGAACATAAAAAAGAATTCTAATGAACTGTCTAGGATTTTAATACCAGATTTAGCAAGACCTTGACCAGATTTCCTATAAATTTGAGGCCAAGTGATGATTCATGCCTAATCAAATATTCATATTCTTTTAACAAAAAGGAAGCCTATTACTTAAGGGATAAAAATCCTAGGTCCTTGAGACAATTTTTTTATGGTTGTGTAAATAGAAAATAACATCAAGGCAGCTAGAAAGCCTCCTAAAAGGGAGGGAGTCAAGTTGATCAACCCAAAAAATCCCCAGAAAGTAAAGCAAAGAGTGTTTCACCATTTTCTTTACCCTTTTGAAATGATGAAACAGATAAGGGTAAGGGCTAAGGAGGAATACCTATTTATGTTGGTCGGTAGATGGTTTTGTGCGCGTTTTCACTTCTTGATCCAATTACGATTGTAAGAGCCCTTTTGGCTAGGAGGAACTACCTGTAATAGAAAACAAGACCACAAAAAGATAGTTAAATGATATATGATAGTGGATTGCCTAGCATGTGCTAGATCCGAGAAGTGTGATACTCCCTAGATGGTTGTCAATCCACTGTTTAAAACAAATTAATGCAAGAAATAAACAAAGTCCTATTGTAGTTGATATGATTTAGGTATCTCATTCAAGCATAATAAGAAAATCTAATATAACAGGCTAGGTTATAGTCAGATCTAAATAATAAGTAGGTGTTAGGTTGCTGGAACTGGTCAGGGTCAAGTTTTGGGTTGTTTAGGTCAACTAGTGAGATGATTGTTGGGTCTGTTCTTAGTCAAGGTATAAAACATAGAGACCGACGTCGGTCGGGTATGACTGATGTCAGTTTAGGTAGAACCGATGATGGTTGTGGATAATCGGCGCGGTATGGTTGAGGTAAAAGAAACTCGAATAGATCAAATGGCAGGGGCTGATCTGAGGTCAAATGAGGTTGGGAGAGTGGATGAGAAGGTTTGTGGAGATCTCAGGTATGCTCAAAAATGGATATTAGGTCAGAATGGTGATTTGGTGGTGTGGGTAAGGGAAATGGTTGAATTACAAGCTAATAAGCAATGGAGGAATGAACATGCAAAGTACAAACTAATGACAGGAATGAAAAAAGTTAACTATGTTGAAATAGACAATGTTGGTAGAGATGTACTTACTGTGATGTAGGTTTTGATGGCTAAATGGAGGTGGTTGTTGATCAGAAGAATAGTGTTGGATATCATAGCAGTGGCTCCCAAAATGATTTTGTGAGTACAATGCTTCTAAAATCTATCCTGGTGATGGATTTGGATGTTTGGATGCGTGAAAGGATGCTCGTTTTACTTACATGCAGCTTTGTTTTTCTCCTCTTGCTCTCAAATGTGCCAACCCAAAAACAAGGTTGTTTGGGTGAATAAATGGTAACCGACGATGCTTATAGGTTGATCGGCATCGACTAAGGAGTGATTCCCTAGGTTTACTAAAATGGGCAAATATTTCTAATTTCTTGGGCCCAGTTAGTTTGTTCTCATAGATTAGAATGGAAACTTCCCTTCTAATGAGCGGGAATGTGGTTAGAGAGATTTTAGGGATTGATTTTAGGGTTTAGACCAAATCTTAGCTCATTAAGGAAAGTAAGACTTAGTTATTGTTAGTTATGGCAACATGCCAAGAATAGGTCTAGGGTGAGGTGGTTGGATGAGATGTCTAGGTGAGGTGGAAATTAGGTCAATTAATGTAATTAAATGATGAATATTGTGAGGATGGGTATTAATTTAATTAAATTAATTAAATTAATATTAATGTGGTGTGGAGGGGTGTGGTTAGGTGAGTATGTTTGGGTTAATTATTTGATGGGGTGCTAAGGGGAGTGTGACCCAATTTTGGTGTCTACATTTTGCCCCTTTTTGTTGTGTTGCTTGTATTGGTAAGTGACGCTGACAAAAATAAGATGTGGTTGCCCCATGTGTGGGTAAAGGTGATGTTGCCCCAAGCATGGGTGAAGGTGATCCCCCTCAAACCAAGAACTAGTGAGGTAGAAGACAAAAGTGGTGAGTGGTTTGATAAAAGGTGGATATGGCTAAAAAGGAGCGTAGATGTGGGCAAATGTGGGAAAGGGTAGAGGTCAAAGATAGGAAAACAGGTAAATGGGCCAGGGTCAAAGGTAGTGGTAGTCAAATGCACACACATGTTATAAATTGTGACACGGTTTTAGGTTGAAGAGCTTGCAAACTCTACATCATCCAAGGTCGATAGGTTTATCTAAACAAGGTTGAAGTGATTCCGGTATCCAAGGTATAGGATATGGTGCAGAAGCACATCACATGTTAGGTGCAGGAACATTTAGGTATGTTTCGGTACACCAAAGGTTCGGTCAAGCTAAACGGTATGGCAATAGACAAAGTAAGGTCATTAGGTCAAACAACATGGGTAATAATGTCGCAAGGTATAGCGAGCACATGATGTCATAGGTCATTAACAATGTTCCAGGTCTAGGTAGCGAGGTCACGGAATGGGTAGGGCTGAGGTACGGGTAAAATAACAAGTCCCTAAATGCAATTAAGGATAGGTATAGGTAATGTAGGCTTGGTGGTAGGTTGTGATAAGGGTGGGTAAGGTTAAACGGTAGTTGTGTTGGTTAAGTTGGGTCAGAAATGGGGAAAGGGTAGTTGACAAGAGTATGACACGTAACCTATGCCATCCTCTGAGCGTAATCGGTGATGGTCAGGTAAACCGTCCATGGTTTCCTTGGGCACACGACTAATGTCGGTCTGAGTATAACCGACCATGGTGTGTTAGGGCACAAGACCGATGTCGGTTTAGGTATAACCGACGTTGGTCAGGTCAATGTGGGTATATAAAAAGAAAAAAGTTGTATAATACGGATTCATTTGTACATTTTGGCTTTTGTGAAAACAACAGAGCACTGAACAAGTTGTGCTTTATCGGGAGGAAAGGACAAGGGATGATATCCTACTGAGGTGGAGAGATCCAGTTGGTGAGAGGGTCTAGGTAGATGGGTCCATGAGCATAGGGGGATCGATTGTGATTGGGTGGAGGTCAGGAGGATTGGATTTGGTGATTAGACATGGCAGAGGTGGGAGAAGGTTTGGGTGGACCACCGCATCAGGCATTGTGACCAGATGTGCCACCGCGTCGATGGCACCGATATGAGGTAGGATTCTATCCAATCCTATATTTTTATTGAAATAGGCTATTTAAATGGGGTTGGGTGAAAATTTGGGTGTAAGTTTATTATTGGGAATGTATGGGTAAAAAGGAAGGAAATGAGGGGTGGGAAGGTCCAATGTAGGTTAAATAGGATTGGGAATGAAGCTAGGATAGGTTTGGGTAGGTTAGAGTGGAGGATTAGGGTAGATTTTGAGGATTTGGGAAAAATGGGGGTTTGGATGTATTTAGCTCTGCGACAGTGATCGACACCGGTCAAGTGTTGGCCGACATCGGTGGTATTTGGCCAAGCATTGGTCAAGGAATGGGTGATCGATGTCGGTTACACATGACCGATAATGGTCGTTGTTGACCGGTGTCACCATATTTATGGGAAAATAGGGCAATAAAGAGCAAGGGTAAGAGGTAAGGATATGTCAGGAGATGTAAGGGTAGGTTTCATGAGAGGAAAATAGGGGAGTAGGTATAAATGGCATGAATATATTGGTCTAGCAAGGGGTAAGTGGTTGGGTGGGTATGATAAGAAGTGAGGGTTGGATATGAGGTTTATGAGGTAAGGGGTGTGTTTGGTATGGTAAGGTTTTGACAATAGTGTGTTTTGTTGGGTACAGGAAAGGGACTAGTTATGGATGCGGGATAGGGTACCTCCCTTGCTCATGGAGGTACGAGGGGGTGCGGCATAAACAAGGACTAGCACCATATTATAGAGGTTTTCCGATTAGGGTCAAACGCTCACGCATGTGGTCCAAGAGCCAATTTTTATGGTCATGATCATCGACAGATGGGACTCAATGACCAATACCTTCTATTTGCTAATGGGTGAGATCACAGTCACCCTAGAGGATGTATACCGGATCCTGCATCTACCGATAGTGGGGACGCATGTGTATTCTATCTCCTTAGAGGCCTCTGAGGAGTTGATGTTGACCGTGTTTGGTGAGGGGATGGTAGAGATGAGGTTCCATAGTGCCAGTATGAGCTATGGAGATATGTATCGGGCCCATCCGGAGGAGATGAGGCTAGTAGTGTTGTTGATGGAGGCAATCTGCTACTTTACATTGCTAGATACAAAGGGTGGGAGATTCCCACGATCATTAATGGGGTTCTACATGACATGGTGGAAGATAGAACCCGTTTTGCATGGGTGCCCACATTCCTAGTTCAGTTATATAGAGAGTTATGGGCTTATGGGTGGCTACAGAGGTTTAGCCTTTGTTGTACTTTCCTACTCCATTGTTGGGCATATGAGCACATTGTATGTGTGCATCCAGTTAGTATGCCCCAGGATGATGCATTTGAGCCAGGTTTTGTTTGATTGGGATTCAAGAGATGGGTGCCTGTGATCGAGAAGCACCAAGCTGCTAGAGATACACATGATGTAGCCTATAACAGGTGATTGCTAAAGGGTTTTCTGGCATGGACATCATTTAGGGGCCTTATGTGGGTTTTCCATCATATGGGTGGATGGAAGAGGAGATACGGGAGCTATAGCTACTCCGATGGATAGAGGGGCGTCGTGTAGGAGAGCATGAGATGATACCCATTGATAGGGTTAGATGATAGTTTGGGTTACCATAGGATATACCTCCACTTTGCTCCCACAATACATGAGGGATGATGTGGATAGACCTATACCTCTACCACAGCCGACTATTTCGATAGGGTAGGAGGAGCAGGAGTGCTTGATAGGTGGATTGATGATGTCGAGTTACAGATGGGTATAGAAAGTGGTGGGTAGCACGGTTGCAAGCTATACCACCTAGGTTGGGGCAAAGTGGGATTTAGCCACCATCATTATTCGAGGTATGCCCTACGGGCGGGTAGCTACCCTAGTTACAAAGTTAGGGATAGTGCAGGGGTAATTGATAGGCTCGAGAGGCATAGGTGGCCACTTTGCGCAAAGCACGGTGGTGACTCTACCAGTTTAGATAGCGTAGGGACAGTACATGTACAAGGTGGAGATGGGGATGGGGTATAGGTGGCCACCCTACATGCATATATTATAGATTTGTAGGGCAGTTCCTCACCACCGCACATGCATGTGTCTTGGCCCTTTAGGCCTAGATACAGGCACAGTGCACAGATTCCCTCAAGATAGGCACAGTACAAAGACAAGGTCCCTCTTTATAGGTACCAGTGGGACAAGGTCCCAAGAGATAGGCACAGGGGCTGAGACCAATGGCTCCACCCCAGACAATACCGAAAGGCAGGTTAAGGGATGCCTTGGGTGAGGTCAGGTATTATTAGGATATTTTGATGGCCACAGGGATAAATTTTCTATCCTATGGAGAGTATAGAGCATATCAAGCCTTGAGTGAGAGGACCAGGTCATGCACCCATAGTGTAGAGAGCACAGGGGGACATCAAGCCCTAAGACAGGGTCAGGGTGAGGCCACTAGTTCATGGAGGCTAGCCCCAAGTGAGGTACTAGTAGAGATCCGGCCATGACCGATGATGGGTGGTGAGATGCTAGCTAGACGTCATATGGGGGCAGAGGAGGAGGAGGAGACAAGTGATATAGATATGGAGGATATCCAGCAGGGTAATGTTTGATAGCCATATGTACCTCCTATTTTGTATAGTCATGTATTTTTATATATCTTGGTCTATATATGTCAAGAGAGTGAGGATGTATCTGAGTGATTTGAGATGATTGTGATTGTTATTAGGATATATATTCACATGTATTTTTATACAGACTATTTGATTTATAGAGGATGGTGTTTATGGTATTGATGGTGTACATGTTTTAATTTGCATTGATATATATAGATAGGTGGAAATCAAGTGGATTAGGCCTGATAGAGTCAAGGTTGTGTAGGCATGGTGGAGTCGGGTCTATTTAGGTGTGGATGGAGTCGAGTCATAGGCATAGATGGAGTCGGGTTAGTTTACGTATGATTGAGTTAGGTCATAGGCATGGATTGAGTCAGGTTGGTTTAGGTATGATTAAGTCATGTTGATTTAGGCATGGTGGAGTCGAGTTTGGTTTAGGCATGGATCGAGTTAGGTTGATTTAGGCATGGTGCAATCAAGTTGGTTTAGGCATGGGGAGTCAAGCTGGTTTAGGCATGGATCGATTCAGGTTTTTAGGTATGGTTGAGTTTCTAAGTCATTAATTTGTGTAATTAATGATGATGTGGATTGTGTTAATAAGATGATTTGTAGGAAAATGATTGATTATGGTAAAGAAATTGTAGACAAGATGAAATGAATGTGTAAATTATGATGGTAAAGATGTGTAGCAATTCTTTCTTGTTGGGTGTAATTTCCAGCTTTTGATATAGAAAGGAAACTAGGGTAGAATGTGAATAGGAAAGGGAAAGGGAAAGAGGGAATTTGTTAGGGTAGAGAGTGGCCGAGCTAACCTCCAAGGGGCCCATGTCCTTGAAGTGCTTCCTACATGGTCCCAGGTGAAAAGGGACCTCAAGCCAATGTACTTCACCCATAAGCTATGGAAGATTGTGATGAAGGAGAGGAATGGATTGATAAGTGTTAGGCATGGGTGAATGTAGGTCATAGACATGGTTAAGTTCAAGTCATATGCATGATTTATTTGTTTTAAATATAAGTTTTGATGAGTTGGTCCTGTTATAGGAGAATCAATAGGTGATGAAGAAAGTAGAAAGGTAAGAGGTGGAAAAAGAACCACCTAATTGATAAGAACCCTAATGATTCTACCATACCCCAGATGGGCTTATGAATGTAAGACCCTATAGGCCTTGCATAATGGACTATTCTAAGGGTGAAGAAAAGTCACATGATCACGAAATGTCGCGGTTGCGGTGAGTCCCTTGAGTAGAGAGGGAGTTAGGATAAGAAGGTAAATGAGGTGAGAATGGGTGGTTTAGCATAACTTAGTGTACGACAGGATTTTATTCTTAGCAAGAAACCTAAGATCAAGAATAGGCAATTCCATGATGAAAATTTCATCTTTTTCTTCATTTTTTTGTTTTTAATAGACTGGTCGATGCGGGAAGTCTAGATGGGATGAATATATTATCTCCTTGAGGTCTTTGTGAAGTTGATCGATGCGGGAAGCTTCTGAATAGTTATTATATTTTTGTAATGACTTTATATATCTATCCTTCAAGGAGCAATGAGTCTATTGATAGTGGTAAAATATATAGAAGAGATGTTTCTTTTGAGGGAGTTAGCTTTCTTTGGAAGTTTAACTCAAGGAGTGGTATCCCTTTTTGTTTTTAGATGTTTAAGTCATGTAAAAGACTATAGAAGATTATTAGGCTCTTTTTAGAAGACAAGACCATAACACACAAGGATTAACTATGGAAGAAGTTATTTCAAGTGATGAACGACCATGGGATTCCATCATGAAGAAGAAAAAAATTATCCATGAGAATCATGTTATGAGTAGATCCGTGGTACTCATATTGAAGACAAGGCTAAAAGGTGATGGGTAATCACATGATTCTTGTTTAGTCGTGGATCTTCAAAATGGGTAATATGGAAGGGGAGCACAAAGACTCAAGGGATGAGTGATCAATAGATAAGAAGTGATATAGGACTTGATATCAACAATAAAATGGTCCAAGATACAAGGCGTTAAGTGGCTCGGGTTTGGGTTTACCTTCGAGTGAAGACAAATGATAAGCACTTGATCCATAGGTATGGGTAATGATATAGGGTCCAAGACAATTAGGAGCAAATTTTCCCTGTTTACTTTTCTCCTCTTTGGTTGCATGTTGATTTTCCTTCAGTACAAGGTCACCAACTTGAAAGGTTCGTTCATGAACATGTTTGTCATAGGCACATTTGATACGTTTTTAGTAGATTTGGAGATGGTTAAGAGTGTTGAGATGATGTTCATCTAATAATTCAAGTTGTGCCAAATGATCTGGTGAAAGTCATCGTTGTTAATCATGTCTTGTAGTGATATGCGGAGAGATGGAATCTAGAATTCAAGAGGTAAGATAGCCTCAATACCGTAGACTAGAGAAAAGGGGGTGGCAGCAGTCGAAGTGCAAATGCTAGTGTGATAAGCCCACAAAGTGAAAGGAATGTGCGTATGCCAATCTTTCCCAAAGATCGTAAACTACCTTCATAAGAATTTTATTCAAGGTTTTATTGGTTGAATCGGCTTAACCATTGGTTGTCGGGTAATAAGGTGATGAGAAACTAAGTTGGATGCCAAAATCATCGCATAGTTTGCGTAGGGTTTTGTTTTTGAATTGTTTTCCATTATCAATGATAATGTGGTGAGGGACACCAAAACAAAAAATGATGTGATGGTTGATGAATTCACATATTTTCTCATCTTTGGTGGAAATGAGGGGAATGGATTCTACCCATTTAGTGTAATATTCAGTAGCGGTTATGATCCATTGGTGGCATTGTGAAGAATGGGGGTTGATCTCACCAACAAGATCCAAACCCCATTGAGAGAAAGGCCAAAGGTCTCGCATGACCTATAAGGTGTGACTAGGTGTGTGATGAAGATTAGCATGTTGTTGGAATTTTACGCAATGCTTGACATAATGACAATAGTCGTGGTTTAAGGTTGGCCAATAATAGCCTAGGAGAAGAATGCACTTTGTAATGGCTAAAACATCTTGAAGTGGCCTCCACAAATTCCATTGTGGAATTCCTTAATGGTGTAGGGAATTTCATAACTCGTAAGGCATCGTAAGAGAATGTTGTCGAAGCCGCACTTGTAAAGAAGACCACCCATAAGAACATAATGGGAGACACTTTTGAGAAAGGCACATTTTCCATTACGAGTGAGATTGGTGGGTAGAATGGAAAGGAAAAGATAGTTTACATATTGCTTATACCAAAGGTCACGTGGGTGAGGGGAAAAACTTCCGATGAAGTAAACTTCATGAGGTAAATAAGAGGTTGATTGTAGCCTTTGTATAGTGACAAATATTTTAGAGTCAGTGGGTGAAGCAGGTATTTGAGAAGCCAAGTAGGCCATGGTATCTGTAAATGTATTGGTATAACATGGGGTGGTTTAAAGTGTGTAATTGGTCCAAAGGTGGTCAAAAGTATGTCTACATGATGTTTGTAATTTTGAAGTATTTCACTACGACACTAGTATATACCATTGACTTGGTTTATGACCAACTAAGTGTTGATCAGAGAAAACACTTAGCTGAACTTGCACACGATTTCTGCGTGGAATAAAAGCACAGGAGAAAAGGCATGACGGTATAGGAAGGCATCACGCATGGAGGTGTAAAGTCAAACTTTCAAAACTTAGCCGATTTTGGAGATCAAGTCTATTCTTAGAGATTGACGTGTGGAGCACACAAAGTGATGTTGAGACTTGTGTGCCACTCTTCGTGGAGATTTTTGAAGAACATGTCAACTCACTCTTGCATGGGCATGAGCTAAGAATAGATCCACCACTTTAGTTAACTGTCAGCAATCTATAGATAGCATACTTGCATGTATGGCTATAGTTGTAAAAGGTGCATGGTTGTTATTAGCATGCGACCTATTTCTGGTAGAGTTAAGTGGTGAAGGGCTAGTTCCCCCACCCTATATATATGTAATGAATTACTTAGTAGATAGAGAGAGAGAGACATGCTTTGAAGAATGAGAGATACACGAGTATATGAGACTGGATAATTGTAATAGATCCATACATGCATTTCGGTATTGTATAAAGCTTTTGTACTATTAGTACGATGAATATATAAAGAATATTAGTCTGAATAACAATGTCCGATGTGTTTTTCAATGTATATTGTTGTTATCATGATGATTTACATTTAAGTGCTTACATATCTAGCTCAGTATAATGATGAATAGATGGATTAGCTAGTAAAGATATATGTGTACTACTTTATCATGCCACCATTTTGCTATAGCAACTCTTAAGAGGGACCTGGTACCTTTGCGCACTTAGAGTGAGCACTCAGCCTAGGCTGAGTGATGTGCCAATGCGACTAGGTGTTAACTAAGAATTCTAGGCCTGCATCATTGGTTTCGTTTTGGGACCTCTTTTCAGCTTGTTTTGAGTAATGGTTCGCAATGAAGATATACCAGCTAACTTTGGTGAGCGTTGAAGAATGGATTCATGATCTGGAGGAAGAATACGCACGGAGGTTTGACACTAGATCCAAATTTAGTGCACACACTTGGGTAGAGCAGTAAACCGTATGACAATTTGTATGAAAGATTCTTTGTTATCTTTCCAATAGAATTATACGAATGGTTGACTGCATATGCATCTAAGTGGAATTGGAGGTATCGTACACTTGTTTGGACACAAGAGGAATTTCAAACACTATACGATGCTGACTTAAGCTGGAATCGCGCGGTAGATACCTGGTTTTGCAGTTGTCCTAAATAGCTATATTTTGGAGTATTCAATTTTAACTTATTCGTCTGAGAGGTAGCGGAGTTCCAGTTCCTACGGTATCCTAGAGGGACGTATTTGTAAGGTATTCCACTAGCTATCAAAATACTAATGGTAACATTGAACTTGGAAGCTAAACCCATGGAAAGCTAAAAGAATCTCCATGCGCGGGGGTAGGAACAGATTGGTGAAAGATGGCAGACCTAGTGGTAGCACAAAAAAGGAAGAGAGGTGGTTGAAGTATGATGAGGCGCGTGAGAGGGAATTATGCAAGAGACAAGAAATTACAGAATGGATGGTGTTGTGAAGAGAGATGGCTCATGAAGGATTTGAGGCTCATGGGAAGGAAGAAGAGCCGAGCATCAAGAAATCCCCATCTAAGAAAGCGTGATAGAGAACCCTCTTCATCCTCACATGGAAGTGTGCCGTAGATATGACCGGGCGCGGGTGTACATCTAAGCCAACCTGTTGACCTAGCCCTTGCACTTGGTTTTCCAGTATCTAGTACAACAGGTAAAAATAGTTTTAATCTAGGAGGTGAAAGTGTAGAAATAGGTCAAACCATAAGTACATCAATGGCAACATAGACAGCTTCGTTATTCTTTGGGGGTACATTTTCAAGCTCATCATCTACACAGAATATGAGTGCGCCGAGTGTGGAATACACCTTTGGAACTAGGACTACTTCACAGACTATAGGGGTCTAGTATAGTACCACTGTTGGGACACAGGGAAGTGCATCCATAGGCCCTATTCCAAATCCTGGAGGAGGATCGGGTAGTTTGGGTAGTTCTAGTTCCAGTGGTTTGGGTGGTTTTGGAGTAAGAGGAAACCAAGGAGGTTCTGGCTCAGGTGGTCAAGGCCCGCAGAACCCTAAAACATTTATATGGAGATGTCCCTTCATCTCCTAGAATACAAAGGTATTGAGGATGCTACTGAACATGTTCATATGTGTGAAATATTGTGGCATGCGAAAGGTATTATGGCCTCTGAGTGCAAGGAAAGTCAATTTGCTACTACATTACAGGCGCATGTGCACAGCTGGTATAGGAATTTTGATCTCAACCAAACTTGTATTAATTATGTAGCATTGAAAGATGCTTTCTTAAAAGAGTTCCATATCCTAGAGTTTGAGTAGAAGAGTATAACTACACTCAAGGATATAAAGCAAGGCACTACCGAGAGTGTACGTGAGTACGATGCCCATTTTAAAACTCTTATATCCAAACTCTCTTATGACATCCATGCGAAGTCAAAGCATGCACAATGGTTTTTCGGATCATTGATTACCCCATTTTGAAGAGCATTGTCACATAAAACTTATACCGACCCATGTGAAGCATTCGAGGTGCTTTATGCATCAAGCGATTGGGAGTATTGACATGGAGTTAGTCCATTTTGGAAGCTCGAGATAGTAGCTACGGAAAAACAGATTAGAAAAATTATCGGCAAACTCACTCATGAAATGCGCTTAGAATCAGTGTATGATTGTGAATTGGAAGGCCACACCAAGGATAGTTTCCCCCGTATAACTATACGTTCGTTGTTTTGGACTGATATTTTCCATTTCAATCATGATGCTAGTCACTACCCCCTACTACAATGTGCGATCAGAAAGAATGTATCCTCTTTTTGTAAAATTTGTAGGTCCACGACCCATGATATTGAGGACTATAGATTTATTGGCTAGATCCATGATGCCATTGATATTGGGGTCGAGATAGGTGAGTGTGGCTAATAATTTGAAAGGGAAGAATGAGCATCATGATAGTGATTATAATAAAACACACTATGACATGAATGACGCAAGGTTTGAAGGGATTCGTGAAAGGGATGAGGATATCGAGGTGGCTATGGAGGACGAGGCTGAGGTGGAGGGAGTGAATTTCCTTGAGGAACTTGCTATACATGCGGTTCACCTGACCATTATAGGCACAAATGCCCACTGAATATTTCCTGTTCATTTTGTGGAAAGGGGCATAGTTATGAAGAGTGTCCGGACTTGTATGAGCATCTCAGTAAGTAGCACAAGCAAGAAAATAAGGGCACGGGGATGGTTAGAATCTAGCACATGATAGAGAATCATTGGATGCCCAAGTTAACACCAAAACCTGAGGTAGTAATAGTCAAGATAACCACATGAGTTGAGGTGGCACACGTGAGAGAGGTGTTGCAACAGAAACCGACAATCACTAGGGAGGAGGTTTTGCATGCTAGGTATCCAGATCCAACTCATCAGAAATAAGTCTATCAGAAACAATGGAGGTCCTTAGAAGCCTCCAAGGTGAGATACAAGGTTTGAAAGAGAAGTCTCAAAAATTGGAGCACAAGGATACAGAATAGGCCCCGTCGGATATTGATGACATCATAGAGGTGTGTAGAACATTGCGCCAAAAGAATATTATTCCTTTATTAGGAAATTGGTTGAAAGGGAATACTCGGTGCGTGGGAATTTAGACTAAAAGAGAAATACTTCATGTGAATATTCCCCTCGATAGCATTGATTATCACAAGGAGATCACGTTGAATGTTGTTGTGGACGGGTGGCTATTGAGAAATATTTTGATTGATACAGGTGCAGAAGTAAATGTACTTACATTGGATGCATGGGAAAAAATGGGGAGACCCCCATTGTAGCCATCATCTAATGTATTATTCATGGAAAACCAAACGAAAGCTACTCCCATAGGATTTTTGAAGGATTCATATATCACTATACAAGGGACCAAGTTCATAGGATACTTCGAAGTGCTAGCACTTACGGAAGTAGATAGCTTCCCAGCTTTGCTTGGGCGCCCTTGGTGTTATGCGAACAATGCTGATTTGAGGTTTAACAAGGGGTATATCAGCTTTGAGAACAAGGAGGAAAGGGTTATAATTTTTTTGACTGATGGGAAATCCATGCCATACGTGGAACCTTTAAGTGAAGAGGACTTGAACAGAATTTATATACGCGTTATTCGGGACCCAGAGGTCCAGGATCCATCTAAAGAAGGAATCCTTCATTGGGAAGATTCTCACCAATCAGCGATACTACCAAAGTGTTTGTTGTGATAATTGGGCTCATGGCACTTATGAATTGGTGGGGCATGAAGTTAAGTGTGTGGTTACTGCAGTAAAAGGTTTTCATTCTATTCGATGTATAGGTCGCTCAAGACCCGCTATATTGGATCCAAAGATTTGACCGGGTTCTTATAGGCCATGGAAAAAAATTGGGTTGACCAGCTTAAACGATGCACTATACTATCATATACTTTGGGTGGGATAGCCGTGCGCTAGTGGGTAGTCCACATGTGGGGATAATCTCTTAGAATGGGGAATGATTGGGATCGCGTTATCAACCAAGTTTTCAAGAAGTAATGCACCTACAAAAATAATCCCTTATATGGTGATCAACCCGCTCAACATCATATCTAGTAGTGTGAGATACTATGGACAAAAGGACAAGAAGCATTGCCACCCTTTGTGGGTGCATCGGTTTTATTCTACTCTATAAGGTTACATGCATGTTTGGTATGTATATGCTGAATTACATCGCAACACCGGCAATTGGCAAAATTTGACTATAGGGATGATCTAAACTTTTGACTTAATTTCATTTACACTACCAAAGTGAACATAGCTTTAAGCTTTATCAAGTGCTTAACCATGGGCGACAGGTGGTAAAGTGAAAGAACTTATTCGGGAATTATTTGGTGAGACAGAGACAGGGGCATATTTTACGGATGAAGAAGATGATGTCATACTACTTGAGCGCACTTCCCTGGAAAAAGATAAGGGGAAGATGGTTTACATAATTGATGAGGAGGAAGTTGAGCACTTGGACATGGATCATTCACATGGGACACGTGAAGTGTTATCCAGTGTGGATGTAGATGTGTGCACATATCACGAACCTATGAAGACAACAAAGGTCAATATAGGCACGGAAGTTGAACCTAAGGAGGTGATAATTGGGGATTACTGGTCAGAACCAGAGGTAGCAAAGATCATAGAGTTACTTCGAGACTATGAGGACTTATTCCCAAGAGGATACCATGAACTTAAAGGCGTGCATATATCACTCAGAGAAATGAAGATAAATCTCAAGGAAGGTGTGTGCCCTATTAGGAAGTGACCATATCGATGAATCCAAATTTACACGAGAAGGTAAAAGAGGATATCAACAAGATGTTGAAATCCGGGATCATTCAACAATTGGATGAATCCAAATGGGTCAGTCCTATGGTAATAAGCATCAAAAAGGATGGTAGGATTTAGATTTGTGTTGATTATAGATATTTAAATGCAACGTGTGTTACAGATCCCTTTCCTACACCATTCACAAAGGAAATATTAGGAGTGGCTGGGTGCGAGATATATTCATTTAGAGATGGGTTTTAGGGTATCATCAGGTTAGGATTACCTCGGAAGATCAAGAGAAGACCACCTTCACTACTAAATGGGGAATCTTTTCCTATATTGTGATGCCCTTTGGATTGAAGAATGCACCTGTTGTATTTTCAAGGATAGTGGTACAAGCCTTCAAGGATTTTATTCATAACTTTTTTACAGGTCTATCTTGATGATTGGACCGTTTATGGGCTAATTCAGACCATTGTGACAATCTACGCTTAATGTTTGAAAGATGTCGACAATTGAGTATCTCATTGAACATCAAGAAGTGTGTCTTTTCTACTCCCTTTGGCACACTTTTAGGACACATTATCTATAAGGAAGGGTTGCTAGTTGACCCACTAAAGTTGCAAAGTCATAATAGGCTTGAAAGCGCCAACCACCGAAAGTGTGAGGTGCTTGAATTTTTGGGTCATACAGGGTATTACAGAATTTTATAAAAGGGTATGCGAAATTTGCCTCACCCTTGGAGGAATTGCTCAAGGAAAAGGTACATTCTATTGGGGGAGTCACAAGTAGCGCACGTTTGAGATATTAAAGGAGAAACTTACTATCACACCTATCTTGCACTTTCCTTCATGGGATAAACCTTTTCATGTTCATGTGGATACCCTGCACAACCATTGGGGATATCTTAGCTCAACTAAGAGAAGGTATTGTGGATCATCCCATTTTCTTTGCTAGTAGGAAGTTGACCCCTGCATAACAGAATTATACCACTACAGAGTGTGAGGCCTTGTCCATGATCTATGCCTTGCACAAATTTCATCAATATTTGTTGGCTACACCATTTTTGTTTTATACAGATCACATGGCATTAAAGTATTTGGTGAACAAGCCCATCTTATAGGGGTGCATATGCCGATGGATACTCTTATTTCAAGAGTTTGACTTACTGATTATGGTAAAACCAAGAAAAATCAATTTTGGACCAGATCACTTGTCTAGAATTCAATCAGAGAAGAGGCACAAACAATAGAAGAGAGCATCCACGATGCACGTTGTTGTATAGGTTATAGCACACACCATCGAAATTGGAGGACATTGTTTTCTTTCTCAAGACCGGTATGGCACCGAGAAGGCATGAAAGCCTTAGAGAAGAAAAAACTTTCTATTCGTGCAACACCATTCATGTTAATCAGTGGTGATTTGAACAAGTTAGGTAGAGACGAGGTGTTACGTCGTTGTGTATTGGAGCATGAATGAAAATATATAATGGAAGAATCACATGGTGGTATTACAGGTGGCCACTATGCAGGTGATGCAACAAATGCGTAAGATCCTCCTTGCTGGTTTGTGGTGGGAAACATTGTACAAGGATTGTAAAGAGTATTGTAAGACATGTGACCATTGTCAATGCCTCGGTTGACCAGGACAAAGGGATGAGATGCCTCTACACCCAATTACAACTGCATAACCCTTTGAGAAATGGGCAATTGACTTTGTCAGCCTATTTCATCATCGCTAAGGAAAAAGTTTCGTTTAGGCTAGTAAGTTGGCGTCACAGGCCTCCGCACCCTTATTCCAAGAGATGTCTCCAACTTCCCAACCTTATATTACTCTAGTTCCAATGTAGAGCAAAAAACCACTTGTATCTACATCCTACTCTCCAACGCATCAAAAATAAGATGATTATTTAAAGGCCCTTATTAGAAATTTTTACAACAAGGTCTTATCATTAGAGAAACAACAAGCACAAGCCTACAGAGGTAGTTACAACCAAGCGCAAAGCCAGAGAAATCAACCTTGGTGAAATCAGTATGGGAATCAAAGATACAGATAAAACCAGCAGAATGATAGATGGCATGTTAATGTGCACTTGCCTTTGTAGGTTTTTCCTTCTACGCATTCTCTTCCATTTCCCAAAGACAAGTTTAGAACTTGTCCTAGTATAGAAAAACATGATGTAGGAGTCTAAATGGTGTTTTCCTTGCAATATGCTTCATAATCAATATCATTGTGCCAATGTTGTGTGTGCACAAGCCTACGTGATTTAGAATGCTCCTAGCTATGAGCCTTCATAAATCCCAACCAAGCAGAGATAACCATGAAAGGCCGAAGCTCATCCAGAGGTAATTTTTATGTTCTTTAGAGTTGATGACTTATGTGTAATAAACCCATTGTAGAGGATACAAATAGACTACACACCCAAGTTGCGGATAACACAAGATACAAGAAGAGAATGCTCAAGCTTGGCACTTATGTCATAATTCCAGCAACACAAGCAAACCCTCAAAAGTAAAAATAAGCAGCTAATACATACAAGTAGTAAAATTTCTCAAGTGCCTACACTTGAGGTTCCATGCAAAGCTCCTCCGAAAGTGGTGCGCACCCCTCCTTTGGTAGGTCAAGCCTCTATGCCAGCTAAGGTTCTTAATTTTGTACCTGAGCAACCAAGCAAGGATGTTGTTGTTCCTCGAAGGCGTAAGTCGATGGGTCTTATTTTCAGCATTTTGGATCAGATGAAAAAGACAAAAATCAATTTCACAATGTGGGATGCCTTGACCATTCCATTCTAACATGACTTATGCATGAGCCTCTAGCTCAACTTTTGAATGTTGATCTAGATACTCACAACTCACACGCTTCTATCAATATATACCAAGAAGAGGAGAAGAAAGTAATTATATTTGTTAAAATCCCACCCTTCTATATTTCTTTGATCATAGGAAAACATCTTGTCCATAACTATATGATTGACTCAGGTGCTAGTACTTTTGTCATGCCTAAGAAGATTGTTGATGTCTTAGGTCTTAAGTATAGCCCCATGACAAAAGGATTCTGTAACTCGATGGTTCAACTGTCACTACCCTAGGAATCATCAAGGATCTTGAGTTAACTCTCCATGCATGTCCAAGTCTAAAAATAACTCAAGACGTGTCAATCATTGATCTTCCCCCTTTGTTTGCCTTATGTTTGTCAAGATATTTTACCACTAAAGTGGGTGGTTACTTGTCTTCTGATTAGACCCATATGTTACTCAAGACAAGGTATGGTACCCGGTTTACCATACAAGTTGAGCCAATATTTTCCTGTCATGTAGATTCATATGTCCCATCTCCTCTCCAAGCCAACTATTTGATCCAATAAAAACAAGCTTCAGATTTCTCCTGAAGAGCATCCTCTTCCACCTTCTATTCCTAATCTATTACTTGATGAGTGGGTGGAGAGGCACCATAAATTTGACCCATATGTTGAAGAGTTGGAATCTTATGAAACTAGCTTGGTACTTACTACATTCTTGAAGAATAATTTGTGTTGCGCGTGCGCTCAAGAAAAGTGAAGAGAACCCTGGTCTATGGAATTTATATTTTGATGGATCTAGAAGCAGAAACAACATGGGAGCAAGAGTCATTCTCATTTCTCCTAAGGATGAGAAATTATTCTTCACACACAGGTTACAGTTTACATGTTCTAACAATGTGGCAGAATATGAGGTGTTGGTACATGGTCTGCTTATTGCTGAAAAGAAGAAGATTAAGGCATTGTAGATCTTTGGGGATACATAATTGGTTATCCACCAAGTCACCAAAAAGTGCATGACAAATAATAAGCTTCTCAAAGCTTATAAACATATATTTTTAGACCTCTTTGAGAGCTTTGATGCTCTAAATATGTAGGTGGTGTCATGCAAAATGAATAGGAAGATGACCAAATGGTTGTGCTTTGGTTTACAGTTCTCTCTTGCTGAGGAATTTTTCAAAGGAAACACTCAACACATTAAGATGGTGATTAGACCATCCATTCAAAATAATAGTACCAGATCGAAAGTGTTTACCAGTGATGCCCAAATCGTCCAGTTCATCCAAAATGAAGTTGATTTCTCATCAAGCATGCAAGCTGACTTGCATGATAGCTATGGTGACCAAGTGATTCAACTGAAGTCAAATAAGTTTCCTAAAGGTTTGGTCACCTTAGATAAAATGTTTAGCCCTAATGATGAGTTCAAGGGTGAAGAAAAGTATGTGTGTCATGCAAGAATACTTCTCCCCAATCGATATTACATGTAGAAAGGAGTTGTTGCTCAGTAAAACTTGCACACACGATGAAAAATAGGCCTTCATCTCTCTCTATCAAAAATACAGTGATATCTTCTCATGGGAATATGAAGACCTCAAAGGTTTTGATCCAAGTATTGCTCAAAACTCCATTGACCTTGATCCTGGTATCAAGCCCATTAAACAAAATTAGTGACCATTCAATCCAAAGATAGAGCCCCTCATGAGGAAGGAATTATCTAAACTCATTGAGGAAAAGATTATTTTTCCCATCAAGTACTCTACTTGGGTCGCGAATCTAGTTCTAGTGTGCAAGAAGAATAGTGAAATCAAACTCTTTTTTTACATCATAAATTTGAACAAGGCATCTCTAAAGGATCATTATCCTTTGCCTTTAATGGAGCATATTCTATAGACTATGGCCGACATGCAAATATTCTCAATGTTGGATGGGTACTCAGGTTTCAATCAAATCTTGGTCAAGGAAGAAGATCAATTCAAAATAGTGTTTACAACTAAGTGGGGAACATATGTGTATCATAAGATGCCCTTTAGTCTATTAAATGTAGGCACAATGTTTCAGAGTGCCATGGAAACTACCTTCAAAGGTTACATTATTGAGTTGATCTTGGTCTACCTGGCTGACATCATTGTCTTCTCAAACCAAAGCGCAAATCATATGGCATGCCTGGAGAAATTCTTTGAGAGATGTAGAAAATTTTGGGTATCCCTTAACCCCAAGAATTTTAATTTTGTAGTGGCATAGGGAAATCTCTTGGGCCATGTGGTTTCAAAGGACGGTATCGCAATTGATCCTAAGTGCATTTCAACCATCCCAGCTCTTTCCCTACCGACGCATAAAAAGGCCTTGCATTCCTTCCTTGGTAAGATCAATTTTCTTAGGAGTTTTATTCCTAGATTTACAGGGGTCGGTAAGGCCAATCACTCTGATGCTCAAGAAGGACATAGCTTTTAGATGGATAGCAAAAGGAAATGAAAGCTTCAACAAAATCAAGCAAGATATTTTTTTCGCACAAAGTACTCATCGACATGAATTACTCAAAGGATTTTATCTGTTATGCTTATGGTGATGATACAAGTGTTGTTGTTGTCCTAACATAAGAAAATGAACAAGAGCTAGAACAACTAGTGGCTTTCTTCAACTAGACGTTGAAGGATTATGAATTAAAATATAGTCACATGGAGAAGAAAGTCTTCGTCATCATGCACGCACTCAAGAAATTAAAAATTATGCTCACCACAAATCATATCAAGGTGTTAGTCTCCCACTCTTTTGTTAGATACTTCATCATGGGAGTAGAAATCAGTGAAAAAAGAGCATAATGGGTGACCAAAATCATGGAGTATGATGTGAATATCAAAGCCATAAAGCTAGTAAGAGGTAGTGTGCTCTACAAGCATCTTGCTGAGGATGCACACAATGAATCTGAGACTTCATTATTTCTTGATGAAGCTATTATTCTCGTATAACTTGAGTAGAATATAGATCCTGGCGTGCGTGACTAGATGAAGGACATGATCACATTCCTTTCCAATGAACATACCCTCCTAGATTAAACAAGACAAAGAGAAGACATTTGAGGTTACAATCCATCCCTTATGTTTTGATTGATGGACTTCTCTTCAAAAATAATCTTGATGGCATGTTGTTAAGGTGTATCAACAGGCATGAGACTAAAAAGTGTTAGCAGAATTTCATGATGGATTCTCTGGTGGACACTTCTATGCCAAGACTACATCAATGAAGATCATAATGGTAGGTATATTTTGGCCTACTCTATTTGCAAATGCACACAATTGGGTCAAAAATTCAAGGAATGCACTTTCTTTGTAGGAAAGAAGAGATTGGCAGTGCTTTCCTCCGACCAATCCAAGCGGATCAACCTTTTACACAATGGGGTCTCGACTTCATAGGCATGATCAATCCACCTTCAAGCATTGGACATAGATGGGTGCTGACAACTACGGACTACTTTACCAAATGGATAGAATATGTCACTCTGAAGGAATCAACTGATTTAGTCATCCTTGACTTTCTCGAAGGTATAGTCACAAGGTTTGACATTCCTCAAACCATTATCTCTGATAATGCAAAATCCTTCCTTGGCACTAAAATCACTGATTGGGATCTAAATATGGGCATCTATCTAAAGACTTCTTCCAACTATTACCCTCAAGGAAATGGTCTAGCAGAGTCAACAAACAAGAACCTGATCAAGATCATGAAGTACACAATGAACATCAGCCAAAAGAAGTGGCATACAAAGGTATCGTGTGTGCTCGAGTAGATAGAATCATAGTTTTAAAAATTAATAGGAACTTTTCCTTATAAGCTTGCTTATGGAAAAGAGGCTATCCTTCCTTTGACGTTAGATTTAAACTCATTGGCACTTTCCTAGCAGCTAAAGCTCGAAGGCGGGGACCAGAGAGAAATCAGAATGGTAGATTTGGTTAATCTTGAAGAATCAAGTAACTCTACCATGATCAAGCTAGAATAACATCAGCAAGAAATAAAGAAAAGGTTTGACAAAATGCCAGGCCTCAAGCTTTCAAAGTTGGGGACTTGGTATTGAAATGGGGTGTTGATAAAGCTAAAATAGGGTGACATTCAAATTTTGATGCACTTTGGAGTGGCCCATACATCATTAGTTCATGCAAGGAGGCTAACTCTTTCAAGTTAACTCATCTTGATGGAGGTGTGCTACAAATCCCAGTAAATGGGATCTATCTCAAACCCTTCAATTAAGTTTGCTACATTGTTTTGTATATATTAGAGTAGTTTAATTGCTCCAAGTGTGTTGTTCACAATTTTTGTGTGTACATAGTTCTTTCTCCTTGCATTATTCCCGCACGCACTCTTATTTTTCTTCCAGGTATCGATCTTCTTCCAGAAATTTTCAGTAGTTTGTAGGATTCAGAATAGAGTCAAGAAATGATCCTTCAAGTGACTTCAAGAGAATTTCTTCAAAGCTACAAATTATAATTTCATGATTACATAGTAGACTCCATGCCCAATGGATTCTCTAGGCTACTGATCTCCTTCATCTAGTAGGAAGATGGCCCCGAAAGTCACCAAAATTGATTATCCAAATAACTCTCCTAGTTATTTAGATAACTTACATACATATTCTAGACCAAAGATATTTGTTACTGAGTGGTGTGCATCTCAATTGTCTCCTAGTAACATTCACTTCATCAGTGTTTCCTTGCATGCATTTGTATGCTTCCCCTTCTCCCCTTTCCATTTTCATTTTCCTCTTTGTTCCACTCTTACCTTACGCACATCTTCTATGCATTCTCCTTCATCCTAGCAGTTATTCATCTTGCACGTGCACCTTTCCCTTACTTCAATCAACTAAGTCCCTGGCCTCTCGCGCACCCCACACATTACCTTGTAATATTTATGCATTGACCATATGTCCTCTTCTCACTAGTTTTCCCCTTTTCCTCCACGTGCGTTAAGATTACGCATGCCTTCCTTTTGCCTTCTTCTCGCGCCTTATTCTTCCATGCACATAATTTTACACCCTCCTATATGCCATTATGTGTCATGTCATTCCCTGACATGCTTGAGTGTGCCACACACAACCTATCAAAGCGTGCTAATAGGGAACCGAATCCTTGCAACAAATCAATGAGTGACACGTGGTAGAAATGACAAGAACATTTACATAGTTGGTTATCCTTTCAACCAATCTATGTGTGCCATGTGTCTTGCATACGTAGGCGGCCCTAAAAATATTCTGACAGCCATATATTTTTCTGCAGATCTCTAATCGGCACATGCCTAGTCTCAATCAATAGTTGTTGATGTAGGCTAGAGTGCTAAATATTCAAATTCAAATTCTTGGTGAATTGGTAGGTAAGAAATGGGAAAATATCTTTCTGGGAATTAATGAGTAGATCTGATTACTCCAACCACCCAATTTGATCTGATCTTCCCTCTTTCCTTCTCCAACACACCAAATGACTTGGGCAAATGAATTTGATAGATTTGCAATTGGATTTGTAGGTATTGAATGCTTCATGTATGTGGTTGTATTTCAAATTTAGATTTTCCCTCCTCCTCTTCCTCTTCCATCGATTCATCTATAAATGTAAGAGTTGGGCTCATTGTTAATGTTGGACATTTTAGATCCTTACGTATTTTGCTAAGGAATTCATATTTTCGTATTTTGAGTCACAAACCTCTAGATCTGGCTCGTGCATGTGGATATCAGCCTCTTTTGCCATTATAAAATTTATGTGCATTTCTGGAAGTAATGGAAGCATTGTTTTGTGACTATTCTATGTCTTAAGCATGTTTGTATTCTTTCTTCTTTCCTTTCTTTCACATTGTGTGCTTGTTGTGTCATTCCACATCCCTTGTAGTTAGTTATGTTCCATGAAATTGATCGGTAATTATGTCTTAATTGTGTTACACATGCCTAGCCTACTTTCATGCCTTTCCCTTCATTTTCACTCATAACAGATAGTGTTCATCCCTCTTTTTCGGTGCTACCACCTTCCTTAGATTATTTTTTCCTTTTACTTATTCTTATATCTCGGTCCCTTGGCATTGTCAACTTAGTTTTACCTTTCAGCATTAGGAGTACCAGTAGCAATAGAAATAGATAAAGGAACCGACCTTCTCTAGAGATCTATCTCAAGTGCGTAAGGTCCCACAACTTGAAGATGGTTCCATTGTTGTCTCAAATGACTCGGTCCTTTCTCAAATCGAGACACAGTGTACAAGTTTGAAAAATAATAGTACCCTTCCAAAGAGGGGAAAATGCAAACACCCTAATTTCACACCTATCCTAAATCAATTAATTTCACCATTCCATTTTCCACAAAAATGCACATTGAATTAATCGATGTTAATTGATTAATTAATTTTTTTCAACCCATTTCGACAACGCCTTCTATCATCTAATTTTATCATACCCATTGATTATCCATAATGGGTTTCTAATATCGTTCCCGTAACTAAATCCTTAGGTAAGTTACACATCTGCACATACTTCAAGGGTATCAATCTTGCCTGTCCCAAAGAAGATTCCCCCCTTCCAAACATAGATCAGCTCGTTGACCTAATAATCGACCATGAAATGCTTTCCTTATGGATGGTTTTTCTAGTTATAATAAAATTCTTATCACCACTAAAAATCAACATAAAACATTTTTCATCACCCCTTGGGGAACCTTCTCGCTACGTTTCATGCCATTTGATCTTTAAAATGGAGGATCTACTTACCAACGAGCCATGACCTACATTTTTCACAACCTTATCCACAAATCATAAAGATTATGTTGATGATCTTTTAGGAAATTCCAAACAACACAAATATCACCTCAACATCCTTGAATCAATATTTACCCATCTCATTCAAAGATTGCCTTCGTCTCAATCCCGTAAAAAAATTTGGTTTTCTCACCGTAAAATTCTTAGGATTCATCATATCTATCTGAGGTATTGAATTTGACCCAATAAAGGTTAAATCCATCATTTAAATGCCTCCTCCATCCAATCTTAAGAAATTACATAGCCTCTAAGGTAAGTTACAATCCATTCGGTGCTTTATATCACAACTTTCCAATTGTTGTCAACCATTTCATCATCTTCTCCATAAGGACGTAAACTTTCACTGGGATGATGATTGTCAAAATTCCTTTGACGAACTCAAAAATTATTTTCTATCACCATTGATTCTCACACTACTCACAAGGGGGAGCCATTTTACCTATAAATATCCTCTTCAGATCATGCCTTAAGCACTATGCTTGCTCACCATAATGATCAAGGTTGAGAACAAGTTGTATACTATATCATTCATACACTCCATGAATATAAAACTCATTACATAGAAGTTGAGAAACTGTGGTGTGCCTTGTACTTCACTACCACCGATCTTCTTCATTATCTTCTTAATCATAAAACCTATGTTGTCACTATCTTCAATCCCCTTAAAACTATGCCTTTGTAAACCATACCAAAGTGATCGTATCACTCGTTGGCTTATGCTTATGACTGAATTTGATCTTGAGTTCATATCGTAAAAATCCATTAAGGGATAGACTATTGTAGAACAGCTTGTTCATGCACCCCTTTCGCCAATCAAATCCCTCATTAATAATTTCCTAACGAATCCATGAGAAGTTTTGACAAATATGATATTATACCACAAAATGACACTCTTCTTCGATGGTTCTAAATGTCGGGAAGGGGAGGAGTTGATATTGTTAACATACCTCCTTCATATATTTTGCTTTCATTATCATTCAAACTCAACTTCAAATATACCAATGACATGGAAAAATATGAAACTCTAATCATAGGCCTTATAAGTGCAATTCTCCTAGGTTTTCACATTTTAGAAATCTTTGGAGATTCACACTCATTATCAATCAAGTCAAAGGAGAATATCAGTGTAAAAATTAAATCTTACAAAAATACAAATCTAACATTGACTTGCTCCTCGGCCCTTTTGATCATTACACCATCTAAACCATCTCATGATCCTCTAACAAGTTTGCAGATACTATGGCCTCTTTAGGAGCCCTCATCCCATTAGAAATTGAAGAATCAAATAGCAACATCTAAGTATTTATGATCATTCGGCGATTGGATTACCCCTCACATCAAAATGAACTCCCTCCTATCAACACTATTAACAACAATCCAACTGACCTATGGTACTCACAAATTTACGACTACCTTATTGAATCTAAAATCCCATTTGACTTATCATGTAGTGCTAAATGGTCATTCCTCCAACACGCCACCCATTTTGTCATTATAGGTGGTATCCTTTACAAACATAGTTTTGATACGGTATCTTGTTAAGATTCCTTAAATCACATGAATCAATCAAAGAAATCAAATAAGTTCATGATGGTATCTATGGAGGTCATTTCAGTGGAAATTATGTCGCTAAATGAGTCATACGGCTAGGATATTACTAGCCTACTATCACCAAGGACTATTATGCATATGTCAAGAAATGCGTAAAATGTCAACTTCACTCAGATCTCATCCATGTCCCCAATCAAGCATTACAACCCACTCAGGACTTATGGCCTTTCTCTCAATGGGGGTTAGACCTCATTGGTGTTATCAATCCCAAATCATCTCAACAACATCACTCCATCATCATAGCTACTAAATATTTTACTAAATGGGTTGAAGTCATCCCTTTAACCTCAACTAAATCAAGACCTATCATCAACTTCATATATCAATATATTATATGTTGTTTTGGCATTCCACATAAGCTTGTCACAAACAATGGAAAATATTTTAAGAACAAAGAACTAAAGAAACTTTGTGACACATTTAACATTAAACTCAAATTTTCATCACCATATTATCCTCAAGAAAATGGATAGGCTAAGGCCTCAAATAAAACACTTAACAAAATCCTTATGAAAATAGTAGACGATGCGGGTAGGAATTGGCATCTCCAAATCCCATTTTCTTTATGGGCTTATCAAACTAGCATCTGTACCCCTATAGGTGTTACACCTTTCTCACTTGTCTATGGCTCTAAAGATGGACTACCACTAGAAATTAAAATCCCATCACTTCATGTATCACTTAAATACTTTATCCCTAATGAAGAATATCAACAAGATCATCTAGCACAACTTGAACTATTAGATGAAAAATGTCTAATGGCCCTTGAACATCATCAAGTTTATCAAGACTACATCAAACGAGCCTATAAAAACATGTCAAAGAGTATGAATTTAAAATTGGTGATCTTGTACTTAAATAAAATCAAAATGTCACTCAATTAGAATGGAGTAAACATGGAAATTTTGGCCCTAATTGGATTGGTCCATATGTCACAAGTTGAGACAGAGCATATTGACTCACTTCCCTTGATGGTGAACCTAAAAAAGAACCTCTGAATGCCTTACACTTATGGCCTTTCAATTTTTAAACGATTGATTGTTGTGATAGTAGTTATATTTAAAATCTAGTCACTCTGTCAAGTCACCCATCCTGTCATAGTAATGATTTGAAAACATGTGGTTATCCGTCATTATCCTAAATATAACTTAAAGATAAGCACCACGGCTCTATTCATCACGTATTTCACTTTGGACAAGTTCCTCTTCTATGGTAATCCCTTAATCATTATACATACCCACCCTGTATCAATTAAAAATACATTATGTGGGGCACGAATGTGTAGATCATATATGCATCTTTTCCCCTCCTTGAAATAGTCTGTCAGGGTTTCACCCTCAGCTCAAAAATATATGAAAAATGTTATTTGATACTTCATATCAAAATCAAAACTATACTGGACTGATCCCTTGAAGAAAATCTATTCAAAATATCAAAACTCATATTATTAAGAAAGTAAAAAGTAAACCGATCTCTCGAATAATAGCTACCAATCAAAATTATAAGTCGATCCTTCAAGACGGCTATTTTGTAAAATGTCAAAAATCAAAAATGTAGACCATACCCTTGAAGGATGGCTACCCATGAAAAATTCTTCCCACATTGATCAGCCTTCAAAACAAATACATCAATATCAAAATCATCCAGGAAAGCTTCTCGCATTGATCAGCTTTCCCTCATAGAAAAATTTCTGCATTGATCAATTTGCTTTAAAATAAAAAATTTAAAGCTAGGGAATTTATCTATTATCTCATTGAAAAGGAGAACCTTTTTCTATCTTGACCTACACATGTTCAAGCCCCCTTTCTTGTCCAAGGAAGGTACATTTATTTCATCCTACATTTCACTAAATTTATGAGTAACTACTGATTGATAATTTTGTTTAACATTTGTATGAAGGCTACAAGTTCTGGTGTGTTCATACTTTTAAAACCCATTACATATTCCATAATGGGGTGTTAATTCCACATTTACCCTATTTTATCAATCACATTTTGATAAAAATCACATTCCAAGATCACGTTTTAAATCATGTCTTACATAATCATTTAAAACACCGCATCATATTTTATATCATTGCATATATTAACATCCATCACATTTAAAATAAAATACATACCCTAACATCATTAGAAATCATTAACAAATCCTAAGAAACATGTCACCGTATACATACAAAACCATTAACACATAAAGTCAAACAATATAGGTCATAAACCTCATCATCATATATATAAATCAAGTCCATATACATCATGATCATCATCAACATATATCATATCAATGTCATACAAAAATGGGCTTCTATGAGCCATACATCAAAATATATCATATCTATGTCATACAAAAATAGGCTTCATGAGCCGTATATCAAATACATCAAAAATTTCATCGCCTAGTAAATTGATAACCTCGAGGAACTAGCTAAGAGGTGTAATATTTCCTCTTCCCTTGGTCACCCGCACCACTAGAAGCTTCAACATCTCCACCAAATCCTCCCTCATTTTCACCTCCTCTCTCTCTCGGTATTTGAGGTGGATGACCCACACTCATTGTACTAGTACTGGGGGGTTGTCGCCTTAGTGGCCAAATAATCAACATATAAAACCGCATCAGGATAATCATTAGTGATCAAATCATCATAATATTGTAGCTTTGCTTGTAGTGTCCGATAGTGAGCCTTGGAGATCATCTTAGAGGTTACGAGATGTCACTCTCTACCCACTAACTTGTCTCCTCTATCCAATGTCATGTGTCATCGTAAGTTAACTATGTTCTATAAATATAAGGCCTGGTAATCCTTAAGGCCTTCCTCAAGCCATCCCTTTTCTCATGATATCTATCTCGATCTATAATGACCTAAGTCAACTAATTCTTGAGTGTGTCCCACTCAATCATTTGTAGTATCCCGCTTAGCCACTATAGTATCTCACTGTCACCACCCTATCTCTCTACAATAAAAGTATCACGTACACCTAGGAGGTCATCTCACTCTCTCCGAGTTGTATCTCTCTCTCTCCCTCCCCTATGGCCTTCTTGGTCATCACCATTGTAATAGTTATAGCTAAATCATCACCACCCTCCTCCTCACTTGTCATCATTGGTACCCTACTACACCGCCTCATGTACTATAGCTCCTCCCTTCACCGAGAATTTACTTTTCATATGTGCTACTTGATCCCTATCAAAACTCCTCAATCTTTAGTCCACCATGTTGTATAATCTGGAGTCACCCCCGCATTGTCAATAGGCACTATCTATCCCTCATCATTGGGACCCATATCTCCCCGATGATCCATGATAATCTTCGGCCGTCACCACCGCTTGCCCTTGGAGTCTCTATCTCTGTCTCCTCTCGTTTGTCTTGAGCATGACTCCTCAAGCACTCCCGTACCAATCCAAATTGTCTTTCGATATGATCAAAACGTAGAAACTCATGCTTTCCCAACCAAAACACACGAAGCCACATAGCCCGCTGCTGAACCTATCAGCTCATATGGGTACTTAAGCCAAGCATGGAAATCTAGATATGGTCTCCAAATCATGTCACCCACCTATATTCATGTTATCAAGTCTCTATAAAAAAATATGCTCTCTTCTTCTTTTTCCCTCGTCCCTTGTCCTACCACCATCTCATAAACCCAGCATGACTCTCATCAATACCCCATGGCAAGCCTAATGGATGAGCAATATAAATATACTCATACACCCAACATTGTAGTAAGAACTTGACATCAATGTCATAACACTTATGGGCCTTCCAGCCCACGGCTCTTTGAATGCATGTGCTAGTAATGTGGGCCCCACTCAAACATTGTATGGTGCTCCATCATCTCAAAGCAACAACCCATGCCATCATCCATTGAAATTAACCTCCTCTCAAATTTGGAAAAGTAAAACATGATATGACTATCATCATCATAGTCATATGTGTACAACCAACCCTCTCGGGCTCATACAATGCCTGGTACTCAAATTCCCCTTATGCATATCTCACATCCTTTGTATGCTCTCCATATAACCTTTGCATCACATCAAGTCTCTCAGCCTCACTAATGCAGTAAATCCCTCTCCTGATGGGAAATCTCATGATGCGATGAACATCCTCTAAGGTGATGTTCATCTCTCCTATGGGTAACCAAAAAGTACATGTGGAAGGGTTCCATTGCTCTAAAGAATGCCAATATCAAACTATGGCATTTGAGGATCTATTTATTAAACTGCATGCCTCTGAAACCCACTTCCTCAATATGTTCCCAATCATCATCTGACATGTCTGCTCTCACCTCATCCATAATCACTAGAATCCGGCCATGGATAGTCAGCAAAAGCATCTACCTACAAACATGAAACACACAATCAAACATTAGTATTATTGTCACAAAATATCAAAATTAAATGTCAACATCAACATCATCATCTGAATAACACCGACAACATATAAAACATCGAAAAAACTAAAAATTAACATCATCACAACATATAATTAAAATAGCCACATTAACTAAACATCAAAAATATACAATCAAATTGGAACCAAAAACATCATCATTTCATAAAAATCACACATCTTTCATTAAAAATTAAAAATTGTTATATAACGATCGAATTGCCGATTAATATCATTCGCCAATCTAGCAATTCGATGAATCACTAGCGATTCATCATAGTTTTAGCTATTATCCTCTTGTTTTGCCCCAAATAATGTCAATCATTACTATTTTTCAAAAAAATGTCCCTTTCAAAGGACCCTAGTCCTTGAAACATTAATCAAACAAATGAAATCAATATCGGGATTCGTCATTCATCTGTGGGATGCATGCCCTTTGGCCCCATCACTTGGATTTCCCGTTCATTTTTCCTACCTTCATGAGACCATACAACTATAGGTATTGAATCCTTTGGTTCCCCTATCATTTGGTCCTCGTTATCACCTTTTGTTTGGTACCCCTTGGGTGGGAAAATCTTTGAACGAAACACATATACAAGCACCCAGTGTTTCTGCATTATATCGCAGTTGATCGAATCGCCCATACAAACCAACTTTTTTATCATTTTTGTCTAACACTTTGCCATTAAACTATTAGACTAAAAGGGGAAAATGTAGACACTAAAAATCTATTCCTCCTCATCTTCATCCAAATCGTTAATTAAGCACATGGCATCCCACAAAAACACCCTTTATCTCTATTAAATTAATCGATTAATTTTATATCTTATATTTATCGACACCTCCCATTTCCCTTTACCTTTATTAAATACATGTCCTAGGCCACATACTACATCCCCATTTTTATTATATATACCATTTAATCAAACTAATATATCCACGTATGAAAATCATTATTTTCATTTATCTTAAAATACCATTTTTAAGTTATTCTCTAACTCCCTTATCTCAACAAACCTATCATTATCATCTATAAATCTATTAAAATTATCTATAAACCTAAATTAGACTAAATCATAACCAAATTTAGTTTAATCTGTCATCATCACTCCCAATCCGACACATTTCAAACCACTCAACAACTCACCCCTCGAAATTCAAAACAAAAAACCTTAATTAGCAAGAAGTTCCAACTATTTGCTAACCTAAACAAACAGCATGAAATCACGGTGATTTTGGTAATCATCGCGATTACTTAAGAGAGTTTTTCAGGCTCTCTTTGGGATCATCCACCTACATTCTTGAAGCTCGATCTTTCTACTTGATTCCATTATGTTTCAATATGTTAATATTATCATCCAAAGCATTGTCATTCACAAATCATCAAGCATCTTGGAGTCATTCAGAGTCCTTGTAGACCATAATCTCTTCAGTATAGTTACTGAGCATCATCAACTTCCTAAATGATCAATCATCAAGGTCATTAATCATTCATATTTTGAGATCAAGATCCACGTATTGTTTACTTGTTCACTTATGCATTTCACATCATTATCAAAGTTTGTTAATTCCATAATTCCAAATTAATCAATTGAATATTAGATGTTATCATTCTATAATTATTCTCCATAATTTCCAAAGTGATTCCTACTATTTTTGTCTTTCTACTACTTTTATCAGCATTCATCTGACTTTCTTAATCTTTCATTACAAATCTTTTTTTTTCTCTAACACTCTACCCAAAGCATGCCTTATTTTAGATGGCAATAGGTGGTCCAAGTCACGATATTACTAGCATCAATTTATTTCTCATTATCCTTCATCCATTTTACTAGGAACAGTACAAAATTCTACATGATCTTGAGTTGTGTGCTATCCACTCTACCCCCTTGGATCGTTTGCGAGTGATTTTGAGTCCACTCAGTGGATTTTTGACATTGTAGAAGAATTTGGGGAAGCATACTTTGAGATCCTGCGTATCTAAATTTATCTAGATTGGTTTGAATATCAGTACGAAGCTGATTTAGAGAATTTGAGCTCCAATTCCGAATATGAGAACTAAACTAACTCTGAGGATTCATATTATGAATCTAAGAACCAACACAATAGTGAAGAGGAGTATTCAGACTTCTTTAAAGAAGAATACACTAAAGACGGGAATTTATATTTCTCTAAAGAAGAAGATCTGGAGTCTACTAAAGGAGAGATTTTGGATTTTGATTTCGATTCTTATTTCAAACCAAAGTTAATATCTATCATTTCTTATCATTTATCAGCTCTATATTTGTAATAACATAACATTTTTCAAAACATTTATTATTACCGTCTATTGTATATCACAACTTGTTTTTAAATCACTTGATTGTGTAAAAGTAGATTGACACCCTTGTCAGGAAGTCCTTTGATTTTTGGGGACTAGCCTTTGCCAAGAAATCCACCTCATATTTTACTAATCATATTTTGTTTAGTGTTTGTGATTTTCAGGTGTTCTCGCAGAAAGAGAGCCTACATCATTTCATGTATGCAGACAATCATCAAGTATCATTCATCCACCTCCGCATGGTATCTCTAAACCACGTCATTTTGATGTTTGGTAAGTTTTATTTTCATTCTTATTCAATTAATTTGAAGATGTAGGATTTATTCTCAACATCAAGCATGCCTAGTGGGACCAAGTTCCCTCATTTCATTGTCAATTTCATTAAAAAATAGCATCTATTTTTTTCATTTTTAGTTCTCTCGCATGAATCGCTTAATGATTTAGACAATCATCAACAATCGAATGAATTTCCAGCAATTTAGCCAATTGACAATGATTTTCTGAATGATTTTTCTTACTTTGTAGTTTGCCCTTTAGTTATTGTTTTCTGGTTATTTCTCTATTTTCTGTTAGATAATGATTTCATAGTATTGTTTATGTTTGTCTATTGTGAAAATCTGAAATGAAAAAATCTTTTATTCATCTGAAAAATCAAACTTTTCCATATCCAATTTATTGATCAGTATTCATCAGCTATTAGTGTAATCGCTAGCGGTTCCTGCTCTTTTTTACTACTTTATAAGTTGTTTTTAATCTTTGTTTTTTTTGTTTTATGTTGCTTCTGCTAACCTAGTTTTGTAGGTTTTTGTCATTATAGCTTCTTTTGCTTGATGGTTTGTTGGATTGTTTTCTTTAAAAATTGCTATATAAAAAATTAGGAATCATTTGTTATGGTGAGTCCTAAGGCTTTCCATTTTGCTTTCAGTATTGCATTATTTCCTTGATTGTCTTCATCGAAAACAATATTTCGATTTGGGTTTTAAAACAAATCATTCATCCTTCTTGTTTCACATAGTACTAATTAGGATTGGTTACTTTTATTTTATTTTCCCCAAACACAACCAAACCACTAAAAAAATCATATAGGCATTTAAACACTCCTACCTAGGTAGATACCTACTTGGATTTGATCCCTAAGAGGAGAAGTTGACTTGGTGTTATGGCTGAGTATAATCACATGTATGTCGGTATATTGGAAAATCACCCGAAACCATTATCGTTGTGGGACCGTGAAGCGAGGGGGTAGGCCCCAATACCACGCCCGTATCGTAGTATTACAAAGTTATGCCTCACGTACCTTTCGGTATATCAAATACTCTACCCATAAACATACCTGAAACTAGCCATAGCTTTTCATTTCTTAGGACCCTTATTAGCCATTTTACACATTTCACTTTTTGTAATTAAATCAAGAAAATCTAAAAATCCATTTTCTTTTCTTTTGTTTTTTTGTAATTTATCCACTTAGTTAATTTTCATTTTTAGGTAATTTTTGTTTTTTTGTTCACTATGGTTCAAACAAGACAACAAGCCCGTAATCAAGCCTCCGAAAATATGTCTACATCATTATCTACATCATTACAAGTAAAATATCACATTATCTACCTCATTACATACTACTCTATCTACGTTGTTACAACATCACATTCCCTTATCCTCATCTTTCTCTACACCATTACAACAACAAAAAACCCATTTCATCAACCAAGTACATCTACTCCTCTTACTGATGATCAATGAGCCTAGAATGAAATAGAGGAGAAGTATAATGAAGAGATGTGACAACACCTCTTGGATTCCACACGTCAATTTTATAGCCAAATTTTCCATACCTCTGAGTAAGAAGAAACTGAGAAACCGTATTCCCCAAGCTCCCAATCAGAGTCATCTGAACCTCCTTTCTATGATAGAGGAGACCCAGTCTTTGAGGAGATGTTAGATTCAAATCCCATTTCCTTAATGCTTACCTTGTAGCTAGAGGTGTTTAGCTCCAACCGTTCAGACCTCCACCACCTCCATACAATCCTTCATCTAGTATTGCAAGTCTTATTGATTCAAATCAGAACTGTTTTTCAACAAATATACTCATATACATCTATAAGTCAACCTGAAATTTCAAATATCGAATCTTCCATTCCATTAGAAACCAAAATATCAAATATGGAATCCTCCATCCATGTAAATCAAACTAAAAATTTTGAATCCTCCATTTCTATTAGTCAACCTAAAGCATCTAATGTTTCTATTCCCATTTTTAGTCTCCACATGATCTCTTCTCAAAACACATCCACCCAACAATCCACTTCTTCCTCGAGCCTTCTATTGGTTCAACACCTCCTCAAAGCAATACCAATACTTCCTCATCTATTCCTTCAACATCTTTGGTTTCTCGGACACTTCCATTAAGTTTTGTTATTGCTTTTGTCGTTGTATCACAACCATCACATTCTCAACCGGTTAGCACCTCCGTTCAAAATATCACTATGTCTATTCTTGCGTCTATTCCCTTAATTAATACTAGTGTCATTACCACCACTCATCCTGTTTTAGTCCAATCTACTACACCCCTTGTCTCACAACATATTCCACAACCATCGTAGCCATTAATTTCCATACCACAATCTATTCCCATGCAGAACATCCCACAACAAACACCATCTTTTATTGCCTCTACAATGTATTATCAAAAACCACCTCCTTATTCACAATCGTTTACCACTACATCTATTCCACATCCTTATCAGTATATTCAACCATCAAAACCTTTATTATCTCAACAATAGATCCCACAACATAACATCCCTCGACAAAACATCCTGAGAAAAATATCCCCAACAAAGTATTCCTTCTCAACAAAGACATCCACACAAAATATCCCACAACAAAGTATTCCTTCTCGATAGTACATACCATAGCAAAATATCCACAACAAAGTATTCCTTCTCAACAAGACATCCCACAACAAAAATCCCTTAACAAAATATTCCATAGTAAAATATCCCACAACAAAGTATTCCTTCTCAATAGTACATCCCACAACAAAATATCCCACAAAAAATCTTTTTGTCTCAACATAACATACCTCAACAATATAACACTCCCCAACAAAATGTTAAATAATACAATATTCCACAACAAAAATATTCCATACCAACAAAATATTCCACAACAAAACATTCCTGCCAACATTCCATATCAACAAAATATCCCTATCAACAAAACATCCTCAATAGTATCATACATACTCACAACCTAGCCAGTTCTCATTCCAACCTGTCTCATCCTCATAGTAACCAACACAACTTGATCCTCTCCAAGTCCTCATGAACCACATATCCAACCTGGAAGCCACCTCACCAGGACCTAAAAATATGTTCTCTTATGATCATATCTACAATGAGCCCATTCACCCTTCAGTGTCATACAAATCCTATCAACTTCATCGAGAAATTAAAAAATTTACTAAATTTTATAGTAAAGAAGGTCCCCAGCAACACATCCATGCTTTCCAAAGCATGCCTATTATTTAATATTTCATCATCAAGATCTTATCTTTGAGGAATTTTTCCATGTCTCCTGTCAATCCTTCCCTGGACTAGTACAATAGCATTCCTCGAGATTCTCTTTTCTCCTTCACACAACTTGCAAAAATATTATTAGAGCACTTCTCCATAAATATATCCCGCAAAGTGACTATCAACGACCTTTACGCTTTCAAACAGTTTGAAGATGAATTCATCGCCGACTTTGTTTCCCGCTAGAGGGGTAGGATTAACCAATTATCTTTCTCATTACCATAAACTGAGCTGATTTAAGTTTTTGTCATTTGTGCACTAAATATATTTCATCAAAATTACAAATTCAATCATTTCAAACGTTTGATGAAGCTTTCACCATGGCATGAAAGTTAGAACTACGAGCCTTAGAAGATGGATGAGTTAAGCTTCATCCCAAAAAACCACGAGCTGAATTCTAAATCATCATCCAATCCAGATAAATCCAAATCATCTACCAATGTTATAGTAGTTTAGTCCTCTTCTAAGGAAAAACTACTATCAAGCATTCTCGTCCACAACAAAGCTACACACCCATAGGAGAGACCTATAGTGCAGTCTTTGATAAACTATTGGCTACAAATATGATATCTCTCCCACCTATTTGACCAATCGATACATTTGTATCTAAACCCACATGGTATCGAGACAATGATTATTGTAAATACCATAGGGTCAAAGGACATGACATCGAAAGGTGCCGAACATTCGTAATTTCCTTCAAGATTTAATTGACAAGGGTGAACTTCACTTAGACAATCCAAATGCACCCCAAATCAAAATCTTGACATATTTAAACAACCTTTTCCAAACCATTCCCCGTCTACCGATCAACCACAAAAACAATATGTTCAATCTCACCATACAATCAACACCATTACTAAAACATTACCAACTTCGAGTCCACAACAATGCTAGTTGAGTCTCGAATCCACATCTGTAGATTCAATGACAACATCTATCGAATTTGAATTTGCACCTACCAAGTCTTCATCTGTTGGGGATAATGCTAAAGTTACTCCCTCATCTTTACCACATGACATTACTGAATCCACTCCCACACCCATCACATCCTCTAGTATAACCACATCCACGCATGTACCCCGATTTACAAACATAACTATGATACCTCTCAAAACATTCATGACACAACCACCTCTACCTAAACCAACCATAAGCCATATCTTTCCCCATCTACAAGACCAAACAATCCAAAACTTACAAAACCTACAAATCATTTAGATCTCATTAACCATGTTATTCAAACTCCTCTTCCATCATCAACACCTACTTCAACAATCACACCTAGCTCATCAAAACCAAAAAGAACCCAATAAACAAGGTGTTGTTCAAGTATTTAAAATTCCTCACTATTGTTTTTCCAAATCATATCATTTTCACGGCCCTACACCTTTTTCTCCACCTTCTCCTAAAAAGGTCATTCCCACTCCTAGCAATCACCCTATTATTTCAGGACCGAAGCCCACTTACCAAGCCTCTACATCATACCCTCCCTCATCCGTCACACCATCCAAGCCTCCTCAATGAAAAACAACTAAACAACTCCTAACCAAAATCTTACTTCCTTTGGAAGATAAGATAGACAAACCTCATTACCATCCACATTTGGACCTAAGGGGCATTACGTGACTATTTTGGATGACCTCCTTCAGAAATCACTAATTACATTACCACCCTCAAACCATCAGACCCACGAGGATGGAAACCCACATGGTATGAATTTAATGTTTCCTATGATATCATAGAGCATGAGGACATTCCATAGAAGATTGTAAGGCCTTTCACTTAATCACCCAAAAGCTTGGTAATCCAGATTTCCTTCCTTCTGAACCGCACCCAACAACACCATCTTCATCCAAATCTAAATAACCCTTAGCTAAAATCTCATCCCATCAGTTCGACGACGCGTACACATAGTTACTCACTCATAGAATTACAACACGATCCTTCCAATCCTAAGAAAGCCAAAAATTTCGTAGCCATACCTCCATCACTAGAATTATCTAATTTTCCTAAAGTATCCATCTCCATAGCGCCTAAAGCTTTTGATCAAACACCATCACCTAAAGCTAAGGTTTCCATACTCACTGCACCACCTTCATCCACCACTATATAATAGATCATTTTCAAATAGTTACATTAATCCCCTATCATAATGTCACTTTACAAGTTAATTCAAACATCATCATCTCATAAAAAGCTATGATTGAAGCCCTTTAATAAATAACACTACCGAAGCAGATGATCCTCTTCCCTTCACAAACTTTGTAGGTTCCCTTAAAACATCCACAACCATATCATTTGAATCATCTAAAATCCCCTTGCTTAGGCCAGAAGATCATGATCTACCACTTTTTATTACCACTCAAATTAATGATGTCCTCGTCAAAAAGGTCATGATTGATGGGGTGCATATATCAATATTATATCATCTATTACTTTCAATCAACTTAAGTTATTGTTATCCAAAATGTGCCCCTACTCATTTTTTGTGGCTAACTCCTCTCATTTTTTCCTCGTTTGTGCCTCAGTCATAATATTTTGCTTTTCAGGCACTCAAAACCTTCTAGAAATGACACCATTGGATAGAGCTCTTTCTCATCTTTCCAGAAAGGTAAAGTTTTCCTCCTAACTCCATGTATTTTTGAAGTTATGGCTCGGCGGAGTTTTTTGGGAAAAATTTCCCCTGAAAGGCCCGCGGCCAATGAGATGCCACCACATGGCACCTAGAGTGGCAAAGTGCAGAGAAATTTTGGAAAATTTTCCAAATGACCAAAAAGGTGCAAAAATTCAAATTTTTGCCCGCCAACCCGATTTGGCCCTGTTTTGCCCTAAAACTTCAAATGGCCATATCTTTCGATCCAGAGCTCGTTTTCACGTTCTTTATATCAATGGAAAGCTGGTGAAATTATCTACAAGATTCTAGGGTAATTTTTGCATTTTGATGGAGTTTGGAGAGAGAAAATTGAAAAACGCCTCTGGCACGTGGTCATGGACAGAAATGACATTTCAACCACCGTTTTTAATGAAGAATGGCTCGCATTCTCTCCCAGCATGGCTAAAAATGTTAGGGGATGGGTCTGTAAGGATGCCCATGCTATTTTGAATGTGTTTTGGTCAATGGTTGAATCCCTTCCATGTTTTCCCGCGTTTCTCTCTCCTGGGCTCGTCCCTTGCACTGTAAAAGCCAGATTTGGCTCATTTTCAAAGGGTTGAACATTTTTTGTGTATTGCAGGTCCCCTTTCTCACCTTGGAAGTGATTTTGGTGGAATATCAGACCTTTTCTAAGAGCTACAACTTTATTTTGCCTCTCAGGTGTTGTAATGCAAGTGATTTTGATGATTAAAATAACAATACAGGCCTTGTGATTAGTTTTCATCCTCTGCTTGTGTTGTTTGGTTAATTTATGATCCTTCATTACAATTATCAGTTTGTGCATGAGGTTCTTTGTTACATTTTTATGGACTGTGTCAATCTGCAGAAGTAAAAAATGCTCACCACTCCTTTGGTGCATCACCTATTAGCATTAGTTTTAGCTTTTTTGCATTCTCTATCTCTGTCTCCTTTGGAATTTAGGGTAGGGTTAGGAATATAGACCTCTGCAACTTGTAAGTGATAAATATGACCAGAGGAACTGAGGAACCAGCCTCTAAACTAGAGATTCCTTTCTCATTTTGCAATTCCCACACTTGGGGAAAGGATTCAATGTTGTGCAATCACACTGGATGCTAGTATGATCAAACTAGAAATCTGATCAACATCCAGGGGTCGTTGCTGATTTGCAACAACAGTTTTTGGCACGCCGGTGGGACCTTAGAGGTCTTCATCTTCATTGCAACAAAATTGATGTGCATTTGTTGCAAGTTTCTTACTTTAAAAGAGCTATAAATTGCACATCTGGCGACTCCAAGGAAGAAGAATCATCTGGTTTTAGCAGTGTAGACTTGAAAACTCATGAGAAGAATCAACACAAGGTCAAGAGCTGGAGAGGAAGAGGTGTTATTTGAATATCTGTATTTATCTCCAAGAATAAGGCAAAGTGGGAGGATAATCCAAAGGTCTCCATCTCCACCAAACAGAACTCTCTCAACTCCTCCACCTAGTAGGCCTTTCATTCAATCAACAAGGGTTCTAAGGCCAATCAGAATGGCACAAAACAACCCCTATGTCAATTTCACTGGTAGCAGCCCACTTTCTCTCAATGCACAAAATCTAATCCCAGTTGCAGCATTGAAGAACATTCCATACTTCATTGGAGAAAATCGGACCTCACTGGTGATCATGTTAAAGATATTGCTAACATTTGTGCAATCCATGAGATCAATGAGATGCAAGTTCTTTCCAAATTGCTTTGGCATCTTCATTCAAAGGGAAAGCTTTGCAATGGTTCAAGAGCCTTGCCTTAGGTTCTATTCAAAATTAGAATTAGCTATGTATAGCCCTCCATGAGTAGTTTGGGAAAAGGGAGACAACTTGTCCCTTTGGAGCAATTTGACAACTATCAAAAGAGCTCCCAATGAGCAGCTGACTGATTTTAATTTCAGATTTCAAAGGACTTGGGAGAGAATTCCAGTGGCAGTCAGGCCAACAGCAGAAGGTGCTTTTCTTTATTACCTTAAAGCTTTAAATTCTGATATTTCTATGTTAATTCAGTCCATGGGAGGCACAACTATCCCCATTTCTTATAGCATTGCCATTAGAGCTGAAAATTGTTTGATTCAAGCTGGCAAGCTGGCTCCTAGGCCTCCAATGCCATTATTTCCAAGTTTAGAGAGCCCAAGTACTAGCCAAGTGCCTAATTTAGCTTCTATTCCCACTCCTAGAAATCATAATTCAAGTGAAGCTTCCACTTCATCTTCTAGTGCCTCAAATGAACTTCAAGAAGTCATGAAGCAATTGCAAAATCTAGGTAATGAGCTGGTTACACTCAAAAGGTAGCAAGCTCAAGGTTTTAGACCTTCCTTTTCAGCCTCAAGCTCAGCCTAATAGGTAGCCATATCAACCTCATAGACCACCCAATCCAGCTGCAAATCTAAATCAAGCAAGGCCTCCTGCCAACAGACCATTTCAGCCCTATAATCCCAATGCTACATCTGCATCTAAAGCATTAGTGCCAGTACAAAACAATATAGCTCAAGAGTATGATTGGTGTTTCCCATGCAATGAACCTCATAACCAGTCCATGTGCTTCAACGGTGCCTTGAATCAAGCATTAATGGTGTGCATGATCGGTGTGGAGGGTGAAGGTAGTCAAGGAAATAACCAGCAACAAGAAACATTCCAGCAGCAATCAGCTCCAAATGATACCACACTTGTAAACTGGCAGGCAGAAGATTTTTGTGGCATGAATCAAATGATTTCCCAAAGTGTTGCAGCCAACACAAGGTCAAAGAGAAGAAATTTGGGTGAAGAACAGCCATTGGCCCCAAGTAATTCACGACCTTCTGTCACTCCACAAAATATTGGCAAACAAAATGCAATCCCAAGCACGCAAGGATTGCCTAAAATAGCCCCTAGGCCAACCCAAATGCCAGTTGTTGCTGCCCATGTGCAAGGAATGAATGTGCAGGCCAAGGGATAGCAGAGGGATACTTCATCTCCATTCAGTATCATTGATTGATGAAGACAAATGTAAACATATCAATGTGGGAATCACTATCTATCCCAGGCCAAAGAGATTTGCTACAAGCTGCCATGAAGGACTGGTCAACTTCAAATTAGCAAGTCCAAATGCAAGAGAAGGTGCTCACAAATGCTGCCCAGCCTGAGGGGAATCATGGAGGACAGCAAGGTAAAATATTGAAGCCCCCTCCATTCTATGTTTCATTGATCATTAGGAACCAATTAGTACACAATTGCATGATTGATTCCGGGGCAAGTAGTTCAGTAATGCCCAAGAAAATAGCTAATCAGTTGAGAATTCAGTATGAAACCATATCCAAAGGGGTGGTGCAGTTGGATGGGACAGCAGTAACAACATTCGGGGTGATTAAAAACTTGAGTCTTACTTTGCATGCCTGTCCCAACATGGTTGTTTTGCAATATGTCTCAGTAATAGACCTTCCACCACTCTTTGCCCTATGTTTGTCAAGGGATTTCACAGCTAAGATTGGAGGTTACTTGTCTGCTGATTGGTCACACATGTTGTTTAGAACAAGATATGGAACCAAAGCCACAATCAGGTCTGAACCTATTGCAAACTTTCACATTGAGCCTTACACTCCAAGTCAGATTAATGCCAATTGTTCAGCGTTTGATCAAGAGGATTATCCAAGCACTGATGAAGCTGACACCAAGGTAGGAAGCATCCCAGATCTAACTCTTGATGAATGGGCAAGCAAGGTGCATGCTTTTGATCCTTATCAAGAAATAGAAGAATCTGAGCTGGGATTTTATTGCATACATGAAGAAAATCAGCCTATTCCTAGCATCACCAAGCCAAACCACAAAGATGACAATGAGGTATGGTAGTTGTTTTTGATGGATCAAGGATTAGACAAGGTACGGGAGGGGATCCATGCTGGTTTCACCTCAAGGAGTTAATTATTATTCAACTTTTAGATTAACCTAGCCTCACCACCTAAACCTTGCACAATTATTTATTAATTACCTTATAATTAATAAATCCACATCTCCAAACCTGCCACCACATTTCGCCACCTCATCATGACCTAGCCCTAACCCTAAACTAACCTAATTAAGACCTATAACTTGGTCTACATCCACACCCATGACTAATTACTCCTCACCCACACCAAAATCAACCTAATAATGACTTGACCAAGCCCACAACTAATTCCTCGGGAGAAAAGGAGGGAAAGTTGGCTACTTTACTAAAAATAGTCCACTTTGACTTAACCGATATCGGTTCCTACTCGACCGCCGTCGGTTACGTAACCGCCATCGGTTCCCTGTAAATGACCTCCCCCAACCAAAAAAAAAGGAGGAGATCTAGAATCTGGAATCGGGAAATTCATTGGAAAGATCGGGAATTCACTTGGCCGAGCAGAGACAAGTGAAGAAAAGGAGTTTGCGAGAGAAGGACATCAAGCCCAAGGCTACTGGTGAGTAACAGAGCCCGGTGACACTCATCCAAGCATTGGGAGAGAAGATAGCTCATCTTTGATTGTCTGATCATCCTACCTGAGCCCTGCCTTCGTTATCACAGTCTTTGGACTGATATCTTCATCAGGAACTAGTAAGTAGTATCTTGTATGTTCTTTTGATAACATTTCTTGAACTTCTGAATCACAGCAATTATAAGTCTATTCCTAGATCTACTACCCGGTAACACCCTACATCTAACTATCATTCCTCTACCCCTACATTGCCCCAAGAACAGCCCCCATACTCTCTGAGTCTTCTCCATCACCCCATTACCTATCCCCAATCATTTACCAGCCTTATAAACACCATAGCCACCTTATAGCCAACCTTCACTAAAAGCCCTAAACCCACTTTGCCCCTACCGATATCGGTTATAGAAAGCAGTACGGTGGTGTGGTGACCGGCATCGGTCCTTTGTGATTCAAAACCAAAACTAGCCCTTTCCTCTATTGTTTTAACAAGGTAATTAAATTGTAATTTTGCAATAATTTGTGTTAATTCATATTAGCAGGGGAACTGACCACCTTCGAAAGGAAGTTTAATACTTCCTGGGCCCAAGGCAGTTCCCTCATTTATTGTCTAATTAGAATCTGGTGGTCTTGTATTCTTACTTGCAGGTAGTCCTTCCCAGACAAAAAGGAGTTCTTTGCAATCGATCTGATCTCTCTCTACAGTACGTGCACACCCTCCAAACATTCAACAGGTATTCCTCCTAGCCCTAACCCTTATCTGTTTCTCAAGAGAATGAAAGGATAGAAGCAACTCTATTCTAGGAACGGAAAACCTCCTCTGTGTGAAACATTTTGGCACGCCGGTGGGACCCATTTTGGGTTTCTTTCTTTCTTGCTTGCTTTCATATAGGGAGCACACTTGCTATTTTCTTCTTCTAAAATATTCACAAGATATTTTGTTACCTTTTGGTAAAAGAATTTGTCTTGCTTTCACATTTTTGCATTAGTGAAAATCATCTCCTTGCTTCATCGAATATCATTTTCGATTTGGGTTTAAAACACGTGCATCACATTCTTGCTTGTTGTTTTCAATTCTAGTGAACATAGATTAAGTAACAGGTCGTACACGTGGGGGTGATATCCACGGTATTGACAAGAAATTAATCTTACTTTCACTGCACAACACATACCAAATCACATCATAAATTAACACAACAGCTCAAACATCCCCCTTTTCCGTGGTATTCCTCCGCCTGATTGAGGTAACCTTATAAGCCAAAACAAACTTGACATTTCCCCTAAGTCTTTTGTTTAGGATTGACATCATCTTGCATCTAAGGCATAAGCCCAAAGTGATTAAAACTAATCCTAGGGTTAGTCTATTAATTTGCTTGTGCATCTTGCTTGTTTTTAGTTCTGTTTCTCTGTCATACACTGTTTTCTGTGATCACTTCAGAACAGTTTGGTAGGTATACTAAGCATCGTTAACCCCAAATCAGCAACTTCTACTTACTTCTGACTTCACCGGTCTATTATACCGACATCGGTTAACTTACGAGCGTGGCTATAGTCGGCCGACGCATCGGTTACGACCGATATCGTTCTTGTCTTTCATAGTTCCCAAAACCAGCAACCTACCAATTCCAACATTTTGTTGTTGCTTCTGTTCCTGATAGATTGCATCCTTACTGTGTACTCTTGTCCATGGTTGTTGTCACTCGGAAACAAGCTGCAGCCATGGTTTCACATGCCTGCTCCGTGCCTTTTCCTGAATCACCCCCTTCACATCCTGTGGGGAATCCTACGGACACCAGCGAGGTTCCCAAAATCCCTGTAGGAGATAAGGAATTTGTGAAATTTTTGGACGCTAATCCTAGCATTGTACAATACTATTTGTCTCATGCCCCTGACCGTACACCCGATGGTCAACTCCTTGTTGGTATGCCTATTAGTATAGCCGCTCACTTAGCTCCTTCCCCACCTGATAACTCCACCTTGCCTTCTTCATCCTTAGCCCCGTCTCCCCGACTCGGTGGCTTGGAGGTTCTTCTACGGCCAGATTGGCTTTCCTTTTGTTAATCTGGGGCCCCACATATCATTACCACCAGCTATTGCTCCTACCTCGTCTCTCTCATGAGTTGCTCCTTTCATAACTTGCTCTCTGCCACCTATCCACACTGAGCTTTCCTTCTCAAGCTCCGCCCACCTTTTCATTTCCACACACGTATCCGGTGACTTGACATCTTATATAGGACATCCCTATTCGGTTGCCTCAACATATTCATCCTCAATACCTTATCAACATTTAGCCCCCATTGTCTAGTGGTGGCCCTTGGCCCGATCCTCCACCTTTTTACAACAACCGCACCATCATCTCATCCACCCTTTGATTTAATCAAACAAATGATGGACAAAATGCAAAATCTGGAGGCTTACATTTGAGGAAGCCGTAGCACCACTGACATACTGAGCAAGTTTTTGGGAGCCTATTCATCCTTTGTCCCCCTTCATTCATATCCTCCTCAATGGGAATTACCAAAATTCACTCGTTTTAATAGTAAGGAGGATCCTCAACAACATTTGCGATCATTTAGACATGCCTGCTATCTGATTGCTCATGACGATGCCTTACTACTCCGCACCTTTCCCATGTCCTTATCAGGACCCACCTTGGAGTGGTACAGTGCTTTAACCCAGCACTCAATCTTCTCTTTTAACCAATTAGCCCAATCTTTCTTGGATCATTTCTCCATTAACATTGCTAAGAAAGTATCTATCACCGACCTCTATGCCATCGACAATTTGAAGATGAATCTATCGCAGATTTCGTTGGACGATGGCGGGGCCTTATCAACCAACTTACTTATGCCTTGCCTCAGGCCGAACTTATCGAACTCTTTACGCGGGCCTGCGCTAAGCACATTTCTCCTACCCTCCAAATTCAAACTTTCCGCACATTTGATGAGGCCTTTACTATGGCTCGAAACTAGAAATTTGAGCCTTAGAGGAAGAGAAATTGCGGTTGCGCAACAAAAACCCCAATTTGCAGAACCCAAGACTCCACCAACAAACCTAACACCACCAATCCTCACGCATTGACTGCTTCGAAATCAAAAGGAGTTGTACACGCGGTGATGGTCAAATCTCAAACACCATCTAATACCCCGCCAAAAACCACCTATAAGTATAAAGCCGAGCCCATCAATTACACTCCCTTGGGAGAAACTTATGGTGTGATATTGGAAAAATTGCTCAAAGCAGGAGCTATTACCTTACCTCCTGTTAAACCTCACTCCGGGTTTGATTCCACCCGCGTTATACCTTCTTGGTACAAAGAAAATGACTTCTGTAACTTCCACCGCGTGAAGGGACACAGTCATGAAAACTGCAAGATGTTGAAAAATATAGTGCAGGAAATGGTTGATGCAGGGGATATAACCCTCGATAATCCTAATGCCCCTGCTAACCGAAATTTGAAAATCTTCAACAAACCATTCCCAAACCACTCTTCTAATAGTAACATAAACCAAGATATCTTAGCGAGGAGAGTGTTCATGAAATCCATGCGGTCTTCGACTCCCAACCAAACACTTCTATCGAGAAAATTCTGAATCAAGCCTCTTCACTAATGCAGGGACCCGAACCCCCTTCACCACCATCAAGACAAGATGAAATCCTTGCCATTCCTTTACCCATAAAGGAATTAACCACCAGAGTTCTCTTCTCATAGATGAGCCTTCTTACACCACATCTCTGCAAGACTGTGAGCGGATGTTATCTAACTTATCTATTTCCCAAACATCTCCTTCTACCACTCTTGTTGTACAAGAGGAAGGCTCGCCACTTTTTTCGTCATCCTTAGATGAGAAACCCTTTGAACCGACATCACCAAATTCTTTAATCATGACGGATTCTCTCAAACATGCCCTCCTACCTATTAGTTCTTTATCGCCTAAATCTTTTCAGCGACCGGTTGACCTCTTAACGCCCATTGATACAGTGCCTCATTTACCCCCTGTATCACACCCACAGTGGACCGGAATCACAACCCACCTTTCTTCCATACAAAAGTTCCTATTCACACGTGAGGATTGTCACCCCTCAGAAGATAGACGAGTCCTATGGGAACGTTTGAGTACACCATATTCTACTCAAATGCAGATGACCGATCCAGACGCCTCTACCATATACCCGAAGTGTTTACAAAAGCTTAAAATGCCTATGTCCTCATCTTCACCCCCCTCATCTCTACCAAATACCTCATCCACCTCTATTGACCTAACCAAACCTTCCCCTATGCTTGGGACCTCACCAATACCCAGTCTAACACACCCACCTAAATGGTTAGATTTATCCAAAAGTAAAGCCATCCACCCACTTAGGAGACAGACCCAATCTCCTCAAGTCCAACCTATGCCTCTATCACAACTAAAACCATCACCATCACACCTACCTTCTATATTGGGACCTCATCCCTCCACCTTGCATCAATACATCATACCTCCTGCGTTTTCTTTAAAACGACCTACACCTTCTGCACCCATACAAAGATCCACGGGTATATCAACACCGTCACCCCAAGTATCCTGTCCACCTATCAACCCTAAACAAACTCCATCATCAAAGGATTTGTTTACTATCACTCCTCTTTCTCCGTGGTTGTTTTACTGCTACCCCACCTCATCATCGACCATTGACTAAACATAACTTCTGTGCCGAAGAGGCCACGTTTAGTTAAATCCAATTATCAAAACCCCTTGGCTAAGCCACCACCCATACGAATCAACCATACCCAGTCATTACCAAAACCTACCCAGTCAATAGCCTCATCTTCCTCTGACTTTGACCCGCTCAAAGGGTCTTACGCCAAAATCCTTGCTATGTTGGTGGAGAATGCGACCATTTCCCTACCCCCACTTAGACCCTATGATCCATCTAAACCTCGACCTATAGGTTATGATGAGTCTAAAATCTGCGCTTACCACCGCACACCAGGACATGATGTAGAGGGATGCAAAGCGTTGAAAGCCATACTTAGTCAGTCACCTCTCTCGGATAGAAAGGTTAAGAAAGACAACTTACGAAGGGAGAAACCTTTAGCTTCAATCCCCTCTCCTATACCACCTGTCCCCTCCTCACCAAGATCTATCATTATTACAACCCCACCTCTCGAAGACCATGACTTATCCCTACCGTCTTCCTCCTCTCGTGTTCACGAGATCAATATGATTAGTGTTGCTACTCGAGGGCAGAAAAACAATGGGAAAGCTAAAGAAAGCACACCTGCGGCCTCTCTTTCTCCGTCCACCATCCCGATCGCACCACCACCTAAAGTGGTTATTCGTGGACCTACCTACCCCATCTCTAATGGAGTTTCCCACCGAACCATGATCAAACAGCTTCACCAATCACCTGTAAAAATGACCTTTGTATGATCTCATTCGGACCTCACGAATCTCATCGACAAGCTCTCGTTGAAATCCTTCAAGGGATAGAGGTCTTACCTAATGAAACCTTTCCCGTTACCTCCATCTTAACACCCAACCACGTTGCCTCTCTCACCAAACAATCTACCACTTCCGTCCCTGTACAGCAAACCGCTGCTGTCAGTTTCTCGAAGATGAAATTGTTGACTTTGGTGCAGAAGATCCTGACCCCGCTCTTTTCATCTCAGCTTACGTTCGGGACATCCGCGTACGTCGTGTTATGATTGATGGGGGTGCTAGCCTAAACATCATCTCTTCCAAAGCCTTCCAACAAATGAATATCCCCTCTAGCTGCATGTGTGCCAACCCCACCATCGTTGCGTTCATTCAACGATGCTATTACTTCTACCTTAGGCCTTGTGATCCTTAACATTCGTGTAGGGCCACGTACCTTACCTGAACTCTTCTATGTCCTTGAGGAGAATTCAATACAACATGTTGTTAGGCCGCCCTTGGATCGGGCTATGGGATGCGTTCCCTCCACCTTACATAGATGCATAAAATTTGAGTACGAGGGAAGTCTACACCGTAAAAGCTGACCCTCCCCCTTCAAAAACTGTAATATGTTATATCGCCCTAATGATGTGCTTGTACCAGTCAAGACACCCATTCATCAACCTGACCATCCACTTGACCACACCTCAACCATCCACCTCAACCGCACCTACACCTTCAACCAATGAGACCACTATCGCAAATACCACTTCCTTTCCCGCGGACAACATCCCAACCTCAGACCCCTTAGTAGATGTTTTTCAACGCCTTACATTGGGGGAGTATCACCTATATAACGTTAGCTCTTTCCATACCCCACAGGAGTATGGACAGTTACATGCGCATCCTACCTACGACCGTCGTGTGGGGGAGGTAATCTCCTACGGACCACCTAATTACCACACCAACCTAACGTATGGGGGTGTCGACGCATCCTCGTTACCCCTGAACCTCCCCTTGGTGTGGTTCCCTTCCAATCTGATTTTCAATACCTGAAAAATCATCGTTTTGCCCTCACCTTCTTGACTCGTTGTGCTTGGAAAGGTTTTGGTTTTGGTCTTTATGAACAAGGCCGACATACAATCATTCCCATTACTACACGCAAACACAAAGATCGTCGTGGTCTTGGATTTCTGAAACACCTACACCAAAAAACATCACATATCCGTTGTATCCGGGAAGATGACGATGAAGTCACCCCTTTAGAACCATCATCACCCATTTTTGCCATCGTCACCCTGAGTCGATAGACCACTGAATCTATCCCTCTAACTTTTTTTTTTTCATAAACGCTATCTTCTGGGTCCTCTCACTTATCAAGCGTGGTAATGAAGACCCATCTTCTCTTCCCCTTACGTATCCGGACATGATCGAAGAGGACTCACCTTGATTAATGTTGTTGAGTGCGGGATGATGACTCCATCCTCACTTACCTTGGTGCGGATGACTCTTATATTCAACGTGCCTTGCCATCATCGATACTCAAACCATGTTGAATGAGTCGACTATAGAAATCAACATCCACACTGAGAGGATGATCCTCACATTGTGAAGATCGGACAATCTCTTACCGCATCGAGAACAAAGCTTGCCTTCACTACTTTCTCTCGTGCATGACCAAGCTTTCGCTTGGTCTCTGCTTGACATGCCGGGAATTGATCGACATTGCTTTGTCCATAACATTACCCTAAAACCCGATGTCAAACCAGTTAAATAGAAACTGAGAAAAATGCATCCACGCATTGCCCTCTTGGTCAAAGAAGAGCTTCAACGACTCCTTTTTGTTTCCTTCATCTTACCTATTGACTATCCTCAATGGATCTCTAACATCGTACCATTACTAAAAAGCAAGCGGGGGACTTCGGATATGTATGGATTTCTGGGACCTTAACCTCGCTTGCCCGAAGGATGACTTCCCCCTCCCAAGTATTGATCAACTTGTTGATCTCACTGCGGGCCATGAGATGCTTTCTCTCATGGATGGCTTCTCGGGATACAATCAAATTTTGGTAGCCCGGCCGATCAACATAAAACTACCTTCATAACTCCTTGGGAACCTTCTGTTATCGTGTCATGCCGTTTGGCCTTAAGAATCTTTGGTGCGACCTATCGGCGGGCTATGACTTACATTTTCATGACATTATGCACACTATCCTTGAGGATTATGTCGATGATCTTCTTGGAAAATCTAAACATCGCGGTGAACATCTCGATGTTTTAACCATTATTTTCGATCGTCTGTTACAATATTGTGTTCGTCTTCAACCAAAGAAATGTGTCTTTGGTGTCCTTTGGAAAACTTCTTGGTTTTATCGTCTCTTTGCGTGGCATCGAGGTCGATCCAGCTAAAGTCAAAGCTATCCTAGAAATGCCCCCACCTACTAACCTCAAACAGTTGCGTAGTTTGCAAGGTAAGCTCCAATCTATCCGGCGTTTCATCTCCCAACTCTCGGATCGATGTCAACCTTTCCATCATCTCCTTAAAAAGGACATTGTCTTTCAATGGAGCGAAGAGTGCCACCAAGCCTTTGAGGCTCTTAAAGCCTATCTCTTGCAACCACCCATGCTTATCCCACCTCAGGACGATCGCCCTTTCTACCTTTACCTTTCTGCCACCGACCATGCTGTAGGAGCCATGCTCGCACATCGTGACTCGAGCATCGAGAACAAGCCGTTTATTACATAAGTCGTACTCTCGTGGATTACGAGACTAGGTATACACATGTAGAAAAGTTGTGCCTAGCCCATCATCATTCGTAGCCACCAAACTCGACACTACCTCTGAATCACAAAACTTTTGTCATCACCAACGTGGACCCCATTCATTCATTATATGTACGCCAAACCTCATCTAAACCAACGCATCACCCGATGGCTTATGCTCCTCGCTGACCTCGACCTTGAATTTGTACACCAGAAGTCAATCAAAGGACAAACTATCGCAGACCAACTCGCGGAAGCCCCTTTACCTGGGGAGCAATTTACCAATTTTAATTTCCCCGACGAACTCATTGCCACTCTTTCACTCAGTGAGGAGTCGTATCCAATGACCCTCTTCTTCGATGGATCCAAATGCCAGTGCGGCGGTGGAGCCGGCGTTGTTCTCATTCCTCTTAATGTTGAGCCTATGCCTCTTTCATTCCGGCTCGATTTCCCCTGCACTAATAATACAGCGGAATACGAGGCCCTTGTTTTGGGTCTCCAGGTTGCGTTACACTTAGGTGTCAAGTCTATTAACATTTTGGTGACTCCCAACTGGTAGTCAATCAAGTTATGGGCATCTACCAATGTAAAAATGAGGAACTTCAAAAGTACAAACATTACGTGGATTCACTTTTGACCTTATTTACTCATTATTCTATCCAAACCATTCCCGCTCCACTAAAAATTTGTGGATACTATGGCTTGCTTAGCCTCGCAAATTCTGCCTCACCAGTGACTCGACATATTCATCTTGGTCCAACAACTCTTTGCCCCATCTTACTCCGCCCCGGATGTTTGTATGATAAATAATGTGTCTGCTAATTCGCAGGATACCTAGTATCACCAATTTCACGACTATCTTACAACCTCTGTTCTCCCACCTGACCTTACTAGTAACGGAAAACGTGCTTTTCTTAAAAGTGTTTCTCATTATGTCATCATGGGGGGACTCCTCTATAAACGTGGCTTTGATGGCATCCTCCTTCGATGTCTAACCGGTGCGGAGGTCACCTATACCATCCAACAAGTCCACGACGGTATTTGTGGTGGACATTTTAGTGGCCTTGCCGTGGCCAAACGGATCCTTCACCTAGGCTATTATTGGCCTACTCTTAATAACAACTGCTATGAATATGTTAAGTGTTGTGTTATGTGTCAACAACATGCCAACCTTCAACATACTCCTAGCCATCCGCTACAGGTCGCACGAGATCTTTGGCCTTTCTCATAATGGGGTTTAGACCTTATTGGTGAGATTCACCCACCATCTTCACAACGTCACCATTGGATAATCACAACAACCGAATATTACACTAAATGGGTGGAAGCCATTCCACTCATTTCAACCAAAAAAGAAAAAATCATCGAATTCATTAACCATCACATTATCTGTCGTTTTGGCGTTCCTCATCGCCTGATAACAGATAATGGAAAATCTTTCAAAAATAAGTTGTTACAAGACCTTTGTGACAACTTTGGTATCAAACTTAGCTTCTCATCACCTTACTATCCACAAGAAAATGGTCAAGTTGAATCTTCTAATAAAACCCTAACCAAAATCCTCATGAAAGTTGTTAACGATTCAGGAAGCAATTGGCCTGATCACATCCCCTTTGCCCTTTGGGCTTATCGGACTAGCATTCGCACCTCCACTAATGCCACCCCATTCTCTTTGGTATATGGTACCGAGGTTGTCTTGCCTCTCGAAATACAAATACCCTCCCTAAGAATATCTCTTCAAGATATTCTCACCAATGATTTCGCCAAGAGCGGTTAGCCCAATTGGAGCTTCTTGACGAGCGTCATCTTACAGCTCTTGACCACCTTCAAATCTATCAAAAATGCATCAAGCGTGCTTATGATAAGCGACTCCATGAGCGTACCTTTAAGGTTGGTGATCTTTCCTCAAAGAGAATCAGCATGTAACCAAACTAGAAAAGAGCAAACGTGGAAAATTTTCTCCTAATTGGATTGGGCCTTACATTATCACTCATACTTATGGATCAGGCACTTACCGTTTAGCTTCAGCTTAATGGTAAACCTAAGCCTGAACCCCTTAATGCCTTGCATCTTCGACCATTCTACTGTTGAATTTAGTGTTATATCACTTCTTATCTACCTTGCGCTCATCCCTTGAGCTCATTTACTACCTCATACACTTTTGTTCCATGCATCTCAAATCGAATCAAGCTCACATGGTTTGGTCATCACCTCCCCTTAAAGATGCCTTCCCCTTTTTAGTCTAGTCCATGACTTAAAAGTATCAAAATAACACGTTCTCAATTATACACTTATGGGATATTCTTGAGTCAAACTTCCTACAAAACTAGATGCTTCATGCCAAACGGACATCTAGACCTCTAAAGTTATACATAGACTGCTCCCTCGAAGGACAGCTATGTGCAAAGCCACTTCTACTATTATAAATAGACTGCTCCCCGAAGGATAGCTATACACAAAAACCGCAGCTGCTACTATAAATAGACTGCTCCCTTGAAGGACAGCTATACAAAGTCAGCCTTTATTAGAAGCTTCTCACATTGATCAACTTCGTGAAGAGCTCAAGAAAAATAAAATGCATATCCCCTCTGGACTTCCCGCATCGATCGGCCCTATATCCAAAAAAGTAAAAAGTAGTATTCAAAGCTCTTTTGAGTCATGGACTTGTCTATTTAGGTTTGGTTCTCTTTCGTCAGAATAATCACCTTATAATAAGTTCTCTACACCCCAGCTATACCAGCCACCTCACCTCACCATTCGTCAACACAACAAAACTCAAGGGACGTGACGTATATCCGATATATTGTGATTATACGACTCTTTTCACCTATCGACTTCTCACCTATGTAAGGCACCTAGGGATTCAAGCCCATCCTATGTTAATATGTGGTTTGTTTAGCTCTTCTCAACTACGGGACACTTCTACCTCTTTTACTCGACTCTAGGATTATGTGTTGACTTTAATCAGGACACGGTTCCCTACTACTTGGGTAAGCTAACTTTCGTTTCACCTATACCTACACCAACATCGCCAGTCCCTTACCAACACCAACAACGTTACCCTACCAATATCAATATTTTTACCAGCCAACAAATTGCCTAACTATAACCAAATTGCCTGAATTCACCTCTCCCTGGTCCTAAGGGAGAACTACATCGGTCTGAGGCCCCTCCTTACTTTGTGCAATGGGCTATGTAGGCAGCACTTAGGAGACATGGGGTCTCCCAAGGTTAGCTCGACCATCCCCTACCATAACCTATCATGTGTGGTATATATAAATCTATTTGTGTATCTCTATTTGCTCACATTCATCTTTATCCTTTTTCAAAACACAACCATTCTTATTATTATCATAACTCAAATCAACATACATATTTAGTTTTATTTAGATGTTAAACAAATACATCTTCTCTATCATCGACGCGTAGGTCGGCATCCTTATTTATTCTTATACTCCTATGAAATTCACTTAGACCCTTGCGCCTCCTCCCGAATCAGGTGGTGATCATGATCGTCGATGCCACTCACTTGGCCTCTCCATCCTCAAAGGTGCCACTACTATTGGTTCCTCCCACTGATCCGCCAACATCTCCTGTAACATATGAATACGTCCTCTCGCGTGGAGGAATCTTGCCTCTAGTCTTTCCACTCGTGACTCTGCAACCGCTAACAATCCCGTTGTCTCATTCACCTGCGTTTGGAGTTGATGAACTAAACCCTGCAGATGATCTCTCTCCGCTGTAATCACAGCTATGTCAGGACAATCACCCTCTCACGTACACCTCGCAACTTTGCTACCCACCATAATCTATAAGCCTTTGTCACTCCCGCATCCATTACCCTGTGATCTCGCTGCTATCTCTTCTCGGCCCTTTTGGAGGTGACACTGGGAGGTGAGAATAATGCCTCGGCATTGTTGGTCGTCAAATAGGAATTTTAAGAAGAGCAACAGTCAGGGGACAAGAAGTCCCTCCTCTTTAATGGGAGAGGTTCCCTTATTCAGAAATGAACCTATTTACAAATGTACAAGACATGATTTGTTGGTTAAACTTGGATATTACGAAAGTGTTTTCTATGAAGATCATCAATTACAAAAAGGACTGAGGAAATGAGAGTACGGGAAAGAGCAGAAAGGCAACATGCAGAATTATAGATATCAGAGTAATTCTTTATGTATGCGAAGTCACAGTGAATTGAAACAAGATCATTTGTATCGGATAAATAAGATGGAATTCAAAGACACAAAGTTCTGTAAATAACATCTGCTAGAACACAAAGTTTCTTAACATAACACAGATTCATTAATCAAGGACACAAAGTTCCTTCTTGGTTATACAAGATCACCATGCTTGCAAAGTCGAAGAGTATGCAATCGGCAAGACTAATAAACTTGAGACAAATGATCTTCACAAAGAAAATAAATGAAAGCTTAGGAATAACAGAGATCAGATAGACAAAGAATAGAAAGTCCTTCTGTATTGATTTCTTTATGATCTATTTACACTTTTCAGAAAATAAGCCAAGTTCTTCCTTTTCTAGAATGGCGTAAGGAAGGCCATTATATAGCTTGCAAATCAGTTACTCTTCGTAACCATTTCTTTTAACTAAAGAATAGTTAAGGACCGCCAATCGCAGTACCTCAACTTATTACAAAGAAAACGGAAAAGAAAGGGAAGAAGAGAAAAGAATGGGGAAGAAGACAGGTGGCCAGTCACTGAGAGGGACCCACCGACTTCAGAATCCGCTGCCTAAATTTCTTTAACGCCTCAGCTATGTCTCTGCCACGAGGGACCGACGTGTTGGCCGTAGACTGAGTCCAAAATCCAAGACATTTCTCCATCTCTTTATCAAACTCGACATGAGTATGATAATCTTTATTTGCTTCTCCAATGGCAGATTGAAGAGAGTAGATTTCCTTCATTTTCTCTTTGGAGATTGAGTTTTCCTTGAATAGATTATCTTTGACAAAAGCTCTGAACTGAGCTTTGATTTCTTGCAAGGAAAGGGAAACATCATAATTTTCATCCTGAAGATGACAGTGTATATCTTTGAAAGTAGAGACAACCAGTGTCTTGAAAGCTTCGCCCTTCTGCCAACTGTTCTTTAGTTCTCCCAAAGCCTCCTCCAGGACTTTGATCTTCATATTGATAGTATCAGAGCCGCAACCTAAATTCGGGGAGGAATTACAGAGAAAAGGGATACACGCGCAGGGAATTAGGTTGCAAGGGTTCGAGCAAGGGTAGCATGGAAACAATGTAAGAATTGCAAAGGTGGCTTGCTCGTTATATAGCCGTTGAGGAGAGAGAAGGGTGATCAATGCGCATTAAATTCATATCTATCAGTTTGAAAAACAGCATATTCGGGTAGAGCGGGAAAAACTAAGTATGAATGGCATTTGGTTCGCTTGGGACATGTGAGATGCGAATGCGCGAAACACGCGGCTCGGCCGATTCGGGCGAAACAGGGAGAAGACGCACAAATGCATTTTGGGACATCTGGGATGAAAACGCGCGAAGGACGCGGTTCGGGTGAATCGGCCGAAAATGGAACAACTTGCACAATCTGACTTGGGACATTTGGGACATGAAAGAGTGAAGTACGCGGTTCGGGTGTTTCGGGTGAAAATGTTACAATAGGTCCGGAGAAGTTTGGGACATTCGGGACGAAGACGCGCGAAGTACGCGGTTCGGGTGTTTCGGCCGAAATTGGAACAACTTGCACAATTAACTTTGGGACATTTGGGACGAAAAGTTCTGACGGGCCCGAAAATGGAACAACTTCGGGGATTTCGGCCGATCGGGGAACAGAGCGCACTTTTGAACTTGGGACAGTTGGGACGAAAAGCTCCGACGGGCCCGAAAATGGAACAACTTCGGGGATTTCGGCCGATCGGGGAACAGAGCGCACTTCGGAACTTGGGACACGCGGGACAAAAATGTCCGACAGGCCCGAAATACATACAAAATGACCCAAAACTATGGATTTTCTCAATTTCATGACTTCGGTACATTAGAGAAAACACTTAAACTCAAAATTTTAAAATTTTTACTTTCATCAGAGCAGGGAATTTTGAGTGGACAACAGCTGGCTCCTTCTGGGGATGACTTGGCATAAATTCAAGGAATGAGACAAGGCAAGAACTTAGACAAACTCAGGGGAAGCAGACCAGTACCTTATCCATTGGGCCCACGAGTCAAAAAGCGAGATCAATACTGAGAGGACAACACACCAAAACAAAAAGGAAAGAAAAAACAAAAACGATGTACGAGAATATACAAGGACTCCTAATCACCTATGACTTGAACAACTTGAGATCGCCCACTATAAGGAAGTGGGAGAGAAGAACCATACATGTAATCAAGATAAAATGAATTCTCACCAAAGAAAGTGTCGATCTTGAAAGGTCCGAGCCATGGGAATCAAACTTTCCATGGCTGCCACGAGGTTCATGCCTTTTATCCCATAACAAAGATGGTATCTCCAACTTGGAAATCCTCGAACACGGCTTTCTTGTCAAACAGGACCTTAACCTTTCTGTGGTGACAGATATCCTATCAAGAACCTCAATCTGCCCTCATCCCGTCAATTTGTTTTGGGATTATACTGCCTCTGTTTTACGCTTAAAAGGCTTAATTCCTAGTTTGAGAGGAATAGAATGCTGCATATCTTTTGGCTTGAAGGCTTTTAGATCCTCATAAGAATAAGCAAGAACATCCTTATACCTCCTTAGAAGATCAATTGCTTTTCTTCTTTCATCTGTTGTGCAACATCTTCCAATATTCACTAGCCTAGGATCAGTAGAACTCCCAATATTGATTTTGTCATGCTCAGCTGATTGTTGAGGTCCAGTAGAAGCCCTAGACTTCACATACCTGTCATGTTTATCAAATAGTTCCTCTAAGCTTACCAATCCTTTAGGAATCTTATTCCCCTTGAGTTTAATGCACCCTTCCTGATCTGTTTCTTCCCCTTGGGCGACCGTTTTGTCAAAGGGCACACTCTCACGAGGCAGGTTGTCACTTCCCTCAAAATACAGTTGTTCGAAATTACCCTTGAGTTCCAGGAAGGAAAGAAAATGTTGATCATCATTGAAAACCTGCCAGTTATTGGTATTATCAGGTACACTAGGTTGATGGATCATCTCAATGGTGAACTTGTCTTGAGAGAAATCAGGATGAGGAATCAGTAGTGACCCTGAGACAGCTAGTGAATCAGCCCTGCTGTTCTTTCCCTAGGTACTGCTTCGATAGAGAAAGCATCAAGGAATTCAATGGAATCCCAAACCTAGTTCCGGTAATGTTTCAGCCTTCCATTTTTTACTTGAAAAAGGTTTCTGACCTGCTTTACAATCAACTCTGCATCACCACGAGCCAGAAGATTCTTTACACCTTGTTCTTTGGCCACTTGCAATCCGAGAATGAGAGCCTCGTACTCTGCTGTGTTATTAGTATTCTCGAACTGCAACTTAAATGAAAAGGGGTGTAGACTTCCTTCAGGTGACACCAGCAGGACACCGGCTCCAGAACCAGCTGAGGAACAACTTCCATCAAACTCTAAAATCCAAACCCCGTTAGGATCTTTAGGTGACACTCTGGGAAGTTGGATTTCATCAGGGGACATAATCATGTAGTTACCATGCCCCATATCCTCGTAGAGTATTTGTGCTTTAGGATCATCCGTTTTCTGCACAATATACTCGGAGGATCGCTTCTCGAGGCAAAGAACTTCTTCATTTGTCCATTGACAGGCACGAGTGCATGTGACCAGTCCATTTGGATTTCTCCACCTACGTCCTTACAAAAGTTCCTACTTAACAACATCCCGTATGAAGGAGGAATATCTGCAACTAAGATGGTAGCCAAAACTCTCTTTTCAGGCAAAGCAGCAAAAGCCACTTGTGCATCCTTAATTCTTCCGACCAGGGGCACTTCTTTACTCTCCATAGAGTAACAAGATCCATAAGTGCGTGTGAGAGTTAGGCCTAAAGCATGAGCTACTTTAGCAGGCATCACATTATCTGAGGCTCCGGAATCTATGACACAATTACTGAGCCTATGGCCAGCTATAAGGAGTGTTACATAAAAAGGCTTGATTTTGTCATTAGGCGAGGTGACAGCGGCTACCAGACTAGGCTGTGGCGCAGAAGAAGGAGTAGGTAAAAGACCTTTAGAGGTGGTTTTGGAATGGGAATTAACAAATTGAATCATTTTGGAAAAAGCTTTGGGATGAGTTTGATAATACTCACCTCTGAGATTTGGACCTTGGTCTTTTTCAGGTGATCAACAATATCAAAAGACCCAGAAGTGGACGGGCCATCATCATTCATTACTCTAGGCTTATCAACTTTAGGAGAAAAAGAAGGAACTTTGCTAGTAGGATTGACAGGACTCACCTTTGGTGTAGATGAAGTGGGGATAGGAGATCCTCTTTTTGCAATTACAGGGATAGTTGTCGGCTGCTCCTTAGATTTCTGGGGGCTGTGTCACTTTCTCCCTCTGACTTGTTCTGCTCTCGAGTCATGACAGTGAATGATTCGCTATTCATGTCTGCTACTACTTCATCATAGTCATCTCCATCATCAATGCCTTCAGTGGTAAAGAAATTAACTCGAGATCCCTCAAGTTCATCTGCTTCATCATCAAATTCTTCCACAAACTCCTCGCAAGCTTCATTATCCTCATCATCATCTGGCTCTTCAACTTCACAGGTTGCATTCACAGGAACCTTAACAGGAGGTCCTTCAAGTGCTAATCTTGTTTGAGAAGCAGGCAAATGATTTCTGGGCTGGAAATTTCTCCTTGGAACGTCTGCATAAGGAGCATGCTGAGCTAATTGTTTCTTTATGGCAAGAAGATCATTTGCAAGTTTTTGAACTAATGGATCAGTGTTAGGTCCAGGGGTGGAAGAGGAAGAAGCAGCAGACTTAGATTTGGAAGGGTCTCTTCTCAACTTCCCTGACATGATCAAGTCATCCTCGATACTAACAGCGAGGGTTTGATCCTCGACCAATGTTGCGAGATTAGCCCTTCTTAGTGCATAACTAACTTTGGGCGATTGAGCATTTAGGAAGAAACATTTTTGAATTTGATCAACAGGTCGGGTAAGCTGCGGAATTTTATTGATCAATTTATTGAATCGGGCCACAAATTCTCTCATGGGCTCTTGTGAATCTTTCTTTATCTGAGAGATTTGGGCTAGCAAGGCATGTACATCTTCTGCCGGCTTGAAACGGTTTTCGAACTGAGTTCTCATTGTGTCCCAGTCAGTGATAGCGCCCGGAAGGTGGTAGAACCAATCAGCAGCATTATCTTGTAACGTCTCAATGAACAGCCTTATGGAGACGTCTTCATATTCGACTCCCAGAACTCCACATGCAACAATGAAGGCTGCGATGTGTTCATCAGGATGCACTTTGCCATCGCCTTTGAATTTAGGGAAGTTCTTCCGGTTACCTCTGGGTAACTCATGCAAAGGCTGAGTAAGGGCCAGGGGCCCGACACGATGACCCCATGGTAATGGCGCCGCCATTCTTGGAAAAACGGCTTGGAGAGGGACTGCAACACCAGCAAGAATCAAAGCTTGAAGATTAGGGCTAGCTGGCTCTGAAGAAAAACCACCTGTGGGAATTCTGTCTTGAACAGGTGGAGTGCTTGTCGAACGAGTCCTTCTATTTGTTGAAGGGAAAGGAAAACCCTGCTGCTCCAAAAGCTGAAACTGAGAATCTTCAACACCAAGGGCCCTCCTCCCTCGAGTAAAACGCGGAGTCGCCAGATCAAAGGATGATCGAAAAATTACAGAACTGGAATGTGATTTTCCCCAGCGGAGTCGCCAAAAACTGTTGGTCGTCAAATAGGACTTTTAAGAAGAGCAACAGTCAGGGGACAAGAAGTCCCTCCTCTTTAATGGGAGAGGTTCCCTTATTCAGAAACGAACCTATTTACAAATGTACAAGACATGATTTGTTGGTTAAACTTGGATATTACGAAAGTGTTTTCTATGAAGATCATCAATTACAAAAAGGACTGAGGAAATGAGAGTACGGGAAAGAGCAGAAAGGCAACATGCAGAATTATAGATATCAGAGTAATTCTTTATGTATGCAAAGTCACAGTGAATTGAAACAAGATCATTTGTATTGGATAAATAAGATGGAATTCAAAGACACAAAGTTCTGTAAATAACATCTGCTAGAACACAAAGTTTCTTAACATAACACAGATTCATTAATCAAGGACACAAAGTTCCTTCTTGGTTATACAAGATCACCATGCTTGCAAAGTCGAAGAGTATGCAATCGGCAAGACTAATAAACTTGAGACAAATGATCTTCACAAAGAAAATAAATGAAAGCTTAGGAATAACAGAGATCAGATAGACAAAGAATGGAAAGTCCTTCTGTATTGATTTCTTTATGATCTATTTACACTTTTCAGAAAATAAGCCAAGTTCTTCCTTTTTAGAATGGCGTAAAGAAGGCCATTATATAGCTTACAAATCAGTTACTCTTCGTAACCATTTCTTTTAACTAAAGAATAGTTAAGGACCGCCAATCGCAGTACCTCAACTTATTACAAAGAAAACGGAAAAGAAAGGGAAGAAGAGAAAAGAATGGGGAAGAAGACAGGTGGCCAGTCACTGAGAGGGACCCACCGACTTCAGAATCCACTGCTGAATTTCTTTAACGCCTCAGCTATGTCTCTGCCACGAGGGACTGACGTGTTGGCCGTAGACTGAGTCCAAAATCCAAGACATTTCTCCATCTCTTTATCAAACTCGACATGAGTATGATAATCTTTATTTGCTTCTCCAACGCAGATTGAAGAGAGCAGATTTCCTTCATTTTCTCTTTGGAGATTGAGTTTTCCTTGAATAGATTATCTTTGACAAAAGCTCTGAACTGAGCTTTGATTTCTTGCAAGGAAAGGGAAACACCAGAATTTTCATCCTGAAGATGACAGTGTATATCTTTGAAAGCAGAGACAACCAGTGTCTTGAAAGCTTCGCCCTTCTGCCAACTGTTCTTTAGTTCTCCCAAAGCCTCCTCCAGGACTTTGATCTTCATATTGATAGTATCAGAGCCGCAACCTAAATTCGGGGAGGAATTACAGAGAAAAGGGATACATGCGCAGGGAATTAGGTTGCAAGGGTTCGAGCAAGGGTAGCATGGAAACAATGTAAGAATTGCAAAGGTGGCTTGCTCATTATATAGCCGTTGAGGAGAGAGAAGGGTGATCAATGCGCATTAAATTCATATCTATCAGTTTGAAAAATAGCATATTCGGGTAGAGCGGGAAAAACTAAGTATGAATGGCATTTGGTTCGCTTGGGACATGTGAGACGCGAATGTGCGAAACATGCGGCTCGGCCGATTCGGGTGAAACAGGGAGAAGACGCACAAATGCATTTTGGGACATCTTGGGACGAAAACACGTGAAGGACGTGGTTCGGGCGAATCAGCCGAAAATGGAACAACTTGCACAATCTGACTTGGGACATTTGGGACATGAAAGAGTGAAGTACGCGTTCGTGTGTTTCGAGCGAAAATGTTACAATAGGTCCGGAGAAGTTTGGGACATTCGGGACGAAGACGCGTGAAGTACGCATTCGGGTGTTTCGGCCGAAATTGGAACAACTTGCACAATTAACTTTGGGACATTTGGGACGAAAAGTTCCGATGGGCCCGAAAATGGAACAACTTCGGGGATTTCGGCCGATCGGGGAACAGAGCGCACTTTTGAACTTGGGACAGTTGGGACGAAAAGCTCCGACGGGCCCGAAAATGGAACAACTTCGGGGATTTCGGCCGATCGGGGAACAGAGCGCACTTCGGAACTTGGGACACGCGGGAAAAAATGTCAGCAGCCCAAAATACATACAAAATGACCCAAAACTATGGATTTTCTCAATTTCACGACTTCGGTACATTAGAGAAAACACTTAAACTCAAAATTTTGAAATTTTTTACTTTCATCAAAGCAGGGAATTTTGAGTGGACAACAAGCATCGATCCTCATGTATGGTCTATAAGCCATAGGTATATCCTGAATAAATCCAAATTGTCACCGCACGCGATCTAGAGGAATCCTTTCATACTCACAGGCTATACCCCGCGATCCACCTCAATTGCTCTACACCCTCAACTCCTCGGCCTATGTGCTCCGTCACCATATAGTTCCCATAAGGTCTCCAACAAATATCCACAATCGTTACCATCTCCCCACACTGCCTATAATACTCGATGTCCTCTCTGTCATGGCACTCGGGATCTTGCCTCTTGTTCTGTCTGGACACATCGTCTGAATCCCAACCTCTGCACTCATGTCTCTCCCGACTGGACGGGTTGGCCTATTGGTCGCACACAAACAATGTGCTCATAAGCCCAACAATGTAATAAGTATGAACAATCCAGTGTCGTCCTGTGTTTTTGCCTACAGGCCCATAAACCCCTGTATAGCTCCGCCAGATATGTGGGTGCCCATGCGAAAGTCACGCTCCTTTCTATCATTTCCCAAATAATACACATCAATGCTTTTGGAAATCTTCCCCCATCCGCCCTCGGTAATGCATAATACCCCACCACTATCATTAATACCACTGCCAACCTTGTTTCCTCAGGGTGTGTTGCATACATTGTACCATAAGTGAATGTCAAACCTCATTGTGTCAAATCTCGTGCAGCTGAACCAAATACTGTTGTTATCGCTCCCGCACCGCGCTAGGCAATGCCTGATACACTGGTCTTCCTGTAATTGGGAGCCTCAAGATCCTAAACACATCTTCCAACGTCACTGTCATCTCCCCTGTTGGTAGATAGAAGGTATTCTTTTCCGGATTCCACCTCTCAATCAACGCCTACAACATAGCATGATTGCGTGTGATTCATGAATAATAGCGGATTCCACTTAACCCCACACGGTTTATCAATGCCCATTCAGCTGGTGTTACATCCGCTCGGATTCGTGATAACAAAGCTGGCACACTATCATTCATCCTCAACCCTACCTCTACCTGCATACATCAAAACGACACCCAACCATTCAATAAATCAAATCCCCAAGTGTTTTTTCTCACATTCTGGAAATTCCTACAGTAACCGGTATCGGTTATAGATAACCGATACCGGTTATCTCTAAACGATATCGGTCACTGTCAATCCTATACAACCTGCTTAAAACCACCACCTACGATAATTATTTTACTCGTTTACTCCTCTCTATACCTATAAACATACGTGAACACCCTACTTACCTACCCCATAACACTCATTCTATCCCAAACCCTTGCCTATCACCTTTTCTTTCTCATCTCTACCCTCTTACCTTCTCTCAGCCTATTCATCAAAACATGCAAGAATTAAAATACAATCAAACAGTTTACCTCTTGGGATGCAGCAGCTTGGGGTGGACCCTGTCTTCCCTCTCGTCTCTGCCTGCTGGATGCTTCTCCTCGTTCAGCCATGTTCACCACCCTCTTCAAATATAACTTACCTTTCTACCTTCTTAATCTCAGCCCACACTCACTTTACCTGTCTCTTTCCTCCTTATCACTCAATTCTTTCATGTCATTACCTGTATCGGTCATCAAAGCAATCGCATTCGCGTATTTAACTTGTTGCATGACTCTAAAAATAAGAACTCTAAAAATAAGAACTTAAGTTGCCACCCAAGCTTTTCTATTTTTAGAAAAGCTCGTTTTGGCATAACCAGTATCGGTTACCTAACCGATATCGGTCCTTAATCTACCGATGTCGGTTAGGTAACCGATATCAGTCACATGTCTCCTTTTGCTTAAACCTGGGCCTTTTCTTTATTTTTTGCAAATTTTTGTGGCGCCCACCTCTTTTTCCTGCATAACGACACCATTATCAATATTTGTCATCAAAATCACATCAATATATCATCACAATTTCATCAACATCATCTATCTACAATAAAACAACCATCAACAAAATACGTACGACATTGCAATATCTACATCAAACCCATCAGTATATACACCATTTGGATCTAACTCATCATCTATACACATTAAATTTCAAAAACCATCGACAAAACACATAAAACATTTTATACACACCATGTGGATCAAAATCATCATCTATATATATATATATATATATATATATATCAATGTTTAAAATATACAACTTGCCCTGCATGGGGGCCTCTGTGATCTCAAAATAATACAAATCCGGCATGCAGGCCGCTATCACTGTCAAAATCTCAACTCGGCTCGTAGGCCGGTCTCTCATGTCAAAAATATACTCGGCTCGCAGGCCGGTATCAACTCTACAACCTGTACTCGGCTCGCAGGCCAGTATATACAACAAGAATGAATAAATGAATCATATGTGGGCACGCAGGCCTCTATATACATAACCGGTTCGCAGACCGGTGCCTATATCCAATATACAAACAAAACACCCATCTCCGCTCCAGGGATGTCTCAGCTCTCCCCACCACCCTCAGCTCCTCTCCCTGCTGGTCCCTGTGCTAGCTCCCACCTCCTCCCACCGACCCACCACTGTGGCTGCACCCCCCTGGGATCTCTGGCTCCGAGAGGTCTCGGCTTTGTGCGCCGCATATGGCTGATAGTCAGCCCCGGTACCATCAAGGACATCCTGATAATACCGGGCCTCGCTCTCGCCTCCATATAGTAGGCCCATGCCACCATGGCTGTTGGGGCTGGTCCCCGACTCCTAATAATAGTGGCCCCTGTCCTGCCGGTACACCCTGTGCTGTACTGTGGCGGTGCCTGTGCCTGCGGGGCGGGTGCTGTGGTGGTGCCTATGGCTGTGCCGGTGCCGGTGGTGGTGCTGTGGCATGCACTGCACTCTATGCTCGCACTGTGCTGCACAACTGCGCCCTGTAGTACCCTCGATCTGTGCTATATAGTAGCAAGCTGCCCTGTAACAACTGCACCTGTCCTACAAGCCGGTCCCTCTCTGCTATAACAGCCGCTAAATCTAGTTGTGTGGGCTGTGCTCTCCTAGCTACTCTCTCCCCTGCCCACCACACCAAAAATGAACTGTGCACCCGGCGTCGTCCACTGTATCATCTGCCGGCCTCTTTGCTACCCAATCTGGGTCAACAGGCTGCGGTGCAGGCAGTGGGGCCTCTACATCATCCCTCCGTACTGTGGGAAGGGAGGTGGCTCATCCTGTTGCAGCCCCAACTTCCATTGTACCCTCTCTAGGGGTATCCGCTCATGCTCTCCAGGCCTCCATCTAGCTATCCAGAAAGTATACTGGATCCAGCGCATCTGTGCTCGGGCTCCTCCTCGGGGCTGATGGCCTCTGTAGGGCCTCCATACAATGTCTAGCGCGGTGAAGCCCTCTAACATATGACGGTAGTAGGCTACATCCCGTCCTGCGAGCACCGCTCGTGGCTAGCCCACGACCCCCAACCACCTCTGAAAGCCATATCTGTATACAATCTATGGCCCTGGCTGCTGGGGTAGCCCTACTGGTCATATACATATGATGTGCTCATATGCCCAGTAGTGTAACAAAAATGTCGAGCAAATCCCAAATCACCTCATCCGGTGATAACCCCACAGCTCTCTGTATAGCTGCACCAGATATACTAGTGCCAGGCATAGCACGTATGCTCCTCTACCATCTCGTGCAGCACTCCCATCAAATCCCGTGGGAAGCGGCCTCTCTCTGAGTCCAGAAGGGCGAAGCATGTGATACCTATCATCATCAACACGGAAAGTCGTGTCTCATGTCTGTGTGCGCGATACATATCGCCATAGGCAATGCTCGCGCTGTGATAAGTCAATAATGTGGCTGCATCCCCAAATACCTGAAGAATGTTGTCCATAGCCATCTCCGCATCTACCTAGAATACTGCCTCCCCTACGATTAGCAGTCTCAGGATGTGATACACATCCTCTAGGGTAATAGTCATCTCTCCAGTAGGGAGATGGAAAACATTGGTTACCGGATCCCATCTCTCGATGAGGGCAACCATAAGGCTGTGGTCCCTATCCACAGCCCTATACCGCTGGACTCTGTCGAGTCCCACCTCGCGCATAAGGTCCCATTGCACTGCCGCGGACACACGTGGCCACATCGTCGTCTCAAAGCGGGGGCATCCGATCCCGCATCGTAAGTTGCTGACGTGCCTGCAAAAACAACCCACTTCATTAGACCTACCCTTTACAAAAATAACTACTTTAACCCTCTATACCCCCTTTTACCCACCCAACCACACCCCGACTCTATAACACACATCTACACCCACCTATCTTACCCTAAAACATCTACGATATCCCCTTTCCTTATCTCACACCCTACCAACCACCCCGATCTACTATCGCCATCTAACTATGCCCCTACCAATTTAACACCTCCTAATTCATACCCAACACCTAATCTATCCTAACCGAACCAACCACACAACCACCCCATTTCCCCCCCCACCCCAATCACCTTTCCTATCAACTCTACCCCCTCCCTCTTCACCCCAAACAACAACCAAACAACAAAACAACAACCAAAACACAAAACACCAACAACAACCAAAACACAAAACACCAACAACAACAAAACAAAACAAAAATAAACCTAACTAATGACCGGTACCGGTCACCCTTGACCGCCACCGGTCCCCTACCCAAAGACATCCTATACACTGGCGCCGGTCGACATACGACCGACGCTGGTCTACCAAAAACTCTACTTTGTGCAAATATTTGGTGACCGATGTCGGTCGCCTAGTGACCGACATCGGTCACTGTGTCCAGTCAGCGAACCCGACGCGGCCCCCAAAACCATATTTTTACCTATTTCTACCCTTTTACCCACTGGAAAACCCTACAAACCTACCCACCCTACCGTTTTAGCCTAACTAACCTACCTACCCACTCCATTTTTCAAATTACATCCATTTATTCATTATTTCATTAAATTTTGGATTCCTACCCAAAACCCAAATCTAAACTTAAAATCATTAAATTCACATAATTAGAGGTTTAGAACCTACCGGTACGACTACACGTCATCGTGGTGGGATAGGTGGTGGTGGTCCAGCTAGTCCAGCACCTCCTGCTCCTCCTGGCTGTGCCATGGCTATAAATCTCCTCTGCTGGGTCCTCCACCAATCAAATTTTGCCTCCTACTCGCTGGGGTCTACCAATCACTCACTCCTCCACTCAACTACTGCCAACTCAACATACAAACTCAACAAAATCAATTTTAAACCCAGACAAGCCGTATTGGTTATCAAATTGACAATGTGACAATGACAGGCCATATTTTTCTTTTTATAGGTTTTTTACCTATAACCGATATCGGTTATATTGTGCCCTAAACCACCGGTATCGGTCATCTAACCGATACCGGTCATAGCTAACCGATATCGGTTTAATACCTTTTTCACCACAATTTCTGCCCTTATTCACCAATCTCCCTTTCTCACCACATCGCCTAAACCCTCCTTTGCTAAATAGCCTTTTTTGACTTCATTGGCCCAATTCAAGGCCGCAACCAACCAATTGGCCCGACCCAAGGCCAAACCAACCAATCAGGCCCGACCCAAGGCCGCAACCAACCAATCAGGCCCGACCCAAGGCCGCAACCAACCATTTGGCCCGACCCAAGGCCGCAACCAACCATTTGGCTCGACCAAGGCCGCAACCAACCAATCAGGCCCGACCTAAGGCCGCACCACTTAAATACCTCACCCAAAACCCACAACTTACAATTTTATCCACCCATTATGTAGCTTTTTGTTCAATCGAGCTCACCTGTTCGTGTTTTAGCATGATTAGGGTACTTGACTTGATCAGTCGACCAACTTTTCCTAGACCGAGACCGTGACGTTTATCTCAACCAAACCAACCATTTGGTACTGCCGAACATGCCTAAACGTTCTGTACCTTACCCGTTATATCCCCTGGAGCTACTTCCTATGCCTTGGATACCAGGATTATATCACCCTTGTTTGGATAAACTATCGACCTTTGCCTATGAATTGCTTGTTTGCTCTTCAAATCATGTACCCTGGTCGCACTATTACATTTCAACATGTGTCTGCTTCCTTGAACTTACCCCACCATCTTACCATCATCTCCACACCATTTACCCTTTATCAACCCTATCCCTAATTTCACATTACCTCAATCTGTGATAGATTTGAGGGGGATTACCTATACCCTTAACAGGAGTAACCATTTCTTATTATTGTCAGTGCAGCTTTACAAGACAAGCTACATGACAACAAGGGGCTAATGTAGACACCAAATTTGTGTCTTACGACCCCCCGTGCCCCGCATCTCATTTCGCAACCTAGCCTCACCACCTAAACCTTGCACAATTATTTATTAATTACCTTATAATTAATAAATCCACATCTCCAAACCTGCCACCACATTTCACCACCTCATCATGACCTAGCCCTAACCCTAAACTAACCTAATTAAGACCTATAACTTGGTCTACATCCACACCCATGACTAATTACTCCTCACCCGCACCAAAATCAACCTAATAATGACTTGACCAAGCCCACAACTAATTCCTCGGGAGAAAAGGAGGGAAAGTTGGCTACTTTACTAAAAATAGTCCACTTTGACTTAACCGATATCGGTTCCTACTCGACCGCCGTCGGTTACGTAACCGCCATCGGTTCCCTGTAAATGACCTCCCCCAACCAAAAAGAAAAGGGGCTGAGATCTAGAATCGGAATCGGGAAATTCATTGGAAAGATCAGGAATTCACTTGGCTGAGCAGAGACAAGTGAAGGAAAGAAAGGAGTTTGCAGAGAAGGACATCAAGCCCAAGACTACAACTGAGTAACCAGAGCCCAGTGACACTCATCCAAGCATTGGGAGAGAAGATAGCTCATCTTTGATTGTCTCGATCATCCTACCTGAGCCTTGCCTTCGTTATCACAGTCTTTGGATCTGTATCTTCATCAGGAACTAGTAAGTAGTATCTTGTATGTTCTTTTGATAACATTTCTTGAACTTCTGAATCACAAGCAATTATAAGTCTATTCCTAGATCTACTACCTGGTAACACCCTACATCTAACTATCATTCCTCTACCCCTACATTGCCCCAAGAACAGCTCCCATACCCTCTGAGTCTTCTCCATCACCCCATTACCTATCCCCAATCATTTACTAGCCTTATAAACACCATAGCCACCTTATAGCCAACCTTCACTAAAAGCCCCTAAACCACTGCCCCTACCGATATCGGTTAGCAGAAACCCGAGATCTGGTGACGTGATCGGCATCGGTCACTGTGATTCAAAACCAAAACTAGCCCTTTCCTCTATTGTTTTAACAAGGTAATTAAATTGAAATTTTACAATAATTTGTGTTAATTCATATTAGCAGGGGAATTGACCACCTTCAAAAGGAAGTTTAGTACTTCACGGGCCCAAGCGATTCCCTCATTTATTGTCTAATTAGAATCGGTGGTCTTGTATTCTTACTTGCAGGCAGAAACAAAGGCCAGTCAACCCCCACATGGAGCCTCTCATGAGAAAATAATTGAATAAGTTGATAGAATCAAGAATCATATTCCCTATCAAGCATTCTAGTTGGGTTGCCAACTTGGTTTGATCGAAAGAAGAGTGGAGAAATCAGATTGTGTGTTGAATTCAAAGATTTGAATAGAGCATCTCTCAAGGATCATTATCCACTTCCTTCCATGGAGCAAATTTTACAAGTTGTTGTTGGCTCCGAGAGGTTTTCACTACTTGATGGCTATTCAGGGTATAATCAGATTATGGTGAAGGAAGAAGATCAGTTCAAGACAACCTTTACAACTAAATGGGGAACTTATGCATACAGGAAAATGCCATTTGGGTTGTCCAATGTTGGAGCTACCTTCCAAAGAGTAATGGACATGGCGTTCAAAGGTTTGATTAACAACATTGTCGATATATCTTGATGATATCACTATTTTTCAAAAATAACAGCCACCACACCTCTTTCATTTGAGATAAGTGTTCCAAAGGTGTAGAAGATTTGGAGTCTCCTTGAATCCTAAAAAGTGTGTTTTTCTAGCCCATGAAGGAAAGCTCCTTGGCCACATTGTCTCCAAAGAAGGATTAGCAATTGATCCGGAAAGAGTCGAAGCCATAAGAGCACTGACCATTGCCAAGCCATAAGAAGGCCCTTCAAATTTTCTTGGGAAGAATAAATTTTGTTTGGAGGTTTGTCCCAAATTTTTCAGCCCTTGTTAGACCTATCACCAAGATGCTAAAGAAAAGCATGGCTTTCAAACGGACAGGAGAAGGAAAGGAAAGTTTTGAAGCAATCAAAGAAGCCATCTCTCAAGCCCCAACTCTCATCAACCCGGATTTCTCCAAATATTTCATCCTCTATGCGTTTGGAGGTGATGATACTATTTCTACAATTTTGAGTACAATGAGAATAAAGACAATGATGAGCAGCCAATTGCTTTCTTCAGCCAAATCCTGGAGGACTATGAGGTGAGATATTATTTCATTGAGAAGCATGTTCTTGTAGTAATTAGGAGCTTGAAGAAATTCAAGCATCTAGTTTCAAACAATAAGGTCCAATTGTTGGTTTCTCATGCGGGGGTTAAAGACTTCCTCCTCAACAAAGACTTGAATGAAAAAAGGGCAGGTTGGATTACTCGTGTCATGGAGTATGACATTGAGATCAAAGTCGCCAAGTTGGTAAGAGGAAAAGGATTAGGTGAGCAGTTGATCTTGAGCAAACAAGAGGAATCATGCAACGAGAAGGAGGCTGTTTTGGCATTGCAAGACAGCCATGAGCAAGGAAGCACTCAAGAGGAGAATGATGGTGTCCCCACTCCTTGCTAGACCCAAGGTATAATGCACTTCCTAAGCACAGGTCTATGTCCTCCAGAGATGAACAAGACCCAAAGAAGACACTTCAGGTTGCAAGCTATCCCATATGCCCTTGTTGATGGTGTTTTATTCAAAAGAGATGTGAATGGAGTCTTGTTGAGATGCATTGGTACAAATCAAATTCATAAGGTCTTTGGAAGAGTTCCATGGTGGACCAGTGGTGGCCATTTTGCACCAAGAGTGACAAAGCTCTAAAGATCATGAGGGTTGGTTATTATTGGCCCAATATTTTCAATGATTGTTATGCATGGATCAAGAGGTGCAAGAATTGTGCATTTTTCACAGTAAAGAGAGGCTAGCTGCCCTCCCATTGCATCCAATTTCAGTTGACCAGCCATTCATGCAATGGGGTTTAGACTTCATTGGAGTTATTAATCCCAATTCGAGCCTAGGGCACAAGTGGATTTTAACACCACATATTACTTCACCAAATGGGTAGAGCGGTAGCACTCAAGGAAGCAAATTAATCTAGCATCCTAGACTTCTATGAGGGAATAGTAACTAGATTTGGCATACCAGCTACAATAATATCGAGATAATGCATTGGCATTCATTGGATCCAAGGTGACTAAATGGGCTGTCAAGAATGGGATCGCCTAAGTGCTTCATCAAACTATTACCCCGGGGTAATGGCCGGAGTTGAATCTACAAACAAGAACTTGTTGAGGATCATTAGGAGGACTCTTGATGATAATCGAGGTCTTGGCATACCAAATTGAAATCAGCCTTATGGGCTGATAGGATAACTCTAAAAGATCTACGGAGTAACTCTCCATTCAAGCTTGTTTATGGAAGAGAGGCAATTTTTCCCATATCACTTGAGTTGCCAACATTGGAACTCATGAAAGCAGATTGGAGTTGTTGGAGTTTGAGCCCATGGAAGTCGGATTATGCGAGAATTGATGGAGCTCCAAGAAATCAAAAATCAGGCATCCCAAGCAATGGAGAAGGATCAAGCTTTGATAAAGAAGACCTTTGATAGAAAGGCCAAGAACAGATCCTTCCAAGTTGGAGATCTAGTGTTAAAATGGGATGCAAATAGAGAAAAACCGGGAAGGCATTCAAAATTTGATGCCATTTGGAGTGGCCCATACATGGTCACAAAGTGTAAGGACAGCAATGCTTTCCAGTTGTCTTCATTGGATGGTGAAGAACTGCAGATTCCAGTCAATGGAATCCATCTGAAGCATTGCTACTGAAGGAAATGCTTCACCCTGTACATATTAGTTTAGGTTTTTCATTCCTCCAAGTGCTTGTGCACATTGTTTTGTTGTAGATTAGTTTTTCTTTCCCTAAGTGCTTTGGCACAAGCTTGTTATTCCTGGAGATGTGTTTGCAGGCCTTGCTCCATCAGGTGATATTCCATCTTCCTCCTTGCAGTGTTCTAGTTAGTTGGGGTATCAAACAGAGAATTCAATGACTCCATAACCAATGGATTGCTTTAGGCAACTGGTAACTTCATCCAGCAGGCAGATGACCCCTCTCAGTCGCCAAAATTGTTATCCAAAATATTCCCCTACTCATTTTTTGTGGCTAACTCCTCTCATTTTTCCCTCTCTTGTGCCTCATTCATAATATTTTGCTTTTCATGCACTCAAAACCTTCTAGAAATGACACCATTGGATAGAGCTCTTTCTCATCTTTCCAGAAAGGTAAAGTTTTCCTCCTAACTCCGTGTATTTTTTAAGTTATGGCTCGGCGGAGTTTTTTTGGAAAACATTTCCCCTGAAAGGCCAGCGGCCAATGAGATTCCACCACGTGGCACCTAGAGTGGTGGAGTGTAGAGAAATTTTGGAAAATTTTCCAAATGACCAAAAAGGAGCAAAAATTCAAATTTTTGCCCGCCAACCCGATTTGGCCCTATTTTGCCCTAAAACTTCAAATGGCCATATCTTTCGATCCAGAGCTCAGTTTTTCACATTCTTTATATCAATGGAAAGCTGGTGAAATTATTTACAATATTCTAGGGTCATTTTTTCATTTTGATGGAGTTTGGAGAGAAAAAATCAAAAAATGCCTCTGACACGTGGTCATGGACAGAAATGACGTTTCAACCACCATTTTTAATGAAGAATGGCTCGCATTCTCTCCCAGCATGGCTAAAAATGTCAAGGGATGGGTCTGTAAGGATGCCCATGTTGTTTTGAATGCATTTTGGTCAATGGTTGAATCCCTTCCATGTTTTCCCATGTTTCTCTCTCCTGGGCTCGTCCCTTGCACTGTAAAAGCCAGATTTGGCTCATTTTCAAAGGGTTGAACATTTTTTGTGTATTGCAGGTCCCCTTTCTCACCTTGGAAGTGATTTTGGTGGAATATCAGACCTTTTCTAAGAGCTACAACTTTATTTTGCCTCTCAGGTGTTGTAATGCAAGTGATTTTGATGATTAAAATAACAATACAGCCTCTGTGATTAGTTTTCATCCTCTGCTTGTGTTGTTTGGTTAATTTATGATCCTTCATTACAATTATCAGTTTGTGCATGAGGTTCTTTGTTGCATTTTTATGGATTGTGTCAATCTGCAAAAGTAAAAATGCTCACCACTCCTTTGGTGCATCACCTATTAGCATTAGTTTTAGCTTTTTGCATTCTCTATCTCTGTCTCCTTTGGAATTTAGGGTAGGGTTAGGAATATAGACCTCTCGAAACTTGTAAGTGATAAATCGACCCCGGAGGGCGAGGAACCAGACCTCTAAACTAGAGATTCCTTTCTCATTTTTGCAAGTCCCACACTTGAGAAAAGGATTCAATGTTGTGCAATCACATTAGATGCTAGCATGATCAAACTAGAAATCGATCAACATCCAGGGGGTGCTGCTGATTTACAACAACAGTTACCTCCTACCATCATTGGGCAAACTCCAGTCTTATTACACGCTTTTAATGACACTATCGCACCCATATTAGGTATCGTTATCCTACCACTTAAATTTGGTGTCAAGACCTTACATGAACTCTTCTACATTATAGAAGGATATTTCCAATACAACATGTTGTTAGGACACCCCTGGATATGCACTATGAGGTGTGTTCCTTCTACATTACATCATTGTGTTAAATACGAACATGAAGGCCAAACATTCACAGTCCCCATGAGACCCAAATCCCTTCATTGATTACTATATGACATATCATCCAAATAATGTACTTGTGCCCAAATCCACATCGGAATCATTTGAAGAACCATCTACTAGTACATCCATCCCTTCCTCTAAACTACCAGATGATTCCTCCCTTAATGACATTGTACAATTCCTTACACTGGGGAATACCACCTTCTCATGCTTAACTCCATCCCTTCACCAAAAACTTATGGTCACCTTGACAAACAACCTATGTATGAGCCTAACATAGGATACATTGTCTCTTATGGCCCCGCATATCTCAAAAAAACTTTTTTTATGGGGGACTTGATCATTCTCCATCCCATTCTATCAACCAACATTATACAAATCCTTACACATTGGACTTCAAATCTTTAGATAACCTAGAATTTGCTTATATGTACCTTCCTCATTATGTGTGGAAAGGTTTCGGTCTTGGTCATTATGAACAAGGAATACATGATTTGATTATTCAAATTTCCCTTAAAAATTATGAGAAATATGGCCTAGGTTATGAGATACCTAGTTCCAACCCATTCAAACCCACTACATCCATACATATCACCAAACTAGAACCATCGTCACCTACTAGCCCTGAAGATCCTATGGACATAGATAATATCGTATCCATTCCACCTAACATTTTTTTAGTCAATACTATTTCCTTAGGTCCTTTGACTTATCAATCTAACCATGCTACCAAACAACTTCCTCTCATTTGGCCAGAAATGATTGAGGAAGATTCATCCACTATTGATATCCTCCAATGTCACGACGATCAAGATATCCTTTCTCATATGGGAGCTAAAGGTCATTTCCTTCAAAAATATCTGCCACCTGACACATCAACTCTTCTTAATGAATCCACTATCAACATTAACTTAGGAACCTCTCAGGATCCTCATATAGTTAAGGTCATTCAGTCACTAAGTCCATAAGAACTTGAGGATTTCATCACCTTCTTATCAAAATATAGTCAATTTTTTTCCTAGTCATACAATGATATGCCTAGTCTTGATCCTAATATTGTTGTACATAATATTGTCACATATCCAAATGCCAAGCCTATTAATAAGAAACTTCGTAAGATGCATCCCCGTATAGCTCTCCTTATTAAAGAAGAGTTACAACACCTTCTATCAGCTAATTTTATCATACCCATTGATTATCCACAATGGGTTTCTAATATTGTTCCTGTAACCAAAGCCTCGGGAAAGTTACGCATCTACACAGACTTTAGGGATCTCAATCTTTCATGTCCTAAAGATGATTTCCCCCTTCCAAACATAGATCAGCTCGTTGACCTAACAATCGGCCATGAAATGCTTTCCCTTATGGATGGTTTTTTTGGTTATAATCAAATTCTTATCGCCACCAACAATCAACATAAAACATATTTCATTACCCCTTGGGGAACCTTCTGCTATCGTGTCATGTCATTTGGTCTTAAAAATGTAGGAGCTACTTACCAATGTGCCATGACCTACATTTTTCATGACCTTATCCACAAAACTGTTGAAGATTATGTTGATGATCTTTTAGGAAATTCCAAACAACACAAATATCACCTTGTTGTCCTTGAATCAATCTTTACTGTCTCATTCAGTATTGTCTTCATCTCGATCCCGTAAAATGTGTTTTTAGTGTTCCCACCGAAAAATCTTAGGAATCTTCATATCTATCTAAGGTATTGAATTTGACCTAGAAAAGGTTAAATCCATTGTTGAAATTCCTCCTCCATCCAATCTTAAACAATTATGTAGCCTCAAAGGTAAGTTACAATCCATTCGGTACTTTATACCACAATTTTTTGATCGCTCTCAACCATTTCATCATCTTCTCTGTAAGGACATAAAATTTCACTGGGATGTGATTTTCAGAAATCCTTTGACGAACTCAAAAATTATCTTCTATCACCACTAGTTCTCACACCTCCTTACAAGGGGAGCCATTTTACCTATACATATCCACTTCAGATCATGCCTTAGGTATTATGCTTGCTCACCATAATGATCAAGGTCGAGAACAGGTTGTATATTATATCAGTCATACACTCCATGAATATGAAACTCATTGCACCTAAGCTGAGAAATTATGTTTTTCCATGTACTTCACAACCACTAAGCTTTGTAAATATATTCTTAATCACAAAACCTATGTTGTCACTAGCTTCAATCCCCTTAAAACTATGCACTCTAAACCATACCATAGTGATCATATCACTCAATGGCTTATGCTTATGACTAAATTTGATCTCGATTTCATATCACAAAAATACATTAAGGTACTGAGACTATTGCAAACCATCTTGTTGATGAAACCCTTTCTAAAAATCAAATCCCTCATGAATACTTTCCTAACAAATCCATCAACAATGTCAACAAATATGATTTTATCCCTGTCAAAATGACTCTCTTCTTCAATGGTTCTAAATTCCAGGAAGGGGAGGATCTAGTATTGTTATCATACCTCCTTGGGACATTGCGCTCCGTTGTCATTCAAACTCAACTTTGAATGTACCTTTTGGCTAGATTTTATGCATAGTTAGATACACAAACCTAGGCAGTCATGGGATAAATCCCCTTCATTTAACGGTGAAGCTCCCATGTGAGTTATTTGTTTATTCTATGGCCTATTTAAACTAAATTTTGGGTATTACTTTAATTGAATAGCTCATGAACCATAGCTAAACAACTTGGCAGCAAGTAAGCAACTATATGGTAACTAGAAGAAGTAGAAATGGAAAGCGGAAACTGGAAGTAAATATGTGAAGGGAACGTGTGTGGTAACAAGTAGTTATCAGAGCAAGTTACGGCCACATGGAATAAACAAATATTAAATAATTCTTATAACTTTAGCAAATGAAAAGAAGTGTACTCATATGAAATTTAAAGATAACACAAAGTTTACCATTATCTTTCACAATTTGCACAGTAAGACTTTAGAAGACACAAAGTTTAACCAAAATCCTCCTTTCTTCTTATTCAACTTTTAATCATTTACAATATGCACATCTAATTATTTCAATGCAAAGTCTGAAACAACCATGTACAACGTAAAACAATAGTTTTCCAAAAGTTCTAAGATCCCCGACCTCATAGGTCTCTTCCTCTATTTATAGTCATCATAAGTAAAGTATAAGGAAGCAATATCCATTATACTTCAATCAATGAATAAGCTCGCAAAATAGTTACGAGTTGAGCATGTTTATCCTTAAGTTCTTTGTTACATGCCACATAGAAATTTAGAATGTTCCATCTTTAAAAACTACAATAACTACCTCTTAACTACCAAAAAGTAATTGACTTTATCAAACAACTTGAAGTAACGGTGATTAACCACTGAATTACTCAATTCTTACAAAAATATACTTGAGGAGTAAAAAGGAGAAGAAGAAGAAGAAGAAGAAGAAGTATGCCCATACTACATTAAATTATGGTGGTTGGATGTTACTGTGCAGGCGTCTGCAACAGAATTAATACAAATTTTTACCCCTTTACACTTTCCAAATTTGAGATATGATGTTTTTGGTGCATAGAGGGCTCTGATACCTTTCTAAAAATTTCAAGAATGCATGAAAGCAGAGCTCGGCGGAGAGTTACAATCGTTTAAAGTTGTGTAATTTCTCCTTACTGCTGGGAATCGACCCTCATTTACTTCTCATTCTCTATGTGCTTCTCCATTTACTTTAATTTTTATCATTTGTAGATAAGTAAATTATTTTTCATTTACCACATTACTTTACTTTTCATTTTCCTTTGTTAAGCGGATTTTCCACCTTTGCTTTACTACTCTTAAGTTTTGTGAAGTAAAGTAGTTTCATTTCACCACTTTACTTTACTTTTCCTTTTCCTTTGTTAAGCGGCTTTCTCACATTATTTTATCATTATTTTCATTTCCTTTGTTATGTGGCAATTTCACATTACTTTACTACTTTTACTTGAAATAAGTAAAGCAATTTCAATTCCGCATTACTCTATTTTCTCCTCCTTTGTTATCTGGTGATTTCACATTACTTTCTTTGCTCTTACTTAAAATAAGTAAAGTAATTTCAATTCACCGCATTACTCTATTTTCTCCTCCTTTGTTATGTGGTGATTTCACAAGTACTTTTTAATTTTTTTTACTTAAAATAAGTAAAGTAATTCCAATTCACCACTTAACACTACTTTTTCATTCCTTTGTTATGTGGTGATTTCACATTACTTTATTGTTTTTACTTAAAATAAGTAAAGCAATTTCAATTCACCACTTAACGAAAAAGTAGTGATGGGCCATAACTTTTGACCAAATGCTTTGTTTTTTGAGATCTTGAAATTTGGAAATCTCTCAACCTCCTCTACACAATGGAATCATGAAAATTAGTTTTTGGTGGGAGTAGCTGAGAGGAGAAAAAAGAAAAAAACCACCTTCACATAAAGTAAATAGTTTTGGATAATAGTGTTATCGTAGTGTGGGCAGATTTTTCTTCCGCAAAATGGGAAAAGCATGAAGTAAATAGTTTTAGGGATTTTTAGGCATTTTAGGAAAATGGGTATTTCTCCAACTACTTCTAATCAACCTTTTGCAACCTTCTAGAGAATACTAGAGCAAATCTACAAAAATTTAAAAGGTGTATCCTAAGATTTCTAAGTGAAATCTTTGGGGACACTAATTAGCTCTGTCTGCGGACATCTTTATTTCTGTCAGAATAGATGAAATGGAGATGAGATCCTAGCATCTCTAGTTTTGATTCCTTTCCATTGGACCATGGAGTTGAGTTTGACCTTGATCTTTTAAGAATTTGCCTCCCGAATCTGTGATGAAATTAACACCGAACTGGAATTACCCAATGACTGCTAGCTGGAAATTGATCTGTGGAGCTCTAAATAAATCTCAAAAATTACTCCAACTATCTGATTTGATTCAAAAGAGAGACGAACATGGAAAAAAACTATATACAAACATGTAAAATCATACATGTTCCAAGTGGAAACACGTAGAGTGTGCACAAGCACTTATTTTCTTTGAAAACAAAACTACCTACTCTACTTTAACCAAAGGCAAAGGAAGCTCAGATGAATCCTGTAATAGGTAGGGAGAAATGGTTTCCTTTCCTACAAACTTAGACCATGTAGTTAATTTTGCAGTGAACATGGTCCATAGCAAGAGAGAAAAATATTTTGAATTCGGTTCTCCACCCTTCTTACCAAAGTATCAACAACAAATAAAATAAATACCTCCTTTAATTGTTTTGTATTTGGATTTGAGAGGTAATGTGGTTGATCTTTGGTGCATTTTAGATCATCTTTGAAAGAGGGATATGTGAGAACCAATATCGAAACAATGCACCACGACGAAGTTGCACTCTGATGGTAACGTCATAGCTCCAACACAATAAGCAAGATTTGAACAATGGAAAGAATATGTAAATAAGAAAATAGGTCTGCTCATGCTCATAGATCAAAAATGAAGTACAAATAGGGGTGTTGTGTAACCCCCATGCCTAAACAAGGAAAGTAACCCCTATGACGCCACTGACACATATGACACCACTAAAGGAGGAGTTACAATTCCAAATAAGGAATGTAACTCCTATGACGCACTGACGTAAATGACAATGACATATTCTATGATAGAATCTAACACTTGTCATTTGACTCCCTAAGACTTATGACTCTCGCAAGGTGAGATGACTCACCATGTGATGTGGATGATGACTAGGCAAGTCACACACACCAACACCTCCCCTTCATCGAAGTTGAGGTAGAGGTCATGGTAAGACAGACAGAAAAGAAGACTCCCCTAGAAAACTAAGAAAGATGTGCCAATGGGGCCCGGTAACTAAAGGCCTCATAAGGTGCCCATATACAAACAACATCTTTACGGAAGGAAAACAAGGAGGAGAATAACTATATAGCCTGAAGAAGATGGGCGGCTATAGCAAACCTCACCCCAATAAGAGACCGCATGTGAATAAATTTCACCTCATTGAAGGGCTTGGTGAATATATCTACCACTTGATCATTTGTCTGAACATACTATATGTCAATGATGTTTTCATGTATTAGCTCCTGTATGAAGTGTAAGTGAATCTCAATGTGCTTTGTCCATTGATGTTGAACTGGATTTCTACAAATCGAGATAGTGCTCATGTTGTCACAGTAGATAATGATAGGCCGCCAAAAGTGGATGCCAAAATCTATCAAGATACCTTGTAACCAAACAGCTTATGTGGAAGCGTTAACTGCTCCTATGTACTTTGCTTTTGTCGATGATATGGCAATGACATTCGCTTCTTGCTAGACCAACCGACATGACACTGAGCCAAGAGTGAAACTGTAGCCTACGCTTCGGATGCTCTAGATCACCGGCCCAATCAGATTTGGTAAATCCAACCAAGTCAATCTCAATCCCTCATAAGTAATGAATACCATCTGTGTGAGTGCCACGAAGATAGTGAAGGATCTTCTTTGTTGCTTTTAAATGAAGCTAATGAGGCTCCTGCATAAATCTGGACATGATCCCGATAGCATATGATAGATCTAGTTGAGTGTGAGTAAGGTAGATCAAGATCCCCACTAATTGCCGATAAAGGGTACTGTCAACCAAGGGGGAGAGCAATCAGAAACCAACTTGACCCGGAAAGAAAAGGAGTAGGTGAGGACTTGCAATCAGACATGTGAAACTGAGCAAGCAAATCAAGAGAGTACTTAGGCTGCGAGATCATAATTCTGAGTCAAATTGTGAAATTTGGATCCCAAGAAAGTAATGAAGTAATCCTAAGTCAGACATGGAGAACTTGTTGGCCAAGGATATCTTCATAGAATCAATGATAGAGGAAGAGCTACCCGTGATCAACAAGTCATCAACATATAGAACAAGAATAAGCATGGAGTCATCCTATCACAAAATATACACATTTGCGTCGAGTGACACTTGAGTAAACCCCGATACAAGTAAAAATGAGTCCATCTTGTCATACCAAGCCTGAGGGGATTGTTTAAGGCCGTAGAGAGACTTATTTAACTTGTAAATGAGGGATGGATCATGGAAATAACCCAGAGGTTGTAACATATAGATCTCTTCCTCTAGGTCCCCATGAAGGAAGGCACTCTTAACGTTCATCTGGTGGACTTCCCATCTGTTAGCACCAGCGATGGTAAGGTTCGGTCAAATGGAAGTCATATTTACAATGGAGAAAAGGTTTATGAGTAATCAACCCCAGCTACCTAGGAGAAACCCTTAGATATAAGTCGTGCTTTATACTTCTTGACTTCTCCATTGGATCCATACTTTTTCCGATATATCCACCTACACCGAATGATTTTATTCCTTTCGAAAGAGGGGTAAGATATGTTGGGTTTTAAAATGGTACTTCAACAAAACCATAGTTAGGGGACAACAAGTCCCTCCTCTTTATGGGAGAGGTTCCCTTATTGAAAGTAAGTAACAAAGCTTATATACAAATGTACAACTTTCATCTTAAGGCTGGACTTCTGACATCTTGAAATGTTTTTTTACCAAAATAGCTTATCAATACAAATGAATGGAAGAAACTGAAGAAAGGGAAGAGCATAATATAACAATACTTTCAAGAAATATAGATAGCAAAGTATAACCTTATACGTACTGAGAAAAGGTGATACAGAATAGAATCATTCACATTCACAACATAAGATATCATTCCATAGACACAAAGTTCTAGAAATCATATCAATAAGAACACAAAGTTTCTTATTACAGAAGATAAATGATCCATGATTTCAGGCAAACAAGAAGAGACAATAGATGAAGATAGAGAGAAAGGGGAAATTCTTTTGTATTGATTGCTTTCGATTCTATTTACACTTCAAAAGTATTAGAGTCCAACCTTTTGCAATGAGCCAAGATCTTACATTTATAGATGAAGTGAAGAGAGGAGAAGAAGAGAAGGAAAGAAATATGATTTGGAAGCTCAACCACCAACCATCAATGCCCCTGCAAATCAGCTTACAATCTATCAAATCTGGTTACGCATGTCTTTAGCATTTCAAGAAGAAAGGATGGAATTTCGAGATCAAATTTGATCTAGTTGAAGCAATCAAATCACATATTAATGGTGTGAAAGACGTTTTCTAGATTTTCACCCAAATCAAGACATCCAATCGGTTCTCCATGTCATTTGGCGTGTAGAAGATGTTGAGAGTTTTCCAAAAATTCCTCTCTTGCCCAAATCCGCGCTTCCAGTTGAAAGATATGGCCATTTGAAATTCTACATCGAATCCGTGTAAAAATGGCGAAAATGCAGTCTTTTGCAAAACGGATCTGCAGGCCCGAAATTCACTTTTGCACCTTTTTGAAAATGCAAAATTATAAAAACCTCTCATAGCCCCGCAAGCCCGTAGCTTCACTTTTGATATAGGTCTGACATGTGGCTTTGCCTAAGTGACACGGGGTTGCGGCTCACTTTATAATTTTACTTCTTTTGGAAACAAAGCCAAGATTCCCAAAAAGCTCTGACGACCCACATTCCCGCTTTGACTTTTGATGAAGGCTCAACATTTGACTTTTTATGGTGCATCAACAGGGTTGCACTTTACTTTTACACTTTATTCCTTTTACAAAATAAAGCAAAAAACTCCAAAGTGCTCTGGCAATCCACCTCCCCGCTTTGAATTTTCAATGTATATTCATTACCTAGCTTCAGCGAGGTTGCGGCTCATTTTGTAACTTTAATCCTTTTGGCAATAAAGCCAAAATTCCCAAAAGGCTCTAACGACCCGCCTTCCTGCTTCAAACTTAAAAATGGTCATGTGTCCCTTTGCGGGCCTTTTCTATTTTTTTGTGTTTTGACTATGTCCCTCTATTTGGCGAAGGCGTTATGTCTAACTGGGATACGTGGAGGTTTCCCGCTCATTTGGAGACTCTGTTTGGACCTGACCTTCAGAGGTGTGCCAATTGGACACGTGGAGAGCTGTCACACATTTGGGACCTACTTTTGTATTTTCCCACGAAAGAGCGTCGAAGGGACATGTGGGACTTTCCGTTGGTTCTCCTTTCCTTAGCCAATTCAATGGCTAGTTACGCCCTTCGACTTTTGGACCCTAGACACGTGGAGATCTGGCACTTGTTTGAGGAACCACCTTTGGCTTTGACCCTTAAAGGTGCACCGATGACACACATGGCATCGTCCGTTGGCCTTATACTTTTCAACGGACAGTTTAACTTTTTGAGGCTCTAACCACGTGGAGGGTTGGTGCTCATTTGGGGTCTGTCCCTTGGGTCTCACTTCTAAATTTACGCCGATGTGGCATGTGGCACCTTCCACGGGTCCATTGCTTTGCCTCGAGTTGACTCGTATGCAAATTCTGAAAACTTCAAGCCCTTTCTTTAATCTTCTCTTCCGAGTGCTTTGATCTCCTTTGACGTTGTTGGCCTCCTTCACCAACCCTGCCCCTTCATTGTTGGATTTGGAATGTGGGCTCGCATGACTGAACTACCCCTTCCGATTTTATTTTGTGTGGGGTCGTGTTTGATCAATTTTTCCGGGGGGAAAAATTGGGATAACATGCACCAACTCAAAATTTTCAAAACTTGACTTGAAAAATGAGGGGAATTTTGAGGGTGACAACAACTAGCTCTTTCTAGGGATGACTTAGTTGGGACAGAGGAATGAGGCAAGATCAAGAACCATAGAAAAATTTGGGAAAGTAGATCAGTGCCTTATCCATTAGGAAAATAGAGTCAAAGGAAAAATCAATACAGAAGACAACACACACGGAAGGGAAACAAACCAAAAAGGAAAGACAAAAACAAAACACAACACACAACAAGGAACAGGAAAGGAAACAAGCCAAAACAAGGAAAGTATATACAAAGAAAGAAGAGGATATTTACAGGGGAAAGAAGAAGGATTGCATGAAACTTACACAACTCGAGAGAGACTAAGAAAAATAAGTACCTTTGTGGAACAACATGGTGAAAGTATGAGGCACCCGTGAATTGAAGATGAGCAGTTGGGCGTACCAAAATATCATGGGAACACTATGTGGCTTGAAAAGAAAAATTGAGGAAAGAAGACCATTCCAGATAGTGATACTCCATACTAAAAACATTCAATCCTTGTGAAGAACTGAATAACTTCTTGAGGTTCCTCTTCTATAGATGAATAGTATCATAGAAAGACTTTGACGACCCTCGACTACCTTCATACTTATTTCTACACATCACCAAACTTTTACAACTGGATCAATGAGAAAATCCAATCCCAATAATGTCAACTCCCTGTTTTGATGGAATGATACTAGCATATGAATGAAGATTGCAATTATCACCATGGCACATCTCATGAGAAACATAAATTTCCATTGAATTTTCCTTGTAACCATATTCAAGAGGAATTTAGAAAAAGATACTGGATGGTTTACCATTAGGTGCAATCTTGACCGTGTTTTTGAAAAACATACATGTTGTTTTTGCAAAATCAGCACCTAATTCTAGAAGATCATGACTCTTAGGTACAAGTTGCATTGCTTATTTGTCTTCATGATTAGCAGGGAATTGAAATGTTTTCAGACTAAGTAAATATTGATCAACAACATCATCCTCTTCCTTTTTTTTGCATTATGAAGGGTGAGTTGAGACAGGATTTTCATAGTTGTGAAGAAACGATTCCAAGCATGGCTCTCCATTTTCTATTTGTTTTGAAGGACTGCAAAAAGGCTCATGTGTGCTCATCTCATCCATAGATATAACAGGGGAACTAGTGATCTCATTAATTTATTTTTCTTCGGGTACAGGCACTTGCTTATCTTTGAGAGAACTTAAAACAACAAGAGAATGGTCTGCAGTGATCTTCATCTCAGTGCATTGAAATTCTTCAATCATAGGAGAGAGAGGGATCTTGTCCATTTTTTTATGATGAACATCCACTTCCACCAACATAGGGGCACTTCTTTCAAAACAAGAACATTCAACCTTGGTACATGACATATCTTCTATAGACTCTATTTCAGGTTGAAAGAAAGCCTCAAGTTGTTTGTCTTCTTCATTATTTGAAGGAATATTAAATTGACATGCATCAGGTGGAGCAACAAGAAGACATTCATTGGTGGAATTGAGATAATGTTGAGGAATGAATACCTGATCATGAGAAGCTTCTAGAACTTGAATGTTCTCCTCTTTGTTACAAGGTGTCTCAAATTCATTGACTGAGTGTTCTTCAGCTTGTTTGAGAAGTTGTTGCAATGTTTGTGGAAACAATCTTGGATTTACACCTCTGTAGAAGTTCTACAGAAACCGAGCCTGTTCTGGACTGACTGGAGCTTGAAAACTTTTAATAGGGATATCTCCATCATCATCCTCATCATTGTCACTATCACTCGTTGGTGATGTGGGCCAAAAAGTGTTTTTCATTTTCTTTCGTTCCTAGGAAGGTTCCTAGATCAAGAGAATGAACATGACAGGATTTTATTCCCTAGCGGTCTTTTTCCCACTTCCAGACCAAAAATGATCTTGAAATTGTTCTTTTAGAAAGGGATACGTTTGAAATGAAATCCCCAATGGAATCACCAAAAACTGTTGGGTTTTAAAATGGTACTTTAACAAAACCACAGTCAGGGGATAGCAAATCCCTCCTCTTTATGGGAGAGGATCCCTTATTGAAAGTAAGTAGCAAATCTTTTATACGAATGTACAACTTTCATATTAAGGCTAGACTTCTGACATTTTGAAATATTTTTTTACCAAAATAGCTTATCAATACAAACGAATGGAAGAAACTAAAGAAAGGGAAGAGCATAATATAATAGTACTTTTAGGAAATATAGATAGCATAGTATAACCTTATACGTATTGAGCAAAGGTGATACAGAATAGAATCATTCACATTCATAGCATAAGATATCATTCCATAGACACAAATTTTCAGAAATCATATCAATAAGAACACAAAGTTTCTTATTGCAGAAGATAAATGATCCACATATTTCAGGAAAGTAAGAAGAGACAATAGAAGAAGATAGAGAGAAAGGGGAAATTCTTCTGTATTGATTGCTTTTGATTTTATTTACACTTCAAAAGTATCAGAGTCCAATGTTTTGCAATGAGTCAAGCTCTTACATTTATAAATGAAGCGAAGAAAGGAGAAGAAGAGAAGGAAAGAAATATGATTTGGAAGCTCAACCACCAACCATCAATGCCCCTGTAAATAAGCATACAATTTGTCAAATCTGGTTCTACGTGTCTTTGGCATGCTGAAGAAGGAAGGATGGAAGATCATATCAAATTTGATCTAGTTGAAGCAGTCAAATCACATATTAATGGCGTGAAAGATGTTTTCTAGATTTTCACCCAACTAAAGACATCAAGTCAGTTCTCCATGTCATTTGGCGTGTAGTAGACGTCAAGAGTTTTCCAAAAGTCCTCCCTTTCCCAAATCGAGCTTCCAATTGAAAGATATGGCCATTTTAAATTTTGCATCGAATCTGTACAAAAATGGCGAAAATGTAGTCTTTTGCAAAATGGATCTCAAGGGCCCGAAATTCACTTTGCACCTTTTGCAAAAATTCAAAATTATAAAACCTCCCGCAGCCCCACAAGCTTGCAACTTCACTTTTGATATAGGTCTAACACGTGGCTTTACCTGAGTGGCAACGGAGTCACGGCTCACTTTATAATTTTACTTCTTTTGGAAACAAAGCCAAGATTCCCAAAAAGCTCGACGACCCACCTTCCCGCTTTGAATTTTAATGCGAGCTCAATATTTGACTTTTTTTGGTACACCGACGGGGTTGCACTTTACTTTTACACTTTATTCCTTTTACAAAATAAAGCCAAAAACTCCAAAGTGCTCTGGCCATCTACCTCCCCACTTTGACTTTTTAACGCATATTCATTACCTGGCTTCAACGAGGTTGCAGCTCATTTTGTAATTTTACTCCTTTTGGAAATAAAGCCAAAATTCCCAAAAGGCTCTGACGACCTGCCTTCCCACTTCGAACTTAAAAATGGTCATGTGTCCCTCTATTTGGCGAAGGCTTTATGTCTGACCCAAGACACATGGAGGCTTCCCGCTCATTTGGAGACTCTGTTTGGACTTGACCTTCGGAGGTGTGTCGATTAGACATGTGGAGAGTTGGCACACATTTGGGACCTACTTTTGGATTTTCCCCCTGAAAGAGCACCGAAGGGACACGTGGGGCTTTCTACTAGTTCTCCTTTCCTTAGTCAATTCAATGACCGGTTCGCCCTTCCGACTTCGTTGGACCCTGAGACACGTGGAGATCGGTGTTTGTTTGGGGAATCATCTTTGGCTTTGACCCTTGAAGGTGCACTAATGACACACGTGGCATCGTCCGCTAGCCTTAGACTTTTCAACAGCCAATTTAACTTTTTGAGGCTCTGACCACATGGAGCATTGGCACTCGTTTGGGGTCTATCCCTTGGGTCTCACTTCGAATTTACGTCAATGAGGCACGTGGTGCCTTCCTCAAAAAATTTGAAACTTGACTTGAAAAATGAGGGGAATTTTCATGGTGACAACAAGATCCCAAGTGTCATTCTTTATGAGTGAGGAATACTCCTCATCCATAGCAAAATCCCACTCGAAATCCTAGAAGCTTCCTAGAAAGACGGTGGATCAGAAGCAGAGGCAAAGAAGGAGTGGGGTCCAACAAAACTTGAGCGAGTATGTCTCTCATCTAAAGGATCTCCAACTAAATCTCCAACACTCTATAAATTTTTCCTGGCCCAAAGAGGTCCCGAAGGATCAAGCTCAGAGTCGGAAGATTCTTCACTTGAGTGAGAAGGGACATAGTCCTCATCATCACTACTTTTCGAATCTAGAAGACTTAGAAGTTTGAGGATCGGGAGGAGCAAGGAGAGGAGGAACTCACTCAACAACATCATCATCTAATGAGTCAGAATCTGAATCAGTGGGAAAAAGAACCTCAATGGAAGTAAAAGTCAAGGATGACTCATCAAACTTCACACTCCTCTCAATATAGAGCTCATGGGTTTAAACTTCTCAGTGTGGTGAACCAATGCAAGAGGGCCAATAGCTAAACCCCAATGAACCAAAGCCTATATTTGTTGCAAAGCCATGAAAATTGTTTGCATAGTATTATTGTTGAGTGTATGTCATTCTTACCAACTTGACCCTACGGAAAGAAATAATAAAACAAAACAGATATGCAGTCACCAATTTTTTTTATGCAAATTTTTTTTTACGGAGTCACCAATATTTTGTTTTAGAAAAAAAGACTCACGTGATAGGTAAAGATCAGCGCTATTTGTTTGTTCCCCGACGGAGTCACCAAAAACTATTGGCTAGATTTTATGCACGGTTAGATACACAAACCTAGGCAGTCATGGGATAAATCCCCTTCATTTAACGGTGAAGCTCCCGTGTGAGTTATTCATTTATTTTATGGCCTATTTAAACTAAATTATAGGTATTACTTTAATTAAATAGCTCATGAACCATAGCTAAACAACTTGGCAACAAGTAAGCGGTTCTACAGTAACTCAAAGAAGTAGAAATGGAAAGCAGAAACTAGAAGCATATATGTGAAGGGAACGTGTGTAGTAACAAGTAGTTATCATGCAAGTTACTGACCACCGAATAAAAAAATATTAAATAATTCTTACAACTTTAGCAAATGAAAAGAAGCATACTCATATGAAATTTAAAGATAACACAAATTTTACCATTATCTTTCACAATTTGCACAGTAAGACTTTAGAAGACACAAATTTCAACCAAAATCCTCCTTTATTCTTATTCAACTTTTAATCGTTTACAATATGCACATCTAATTATTTCAACACAAAGTTTGAAACAACCATGTACAACGTAAAACAACATTTTGCCAAAAGTTCTAAGATCCCGACCTCGTAGGTCTCTTCCTCTATTTATAGTCATCATAAGTAAAGTACAAGGAAGCAATATCCATTATACTTCAATCAATGAATAACTGCAAAACAATTAGGAGTTGAGCACTTTTCTCCTTAAATTCTTCGTTACATGCCACATAGAAATTTGGAATGTTCCATCTTTTAAAATTGGAATAACTACCTCTTAACTACCACCAAGTAATTGACTTTATCAAACAACTTGAAGTAACGGTGATTAACCACCAAATTACTTAATTCTTACAATGAATATAATTGAGGAGTAAAGAGAAAATAAGAAGAAGAAGTCTTCCCATACTGCATTAAATTTTGGTGGTTGGATGTTATTGTGTCTAGGCATGCAGCAGAATTAATGCAAATTTTTACCCCCTTACACTTGCCAAATTTGAAATCTGATGTTGTTGGTGCGTAGAGGGCTCTAAGACCTTTCTGAAAATTCTAAGAACGCATGAAATAGAGCTCCGAGCGGAAAGTTATGGTTGTTTGAAGTTTTGCAATTTCTCCTTACCGAGGGAATCTAACCCCCATTTACTTCTCCTTCTCTGCGTACTTCTCCATTTACTTTACTTTTCTCATTTTTAGAGAATTAAAGTAGTTTGCATTTACCACATTACTTTACTTTTCATTTTCCTTTGTTAAGCGGCTTTTCCACACTGCTTTACTACTCTTAAGTTTTGTGAAGTAAAGTAGTTTCTTTTCACCACTTTACTTTACTTTTCATTTTCCTTTGTTAAGCAACTTTCTCACATTACTTTATTGTTCTTCCATTTCCTTTGTTATGTGGTGATTTCACATTACTTTACTGATTTTACTTAAAATAAGTAAAGAAATTTCAATTCACCACATTACTCTATTTTCCTCCCCTTTGTTATGCGATAATTTCACATTACTTTACTGCTTTTACTTAAAATAAGTAAAGCAGTTCCAATTCACCACTTAACATTGCTTTTCCATTCCTTTGTTATGCAGTGATTTCACATTACTTTACTGTTTTTACTTAAAATAAGTAAAGTAGTTTCAATTCACCACTTAACAAAGGAAAGTAGTAATGGGCCATAACTTTTGACCAGATGCTTTGTTTTTCAAGATCTTGAACTTTCTGGAAATCTCTCGACCTCCTCTACACAATGGAATCATGAAAATTAGTTTTTGATGGGAGTAGTTGAGAGGAGAAAAAAATTAAAAAACACCTTCAAGATGAAGTAAATAGTTTGCATAACATGAGTTCTACCGTGTTGTGGGTAGATTTCTTCTTCGGAAAAAAGGGGAAAAGCATGAAGTAAATAGTTTTAGGGATTTTCAGGAATTTTAGGAAAATGGGTGTGTCTCCAACTACTTCTAATCAACCTTTTGCAACATTCTGGATAATACTAGAGAAAATATGCAAAAATTTAAAAGGGTATCCCAAGATTTCTAAATGAAATCTTTGGGGACACCAAGACTCAAAACATGGCAGAATACAAATCTCTAATCATGAGCCTTGCAAACCGCAATTCTCCTAGGTGTTCACATTTTAGATATCTTTGGAGATTTACAGGTCATTATCAGTCAATTCAAAGGATAATATCAGTGTAAAAATGAAATCTTACAAAAATACAAAGCTGACATTGACTTTCTCCTTGGTGCTTTTGATCATTACACCATCCAAACCATCCCACGATCCTCTAACAAGTTCACAGATACTATGGCCTCTTTAGGATCCCTCATCCCATTAGAAACTGAAGAATCAAAGAAAAATGCTCAAGTATATGTGACCGTTTGGCGATTGGATTACCCCTCACATCAACATGAACTCCCTCCTATAAAAACTATTGACAACAATCCAACTGACCTATGGTACTCACAAATTTATGACTACCTTGTTGAATCTAAAATCCCATCTAACTTATCACACAGTGCTAAACGGTCGTTCCTCCAACGCGCCACCTATTTCTTCATTATAGGTGGTATCCTTTACAAACATAGTTTCAACGGTATCTTGTTAAGATGCCTTAAATCACATGAATCAATCAAAGCAATCGAATAAGTTCATGATGGTATCTGTGGAGGTCATTTCAGTGGAAATTTTGTCGCTAAACGATTCGTATGGGTAGGATATCATTGGCCTACTATCACCAAGGATTGTTGTGCATATGTCAAAAAATGCATAAAATGTCAACTTCACTCAGATCTCATCCATGTCCCCATATCAAGCATTACAACCCGCCCAGGACTTATGGCTTTTCTCTCAATGGGGGTTAGACCTCATTGGTGAAATCAATCCCAAATCATCTCATTAACATCACTCCATCATCACAAGCTCATCGAATATTTTACTAAATGGGTTGAATTCATCCCTTTAATCTCAACTAAATCTGGACCTATCATCAACTTCATATATCAATACATTATATTTCGTTTTGGCATTCCACATAAGCTTATCACGAGAAAATGGAAAATATTTTAAGAACAAATAACTCAAGAAACTATATGACACATTTAACATTAAACTAAGCCTTTCATCGCCATATTATCCTCAAGCAAATGGACAAGTTGAGGCCTCAAATAAAATACTTAACAAAATCCTTATGAAAATAGTAGACAATGCGGAAAGGAATTTACATCTTGAGATCATGTTTGCTTTATGGGCTTATCGAAATAGCATTTGTACCCCTACGGGTGCTATGCTTTTCTTGCTTTTCTACGACTCTAAAATTTTCCTACCACTAGAAATTCAAATCCCATCACTTCATGTATCATTTAAAAACTTTATCCTCGATGAATAATATTAACAAGATCGTCTAGCACAACTTGAGTTGTTAGATGAAAAACATCTAATGGCCCTTAAACATCATCAATTTTATCAAGACCGCATCAAACGAGCCCTAAAAATATGTCAAAGAGTGTGACTTTAAAATTGGTGATCTTGTACTTAAAGAAAATCAAAATGTCACTCAATTAGAATGGAGTAAATGTGGAAAGTTTTCCCCTAATTGGATCGGTCCATATGTTATCACTCACAAGTATGGGTTGGGAGTGTATCGTCTCACTTCTCTTGATGGTGAACTGAAAAGGAACCTCGAATGCCTTGCACTTACGACCTTTCTATTGTTAAATAATTGATTTTCATGACAATAGTTACATTTAAAATATTGTCACTCCATCAAATCATCCATCTTGTCATAGTAATGATTTGAAAGCATGTGGTTATCCGTCATTATCCTAAATATACCTTAAAGATGAGCACCACGGCTTTTTCATCACATATTTCACTTTGGACAAGTTCCTCTTCTATGGGAACCCCTTAATCATTATATTCACCCATCCTATATCAATTAAAAAGACATGATGTGGGGCACGAGTGTGTAGATCAAATACACATATTTTCCCCTCCTTAAAACAATTTGTTAGGGTTTCACCCTCAGCTCAAAAATATATGAAAAAATTCATTAGATGCTTCATATCAAAATAAAAAATACAATAGACTGATCCCCCGAAGGACAGCTATTCAAAATATCAAAAATAATATTGTCAAGAAAGTAAAAAGTAGATTAATCCCTCGAAGGACAGCTACCAATCAAAATTATAGGCCAATCCTTGAAGGACGGCTATTTTGTAAAATGTCAAAAATCAAAAATGTAGACCATACCCTCGAAGGATGGATACCCATGAAAAGGCTTTCCACATTGATCAGCCTTCAAAACAAATACATCAATATCAAAAGCATCCAGGAAAGCTTCCACATTGATCAATTTGCTTTAAAATAAAAATGTAAAGTTGGGGCATTTCTCTATGAGCTCGTTGAAAAGGAGAACCTTTTTCCTATCTTGACCTACACATGTTCAAGCCCCCTTTCATGTCCAAGGAAGGTACATTTATTTCATCCTACATTTCACTAAATTTATGAGTAACTACCGATTGATAATTTTGTTTAACATTTGTATTAAGGCTACAAGTTCAAGTGTGTTCATACTTTTTAAAACCCATTGCGTATTCCATAATGGGGTGTTAATTCCACATTTACCTTGTTTTATCAATCACATTTTGATAAAAATCACATTCCAAGATCACATTTTAAATCATGTCCTAAATAATCATTTAAAACACTACATCATGTTTTATATCATCACATACATTAACATCCATCACATTTAAAATAAAACACATACCCTAACATCATTACAAATCATTAACACATTCTAAGAAACACATCACCATATACATACAAAACCATTAACACATCAAAGTCAAACAATATAGGTCATAAACCTCATCATCATCATCATCATCATCATATATATAAATCAAGTCCATATACATCATGATCATCATCAACATATATCATATCAATGTCATACAAAAATGGGCTTCTAAGAGTCATACATCAAAATATATCATATCAATGTCATAAAAAATAGGCTTCCATGAGCCGTATATCAAATACATCAAAATGTCATCAACTAGTAAACTGATAACCTCCGAGAAAGTAACTAAGATGGGCAAGTACTACCCTCTCCCTCCTAGTCACCTACACCACCAATAGCTCCAACATCTCCACCATCTCCTCCCTCACTACTTCCTCCTCTCTCTGGTCTCCGAGGTGGATGACCCACACCATTGCACTAGTACTCTGGGGTTGCGCCTTAGCAGCCAAATAATCAACACATAAAACCGCATCAAGATAATCATTAGTGATCAAATCAACATAGCTTCACCGTAATGTATGAAAATGATCCTTGGAGATCATCCCAAAGGCTGCAAATGCCACTCTCGCCCACTAGCCTGTCTCCTGTCCATTTTCTGTGCCATCACCACTAAGTCTACTCCAGAAATAGAAGGCCCGGTAATCCCTAAGGCCTTCCTCAAGCCATCCTCTCGCTCATGATATCTATCTCAATCTACAATGACCTAAGCCAACTGATTCCTAAGTCAATCTCGCTCATTCATTACTGGTTTCCTACTCGGCCACCGCAATATCTCGCTCTTTCACCACCCTACCTCTCTCTGCGATCAAAGTATCACGTACACCTAGGAGGTCATCTCACTCTCTCTTTAGTTGTATCTCTCTCTCCCTCCACTATTTCCTTCTCGGTCATCACCACCGCAATAATAGCGTAGTTTAATTCGTTGTCACCCTCCTCCTCACCTGCATGTCATCATCGGTACCTGCACTACCTCCTTTAATGCATCCCATCCCTCCTCCACATGAGCACATACCCATCTAGCTCTCTATGATTCTCTGTGTTCTACTCGAGCCCTATCAAAACTCCTCAAATATTGGTTCTACCATGCTCTATAATCCGAAGTCACCCCTGCATCGTCAATATGCACTATCTCTCCCTCATCATTGGGACCCATAGCTCCTAGCTTATCCACGATAATCTCGAGCTCCATCACCACTACCCTCGAGTCTCGGTGTCTATCTCCTCTCTCACCAGCATCAACGTGCTCCTTAGGCAATCCCTCTACCAATCCAAATTTTCTCCTAATATGATCAAAATGGAGTAACTCGTCTAGCTAGCCTAGTCGACGAGCCCTGAATCCACATAGCATCTTGCAAGCCTATTAATTCATGTGGGTACTCAGGCCAAGCAGGGAAATCTAGATACGGTCTCCAAATCACGTCACCCACCTGCAGTCTTCTTGCTATCAAGTCTCTATAAAAACTAGCCCTCTTCTTCTTTTGCCCTTGTCCCTTTACCTCGCCACCATATCATAAAGCTAGCATGACTCTCATTGATACCCCATGACAGGCCCAATGGAAGAGCAATAGAAATATGCTCATACGCCCAACATTATAGTAAGAACTCCGACATCAATACCATACGCTTGTGGGCCTTTTAGGCCCACAACTCTGTAAATTTTTATGTCAGATAATGTACAACCAGCCCTCCTGTGGTCATACAATGCCTAGTACTCAAATGCCCATGATGCATATCTCACATCCTGTGCATGCTCTCCATACAACCTTTGCATCACATTTATTCTCTCAGCCTCACTAATCTAGTAAACCCCCTCTCCATAGATGGGAAATCTCATGATACAATGAATATCCTCTAAGGTGATGGGCATCTCTCTTGTGGGTAACCAAAAATTACAGGTGGAAGGGTTCCACCACTCTAACAATGCCAACATCAAACTACAACATTTTTGGATCCGTCTATAAAACTACATGCCTCAAACCCAAATTGCCTCAATACAATCCCAATCATCATCTGACATGTCTACTCTCACCTCATCTATAATCACTAGAATCCAGTCATGAGATAGTCAATTGAGCATCTACGAAAAACATGAAACACATGATCAAACATTATTATTATTGTCACAAAATATCAAAATTAAATGTCAACATCAACATCATCACCTGAATAACACCAACAACATCTAAAACATCGACAAAATCAAAATTAATATCATCACAAAATATAATTAAAATACCCACATTAACTAAACATCAAACATCTACAATCAAATTGGAACCACAAACACCATCATTTCATAAAAATCACACATCTTTCATTAAAATTTAAAAAAAAGTATATAACATTCTTGAATGCGTCGGTGATTTATATCAATAAATCGGCACTTCCCATAAATCGACTACAATTCACATGAATCGCTAGCGACTACAAAAATCATAGTGATTCCTATGCATCAAACCTAGGGCATCCAAATGCCCCAAATACAATAAAAAAACTCTAAAAACTACGAAAATCAACATAAAAACAAAAAAGTAGCTTAAATGACTTACCTCACCATTATGGGCTTCATGTTTCCTGCTCAAAGATGTCATTTCATCAAAATCTAGCCTCTTTCCACTCGAAAACAATTTTTTCACCCTAAGTCACTTTGCCTATTTGTATTCATCATGGTAACAATGAGCCAAATAACCTTGCCATCGACTATTTATAGTCTAATTTTTTACCTTAGGGAAATTGTCGACAATTTCCCTAATCGTCGTTGATTTTTTCAATCACTAATTGGCCGAATCACTAGCAATTCATCCCATTTTTAGCCATTATCCTCTTGTTTCTCCCCAAATCATGTCAATCATTACTCTTTTTCACAAAAATGTCCCTTTCAAAGGACCCTAGTCCTTGAAACATTAATCGAACAAATGAAATCAATATCGGGATTTATCATTCGTCTATGGGACGTGTTCCCTTTAGCCCCCATCACCTGGATCTCCCATTCATTTTTCCTACCTTCATGGACCAGGGCGACTATAGGTATACAATACTTTGATTCCCCTATCGTTTGCTCCCTCAATAGGACCTTTTGTTTTGATACCCCTTGGACTAGGGCAACTCTTTGAACAAAACACATATACAAACATTGGTGTTTCTTGCATTATGTCATAGTCGAATCACCCATGCAAACCGACTCTTTGTATCATTTATGTCTAACACTTTGTCATTAAACTGTTAGACAAAAAGGGGAAAATGTAGACACTAAAAATCTATGCCTCCTCACCCATATTAACACCCTTTATCTCTTTTAAATTAATCGATTAATTTGATATCTTATCTTGATCAACACCCCCTTCCCTTTACCTTTATTATATACATGTCCTATGCCACATACTACATCCCCATTTTTATTATATACGTATTTAATCAAATTAATATATCCACCTATGAAAATCATTATTTTTATTTATCTTAAATAATACCTAATTATCTAACCTAACCTAATCATTTTCCTAACTATCCAAATATTCCCTAAAAACCATTTTTAACCTATTCTCTAACTCCCTTATCTCAACAAACCTATCATTATCATCTATAAACCTATTAAAATTATCTATAAACCTAGATTAGACTAAATCATAACCAAATTTAGTTTAATCCATCAGCATCACTCCCAATCTGACACATATTGAACCACTCAACAACTCACCCCTCTAAATTCAAAACAAAAAACCTTAACTTAGCAAGTAGTTCTAACTATCTCGCAACCTAAACCAAACATACCGAAATCGTCGGTGATTTGGATAATCATCGGTGATTTGGGTAATCGTCGGTGATTTGGGTAATTGTCGGTGATAACTTAAGAGAGTTTTTGAGGCTCTCTTCAAGGTCATCCACCCGCATTCTTCGAATCCATCGAGCTTTTCCGAGTCCATTGTGTTTCAATTTTTTCAAACTATCATCCAAAGCATTGTCATTTACAAATCATCAAGCATCTTGGATTCCTTGTAGACCAGAATCTCTTGATCCATTGCGGTCATCATCAACTTCCTAAATCATCAGTCATCAAGGTCAGCAATCATTCATACTTTGATATCAAGATCCAGGTATTTTTTACGTGTTCATTTATGCATTTCACATCATTATCTAAGTCTATTAATGCCATAATTCCAAATTAATCAGTTGAACATTAGATATTATCAATCGTAATTATTCTCGAATCGCTAGTCATTCCTATAATCGCCAAAGTGATTCCTACTATTTTTGTCTTTCTACTACTTTTATCAACATTCATCTGTCTTAATATTTCATTACAAATTTGTTTTCTCTAACACTCTACCTAGCATGGTTTATTTTAAATGGCAGTAGGTGGTCCAAGTCATGAGATTACAAGCATCAATTCATTGCCCAGGTGCCGTCATCTTGTCATTGCTTGGCAACAAGATACGATATTCTACATGATATTGAGTTGTGTGTTATCTACTCTGCCCCTTTGGATCGTTTCCAAAGCATTTTTGAGTCCACTCGTTGGATTCATGACGTTGTAGAAGAATTTTGGGAAGCATACTTTGAGATCTTGTGTATTCGAGTTAATCTATCTTGGTTTGAATATCAATACAAAGTTGAGTTAGAGAAGTTGAGCTCCGAGTCCGAATACGATAACGAAACTGACTCTAAGGATTTAGATTCTGAATCTGAGCACCAACATGACATTGAAGAGGATTATTTAGACTTATTTAAATAAAAATACACTGAAGACGAGAATTCAGATTTCTATGAAGAAAAAGATCTCAGAGTCCACTTTGAAGGAGAGAAATTTCCTTCCTATGAGAATTTGGATTCTTATTTAGATTCCGATTTCAAACCTTATTTCATATCTATCATTTCTTATCATTTATCGGCTCTATATTTGTAATAACGTAGCATTTGTAAAAACATTTATTATTATCATCTATCATATATCATAGCATGTTTTTAAATCACTTGATTGTGTAAAAATCGGATTGACACCCTTGTCAGGAAGTCCTTTGATTTCTAGGGACTGGCCTTTGCCAAGAAATCCGCCTCATATTTTACTAATCATATTTTATTTAATGTTTTTGATTTGCAGGTGTTCGGTAGTAAAGAGAGCCTACATCATTTTGTATACGGGGCGCAATCATCAAGTATCATTCATCCACATCTACGGGTATCTCTAAACCCCGTCATTATGAGGTTAGGTAAGTCTTATTTTCTTTCTTATTCAATTAAGTTGAAGAGGTAGGATTTATTCTAAACACATAAAACATCCCTCCATCTCGTCCTAATGCCCAAATAAACCCATTTTGATCATCCCAAATCCATTATCCCCTTTATCCATTGGTGCAAAGTAATTTTATCTTGTTGTAGAGAAGGCCTTACTCTAGTTCGAGGGAAGAACCTACATTTCACACAATCACCCTTCATCCACACTTCATTTCCCATTCCAAGGTTTAATAAGAAATTGCGAAGGAGAACGTATCGGATAGTTGCTTTAATTTCTTGTTATCAATGTATTTCCCTCGCTCACGTTATCTATTGGGGCTACACATTATCACTTTTGTGTGAATGTGTTTGTGTGTTTCTTTTTATGTAATATTTGTTTCTATAACATTGTGATGTTTTTGTTGTGATTAGATATGACTTATCCTTAGATTGAAACATAATCATATGTTTAAGACTTGAAAAGGAGTTAGCGTGGATTGGGATGGAATGCCTCACCACACCCCAAACTAATGTGATGAGTGATGCATTACATACCACTGATTTGAAGAGGGATTAATCCTCTATAGTTATAAAAACCTATCATGATATGTAGATGAATATATAATAGAAAATGAGCCCTGGATTAGGCACACACATTTGGAAAAATGCACTTGAATTTCATATTTAGCTCATACCCAATCTAGGGAAACAACATAGATGACTCAGATTTAGTAGCTCCATGTTGTGATGGGTGCTCTTAGGAATTTTATGATTCATTGCTTCTTCTTGATCTTCTTAGTGTGAGAGTAGAGGATCCTAGATCTTTGAAGGTTGCACTAATAGGTTAGGGAGTATTTGTATTTATAGTGAACCATCCATTAAGTTTCCCCTTAACCAACTTAAAGGTACTACTTATGCCAGTGAGCCAAGTAACCCTTTTGAAAAATTGATTGTTAGAAGTGCAGATAGATAGGGTCGCGAGGGTTTCAATAGGTTCAATGTTGAACATGTCTATAGTATCAAAGACATCAAGTCTAAGACAAGTGAAAATTTGTATGGATGTTCAATATCATGTGCAAGTGATTTCGTAAAGCTAAGTTGGAGAATGAATTTTGTCTACTAAAATTAGGGTACGAGATAGAGGAGGAGTTTGCCTTAAGTTGGTCAATTTATGTGTGAATAGGATGTGTGGGTGTGTGTATAAGTGTAAAATACCACATTGTCAAGTGGTGTGTGGGTGCACGCGCGTGCTGCACACGCACGTGCATGCACGTGTAATGAAATTACTTAGATAGATCTTAATATCAGCAGCAATATAACACTAAAGAACACCAAAATATAGAGAAATTATCACAATATGCAAGTAGAATGACTTAGCCACTTTGAGGGGGAAACCTCCAAACCATACAATAAGACTCAAGTGCTCAATATGATGATCATATACCACTTACTAACTCCTATATATACCCTATTATGTTATGTAAAGCACCAAGGCCGACCTACTAAACATATGAAAGCATAAATAAATATGATATGACATGTTAGGAGATAATGTTAGCCACATGTTGGCTATACATATCCCAATATATGACCAAGGACTAAGGGTGTAGCATGCCCCTCCCCTTCAAAGAAACATTGTCCCCAATGTTGACCATTTCAAGAGGCTTCTTCAAACAAGTATAGTCCTCAATGTTGATGATCTCTAGATCCATGTACAGGAAATCTTCCTCCTATATTGTAGCTTCATTATCTTGATTCTTCCACTTGATTAGATACTTAGTAATTACTCTCTTCTTCACCCTCTTAATGCACATATGAAGAATTTCCTCATGTTCCAAACTGATTTGGCATTCTTTATCTATGTTAGGTAACTCTATCTAGGCTAAAATATTTTGTGCAATGACATTCTCCAAGCCAAAAATGTGCCAAGTATGCGAAAGTGAAAAACTCTCTTTGAGACTAGAGAGCTTCAAATCTTTTAAAAAACTGAATCTTCTTACCATCCACTTGAAATTCCTTTATATTATTTTTCCTATGGATGCAATCTTCAAACTAAAATATTGAAGCTTCCATCTTTGGAGCTACACTATCTGAACTCTTATCCTCTATTTTTTCTTTAACTTGATCCTCTTCCTCTCCTTCTACATCACCCATAGCATCTTCTTCTTCTTCTTTTTCTTCTTCTTCTTCTTCCCTTTCTCCTTTTTCTTCTCCTTTTTATTTTTCTTCTTCTTCTACAACCATATTATTTTATTTCTTCTCTTTTTCTTTTATCCACTGGACAAGAAAACATGTTTTATTTCCTCCCAAGACCAATCTAAACTCTCTTGATTCAATTGAGAGACCCAACTCTATGCTGGACCAAAAATCCAAAATGAAAACCAAGACCATTTCCATCTAGATGAAAAATAATTCTTCTTAAACTCGACCCACCATTCCCTAGCATCAATCACTCCATTTCCATAGAAAGGTCACATCCCCATGATGCACAAAAATTAGGGTTTCAAGAACAACTCCTTTAACCAAGATTTAAGTGTCCAATTTCAAAATTATTTCGGCCTTAATTCATAAAAATATAGAGAAGAAACCCTAGCTGATTTTGGAAAGCTTTCTAAAAATATAAGAAACTTAGAAAAATCCAAAAATTATAGCCTATGTAGAGAATTTGTGAAAAATCTTAAAACAAATATAATGTAACATCCCCAATTTAAAACACGAACAAGGGAAAAAAATTTTATTTTTTTTTTTTTTTTAAAATAACGTTCTGTTATGAATTATAAAATTCAAACACACGTTCGAGATTTAGTAATTGTTCTCTGCCCAAACCACACGGTTTGGATCATACAATTTCTTTCAAAAACGAATGTTCCCTGTTCACATATTTACAATATGGAACACACATTCAATGCCATTCAATCTCATATAATGATTCTATATCTGCTTTGTAAATGACTCGATGAAGCTGCCGATCTTCCATTTTCATGGCTCGGAGTTTCAACGATCCTTCATTTCATGACTTCGGCAACAACCGATCCTTCATGTACATGACTCGCAACAACCGATCCTTCATGTCTCTGTTTATGCATAGTATATTTTATATACTTGTTCTCATAACCTTCCCGGTTATCGAAGTGATCCATTTAAGAAGCCTCTCGAATATCATTCTTCGATATTCATCGACATCTGCATCTTAAATTAAGTGATAAGGACAACGCAACCAGCAATTGCGATACTTTGGCCAAAGATTTTCACATGCTTTGCATGATCATATTCCTGAATGTGATACACATCTACGGAATACGTCCTTCACTTCACTTCACCTGTTATCTAGAATGGTCTTTCCTGGTTCCTACCAGTCCTCATTGTTTAAGTTCCGTTTTAAGCTTTCGATACCAGCCAGTAATATGAGCGGGTATAGGAAGGCACTCCTGGTAACTAAAGATACGCAGACATACGGTGTCGTTACCCCACGACTCCGTGTGTCTGATTACCTTTAGTATTCCGGAGTCACTCCGTATACCAGATCATACCCTATCCCCACCCCAGCTAAGATCTACACATTCAGCCTATGTATTCTAAATGTTTTAATTCGGGAGGGCATTGCTATATGTCAGCTGCAACAACGTGTCGTCATGAAGACCCCGTCTTCATGAAGACACCTTGCTGTAGCTGGCGTATACCAATGTCCTGCAGAATTCTCCCAACGAGAATACACATCCTGCCCAAGTGACTTAGCCACGAGTTAATAGTTTAAGCAATTTTCAGCATCCACGCTGATCCCTTGATCCTCGTTTCCGTTGCAGTTGTATATAACTAAGAAGGACTAACTGTCCTTTAGTTCGTTATGTATCGTCTCCTTCGTACCGAAGGGTTACATTTCCTTACTTGGTCCATTTCTTAATCATTAGATTAAGCATTCCGTACCGACGGACATAATAAGTTTACCTACTAAACTTAACCAAGATGTTTCCAACTGCAACTTATTTCAGAATATTAACTTATTAGACGTCATTCAAACGAGGTCTAATCCTTGAGAATGAATTCATTTATTTCCCTTCAACGTTACATAGTTAAGGATCATTAGTTATGAACATATGCATCCAATAACCTTTATTCCGAATTTTATCAAACGGGATCATTAATGAGGTTTGAAAACGAAGTTCAAATACTCCCAGTTTAAATTGATATTCCTTAGCTCCTAAGCTAATCCTGAATACCCTCTGATTATAAAATCATATTCCTTTTAATTTCTTTTTTTTTCTTTTTAATGTCAATTCAAAATTCATTTTTACCCAAGTATGAATTAATTGCATTATTCAACTTAAAGGTTGTATTTAAGTAACAATAAATATCAGTTTCATTTCAACATCCATCCGAGGATTACGAAACAATTCCAAATTGAGAAGTAACATTTTATTCCCAATTTATATAACAATATCAAACTGATATAATTATTGAAAATATCACACTTGTAACTGTATTCAATATTTCAAGTCATAATTTGTACATTTGCCAATCCAACTGATTGGATATAGTTTTTACAAAGAATCCATACAACTCACGGACAGAAGAATATATTTTCTTCTTTCACAATTCCTCAAAGAGGAATAAAAGCAACAGTTACAATTTAATTTACGTTCTAACAAGAGGCATCAGAAGACAGCCAAGTCTTCATTCTAATCAAATTTCATCTGCAAAATGAATTGCACGGGTCAGTTCAATGAACTGAGCACTTTAAGCACTTATCCTTAAAATAAGATGCTTCAACTAAGCTGCATTTCAATAAAAGAACCTCGCTTTTATGAAACAACAAAGACAAAAAACATCAATCTCGAAAAGCACAAAAGAGAGATCAGCATACCCACTAATTCATCAAAATATCATCACAACCAGCCAAGGGACTGCTGTCCCGTTTTCACATAATCATTGCAAGTATCAATTTACAGTATTTGCAAAGTTAGGAATACAAGTAGCTTGCTGCCTACATAGCATACAGTTATCTTTTCCACGCCTTTCATTAATAACAATTGCAAGGAATGAAACTAACTGAAAATAAATCCATTACTTTCCTTTCCGTTCATGAAGCATGTTAATTTTAAGGCATTCAAGTACAACAAGAAAGCGAACAGCAATGCATATAGTAGCTCTCATCTTAAGCACTATAATTTTCTTCATTCACGAATTCCAGGTTCCTAACCAGACGAAAGAAGAAAGATCATTTTCCTAAAACATTAATTCATATCTCTATTTCTTTCCACATGACCGTCCTAACAGTGGAATCCAAACGAAGGACAAATCAAAATAACAGTTCAGAGTGAAACTTACAAAATCCACTCGGAATTCACTTTCTGGCAGCAAGAATAATTTCATTTATTTCCAGTTCATATGAATGCCAAACAGGTTAGTAAGACATTATATTTATCGTGGAGCAAACCATATCAATATATATATTAGGTATTTGCTATACTAGAAGATTCCCTACTTCTTACACTGTATAGCTAACCAACAACAATTTTGCAACCACATGAGTATGTATATTCATATAATCTTTTATACCTCTGAACACATATAGTTCTTAACGACAAGTTGTACATTGCTGTTACCTACAGCAAGATCGAGGCATATGCACAGTAAACTCCGATGTTACTTTCAGAGTTCCAAATATCAAAAAAAAAAGAATTCATTCTCTATTATTTCATTAAGAACAATCATTGTCTTCGGAATGAAGTAAAAACATTCCATCACGTTTTTCTAAGCAAGACAACTCAATTCAGACAGATAACAGCGAAAACGTTCTCATTGATAAGCAAGGAAAATGAACAGCCAAACGTGTCATCCTTTCTTTTCCCAAGACCATTCGTGTGCTTATAAAGAAAACAATATCGTATTCATAATAATCAACACAACAGAGAGAGAAAAGAAATTATTTTCTTTTCAAAAGAAGTTTCAAGTATAACACGACCTTAAACTTCTCATACATCCCTGTACCATCATAACACGAAGGACCATATGACAAGAGCATTATCACAGTGGTGAAAACAACCATACAGTCTACCGGTTCGGATATAAAACTCTAAACAGTGAATACCCATTCCATGAAGCTCAAAAGAAATGATATTCTTTTTAATTCCAAACAACATACAGCAACAAAAGATCTCATTTCCGTCAATGAAACTTCTGAGAAACAAGTCAAGCCGTTCACACTGCCTTCAACATTTTATCTCAAAAATTCATGTGACAAAGACAATCACACAACAATAAAACAATTCGCACTGCCTGTACTGTTCTTATAAAACATCTATTTCATACACCATACTGTCAACAAACCCGCACGTCGAAGAAGTGTTTCCAACCAATCAATTACAAGAACGGATTAACCACAACAGCAAAGGGGACGACTGTACCCCGTTATTTCCAAAAATGACAGCAAGAAAGGAAGGAAACCCAAATCATAGCAATAAAACACGACTGTAATTCCATTTTTCTTTTCACAGGTAATAGCAGTTCCAAGCACAACATCAAGTAGGACGATTACACTATAAGGAATAGTTTATATCTGACTGTCCATTTCATACCACATGTACAGAAGAAGAAAATGTTTATTTCTTTCTACAACACGGTCAGCGACCACAACGGTAATTCCTATTCCAAACAAATTGAAGCAACCACAATTCAGGCCGAGCAACCAAGCCATTTCATATCATTTTCCAAGAAAAAGAAGGCAAGAATCAACAAATCCATCTCCAATCAACTCAACAACAATCATGCGATCCCAACCCAAGAGCAGGGTTGTTTTAATGAAACATTTAATCAAAGCAAAGATTTTAAAGAGAAGGGCTTAACGTGCCTGAGATATCTTTTTCAGAGCTCGAAGAAAACGTTGCTTGCCGCGTTTTTCTTTCCACAACGGCAACACAATATTCCCAGCACTTTCTTCCTTCTTCCTGGCTGATCAACAGCCTCAAAACTTCCAAGAAAACGCCAAATGCAAGAGCTGGTTCGGCTAAACCAAACCAAGAAACCAAATGCAGAGCAATTTTGCAAAAAGCTCGAATCAACAAAAATGAGAATCAAAATTTCCTCACGCTGCTTCCAAGGCAAGCTGGTCGCGAGGACCAAAAACCTTTAATGCAATAAAGGCTTGCCTTTCTCCTCATTTTCCACGCCACCGCCACTTGGGTTGGCAAGTCTCCAATTTTAAATTTTTCCATGCAAATGAGCTTAGCCAAGCTTCCAAACGGATACCTCCATCTCCTACCTGTCCCGCCAAAACTGGCGCCGTCCCCGAAGGGACAGTTCATAAATGCCAATGAATGCCTCCTAACCATCCTTATCCTTTTCTTCCCAAGGGTCTGCGTACCCCTTTAACTTAGGATTAGTTTTAGGTTACATAGTTCATTCGACCTAGGTCTTAGTTAGACCTTAGGTTTTAGGATTTAGATTTATTTTTCCCCCCTTTTTTTTTTTATATAATTTAAAAATCCACTAGGATAGTAGTGTAGGATGTATGTTAGGTTTTAGGGTTAGTTTAGGTTTAATTCACACTAACCACTAACACTAACAACTTCCTTCCAGCCCCTTGCTAACATCCATGCTACTTGTGAGAGGGACGTTAGTCCTTCCGATTACATGCCAAGGCCACCCGTGTCCAGGCATTTCTCGCCCCACGAGGTCCCGAATTCGACAGTACAGGGTTCAAGAATCGAACCCCTGTCGTTGACATTTTCGTGCTAGCTGTTCACGTCTGTAATCAGGCGCTGCACTCTTATAATAATCCTAGTCCAGTTCAAGTGTGAATTAACATAGAAAACACAAGAGGACCTCAGCTTACTTGAATCAATGAAATTGATTCTGGGTATGCTGTCAGTCAGCACAAGAGCAAGCAATTATACGACAATCTGTCGCCACATCAGCAAGCACACAAGTACAGTGTTCGCTGTCCCATGCAATAAATCACAGTATGCAAGAATCCAAATTTAGCAACACATTCTCTTAAGATCAAAACATATCTTAACATATTTGCTTTCATTCCAAAAGCTATAACAGTATGTAAAACATTCACCAAGTTAACATACAAAATCAGAGTATTACATATAACTTGTGCAAACCAAGTCAATAAATCTTGAAATTTGGAGATAGCTTACTCTACTTATTTCTCAACTCCAAGGAAACAATTGTAGAAAAATTCAATATCATTTTGGAGATATAACTTATTACAATGATTACATATACTATTGTAGACACCTAATTTTGGTATATGACTAGTTATTTGTTATAAAATTGCATTGTTTGAGTGCACTAATGTGTTTGTCGAATATTGCTCAAGATTATGCTCTTATTAGTTATTTACTCTATTTCTAATTGGCTTTTAACACATTCTCTATCTCCTCTCATGCTTTTTCTCTATCTTCATTTTTTCTCATATTTTGGGTTTTCCTAAAATAAGAGGTGAAAACCTTAATAAAGCTTTGGTGGGGACCATTGAGGCTAAAGGAAAGCTAAATAAATTCCAATGACCTTATAATATAAAATTTTTAGCCTAAATAAACTCTACATAATGTCATTTAAGTCATGTGTTCCCTCTTATTAAATGTCATATCAGAAAAATTAACAGAGTATGGAGCTCCCAAGGGATGACAAAGAAGATGGTGAAGATTCCTTGTTGTCATTGTATGGGGTAACTAGGCAGCTAAGGCCCATGGGTCGTAAATCAAAGAGGACCTTTTTAAAAGGCATGGATTTCGTAAGGTCTTAGCCTTAACAATCTTTAATAAGGAAAAAGCCTTAATTAAGAATTAATATGGCGATCATCTTATATGTTAACAAGTTAAAGGATTAAAAGTGTGGACCAGAGAGGATTTGAAGTTGATGCCATTGGAATTTCTTGTGTAAAAGATAAGGCAACGACCTTTAAATGATAATTTTGTAGGAATCATCCACCGGTTGCCTATGTGGACCAATCATGAGCTCCCAAGAACATGATGAAACATGGTCAGACCCTAAGGTTATTATGTCATATTATGTCATTATCTCAGCGCATCACAATATTTAATGGCATGTGGACCTCCATTATTCATTTGGGGTAACACCCATCAATAGTAGAGTTTCCGCAACCATGTTTGGTTAAAAGGTTGAGGCGTTAAGCCAAGAAGCATTGCAACAACAAAAAAACAATCCCTTTAACTTGGTTTTCAAAAATAAGTGAGGAGATTTTAGAGGCGAGTGGAGGAGCATTTTGAGGAAGCACAAGGAAACCCAAGTTATTTTATCAATTATGATAATAATTTTTTTGAATTATATTCATGTAGATATTCAAATTGTGGTTGATGATTTTTGTGTCGCTTTAGTTTGAGTATCTATTTCATCGATATTGGAATTGCGGTAATTTAATTTGTGGTTTTTCCTCAATGTTGGTATTTATTTCACTTTGCATTGAATATGAGTTTGAGTTTATGCAATTCTATATTTTATTGGTGGGTTAATGTTGTAGAAATTTCTTTGTGAATGTCTAAGATTTTGTCATTTAGTAAATTGAATACTTTGCAAACTTATATTCTCTTGCACCATTTACTCTTGACTTGGGTTGATGTTATTTTTATAAGAAATTGGTTCATTCATTGTATGATTCATGTATTTATTATTGGGTTTGCATTAAAACTCTAAACAAATCACTCTTTATCTCCTTTTATTTCTCAATGTTTTATTTTATTTTACAAATTGAATCCAAGAATAGGACTTCATTTAATTTTAATGGATACTTTTCAAATATGTGAGGGCTTTTCTATAACTCATACCATAGCCCAATTTTATTTTGTCCCTTAAATTAGTGTGTAAAATCCCATCAATGATGACTCTTTTGGTGATGACATACAAAAAAACTACCCGATGACCTAAAAATTTACTTTACCTTTACCTTCATTTCAAAATTGCTCAAACAATTCATCTATCATAGAAAATGATAGTCGATTCATTATTTCAATGCATAAAAGCCATGATTTATCTTGTCAAAGACTATTACCGTTGGTGCACCATACGGTGACACCATTGGTCTATAACATCTCAATTAAGTACTTATTTGTTTGTCTTTCTTAATCTCTCTAAATTGAGAGAAATTTTGGATGATTAATCTCTTTAGACTGAAAAACTAAAATCTATTATCAAAATAAACATTAATAATAGCCTAAAAATGCATAATAAACTATTCAAACAAAGTTTAATAAGGTTGGAGTTTTCCAACCCCACAATCTAATGTGTATTTGTTTGTTTGTTGTCTTACTTTATTTTTCTTGTGTATATTTGTTTGTCTAATTATCAAAATATAATAAGTGTGTTCCACTTTTTACTATTTTGAGCCATTCTAGACATCAAAACTTGACTTTGACTATTTCAAAAATTAATATATTTTAAATTATTTTTTAAAAATAAATTAGGCCTTAAAATAGAATACGCTACAATGCTTTGAAATAGAATGTGCAAGACTCAACTTAAGAGCAAAATATTGGCAATCAAGCAAGTTGTGGAGGAAAAATCAATCACTTGTAGAAGTTAAGTGGGTTCCCCGGGATATTTGTATTAGATATCGACCCAAACTTTATTCATAACAAAAAGGAGTATGTTATGCAAGTAAAAATCTTGGAGATGTTTTTAAATTTTGTTTTGTAATTATTATGTTATCATATATTTGTTTTGTTCAAATTGAGAATGATTAGAAGTGATAAAATTGAAGAATGTGTCGTCTTCACAAATGTATGTGTGACGCTAGGGAGGAAGTGGTTGTTTCATAGTCAATAAGTTACTCCTAGGTAGACAAGTATTTACCATAAAGAGTGTGTTTATATCAAGGTTTTATTTGTTGTATCCCTAACCTTTTTTGGCCCACATCAACACACCCAAGGTAACCTAAAATGCCTACATTCTCCCCAAGTGCATTTCCATAATTTCATACGCACCCCAAAGAAATTCAATAAAACAAAAACTAAAATGGTCAAACAAATAATTCAAAACATCAATTTTATTAAAAACCTTAATGCATATTACCATTCAAATTGCATTATAATTGACTATTACATTTAAAGGCATTTTCAAGGCAATCATTGAAATTTGCACGTAATCACACAACATTATTTACTAAAGTTTTTATCTAGTGGTAACAAATAGTTTATGAACATGTTGGATATTGTTTTGTGATTGGCCCATGACAAATATTGATACATATATTTATTTAGTTTGATAGACATTATATAAATCATGTATTTAGTAGTGTAAATCAACATCACTCTTAACACACTCCTAATCCACTGCAATTTGAGAAATTCAAAAAGTTGCGAAGTGTGGATGGGAAAAAAACTGAAATTAACAAGAAATGCAATAAGATCTTGTTTTTTTGCTTCATAGGTATATTAGGCATCTTAACTCTTGTATGGTTTGTGAGGCTCAAATGGTGCAATAAAGGGTTTGTTGTTTACAAACATACCCTAGGTAAGTCACGTGTAGGAGGGATGGAGTGTATGCGTTAATATTTATCTACATCTAAGTAGTCAATTCGTTTTGGATATGGGCATGGGTACAAAGAATCGGATACATCATACGGTGATTTCATTTTGGCCCCGAATATGTTTACGAGACATACAAATATATTGGTGTTACGCAAAGATGCGCCTCCCAATCCACGGTGTTCGGATGTTCCGGACATTCCGGGGACATTGAAACATGGAGGAAATGTTTCCAAAGTGTCAAAATGTAAAGGAAAGCGTCTCGAGGACGTTTGGGACGAAGGAGGGCGTCCCGGGATAATCGAGGACATCCGAGGTCGTCCGGACATCCCCGACGCCACAACTTATTTAAAACCTATTTTTCTTTAAACAAAATAAGGATGTAGTGCATTGGTTTGTTTCTAAGCTGTCGATATCCAATTCTTAATTTAAGAATTCTCATTGTAAGGTAAAATTATGTAACAAGAATGGTCGTTCCAATGCACCATCTTTGATTTTTCGTAGTATGTTTAGCATGTAACATAAAAAGTGCATAAAATTATCTTTTTCATCTTTTTGAATATTAGTAACAAATCTTCTCTTTCTATTCTTTGTAGACTCGGAGATATCGGACGAAGCGTATTGATGATAAAGATGGTTCTCTTTGTAATATTGGCAATTGTTGGTATATTTGAATTTGATATTAATGATATGAATATCATTTATTGTCACTTGATCAATCATAATGGATTTATAATTTATTTCAAAGTGTATTTAATTTTAAGTCTCAAATTGAAATGGTTTTATTAAAATATGTATAACTATATTTATTAACTAATAATTTTGATGTATTTGTGATTTATGATTTCAACTTATTTAAATCTCGAATAATTTTATTTCATCTTATTTAAGTCTCAAATGGTTTTATTTAAACTAACCAAAGCGCCCATCAAATGAAGGTTGTGAAAAGGCTCCGTCTCTCTGATTGGGATTTTCTACTCGGCTATGTATCTTCGGCTTTGGGTAGGAGGAACCAGACCGAATGTCTCTACTTTCGGTGTAGATCGGCTTAGATGATTTTCATCCCAAAGGAAAAGTTGCAGAAGAGCTCTATTTTCAATTGGTGGATTTTTGTGTTGTTTGGTGGAGGTTTGTTTGGTCAAACATTTATTATGTATGTGGAAGACTATATCGGTTGGGCGGTGGCCTCTCGCAATTATCAACTTTGCATGATTGATAATCTCCTATTTTGTGTTCATGATTGGAACTCCATTTTATAGATATATTGCAAATTGCTCCCATTTTTCAAAAGAGAAGCACTTCGTAGTGAGAGAAATTCTAATCAAGGCAAATAAAGGGTTAGAGAAAATTAATTTGCAGTGTTGCTCGGGCCTCTCTGTTAGAGGCTTCTCTGCAATTGCTTCTTGTAAAAACTTGCAGTATCTGGATATAAGTTTCACAAATATTGACAATGCCAGCTTAGTTGCCATAGCAAATAGTGCAAGTTTTCTCCGTCATCTGAGCTTAGTGAAATGCGAGTCTGTCAGGGATATGAAGGTTTTGTCAAATTTCAAGGCTCTGGAGTACCTGAATCTTGATCAATGTCTCTTTGTCAGCGACGAGGGACTCAATTTTCTGGCAGTTGGTTGTAGTCGGTTGTCTGATTTGAGCTTGGCATCAACAAGAATTACAAACACTGGTGTATCATACCTTGCGAGTTGTAGCCTGTTAAGGTCATTGAAGATCCCTTATTGCAGAGGAGTTTAAGGTCCTAGTCTGGTAGCGATCGCAAAGTCTCGTTGTTGGCTGTGGTACTTGGTCATTAGTCACCGTTTCCAGGACAATGAAGCTTTGGTGGAGTTGAAGAAACAGTGTTGCACTTGGTGCGGCTTGAAATCGATGACTTGGCATTAGTCCCATTTGGTTTCTATGCTCTATTGTAAGGTCATTGCTTTAGACCATTATGTGTGTTTAAGCATGGAGTAAGAAATCATGTTTGTCTCCTAATAAATTAAATTGTGTCTAAGTATATATGGTGAAAAATATTAGATGATAGAATGCATGTATTCTGCTATTCAAAATACCAAAATAGTATATTGTAAGTTCCATCAAGCCTATTCATGTATTATTTTTCTTCTGAATATATTGCATTATGGAGTCAATTTCTAGGCTAGATTAGAGATCTAAGGCTTTTAGAGTCCACCATATGCTAAAAGAGACATTTTTTTGAGACCCTGTCATATTGACGTTTGGATTTATAGGGCTGCGGGAATGGGCATCGGGCAATGGAAAACATTGTGGATACATATTTGGGGCGCTTCAAGACATTTGCAATATTTTTGTGTATCTATATTTTGGTAATTATTAGATTGTAATTATTGCGTTGGAGAAACGAATTTGGTTTTCTGAAATTGCTTTTGGTGCAAGGGGATGGGGATCATGACGCTAGCAGTTTCGTTGAAGTCTTTGAGACCGCCAGACTGCCCATCAAATGAAGGCTATGAAAAGGCTTCGTCTCTGCAGATTGGGATTTTCTACTCGGCTCTTTATCTTCTAGCTTTGGGCGCAGGAGGAACCAGACCGAATGTCTCTACTTTCGGTGCAGATCAGTTAGATGATTTTCATCCCAAGGAAAAGTTGCAGAAGAGCTCTTTTTTCAATTGGTGGATTTTTGTGTTGTTTGGTGGAAGTTTGTTTGGTCAGACATTTATTGTGTATGTGGAAGACCATATCAGTTGGGCAGTGGCCTCTGCAATTATCATTGTAGGACTGATAATCTCCTATGTTGTGTTCATGATTGGAACTCCATTTTATAGATATATTGCAAATTGCTCCTATTTTTCAAAAGAAAAACACTTGGTGGTGAGAGTGCAAGCCCTTACTGCAGTGTGTGGTGAGACCATGGGCCACCGTATCCTGAGAATACCCACATGAGTGAAACAACTATATAAAACTACATGTAGATCATTTGATACAGAGTATCCATAGATCGGCAATTACAAGCATGTAAAATACAGAGCGTCAACTAAGAAATATAAAGGAAAACTCTTCAATTTCCCCAAAGCTTCTGTTCATGCTCCAAAATACCAGATTTTATCTTCATATGTAGACTGGTTGCCTAACTTGGGGCCTAATGATTCCTTGCAGTCAATAGAAACAGCATTCAAAGCTCCAACCTTGTGCTTCAAGGCGTTCACATTGCACTATACACATGCAATTGCTAGTTTGTATAGTGTAGTCACTATATTTTTAAATTTTAAATATTTATGTGTGCTTAATCACCGTCCCCGCCATCCGAAGTCTTAAGTAACACTGTGTGTGTATATATATATATATATATATATATATATATGGGGAAAGTTAACCACATATTATGCATAAAGTAAACAAAATATTTGAAAATAAGTTAAATAACCACAAAACATACTGATAATTCAATGCGAACGTCATCATCTTCAGTGGTTAATCTTAGATTAGTCTTTAGAAAGTACATAGTGCAATTCTTTATTGATTTTTGAAGTCCGTGGATGAATTTTTTTAAAGTCGAAATCAAAAAAAAAAAACATTTTTGAGGCTGGATTTGCTGGGGATACATGCAGGATACTGCAGCAGGCCTGAAGATACTCCTGCATTCATTGTATCCTGGCTGTATCCAAAGCGGAATTGTCCCTGTATCTGTACCTGCAACGAAACGTATCCATATTACCAGCCCTGTACAGGGGAATCCAGTAACATAGATCCACATCTATAGCTCAAGGCATTATGCTTGTAATCAGACAATTCAATTTTATGCGTCATGTCATGCTACTTCAAGAATGCACCTAACATGTTTAAGCTATAAAGCCCTTCAGAAACATGCTACGCATAATGCATTTGTGTTTTAGACCTTTAAAAAAGAGTTAAATTTGATATTGCACTATTTATCATTAAACCAATCATATATGGTTGTAACCATTCATGCTAACAATACAGCATCATAGCATTTCAACTGGAACTACCAAAAATTGTGCAGGACCATAGAAGGCTATATATATCATTGAATGATAATTAGTTTCTTTGAATGTTACCAAAACGAGCTCAAAACATGTGGGCTTTGCCTAACCTTCTTAGCACATACACATTTTATCCAAACACACTCCGTGGAACTGTACAGTAACCAGACTAATAAAGCATCTCAAGAAGAAATGCTTAAGATAATTAATGGGTGCTTCACAACCGGATATCAGAAAGAAAGAAAAAAATAATACATTATTGACTTTTTCTTGATTGATGGTACATATCTGGAACATCAATGAAAACTGAAGTTTCCCTTCAGCATTTTCAGTAAACTAATATTTTTTGTACCTGTTCTACCTGTAGCTCTTCCACTAAAATGGTAAAGATCTTCGCCAAAGCAAGGGTAACTCCTACAGATTTGTAGTCCAATTAGGTTGTAGCCTGTATATCACCGTTGAGTCCAGTTCTGGATGCCAAAAGGGAAGAATAATAATACCACTTCTTTACAGATCAGCTTAAAAGAAGAGGCTTTACCATATGCCCTCCTCACTCGACTGATAGGGAGGATGTCTGTAGGACGTTTGTGTCCCTGTTCCCTTCCACACTACTCTTTATAGGATTTGATGTATGAAGAGCTACAACTTATAGCACCAATAATACATACCCAAGACACATAACCTGAACCGCACTTTTGATCACTCAAAAATTAGGAAAAAAAAAAACATCCAAGACAAACAATAATAAATGTTTGAACTTTCCCCGTCTTGTAGATAGACTTTGCAGCTCTAAGCTTGAAGACCCAAGAAGGAATCTCCCTAAAGAATTCTCAAAAGGACTGCTTGTTTTGACATGGACAAAATTTCTGTTTCTGCAGTTCTGAAGACAAGATCATAAGTGCTACAAGCTTATGTCCAGCAGATGAGACACCGTCCAGTCCACTGCATTTCTGATCGCTCAAATATAAGGAAAAACACATCCAAGCTAAACAATAAAAATGCATGTCAAATATCCCACAGCGGACTGCTTGAAACTTTCCCCATCTTGTAGATAAACATCAAAGATCTCTAAGCTTGAGAACTCAAGAAGGAATCTCCCCTAAAGCATTCTCAACAAGTGCCGCTTGTTTTGACATGCACAGAATTTCTGTTTTCTGCAGTTCTGAAGACAAGATCAGAAGTTCTACAAGCTCAAGCCCAGCAGATGAGACACCGTCTAGTCTACTAATTGTGTGATCTTCTGTACCATCAGGTGCAATATCTGATTCTGAAGATCCAGGGTATCTGAAGTACCGTCTGCTGACCAGCTAACCGGAAGAGAGCTTCCAAGTGCTGTCTTTATATGCTGAGCTTCATTAATTATGCCATCGATTACTACTAAAGCAGCTTCACCAACAGATGATCTGTGTGCATCTTCTTTTGCCTACAAAAGGAAGACGACCCGGGTGCAATAATTATAACTGGCACTAGAAAGAAAAGGAAAGATGCTAAAACTAAAAACTAAAGTTTACTTTGAGAAGAGCAAGTCGAAGACGATGAATAGACGTAGTAAGATGTTCAATGTTTGCCATGCTTTCCTGTAGAGAAACATTCTCAACCTTCAATCTGCATAGGAAATTGAATGATCCTGAACCATTTATGAATCCACTCAAGAAATAATGAACACGATGAAATTTTCCAAGAAACGGTAACAGTGATTTCTAACCTAGCAAAGTCCATGGCATCATTTGACTTGCTCGCAGTGGAACTACTATCATCTCCATCAATACAAGTATTAGCCTTTAGCCCAGGAACGTCCATCCCCCTCAGCCAGTGCTTCAGATAAGTATTCTTGAGTAAATGTTTTACCCTCCAATCTTTTTCATTTACAACAGCCATCGAACTAGATTTTGAATTATGTTGTTGCTTCGACGCTGGAGTTATGTGTCTGCATGAATTGTATGATATTTTAGGCAGTTCGTAAACAATAATAAACTTCACAAAAAAACAATGTGAAAGAGAGCCTAAAACTCTAGCTGTGCACTAAAAGGAAAACTTTTGGTGTGAGATAAAGAAAAGAGCTCGAGGAACTGTAAGCCGTGTAGCAATGTAATTGTTCTGCACTAAGATAATCACTATGATTTTCTAGAGGAATAACACACAATTGGATGGTAAAAAGTCTTGATTTACTATGTATACTGGAATGTAACCACACATTTTTTCAAATATTAGAGAATATCATTAACCAAAACTTTGTAAATCAGACAGATTAATCTAAAACAAAATTAATCAAACATCTGATAAAGTTGAAACATTAAGTGTGATTAAGTAAACAAAAGATTAATGGATGTCATCAGTTTATTGAGTTTATAAATGGCGACAAATTAGTAGTTGCAAGGTAAGCATGAATAAGAATGTTTTAAAAGCAAGAAATCAAATTTTAGGAAGATTGTTTAATCGATAAAAGATCAGGCGTGCCACCTTCTTTGATGTGAACAAACATGCTATTCCACATACACCCACAGTAGTCTCTAGATTCTTGGTTGAGTTCTTGTAGGCATCCAAGGAACGTTAAAAGCATACATAGGTTTTCGCTAGGGACCCTAAATACATGTTAAAAGCATAGTGTTGTAAAACAATGATGTTTATGTACAAGTACAACCAAAAACCTGTCATTATAACCTGGCCTTGCACCAAAATGAATGTCATTAAAAATTCAGGTGAGGTTGTAATGTCCCCTTTTCCGGGCATTACTAATATATCTGTTCATCTCTTTTATTTGCATTGTAACCCCTTGGCATAAGTGGGAGTCTCTAGTTAGTTTAAAAATGTGCACATAGGTTAGTTACTTTTTATTATTTAATTAGAAAATAATAAAGTGCACATAGTCTTAGCATATTAAATGTTTTAATTATGTAATGGGAGGGAAAGGGGCCACTTGGCTATCTAACTTGTAATTGCAAATTTAAAAAGTGTATTTTCCCTCCAAGTGGGTCGATCCCTTTTGGGAAGTCTATTTAAGGGATGTGAGGGGGTCATTTCACCTCATGTTGATTTGATCATTTATGTCTCTCCATGCTTGGAGAAATGGGATGTATGCCCTAGCTCTTCATTGTGCTCTCTCTCTCTCATTCAATTTGGAGTGAAGTAAATCTGATCTTGATAAGGATCCATTAGTGTGTGTATTGCATCTATTGTGTGGCGAATTGCTTGGAAAAATCATTCTAACCCAACACATTTATTTATGGTGTAAATCTGGTTATTGTTGCATGATTTGGGAGCATACTTGTTGGTTTTCAGATCTGCTATGTTTTGCAATTAATTTCATAATCTTTGGAGATGATTTGATGCCCTAAATGTGTTGGGCGACCTACTTTTTAGGGAAAAATTAGGGTTTTGTGTTTGTTGTGCGAAAACTAATTTTGGAATATTATTCTTCATATTTTTGTGGCCCAAGATCCAAAGTTTCAGCTCATTTGGACTTTTTTAGCAAAAGATATGAATTTTTGAAGTTATGTTGCAGATAAAAAAATTAAATAATTTCCAGAATTATTTGGCATGTTTTTGGTGATCATAAAACAAGATCTGCAAATCTGATTTGTTTATCTTTTATTTCTGAGCAAGGGAGGTACTTTGTGGTGTGTTTGGAGGCCGGGAAAAGTGCTGGAAATATTTTATTAATTTCTTCTAACCCTAGCGCCCAGATCTGGAATTTTAAGTGCTATTTTGAAGGGGTTTTAGTGCTCAAAAAAATATGATCTCTAGTTCATTAGAAAGGGAAAAATCCCAAGTTTATTGTGCACTTTGTTTCATGCAAAAAGACTGAGTATCAAGAGAATTATGAATTTTAGAAATTTTCAGTTGTCTGCAAGCTATTTTAAATTAACGGTGTTGTTATAAAAATCAACTCCTGAAAAGGAGTAGATTCCAATTGATTCTCTCATCTCACCCATCACCTTGGCTACTTCCAACCCCATTTTGGGTTGTAATTAGCCAACATTGGGTTATTTGAGGTTGAATCAAAAGGATCTAATCCTTCTTGGTTTGATTGGTGTTGAAGTTTGTTAAAATTTCTATTTGCCCAAAAAGGGGACATCACAGTGGTATCAGAGCAACTTTCCTCTACTCTTGTGGGGTTTGTGTTTGCAGATCTGGATACATAGTGTATGAATCATGGGGTTAACAAGTGAAGGAGAAATGAAAATGCAGTTTTATAGATTGGGGAGATGGCTTGATCCTCCACACCTTTCAAGAGATGTGTTGCTTAGCATTTTGGAGGAAGTTGCAAGTTGTTTGGCTATGATAGAACAATCAGATTATGGCTCCATGTTTTCAGCGATGGATTCATTGGTGACTCATTTGGCTAGATCCGAACTATTGAGGCATGATGAGGTGGATGTGAGGCTCATGGTCATCACTTGCATTAGCGAGGTGACAAGGATAACAACCCCAAATTTTCCATACAATGACACCACCATGGAAGAGGTCTTTGAGCTCATGATAGGAAGCTTTCAAAAGCTTTGGGACACCACAAACCCTTACTTTGATAAGAGGGTTAAGATCTTGGAGAACATGGCAAAGGTAAGAACTTGTATACCAATGTTAGATCTTGATTGTGATGATCTCATTCTACACATGTTCGATGTATTCTTCGTTGTCATAGATGATAGTCATTCAGAAAATGTAATGGATGCAATGCAAACTATCATGTCTTTGGTTTTGAATGAACATGAGGCCCCTCCTCAACATTTGTTGTCTATACTTGAGGAAGGTTTGAGACAAGAGGAGTCATGTATTGCTCATACTTTAGCCAAAGGTGTTTTGGATCAATGTTCAAGCAAGGTGAAGGCATATATGTTAGCAAGGTCTCCTATGAAGCAAGAAGGATCAGCTCTCCAAGGTATGAGTCCTTTGGTATTTGATGATAAAATTTTATATCTAATGCTTGCATGGAACTTGGTGATTGCAAGGAAAAATCAGATTTGAGGGAAGTTGTTCAACAACTTCATGAGCCCTTTGAAGGGCAAGAAGAAAGCATGGACAAGGACATCACTAAAGAAGGGAAAAAATCATATTTGAAGAGGGAACATGTAATGTCAGACCTTTGGCCCTTTATGTCTACCCGACGGCCAAAGGGAAGTTTTAGGGTGACTTATCTTTATTATTTTATTATATTGTGCTATTGTTTCAAAAAATAATAATATCATGAAAAAGCACATATAATAAATAATAAAGTATAATGATGAATTAAAATGTCAAAAATACAATTAAAAATAATTGTATTAGAAAAGAGAAAGTGCGACTTACCTTAGGGAGTCAATTTTTGGAAAATGTGCCAATCAGCCCCAAAAGGAAAATGCGCCCAGCATAGGAGAATGAAACAATTTTTATTGGCTGATTTGGGGGTGGTGGTTGGCTGATCTCCCTTTAAATAAACAAGTCGACTTGTAGAGAGAGCATCCAGATTTTTATTATCATCTTTGCATTGCTAAGAGCTCTGAGCTTTTACCAGAAATTCCAAGGACGAAAACCCTTGTGAATTTATCTCTTGCGGACGAAAACCCCGGGGAGATTGAGAGAGGGATTTCACTCAGAAATTCCTAGTGTTCTTCATCAGACTTGCAGGGTCAGTTCAGCCGTGTGTGTAAAAGGATTTGAAGGTGTTTTCAGGTGATTTGCAACCAGCGGTTGGATCAGTCCATTGTAAGCAGTTTTGGCAGCATGTTCAGAGGTATTTTTATCCAAGATATTTGTCAAATGTTTGTCATCAGACTGTAGACTAATTGCTGTACATTTTATCATTTCTGAAGTACATTTGAAGGTCTTCTTTAGTCTGAATTTTAACAGATCTCAGATCTGATTTTCTGGGCTATTCCAGTTTGTGATAAGTTCAGTTTTCTGTGTAATTCAGCCCTAAAAATCTGGGCAGTCATTAGAAATCAGAGAATAGTTTTATTGGGCGTGTTTTACATTGACATTTTGCTTTAACCCTAGTCGCACTTTCCAGATCTGCACTAGTAAAGTGATGTAAAATACACAGAAATCTGTATTTGCTGTTTTTGATTGATTAAAAATCAGTATAGCGTAAGGAGGATCCATCTAGGGATCTTTCAGTGGTATCAGAGCATCAATCCTCCCACCTGGAGGGTGTGTTTGGAATTGTTTTATGCAGCCTACAGAAGTTGGGCCACACCGATATTATACTAGGAGTCAGGCACGTCTGAATATTGAAGGTATCATGGATAGAGGAGAAGGAGCACACACTCCTCCACGACGTGAGCGGCCTGATCCGGATGCACTTTTCAGCGGAATGATCGATTCCCATCAGGAAATGATTCAGACCATGAGACAGCTGATGGAGAATTTAACTATGGATAGGGCAAGAAATCGGCATGATAGAAGGGAAAGATCTGCATCCATAGCTAGCAGCCACAGAAGGCACAGCCGGGTTCCTACAGAAGTGGGCAGCGTAAGAGGTTCCCCTCCACGAGATAGGAGATATATAGAGGAAAGAAGACCCACGAGGACTGTAGATCGACCTATGCAGCCCAGATTCCTACCAAGGGAGGAGCCACCATTAGTTGAAGACCCACTTGAAGACATAGCCTTTCAAGATAATGTAATGGTAGCTCATGATGAGTGGAGATCACTACCAGAAGAGGTACGGAACGCCTTTCCCCTCCACCAGTATTGTATGCAGAAAAGGGAAAGCTTGAAAGCTAGGCAAGCACAGAGGCCTAGGACCCAGCAAAATAGAGAATTGAAGCAGGTTACCAATAAGGTGACTCTTTCCACCTTCGATGGCAGTGGGAAGATTAGTGCCAGGGCATGGATTCACAAGCTTGATACATACCTCACTCTCAAACCCATGCAGGAACAGGAGGCTATTCAATTTGCTACTCTTCACTTAGAAGGGGTGGCATATGATTGGTGGCACCATGGGCTTATCACACAGAGACATGACTTACTACGGTCATACAGGGAGTTTAGTGAGAAGTTGATTGCCAGATTTGACCGCAAAGATGTGGAGCTATATTACAGGGATTTGGCACAGCTACGACAGAGTGGGCATGTTGATTCTTACATCAACGAATTTCAGCAAATTGCGTAATGGTTCAAGAGATGCCAGAGAGGCGTGTGGTAATGCTTTTCATTGAGGGCTGCATGACGGAGTTAAGAGGGTTGGTCGAGGCCCTTAGGCCTACTACATTACATGATCTTATCCAGACTGACATTAGATTTGGAGACCACTCCCACTTCTTACCCGATCTAGTAAGAAGCCCTTCACAAGCTCAAGCCGGGTCGGCGTCCCTTACTCGTGAAGGAGTGTTCCCCCTCCTAGGATGGATCGGGAGACTCGGAATGAGTTGAGAAGAAAGAAACTTTGTTTCCATTGCAAAGATCACAGGAGCACTGAGACCTGTTGCCTTGGGAAAGGCAAGGTGCATCTTATTGAGGTTATCTCGGATACGAGGCGAGATTCTTGGCGAGATACGGATACGAGAGGGACGGTGGTCGGGGTGCACATGAGGAGCAGCCCGAGGGTAGAGTTAGGAGATGGAGATGCATCGAGGCTCAGTACTATTGCTTCACTTTTTGGAGTCCCAGGTATCATCCATTTCGTGTGAAAGGAGTACTTAAGGGCCTGACGAGTTGTTTGCTTGATTGATAGTGGTGCTACGCACAATTTCCTTGATGAGGATTTGTGATAAAGCGGGGATTACAGGTGGAAGAATTTGAGGGGTTTAGTGTACGAGTGGCAGATGGCTTTGCTCTAAGCTGCACTAGACGAATTCCACAACTTAGTATCCAGCTAGGAGACTACACATTGACAGATGATTTTTACATAGTTGGACTTGGAGAGATAGACGCAGTTTTGGGGATTCAGTGGCTTCAGTCTCTGGGGAGATATGTGCAGGATTTTAAGCGAATGGAGATAGAGTTTATGTCAGAGGGGAAGAAGATTGTGCTACGAGCTCTTTCGGATGGTGGGCCTAGAGTTGTTTCAGCACATAGGATGGAATCTATTATCAGTCATGGAGAGGTTGCATGGGCAGCCCAATGTTTCATTTCATCCAAATCATCTTCAGATGGTGGACAGCAGTTGCATGCAGATATTCAAACCATAATAGATAGGCACGGGCAGGTTTTTGGTGATATTCCTCCAGGGAGACCGCCAGACAGAGGGTTTGAGCATGTCATAGAGTTGGAGGAGGGTGCGAGCTGTGATCACTACACCCTACCGTCATCTAAGAAATTCAAGGATGAGATAGAGAGGACCATCGAGAGAGCTTCTTGACATGGGGCATATCCGTCCTAGTTCTAGCCCATTTGCTTCTTCGGTGGTGTTGGTGAAGAAGAAGGGCGGGGACGATGAGAATGTGTATCGACTACAGGGCCCTCAACAAGAAGACCATCAAAAACAGGTATCCCATCCCCCGTATTGATGAGCTTTTGGATGAATTGCATGGAGCCATTTACTTTTCGAAGATTGATCTTCGATCGGGATACCATCAGATTCGGGTTCGAGAGGAGGATATCCTCAAGACAGCATTCAGATGTCATTATGGGCATTATGAGTTCTTGGTGATGCCATTTGGTCTCACTAATGCACCTGCCACTTTTCAGTCATGCATGAACCATCTCTTCAACAAGCAGTTGAGAAAGTTCGTGCTGGTTTTCTTTGATGACATCTTGATCTACAGCAGGTCATGGGAGGATCATTTGAGGCATTTAGATGAGGTACTTGGCATTATGGAGATTCAGTCTCTATTTGCTAAGATGTCCAAATGTGAGTTTGGACTTACTGAGATACTGTATCTGGGACATGTCATTGGGGCCAATGGGGTCAAGGTCCATCAGGAGAAGATACAGGCTATGCAGGATTGGCCTCCACCCAGGAACATATCAGAGTTGCGGGGATTCCTAGGGTTATGCGGATATTATCGGAGATTTGTGAGGGGTTATTCAGATATTGCTGCACCATTGACAGATCTCACAAAGAAAGGCGCATTTAGATGGACAGAGGAGGCACAGAGAGTATTTGATGAGCTCAAGATGGTGATGAGCACATGTCCAGTCCTTGCTCTTCCAGACTTCTCCAAACCATTCATCTTAGAGTGTGATGCTTCGGGCTCAGGTATTGGTGCAGTCTTGATGCAGGACCGTCATCCCATTGCCTATGAGAGTAGAAAATTGAGGGAGAACGAGAGATTGTATTCCACCTATGACAAAGAGATGCTCGCCATCATGCATGCATTGGCGAAGTTCAGACAGTATTTGGTGGGAGGAAAGTTTGTAGTAAGGACCGACCATAACAGCTTGAGGTACTTCTTGGAGCAGAAGGAACTCAATGAGAGGCAGCAGAAATGGGTCAGCAGGATTCAGGCCTATGATTTTGACATTGAGTATGTCAAAGGAAAAAGGAATGTTGTGGCGGATGCACTATCGAGGAGACCCCATGTTGCTGTCCTATATTCTATGAGTGAGATTTCTGCAGATTGGAAGTCTCAATTGCTGGTTGAGTATTCAAAGAACACCTTAGCATGTGAGATCATGGGACGGCAAAATTCGGGATGGGCGCTACCGAGGTAATTTCTGATTTGATTTATTATAAGGGTAGGATTTATTTGGTACCTGAATCTAAGCTCAAGGGGAAGATTCTACATGCACTCCATGATGCACCATTAGCAGGACATCCAGGGTATTTCAAGACATATAGGCAAGTTAGAGAGAGATTCTCTTGGAAGGGTCTCAAGGAGGATGTTCTACAGTATATTCGAGAGTGTGTGACTTGTCAGCAAAACAAGTCAGAGCATACTTTCCCTGCAGGCTTATTACAGCCCTTACCTATTCCAGAGCAGAGGTGGGAGAGTATATCTATGGATTTCATTACAGGACTACCAGTTGTGCAGGGCTATGATCGCATTTATGCGATAGTTGACAGGTTGACTAAGTATGGACACTTCTTTGCCATCCCCACGAGTTTTAAGGCACCACAGGTGGCTGATTTATTCTTTAGGGAGGTATTCAGGTTACATGGGCTTCCGAAGAATATTGTTAGCGATAGGGACAGCAGGTTTATGAGCACATTTTGGCAAGAACTCTTCAGGTTGGCAGGCACTGAGTTGACTCCGAGCACTAGCTATCATCCGCAGACAGATGGGCAGACGGAGATTGTGAATAAGTGGATTGAGGGTACCTGCGCAACTATGTTTGAGGGCAGCAGAGAGCATGGGTCAAGCAACTTTATTTGTGCGAGTATTGTTACAATACTACGTACCACATGACCATTAGGATGACCCCTTTTCGAGCTTGTACGGTTATGGCGAGATCCTTCGTGGATATGGCGTTTGGAGATAGCGAGCTCTAAGGCTCGAGAGTGTTTGAGGACAGCGGGATATCCTTAAAACCCTTAAGGACAATATTGAGCATGCCCAAAATCAGCAAAAAGATGTATGCGAGACAGCACGGGATTGAGCGATCATTTGAGGTAGGGGATATGGTCTTTTTGCGACTCCGGCCTTACAGACGAGTACTCTTAAGAAGAGTGGGGCGGAGAAGCTTAAGCCTCGCATGGTCCATGGTCCATACGGGGTAGTGAGGAGAGTTGGACAGGTAGCATATGAGCTAGAGTTACCTTCCGAAAGTAAGATACACAATGTTTTCATGTATCTTGCTTAAAGAAGGCATTGGGACAACATGTGACCTCTTCAATAGAGTTACCCCCCTTGGATGATGAGGGAAGACTGGATTTGGTTCCTGAGGGACTTCTGGATTGGAGGGAGAGAAGATTGCGGAACAAGGTGATACGGGAGTACTTGGTTCGTTGGAAAGATTTACCCTTGGAGGATGCCACTTGGGAGGGTGAGTCTATTCTTCAGCACCCCGCGTTGCTACAGTTGCTTGTGGGCAAGCAACTCCGGGGAGGGAGGACTGTAATGTCCCCTCTACCTGCGTGAGCTTGGGCGAAGACCTTTGGCCCTTTTTGTCTACCCGACGGCCAAAGGGAAGTTTAGGGTGACTTATCTTTATTATTTTATTATATTGTGCTATTGTTTCAAAAAAAAAATAATATCATGAAAAAGCACATATAATAAATAATAAAGTATAATGATAAATTAAAATGTCAAAAATACAATTAAAAATAATTGTATTAGAAAAGAGAAAGTGCGACTTACCTTAGGGAGTCAATTTTTGGAAAATGTGCCAATCAGCCCCAAAAGGAAAATGTGCCCAGCATAGGAGAATGAAACAATTTTTATTGGCTGTTTTGGAGGTGGTGGTTGGCTGATCTCCCTTTAAATAAACAAGTCGACTTGTAGAGAGATCATCCAGATTTTTATTATCATCTTTGCATTGCTAAGAGCTCTGAGCTTTTACCAGAAATTCCAAGGACGAAAACCCTTGTGAATTTATCTCTTGCGGACGAAAACCCCAGGAGATTGAGAGGGGATTTCACTCAGAAATTCCTAGTGTTCTTCATCAGACTTGCAGGGTCAGTTCAGCCGTGTGTGTAAAAGGATTTGAAGGTGTTTTCCAGTGATTTGCAACCAGCAGTTGGATCAGTCCATTGTAAGCAGTTTTGGCAGCATGTTCAGAGGTATTTTTATCCAAGATATTTGTCAAATGTTTGTCATCAGACTGTAGACTAATTGCTGTACATTTTATCATTTCTGAAGTACATTTGAAGGTCTTCTTTAGTCTGAATTTTAACAGATCTCAGATCTGATTTTCTGGGCTATTCCAGTTTGTGATAAGTTCAGTTTTCTGTGTAATTCAGCCCTAAAAATCTGGGCAGTCATTAGAAATCAGAGAATAGTTTTATTGGGCGTGTTTTACATTGACATTTTGCTTTAACCCTAGTCGCACTTTCCAGATCTGCACTAGGAACTTGATATAAAATACACAGAAATCTGTATTTGCTGTTTTTGATTGATTAAAAATCAGTATAGTATAAGGAAGATCCATCTAGGGATCTTTGTCTTCATTCACCCAAAAATGAAGTTTAAGAAAGCCCCACACGAATTGCAAATAAGGGTGCATGATTCCAAGGTAGAAGGTAAGGAGTATGGAGGTGTTCCATGGCACAAAGGTATGATGGGCAGCCCCAATCATGTTGTTTCAGATGTATTGCTTCCTTTCATAAGGGAAATCCATTGGCACAATGAATGGTATGAGATTCCTTGCATGAGTTATATTTCTGATTTTCTGATTTTTACATCTGATTTCATGGGGTTAAGTGAAATTTCAGAATTGAATATGGCTAACACAAGTATTGGCAAGCATGAGTTGACCTTAGGAGATCCGGAAATAAGTGGGAAAGGTGTTTTTCTGAGTGCTAATGATGACTTTCAGATTAAAAGACTTGTTATGGCAGCCACTAAGGATCTTGTCATTCAATGGACAAGAGAGTCTTTTACATGCTTTGATGATGAGGGCAATAAAGGTACGCTTAGCATGGACAAGGGCAAGATGTGTTTCAGATTGATTACTCCTCATTGCATGATTCACACTCACCAAGATGCAATTTTTTCTATCCATTTGGCCATGCATTTGAGTATTTTTCAGTTTGCTAAAGTTGGGGGTGAAATTTCAGTCATATTGAAGTCATTTTCCTCCACTAGTTTGTTGTTCTTTCATGTTGGGGTAAAGTTTTTGAAGTATGATAATTGTTGTCCTATCATTTTCATGGTTGTCATCATTATTTCCAGCCCTCTTATCACTTCTACAGTTGAGTTTTTAGCCATGAAGTTGATGGATTTGTTGTTGGTGATCATTGTTGACTTATGCATGGTTACTTTGGGGTGGATACCCGCCACTTTAGTTCTGATTTTTGGGAAGAAAATGCACGACTACAGCAGCATTTGGGGCAGCATGACAGAGTTTGGGAACAACCCATGTATGAGGATGAGTTGTGAGCCATTCATGCCTTGGAGACATGGAGAAGAAGCTAAAAAGTCATTTTCAAGCTCCTCTCCAAGGTACAAGCTCCGTCCTTAGCCAAAATTTTCAGTGCCATGTGGCAACATGAGGTTGAGGCGCACTTTTGTGTCCCCTTCGTCCCTTTCCAAGGGGACAAGGGGGACAGAAAAATGTGCCCCCTCCACCTTAAACCTCATGGACCCACCACATGACCCTGGGAGGCTCCAATAAGCACTTTTTGCCAATTTTCTAGCCCCCACTCCAAGTCATGCATGCCCACCACTTGTCACTCTAGGGCTAAGGTGCACTTTTGTGTCCCCTTCATCCCTTTCCAAGGGGAAGGGGGACAGAAAAATGTGCCCCCCAACCTTGCTCCCGCCAAGTTCCTCACATGACCAAGTTTGGCTCCCGAGTGCTAAATTTGAGCCCTTTCCTCTCTCCTCCACCACCGCATGCTTGCCACTTGTCCCCCTGGGGCTAGGGCGCACTTTTGTGTCTCCTTCGTCCCTTTGCAAGGGAACAAGGGGGACAAAAAAATGCATCCCCCCTCTCAAAGCATAAAGGCGAGTTAGCCATTTTTCATTCTCCCCCCATTTTGCTCCAAATCTACCCGAAACTCTAGCGAAATGTTTCCAAAATGCTCCTCCATTTTTCCTCTTGCATTCATCCCTCCACATTCCCATGATCACGGAAAGAAGATTTCCATAAAAATTGAAAATTTTTAAAAGCTCCAAGTTCATTTTTTGCCAGAATGACTCTGTAGCCCGCAAAAGAAAAATTCTCATATCTTGCAAACCGGTGCATGGATCAAGGTGGTGTTTTTGCAATCTTCATTTCCAAACACCTTTAAGGAGCAAGTGTGGCATATCAAATGATGCCCTAGATTTTTACAGCGAAGAAACCCCGACTTTGTGCCCTAGTTTTTTATTATTTTATTTCCCGTCATTCGATAATCGGATTGAGCTAAAAATTTGTACGTGAGATCGAGAGAAAAAACCTATCCCAGTGGAGGTGGTTTCGTCAAAATCCGAGGTGTGGAAGGGCACTTTCCAAAAATAGTAAGTCTCTATACGAGCACTTACTATAAATAGTAAACTCTCACAAAGGAAAATTTCTACAAAGCAAGTATTCACGAGTCAACAACCAAGGCAACAAGCAAGGGGGTCCAAAGTAAGAAAGAGCGAAAAGGGCAATTTTCTAAAATTAGTAAATTCTCATTTTGAATCTTTGAAGTTGGCATTGGCTCTATTTCCATCCACCTCTCTGCCTCTTGATATCCTCACAGGGTTACGAAGGAATCTCATAATTCAAACAAGGCAATTCATCCTTCACAAGGATCTCAAGGCATCGCTTTGGTCACAGTGGTGTATAAGAGCGAAGCAAAACATCACAAGGAACAAAGACTGCAAGCGGGAAGCATTATGCAGATAGAAGAGAGGGCCAAGGTCTCATTGAAATTCAAACCAAGGGGGTCATCCTAACTTGTCAATCAAGTTAGAGTCATCTGTGCCTCCCGGTGAGCCGGCTAAGTGAGCTCAATGAGCTAAGTAAAACAAGGTGAGTTGGGAGAATTGTTCAAAGTGAGTTGGTTGGAGCTATCAAGCAAGAGTGATTCCTTGTAGAACATTAAAGTGTCCAGAGCATGTCTCCCTGAAGGTCAGAGCTTCCCGTGGCAATGGAGAATTGATTCCACAACAAGCTCTTGAGAATGCTCCAGTGGAAAACACCATGTCAACACCTGATGAGCCATTCCCATGGATTCTAGAAATGATCAACAGTGAGCCAAGGATAATGCAACAGGTTATCGTGCCAAGCCTCGAAGAAATCTCAGAGACATGGAAGCCCAACGAAGAAAGAGAGCTTAGACAACATCCCGCTTCTTCAATGGGACCTCAGGTAATCAGTATGTTGAAGTTGCCAAACCGAAAGTTGAAAAGCCTATTGAGGAAATGACTCGTCGGATTATGAGTTGACCCACATCTCATTGGGCCAAGCTTCACATGAGGGTGACTCTCATCTATTCAAAGAATCGCCTCTCGCCTCCTCACTCGAAACGAAGAATACAAGCAAACCATTGTGTAATTGGAGAAACATGTAAAAGCTCTCAATGCCTACATTCAACCCTTCTCGGGACTGAATCAACATTTGCCCTTCCGATCGAAGACATTCCTCCAATCAACAATGTTGATCCCAAAGCAGTTAAGAAAGCACAAGGATACATGATGCGAGGAAGGCTAACGAGAAATGGATTGAGAAAATCATTGAGAAAAGCAAAACATTGTTTTTAGATATCATTTCTTTCATCAAGTATGCTCTTTCAACATTGTCTCAAGTGCACAAAGCAAATGAGGAGTTTGCAAAAGAGGTCAATCATATGGTTGAGATGTTCCCACCAGTATCGAGATGATTTCCTTCGACTCTCACACCCTCATGAGTAATAACGTATTCGCATCCGCCGAGAACTTGTCTCAAGTTTAGATCCGCATCATGGATGCAAGATACACAATGCTCAAGAATGCAATCTCCGAGTTGGACTCATGCGGGCAACATGCTTTCGAGATCTGAATGATGTCTACCATTGTGTTCAGAGACTTGAGTTCCCTCTGCTCACTGAGGACTCATCATCAGAAGAGCTCATCATTTCATTCCAAGAGTTGGTCAAGAAAGAGGCAGGTGACCCTATTTCCTTCAATGAAGACAATTTAGAGTCCCTGGCCAATATCAAAAGTTGCATTGCTGCAATTGCAATGGATCATGAAGAATGGCTTAATCAATGTAAAAGATCAGTGATGTTCCCGGAACATGGATCAAGGTGTTGGGTTGTGTGTGCATTCCAGAGGTGGATAAGTTGACGGCTGCATGATAACTTAGTTCAACAATGAATTCAAGGAACAAGAGCGGGAAGCATGAATCAACAAGTTCTTCATTAAGAAAGCTTCTTCATCAAGAAATGTCAACTTCTCCCTTCTCTACTTCTCCCTCTTTCTTCTCTCCCTCTTCTAATTATTCGTTGAGCATAATCATTGTATTTTGTCCTATTCACTTAAGTGACATATTTTTAAATTGTAAAAGTATTTTCTCAAAATTATAAGAGAAATACTTAATTTTTCTTTTCTAATGGCAAATGAAAGGTCACAAGTGGAATAAGAACATGAAGAGTCATGTGAGGGGAGATGAGAGGTCAATTCACATTGTTATAAATTGGAATGGCTTCTCCATTCCAAAAGATCCTGAAAATGCTAGATTGTGATAGCATCTATGTTGTAGCAATTGTGGATTGTTGTTGGACTTTGTGTCATCAATGCACATGAAATAAAAGTTACATTTCTTCCATTCCCTTTTTTCTTATGTATTCTTCTACTTCTCTCTTTTATGCACTTTGCAAGCATAGTGTTGGAGAGGAACTTTGCATCCTCGATAGATGAATCTAAGGAACTTTGTGTCTTTATTCATTGGTCCCACTAACTTCATTGTTGCTTTCTTCTATATTGAATGTTGAACTACTCTGGTTATTAGGTGTGAACTCTACAATTGGCCTACTCACAACAATAACATTCTTTGCCTAATTTCGCTTTCACCCCTCATCGCTAAGAGGGGAGATGAGAGGTCAATTCACATTGCTATAAATTGGGATGGCTTCTCCATTCCAAAAGATCCTGAAAATGCTAGATTGTGATAGCATTTATGTTGTAGTAATTGTGGATTGTTGTTGGACTTTGTGTCATCAATGCACATGAAATAAAAGCTACATTTCTTCCATTCCCTTTTCTTATGTATTCTTCTACTTCTCTCTTTTATGCACTTTGCAAGCTAGAGCGTTGGAGAGGAGCTTTGCGTCCTCGATAGATGAATCTAAAGAACTTTGTGTCTTTATTCATTGCTCCCACTAACTTCATTGTTGCTTTCTTCTATATTGAATGTTGAACAACTCCGGTTATTGGGTGTGAACTCTGCAATTGGCCTACTCACAGCATTAACCTTCATTTCCTCCCTTGTACCTCGTACAAGCACTTTGCCACAGGTTCAGTGGAGTGTCCTTGTGTGATCCCCGGCCTATTTGGCCAACCCATAGCACTTAGGTAGGAATAGATTAGTTTTCATTCAATAATGGGAGTTGCACCATTCAATGTAGAGGGACATAGCCCGTGAATGTTGGTGGAGACACCTAATTTGCCATATCAACAAATTTTCTCACCAACAAGCCCGAAGCAATGCCATAGGGGAAAACATACAAAATTGTGAATTGGAGCCATCTACAATCTACAGATAAAAAGAAAAGAAAGCCGACTGGTAAGTAGGAAAACTGGCTCTTGGTTGAAACATCAAGTGTATATAAGCACACCCATAGATCACTGTTAGAGGTATGTTTTTAGAAATGTATTTCCTATAGATCATACTCAACTTACTCCAAGTGAGGAATAATAGTTTCCAGCCCCAATGAGAACTCCACCATGCTTCCAAGGGGAGGATTCAACCTAACAGACTTAATATTAGGACCATTTTTAAGATAATCCCATATCTTATGTCTGATCTATTTTCCAGGTTGCACAAAATCAAACTAAAATATCCTCCTTTCTCAGAAGTCTATTCTAAAGCCTTGATTAGGATTTCTTTCCGTAACCTAAGCTGACAAATTTTTAATAAATTAAGTTTTGGGAAACATCAATGTAAAAGGGCAACTATGTTTTTGCAACTATACATCCGTTTGGATTTATCTGTGATGCAATTCCTATAACTAGAATCCTTCATGGTTAATATTAGGGATACGTATAGATGAGCAACCAGACCCACAAAAAGTTTAAAACTCTTGCACTTAACTATTTCCTTAAGCGTAATCTCTATAGCAAGGTGTCACCAAGTAAAATATGGCTGTATATACTGTAGGTGTAACAAATTGTAGCCTGTATGGTTTTCAATAAGTCTACGTATAAAGCCCTTTGTCTGCAGCTGTTGTTTGGCCCAAAGACCTTTTTGGTTAGACTGAACAAGAAAAATTTATAAGAGTGCATAGTTGATTTTGTGTATGCATTATTGAATTGAAACTGCTTATATCTTTAATATTGTTGGCAGGGGCATTGTACCTGCAGAAAGACCAACCTGCTATCAAAGCATTTATTAGGAACATGAAAGCCCATAAGAATTTTATGCATCACAAATAAAAGTACGGCATGCAGTGCATACAACATTAAAAATAGTTCTATATGGAATCCTATGTATGTATTCAACACAATGCATTATGGCTTAAAGTTATAATGCATTTATGCTATTATAAAAGACTGCACGCTGAATCCTGAATTCTTGCAAGTTCACAACCTTGTGCTCTGGTAGATGCACAGACATCCCTCATGCAATGGTCTATATACTCTGGTGATGATACTTGACCTCAAAAGATCTACACAACAATCCTTGCGCAAAGCTTCACAAGCCTCGTGACACAACACTTCACACACGACAACAAACTTGTGTTGTACATTTACAACCACATGCACTACAAAAGCAGGCACAAAAGCACAACAAAGACTTGCACGCTCAAAGACAGCGCAAAACTTTACAAAGACTCGTGCACGATAACAGGCTGTGTACTTAATAGGCACAAAATAAATGTTAAACAATAAACAAAAGACCACTAAAGACTTGGTGCAAACAAGACTTATGAATTGCTAGGCTGGACTCAAACAAGTTTTGGATGATGCAAGATTGCAAGTGAACCCGGATGCTCAGGCATTATACACCCTGGATGACAAAAAGGATAAGCTCCTGCTTATGGCTCTGCTAATGATATTCCATATTTTGCAACTTCAAATGCGCTTATCCATGTCTCATCCTCAATCTCGTGACCCTTCCACTTGACCAAATATTCTTTGTATTCCTTGACTCGTCTTCTTACTGATCCTTGTGTCAATTACTCTTTCCACGTTTTCGTGTTGCTTTTCTAGCATCTGAGCTCTCCAATCAAATCAATCTGAATTTGTGCTCCTTCTTCATTCTACACTTCTTGATATGCATACAAATCCGCCACATTGAAAATGGCTGAAATATCAATCGTTTCACATAATTCAATCTCATATGTGTTCTTAGCAAATCTTCACAACACTTTGCACAGTCCAATCTTCTTCACCTTCAGCTTGTTATAAGTCCCTTTTGGATACCTTTCCTTCTGCAAATGTGCTAAGACCATGTCTCCAACTTGAAATTCCACTTATCTTTGCTTGATACCTGCATGCTACTTGTACTACATTGTATTCTTCTCTAATTATCTACGCACCTGTTCATGCACTTGCCTCAAATGCTCTGCGAAATTCTCTGCAGCTGCACATCTTATTTATGTGCTCCTCATGTTGCACAATTCCACAACTCTTGAACTTGAAAAACATACAATCTGGAATGGCGTCTTTTGTGTGCTCCTATTAATTGAATTCTTATAAGCAAACTCAGCTTGCACAAGAATATTATTCCATGTCCATCACTTTCCTCCAATCAAACATCTCAACAAATTCTCAAAGCTCATGTTGACGACCTTTGTCTGTCCATCATCTCGTGGATGATATGTTGAATTGAATTGTAACATGGTGTTCAATTTTTTCCACAATGCTCTCTAGAAATATCTAACAAAGTTCACGTCCCTATTTGATATAGTTCTACCCAAGTAAACCATGTAGTCTCACAATCTCTTTAAAAATATCACAATGTCGGTTGCATCACTAGTTTTCCTACAAACCACAAAATGTGCCATCTTTGAAACCCTATCAACAACCACAAATGCATGTCAGGATTCTTCAGTATATTGAGGAAGCTTTGTAGGGACATTTGCATTGCGGGTGAGTATTTCGGATAATCCTCCTGCTAACCCTCATGCTCTAATTCCTCGTCGATTGTAGGTTGGTTTTGATGAGATCTAGTGGAAACCCTATTAGCAGATGTGTTAAACAAGGTTTTCTTAGAATTAGAAGTAGTCACGTTACAATCTGCATATAAGGGTGAAGCTTAGAAAAACAGGTCTCTCTCTCTACTCTCCCTCTCTCTCTGTCTCTCTCTCACTCTCTCTCCAATAATCTAAATAAGGATATAAATTGAGGAACACTCTAAGGCCAACACATAAGCCAACGATAGGGCCTACAAGCGTACTAGTCATGGATCTAGAAGAGAGTAATCTGCACTCATATCAAAGGCATAGGGTTGCAAAGCATGTGTCTAAGACATGGCGGTGGGGTCTTACTAGAATCCTAAGGGTTGTAAGAGTAAGATAATAAGCAAGAGCTAACCTCAAGGCGATAATCATGTGCTATAAAGGAACAATAATGTAATAGATAGAGATATGCTAAACTAAGGGTTGTAATGCCATTAGGCGGTAACCATGTGCTATAAAGGAACAATAATGTAATAGATGCAGATATGCTACACTATCCTAATCAATACATAATACATTGACATAATCAATCATACCAACATAACGGACAAAGTAGGGTTACAAATACTTAACTTTGTGAGGACATTGTTGGAAGATTACCCTCTCGAGGTTAGCAACACCTCGTGAGAGAGTTGTCGTGAATGGATCATAAGAGCAATAGGTAGATGACCTAAGTGGACTAAAATTGGGGACTCCAAAGACTAAGGCAGATTTTGTTGGTGCATATCTCATTCTTAATGTTCCTAGTAACTCAATGCTCCAAAGATGACCTCCAAGTATTAGCTCTACTAAGACCCCAGACCTCTTAAACCTTTTTGGGAAAATTTGTGAGCGAAGGCGAGAGCGGATTATGAGATCATATATTAGAGAAATGACAACAATGATGCCTATAAATAGAGATACATAACTTAAGGTCACTATCTCTCTTATCCCACACCATCAACCATGGTCAATGGAATCGGACAAATGGGGATGCCTACTAGAATGCATCAACCATAAACAATGTAGTCGACTACAAACAATTTGGAAAAAAAGGTAGTGAGATTTGTGAGAACGGAGGTAGAGAAAATACTTGGAAAGGATAAAAGCAGATTTGAAGGTGATCTAAGGGTGTTAAAGGGAGATGATGTAAAGGTGATAGCACTACGGATATCAAGTGGTCGTAAAATGGTATTAAGGAGGTGGTAGGAAGGCATGCTAGGGCTGGTGCCATGAAGACTCTCACCACCTATTGCGAGCCAGTCCCAATCTCGCTCTAGTACACTCTTTAAGGTACTCACTCAAGGAAGTTGAGGCACTAGTAGCCTATAAAGAGAAATAAGTAGTAAGATTGAATTATAACATGTGTACAATCTCTCATTCGTCCACTCTAAGCCCTAACAACTACACTCGAACAACACACAAGTAAAATGCCCTAGGAACTTTTGGGCTACATTGTCGTCGTCATGCCCCAAAGAATGTGAATGTTGCACTATGTACCAATCCTCGATGATGGATCAAGTCGCGAAGTTCTCCCAAATCCTATGTGAATGTGCAACTATGTGATGTGCACTATAGATTGATCCTTGACGGTTCCCATTGGAAAGGGTAAAAGTGGATCGAAGGTGATCTAAATGTGCTAAAGGAAGATGATGTGAAGGTGATAGCACTATAGATATCAAATGGTCGTAAAATTTTAGTAGGGAGGTTGTAGGAAGGCGTGCTAAGGAAAGCTACGGATAGTGTCGCGAAGACTTTCACCAGTACTAACAACCAATTCAATCGCACTCACGATATGCTCCTTAAGGCACACACTCAAGGAGGTTGATGAGCCAATAGCCTACAAAGAGAAACTATTAATAAGAGTGAAATATAAGGTGTCTTTAATCTCTCATTTATATAAACCCTCACAAATACTCTCGAACAACATACTGATAAAATGCCCTATGAACTATTGGGTGGATCCAGTCATCATGCCCCAATGCATGTGAGCGTTGCACTATGTACCAATCGTCTAAGGGATAAAACTGCATGTAGTTCTACCATATCCTATGTGAATGTACAACCATGAAATTGATGTGCAATCTAAAGTGATCCTTCTTTTGATCCTTGACACTTGGCACCATGCAACTATGACCCTTTGTGCTTCAATTTTAGCTTTATGAACTGCTATCATGCCTCACTTATAATATTGAGATGTGTATAAGTGTTTTGTAAAGTGATCTCCAAGGTGTCTCAAGTGTATGGATTACCATGACAAGCAATCATTCGTATTTATATGTGACTCTTCGTTAATTTTTCACCAAAGTCGACCCATAAACCAAACCTAGGTTGACACGATGAAAGTGACCATGTTTGGAAACTCGTCGTGGCCCATGCAAGGTTAGTGTTGGCAAAGATGGACAGTGTCGATGGATGATATTGTTTGAGGTCATTGGTAGTGTCCAAGGGTGAGAATCGAGGATTTGTGAAATGGAGAATGATTGTATAGCCTTTTAAGGTGTTCTTGTACTGAGACTAAGATGATCCTAAGTATAACTAGCGAGATAGAGGTGACCAAGACAATGTATGGATAATTGGAAGGGGGAAAGCTTGATAAAGAGTAAAATGTGTGTCACTAGCCCAAGTATGTCAAATAGTAACAAAGCTGATGTTCCCAAGTGTAAAAGACCAAAATTAGGTGTCTACATGTCCCCATTCTGTTGTTGATGGATGTGTAAGCTTCTATTAAGCTACTTGGGGTACTTTCGCTCGAGTCAAAAGAGTACCCTTGCAATCCACAAAGAAAGAAGTCGCTGCCTTTGCTGAATAAACCTAGGTCCATACATAAAGAAAGTTATCATTGGAAACAATACTCTCAACATCTGGAATTGTAGCTTCCGGATGGGTGATAGGAACCTCCTCAAGGTATGGCAACTCATAAAACTTCAATTTTGTTGACATTTACGATATCATGATACCTAATCGAACTGGAAAATCTTAATTAAAGCACTAAAGCCGATTGTTGGGTGATAGTTTGAGGTCAAGAGTGGATAAGCTTCAATTTTGATGTTCATTGTCCACATACAACCATATCCAACCTACCATGTATCACCTCTATGTAGATCATAAAGAGACTCATACTTGGGCTTTGTTTGGAACAAAATGTCTTGAGCATTGTTACGAATCTTGGTGCATCTTAGAATCTCATTAAAAAGCAAGGCATTGGAAAACATGAAAAACTTTAGAAGGAGAATGCTTGGTAGTAGTATTTGTTGCCCTATTGTAACTATATTGAAGAATATGAAGGTAGGTGTCCATTTTTTGGTTTATGATCATAGTTCTTAGGAGGCAAGCACATGTACGAGAGGCAGTACAAGTATCGTTACACCAAAAAAATTAGGAGACAAGTGTGTGTGAAGGCAAAATAATAATAATGATATAAGTGTGTGTATATATATATATATATATATATATATATTCAATGGCCTCAAATTTTAAAGTAAAACAAACTAAATTAAAATTAAAAAATTTGAGAAACTATAAAATAAATCATAAAAATAATTATTATTCATAATATTTTGATTTTCTAATTTGGCAAATTATTAAATTAGCAATTTTATTTTTTTCTTTTTTGAAATTAAGCTTAGAATTAAAATCATAAAATTTAATTAATTAAAAAATATTAATAATTTAAATATGGTTTAATTTAGATTTAAAATAGTTATATTATTAGAAACAATAGACACATAAAGATTTTAGTTTTTGACTCAAATCAATTGACTTGTAAATGTACCAAAACACAACATTAAAATTAAAAAAACAATATTATAAAAACACAAACAAATAATTTTTGTTAAAAACTCTAATTGAGAGTTAAATATCCCAAATTGTAATCAAGCAGCAGCTTAGGGCTGACTGCCATGTGCCATGGTCAGTTCGTTGGCATTTGCAAGTCAGCCCCTACCGAAAAACGCAAACATGCTCACCCCTAACATAAAGCAAAACAAAAACTAAAAACACAAATGCTGTCACCGAATGCGACAGTGCACACTGCAAAAGAAATGGAAAAAAAGTAAAAATGGCACACAAATGAAACAGAAAAACAGCAAATGAAATCAGAGGAGATGGGCCGTGGACAAGAGAAGATGGATTAGGTGGCATTTGACAGTCTCCTTTGGGCATCTCTAGGCACAAGAGACATTTCCGTACCCGTCTCCCATAGCAAAAACGCATACCCATACCAAAGATGTGCCCCACCTGGTGGAGGATGCATCTTCCTACAACTTGGTTTATGGTATTCCCAAAGAGCATGAAACATGTTTAGTTTCACAATCTTGATCTAGTTGGTACTCTAAGCATGGAAAGAAGTAGAGAATTGCAGCCAATTCGGCAGCTTCCATTAAGACCACCAACAGTGACCAAAAAAATTCAATAGCAATCAGAAACAGTTGTAATGGGAAGTCCATAATGTATTAAAACATTCCTGAAAAATAAATTTGAGGGAGTGGGAACATCAATCAATTTATTTCAGCCTTTCGGGGGTATGAAGATGGCCATCATAGAAAAACAAAACTATGTTCCACCAAGTTTCCGGGACGGGGACAGCAGGGGACGGGGGGACGTGTTTCCGGGACGGATTTTTTTTAGGCCTTTTTTAGGGACAGCTATTAAAAAATAAGGGAAAATTTTAAAAATATAGGAAATTTCAAATATTCATATGATAACATTGATAAAACATTCATCACACACATTATAGAACCTTAATACATAAAATTGGAGTTGAATTGAGATTTCACATAAGATTCAAGCTATTAAATACTTTTAAAATATAGGAAATTTCAAATATTCATATGATAACATTGATAAACTTAAAGCATTCATCACACACATCATAGAACCTTAATACATAAAATTGGAGCTGAATTGAGATTTCACATAAGATTCAAGTTTCAATTACAATAATAATTACAATGAAATGCCCAAGGGCTACAAAATGTCTGAAACATAGAAAATCAAAATGAAAATATATTGCTGCCCCTAATCAAAATCCGCTAAAATGGCATCAAAATCAGACCCTGAGTCCGAGTCACTAGAACTATGAGGGATTGCCTCATCCAATAGAACCCCAACCAATCCCACCTGTGCCTTCTCCTCATCAACCTGTGTGGCATCTTCGAGATCAACATCCCAACATGCAACTGGAGTCTGTCGATCCTGAAGTCACAAGGCACTATGCATGGCTACTAACTTCTCTGCTCGTCGAGAGGTAAGTTGGTTCCTCTTAACTGTGTGGATGAGGCCATATGTGGACCAATTCCTCTCTGCAGCAGAGGAACTAGCAACCTGTGAAAGGAGGCAAGTGGCAAGAATCCTCAAGTTTGGTGCATCCTTGCCATGCCATGTCCACCATCCAATAGGGTCTACTTGAGCTAATGTAGCTCTATCTGTCCTCGCCTCTGGTTTGCTAAATGTTGGACCATGGAGATTGACAAAGGATAGCTATTGTGTCTGTAATAAAGTGGACTCCTCATTAGTGTACATCTTTCGAAAGGCCTTCATGAGCCCTTCTTTCACCTCTTCATCATCAGATGGAGGCATTCTCCCAGGTCATGCTACATACCATTTGGGATTTAGAGCATACGATGTCATATGAAGCAGGGTGTTCATTGTGTTCCACCATCATGTCACAATGGGCCTGATATGCTCCTCATAAAATCCCAAAGTAGGATCCCTGCTACAAATGGCTTGCTTCATCTGCCCAAGCATGTTGTCAAATGTCTCATAAATCTCTCCAAGACTAGGAGAGTCTATATCAAGCATATCTTATGACCCCCACTACAGGTGAGATGATGGAGCAAACATATCTGCAAACAAGTTACTAAAAAAAAAAAAATATTAAGAATGAAAAACTAAAATAATTTACAAGTCATAAACATGGATAAAAATATTTAAAAATTAAAAATTAAAATATAAATATTAATTTTTAAATATATAAAATCAGCAATTGCTTACCTCACTGTGGACCACCAATCATCGTCGAGGATCTTTGTTTCACACTTTTTCCTTCAGAAGTGTTTGCCTCTAGCCATATACCCCACTCTTGATTAACCATTATTAATGTAGAGCCTTCACGCACCTCAAGCATCCTCTCTAACAAAATGAAATGGCATATCTAGTGTCCACGGGCTTGAGGAATTCCTTCCTCGAAAAAGACCTAAATAGAGCAAGTGAGGTGTGATGGTTGCAAATGAACATTTGTATGTGTCTAGCCTCTACCACCACTGTCTTCACCCAATCTATCTTTCCAATGTCTTTCAATGCGTTGTTCAACGCATGAACACAACATGGAGTCCAGAAAATGTGTTTGTAAGCACCCTCAACCATCAAGCCAACTAACTTACATACGCGGGCTGAATCAGTCACCACTTGTACAACATTAGAGGGCCCAATCTCCTCTATGGCATCCTTCAAAATTTGAAATTGGAAGGTTGCATCCTTCCTCTTCCCTGTACAATCAATAGCTCTAAGAAAATAAGGGTCAACAGGACATGTGACAATGATATTGATGAGTGGTCGATGTTTAATATCGGTCCACCCATCCATGATGATAGAGCAACCCACCCGTATCCAAGTTTGTCTCATCTCCTCCATCACCACACTCACCTTAGAATATTCTTTATCAAGGAGGTTGGTCCGTAGTTTGTGTTCTCCAGGAGGGACATATGAGGAACCAGTAAGCAATTACATCTTTGAACATTTGTTTGAAGTAAGGGGAACATGACACATGAAATGGTATTGCATTGGCAAAGAAGAATTTGGCAATAGAAGAGTCAGCTACTTCCGTGATTGCACATTGAACATCCCCACAACAAGTAGTAGCCTTTCTCTTTCCCTTGGTAGAATCCTCTCCCCTTTGACTTTCAACATCCATGGATTGGGTAGGCAATTGTGTACCATGCATAGTCTCCAATGGCATCCCTTTTTTTCTTGCCTCACCCTCCATGTGCAACCTAGTCACTTCGGCCTTCTCAGCTAATGTTATTTTTTCACAACCTTTTACCCCTTGTCCAACTATGCCCAAAAGATGACAATAAACCCGTGTGTAGTTGCCCCTAAAATCTTTGTTGCAAATATGACACAACCACACTCTACTCCCCCTAAGTTTTTTCTTTTCTTTGTCAATGGTTGTTGTAAATTGTGAAAGAGGCTTTTTAGGATTGAATGGGCCCTTTGCATAGATTTTGAGGAGTTGAGAAGGGCATTCAAATGGATTATTTGAACCCACAGTTGCTACAACACTCTCACTCCCTGAAGAAACCCTATTTCTAGTTCTACCTCTATGTTGCATTTGAATCTCTTCACCCTCACTACCCTCACTGCTGCTCATTGTTTTTTATTGAAAATGCAACACCCAACTGCAACTGCAAGTGAAAACAAAAAAAAAAAAAAAACTTCCTCGCGTCTATGAAGTTTGAAACTTTGGAAAAAAAAAAACAAATGAAAAATAATTTGTGTAAATTTGTAAAATGAACAAAGGATGTGAAACATACCTCAAATGGTGTAGAATATTGCTCTCGTCTTCTTCTCACCGTTCTCTTTTCTTCTCTATGTTGTTTTCTTTCTTTGTCTTCTCCTTCACAAAATGAGAAATAACAAAAATGAGCTTCTTTTTTTGTTTTGATTGTAAGAGAGTTGTTTTAGGTTTAGGTTAGTTAGGAATGAATGTGGGGGTCCTTGTGAGCCCCCACATTCCTTTTTTTATTAACTTTGTGTTTCTTTTTTTAAGTTAAAACATTGTTGGGACGTAGGGGATGCCTAGATGTCCCCGGTAAGGTCGGGGGACTTGTAGAAGTCCCCTCGACATACCAATGACGTCTAGACGTCCCTTGCTGTCCCTTGCTCGAAATTTGAAGTTTTGGGACGCCCCCAATTTTTGACAAATTGGGGACGGGTAGGGACGATGCCTACCCATCCCCGAGTTTCGAAACATCCCAAAGTCAGGACAAGCCTAAAAGGGTAGGGGACACGTCCCCGTGGAGCATAGAAAAAAACCCAAAAGATACACTAATATTGTCGGCGAGTGATTATCAAACCATTGATGAAATCTATAGAAATGGATTTCCATGTCCGAGAAGGACCTAGTAGTGGTTGGAACTATCCAAGTTTTCAATTGAAAGAATTGGACTAACTACCTAGATAGCGCCTATTAATTGATCTCGTACATATATTTACATAGATGTTAAATACGGGTAGCACTGCAGATGTTGAAGCATCTTATGGACGCCAAAATCACCCCATAGGAGGAAAGAATGTGCCTCCTTGAAATGTGTTTGATAAGCCTCCTCGCTGGTACACAAAGTTCGTTTGAGCCTACAAAGAAAGACATCTCTCAAAGTGTATAGTCCAAGAAAGGTGCCTCGTTCACTCTAATAGGAAATCTGAGAGCCCCGGAACAACCAAAATGCAGGTTAGTCAGATACCGCTGTTGATCTCATCATAAGTCGCATAGCAGGTATCCAAGAGGCTAAGATTTTCTACCGGAGTAGTACCAAGAAAACCGGCATTTTTATTTCTTTTTCTAAATGTAAGAAACCCATTTAAAATGGTGTTCTTCAATTTTGGGTTGTCATTTCAGGAACTGCAAAGGCTGGTGATCCACATGCAGAATTGTCTCCTTTCAAAGTAAGTAGTGGCATCACTACCTTAGTAATTGTACCCGTGCATAAAATACCTTATGCTTGTTGTAATTCAGCTAGATTGTGAAAGGGATACAAAATAATAAGCCATGGGATGTGCTCCATGATTAAGAACACGTATGGTATATTGTGAGGCATCTGTTTAAATCTCAAAGGCTGATGAAGATTGGGTGGTGCAAACTCTGGTGCTGAAAAGGTGCATGTTTAAGTATGTTTAAAGGAGGTCAGAGACTCAAGTACCCAAGTTAGATTACTCTTATTTGTGAGTTGATCTAGAGGAAAGGTTGTGTGTCAAGAATGCAAATGAACTTACTATAGAATTTCATGCGACCAGGGAAGTTCTGAAGGTCTGAAAAGTGGTAGGTGTGGCCCATTCACAAAGCACCTTAACCCTGTCAAGGTTAGCGAGTACACCTTCCTTATCAATAACAAACCCAAGATACTTTACAAAGGTTTGCCCGGTGGATGACTTCATTTTGGCTAGAAGATTGTGATCATCAAGCAAGTCAAGTACTGTGTACATGCTCTATGTGCTCTTCCATAGTGTGGCTATAAACAAAAATATCATCTAAGAAAACCACAACAAATTAACCTAGGTAAGTCCAAAAGATATTATTCACCAATAGCATGCAAATAGCATTGTTAAGCCCTAAACTTAATCTTATCGCCTTGAAAGCATTCTCCCAAACATCATTGTGCTCACGCAAACTGAATGATAGCATGAAGCAAGAACAAGTTTGGTAAAAAAATTCAGCCCCTTCTGGTTGATTGATAAGATCATCATTCCTATTGAGTGCTTAAAAATCATCGCATAGGTGCTGCTCATTATTCTCCTTTTACGGAACTGCAGTATTTATTAGTGGAAAGGCTTCTGGGTAAAAACTGTGGACAAAGGATTTAAAAAATCAATGTTTCAGTTCACACTTTATAAGCAATAAGGGGATGTGCTTTGGTTTTGTACGAAAAACAAGAGGGGATAAACCTAAAGCAGTTGAACCCCAAACCATAAGAGCTATGTACAAAAAGCCCTGTGAGGGAAGGACATATCCATGAAGCATGAAGTTGATGAAGATCAAAGCGGAAGATCAGAACAGGCAGCACTGTCACATGGCTGTAGCAAAGGCTTGGGCCAGACCTAATTTGTAAATGTTGTGTTTTAAAAGTTTGAGTATTCAATGTTCATAAAAGATTTTAAGCAGTAAAGTTTTTTATTGAAACAAGGTACTGATACATCAAATTGTATAACTTTATCACTTGCATTCATCGTTTGGCATTTCGTAAAAATGTCTTCTTTCTACCAATATAGAGGTGAGATGACATGATGGATAAAGGGGCTAGCCCACCATTCACGCATTCATTAGAATCTCAAAATTCCCAAGAGTAAATCTGTGCAAGGGAAATTTATAGTTTTGTGGTAAGAGTAAAACCTAATACTAAAAAATTGCTGCACATATAAGGTAAAAAGTGGTTTCGATTCTATTGCAATATACAGTTACTTGCATTAAAGAGGGTTGCAATCTTCTTGACAATCTTAGCTTAACAAAAAAATTCCAGTGACCACAGAATTGCAGCATCAATATGCTTGCTTCAACTAGAAAGAAAGTTGCAGCTTTGTAACAGAAATAGCCAAAAAAATGAGTAAAGCACTTCAAAAGAGGTAAGTTATTAAGTAAATTGAGTGTCTTGTGTACAGACTCCAGAGTATTGACTTAAAGGACTGACTTCAATATTAAAAAACAAGATTCCAAGATTGTACGAAGTTTATACCTATTATAGGACAACATACAAGATAAATAATCAGCTATATCATGGCATGTCCTTGACCCATATTTAACATATAAAATTTGATTAGGGTTGAATTATCTTAGAAGGAATGTGAATACATAGATACAATCTGGGAACAGACACTCTTGCATGAGAAGGTGATGTTTTAGATTATTATGCTCTCTATATTAACATTTCACATGATTGAACATGTGGGTGCGCTATACTTTTACATAAAATCATAAATACTATAAAATCAAAGATGCCTATGGTTGTACTTGTAATATTATAGCATTGTCAAAAAAAGATCTTAGTTCTTATCGACAAAGTAACTGAATCCCTTTAAACTAGCATACTTTGAACTTTGAAGGCAAAGCCTTTGTCTTAATGAAGCAAGCACAAGGAGAAATTAAATCTCAATAGTAACCAGAATAGCAGCAGGAATTTGTAGCTGGCAATTACTACTAGATACAAAAGACTTCCTTTACTTTATCCAAATACGGTTTGCATTTTCTAACATATAACACAGCGGCAACACATTATGTAAGGGAATTCACATCTAAGTATTCAGTTTTAAGGTCTGACAGATATAGCCAGCTCTCCTGGCTAATACATTTCATGCCTTATTTTACTCTCAAAATTTAATTCAGAGGAACTTATTCATACAGAGAATCACTCCGATAAAAGGAAATAGATAAACAACTATATCAAGACATGGAATGGGTTTCTGTTGACATTTACTTTGCATTATGTGTCTTATATTTAATCCCTCTAAGTTCAGTTGCTTCTCTCTAGCATATACTAAATAAGCAACTGTATCTCTCTACCAAACAGATGACTGAATTCAACTTTATTTCTAACTTATTTGCCAGAGTTCACTAATAGAATGTGTAATTTGTATAAGACAAATTACCCATGCTTCTCTAATTATGAAAGAAAAAACATAACCAGGATTATATGTATCAGGAATATACAGAACCTCCTGTGCTCTTCTAGGTTCTGGCATTGTTGTTTTAGCTGTGCTACCTCCATTAGTGCTGCTACTTTTTCATTTGTAACCTGATTTTCAAATACAACAAATTTCATTGTCATATTTATAGTAAAGCTTAGACCAAAAAAGTGCTAATAAAATTAAAGAATAATTTTTCAATCAGGAAAACAAACTTCCCCGTATAATATAATATATAAAAACAATACTCAAATAATTCCATAGGCATTCATATTATGAAGCCGAGAGATGCGCCCGTGAATGCCATTATCCCGAGTTTAATCGTTCATATTTTGCAACAAAGTAATCTACATGTTAGAATTTGTGGAGAGAGAATAAACCGAATAAATGTGTAAAGAATGATTGAAGAGAAAACCGGAATACACACTGTGCAAATGGGTTGTGTGTCCGGGTATTTATTATGCAAAGACGGTTACAAAATTAGTTAGCGGTTACAACCGCATAACCATACAAAACAATTATAAAAGGGGAAGTCTTATTCATTTATTCCTACACCCCCTCTTAAGACTTACCCTACATAACTCAAAAACAAACAATCTAACAAAACAAAACTACGCTATCTTCAAACACTTTCACTTTGAAAGCAATGCTATGATAGGATAGGGCTCCATCAAGTTGCTTCATGACCTTCGTAAAGGTGTAGCTCCCGAGCTGAATTCCCGAGTTCCCGGATTCCACCTCCCCGAACTCCCGAATCACAAATCTCCCGAATTATTGGACAACCATCCATACTGAGCCATCCACAAGCTCCATCAAGTTGTCTCATGACCCTCGTGAGGGTATAATTCCCAAGATCCACAGTCTCCCGAACTATCTGAGCAACCATCCATACCGAGCTTCATCTACCCTGTATCCTTTCTTGCCTTCAAAGTTTAGAGCATCTTTATAGTGTGTATTCGTCACTGTCCTCACTACCTTTTACTCATCTGATGGGTCTTCAACCATGGCTATATTGGTTGTATTTGATATGACTTTACCCTTGAGCACATCATTGGCTCGAACACGACAATCCCATGCTGTGTGACCTCTTTTCTTACAATAATGACATTCAATCTCCGACTTATCTGATCTTCTATGATATTTTCTGGTTCTAGAATAGAATGCACTTTCTTGCTGGGAATGACCTTCTGCATCCTCTGTAGTTCGTTTTTCCTCAGCTAGAAGAGTTGTTATCATATCATCTAGAGATTGAGATTGAATTTGACTGAGGGTAAAAACTACATTGCTATATTTTGAAGACAGACTATTTAATAGGATAGCTTTGGCATCTTCGTCCTCAATTGCAGCTTTCACTTCTGCTAGTTGTCTGATCAAGGACCTTAGATTATTGATGTGGCTTGACATAGAGACTTCGTCATCCATTTTGAACCTATATAACTGAAGTTTTAGGGAAAATTTGGCATTGACTACTTTCGCTCCAAATAATTTATTTAGAGTATCCCAAATTTCCTTCGATGATTTGTCTAGGTCTACATGATGAAGTTCAGAGTCAGAGAGAGCAAGGCCAATAATAGCTTTTGCTCTATCATCTCTGCTTTGCCATTCTAACAATTTCAATGCATCGGTAGGTGTTGTCTCTTTCCCGTTTACAATGCCCCACAAATTTTTATTCATAAGTTGCATTTGTATTTTCACTCTCCACGTATGAAAATTTAGACCAGAATATTTTTCTATGGGCATTTCCATTTTAATAAAATAGAATAAATATAACTGTGTATTTTTAGAAATGAATAAAAATAAAATACCAGTTGCACAGTTCCGTGCCCTAGCACAGGTATTGTCTTTAGATTTTCAACTAGACAGGGTTTCACTATGACTGTACGTTATGCCCTTGGTAACTGTATTTTGCTTCTGTGTCTTTCTTGCCCTACATCTGTGTCCTTGTTCACGTTTTTGAGATTCGTATTCTGCCCTACGACTGTGGAAAACGTTTGTGCCCTTGTTCGTGTTTCTGAGATTCGTATTCTGCCCTATGACTGTGGAAAAAGATTAGAGAATCTCCCCTCGTTTTTGCGACTTGATTGTAAACAGAATATTCGTCAACATTAGTCTTCTGCAGACAAGTTCAACAGGCCCTTTCACGACTGTGTTTGCATAACTGGTTTTCGTGATTACACGTTTTCTGAAAAACGTGACCCTCCTTTGAAAAAAACGCGATTGTGCCTTTGAAAAGAAATGCGACTGTGTTCTCCTTTGAATAATACGACTTATATTTGCGACTGTGTCCTCCTTTGAATAATGCGACTGTGCCTTCACTTAGATACAGCCTCGATTCAATTCGATTCAGACTTCGATTATGTGCCCTAATGGGACTGATTTTCAACCCTTCTCTCTTTCCTCACTTGTCTCGCTCTGATACCACTGTTAGAATTTGCATGGAGAGAGAGAATAAACCAAATAAATGTGTAAAGATGTAATGTCCTTAATTCCCTACCATTTGATATTTTCTAATTTGTGTCTTAAGCTTGTAGCTTATGCATATTCTTTCATGTGCATTGTTGTTTGCAAATATCCAAACTTGTGGAGTAAGATCCCACGGGAACCCTAGCTTCAGTGGTGAGAGATCCATCCCTAGCTAGCAGGGCATTCTTCGGTAGTGAGAGATCTACCCTAGCTTGTCAATTTTGGAGCTGAATTGATGCCCTAAATGTGTTGGGCGACCTACTTTTTAGGGCAAAATTAGGGTTTCGTGTTTGTTGTGCGAAAACTATTTTTGGAATATTATTCTTCATATTTTTGTGGCCCAAGATCCAAAGTTTCAGCTCATTTGGACTTCTCTAGCAAAAGATATTAATTTTATAAGTTTTCAATTGTTTAGGGCACGCTGTAAATTTCTGGCAGCATTCTGTTATTCGAAAAATTCCAAAAACAGTTCTATAATATTTGTTATTGTATTAGCAAGCTCCATTTGAAATTTCAAGAAATTTGAGCAAGTATTTTTGGAGTTATTCATTATTTTCTGTTCGCTGCCCTAGATTTAATTTTTGCAAAAATCAGCTTTTTTGTTCAAATTGCAATTTGTCCGTATTTTGCATAATAAAGTTGGGATTGCCTAAAATCCGTTTAGGGGTAAAATAATGTCCATGGGGACATTACAAATGGTATCGAGCTTATGAGATCTCGGATGATTTAATGTTATATTTCTTCATTGGGATCACTTTTTGGGCCAAGGCGCCTAGGAAGGGAAAAAGCAACTTTAAGTTATTTTTAATTGGGCCCTCTTTATGAGAAAGTGCGCCTTGGGGGTTTTAGGGTTTCTTTGACATGGAAAAGGTTATAAAAGGAGAAGAGGGGTGAAAGGATATTCACTCATGCATACACTTATATTTCTTTCATGTGCAACTGTTGTTTGCAACTTTTTAGCTTGTGGAGTAAGATCCCACGGGAACCCTAGCTTCGGTGGTGAAAGATCCATCCCTAGCTAGCAGGGCATTCTTCGGTAGTGAAAGATCTACCCTAGCTTGTCATTTGGAGTGGATTTCAGGGCTGTTTTATAGAGGTATTTTCAGGATTTTCAGAATTAGGGTTTGGGGGTTTTTGAGAGTTTTTGTGGAGATTTTCACTGGATTTTGGATCAGACCTACGGCAGCAATAGAGGAAGGGTTCGGCATCATCTACAGAGAGTTTCACAAGGGTTTTGGCCATTTACCAAAGGGGTGACTTGTTTGGGAAATTGCAGCCATAATTTCTAGGGTTTCCGATTGGCGTTTTCGAGATCTCAAGGTTGGAAAATCATCTACTATATTTATATATGTTATTTCCCAAGTTTCATATTTTTTGCACTTGTAATCGGAAAGATATGAATTTTAGAAGTTTGGAGCTGAATTGATGCCCTAAATGTGTTGGGCGACCTACTTTTTAGGGAAAAATTAGGGTTTCGTGTTTGTTGTGCGATAACTAATTTTGGAATATTATTCTTCATATTTTTGTGGCCCAAGATCCAAAATTTCAGCTCATTTGGACTTCTTTAGCAAAAGATATTAATTTTAGAAGTTTTCGGCTATTTTAGGCACGCTGTAAATTTCTGGCAGCGTTATATTGACTGAAAATTTCCAAAAATATTTCCCTTGTGTTCTTTATATTATTATCTAGTTCTCTTTAAAATTTCAAGTGATTTGAGCGGATATTTTGGGAGTTATTCATATTTTACTGTTCGCTGCCCTAGCTGTAATTTTCTGCATAAAATCAGAAAAAAAAACAGATTTAGTATTTGCTGCAAATTTCTGTATTTTGTCAATTTTTTGTAAGATCCCAACAAGGGATATTTCAAAAGAATGATTGAAGAGAAAACCGGAATACACACTTTGTGCAAATGGGTTGTGTGTCCGGGTATTTATTATGCAAAGACGGTTACAAAATTAGTTAGCGGTTACAGCTGCATAACCATACAAAACAATTATAAAAGGGGAAGTCTTATTCATTTATTCCTACACTACATGAACCCAAATCATTTTATAACTACATGTATGATCTGGTACTTATTATGCACAACAAACATCCAAACATGATGAGAGATTGAAATCGAAAGAAAATAATTTGCGGAAATCTAGCATGGAACATCGGAAACAGGCCAGTCAATAACAGTAGAGTAGTTGTCAGAATTTCTGGTACAAGAGTAAGAGAAAACAAGGGGACCGGATTTTGGAGAAGAGAGTTGCATGGATACAGATATGGATGTGGATACAGTATCAGATACGGATACAATCAGTTTTTAAGCCCACCTGATATGGATACAATTGAATATGGTGTGTGTGTGTATACATATATATTTTATAATAATCTCGATTATAAATTAAAAATATATATTAATAATTATTTTTAATTTTAAAATATATCAAAAAATTGTACATTAAATTAAAATTAACATGCGAAGTACACACTCCAAGCCCACAAGAAAGGTAGGAAATTGGGTATTCAATGGATTAAAAAGATTGCAGGTTGTGTAGGCTAGTGGAAAATAGACAAAATGAAAGAAAAGAAACAGAGTAGGCCAACAGAAACAAATCAAAAAATAGTAGATTGAGCAGAGTCCGAAATAAAAGAGCGAATCATTTCAATCAACACTCTCACCTCCATGTTTTCAATTGTTGCTGCTAAAATGCATTATAGAAGGTCATTTACAGTTTCAAAGCATCCTTTTAGCATTTTGAAGGGGTTTTTTGGTTAATTTTGTAACTTTTAAATCAGATACGGCTACACTTGGCCTGCATACCATATCCGGTTGTATCTGATACAGCCCAGTTACAGGTTCGTATCTGGATACAGCTAGGTACAGTATCCGAACTCTATCTGAGCCGCACCATACCAACATCCGTATCCAGCACGTGGATACACGTGCCCTAACTGTAGTGGTGTCGTAACCTACAACCTGTTCAAGAATCCCCCAATTCCAGGGAAATTGAAAGGGTACACAGGCCTACATATATTTTCAAATTATTATTGTTATACAAAATGATTTTTTTAAACCTATAATACGGATCTATCTAAATATATTAAGCTGTCACATTACATCTAATTCAATTTATCAAAGCCGTGGCATAAATACCCTTTAAAAATGTAAATGTCAAAAACGCTTACATCGTGCTTCATATTTTTAGCTCAGTTCTGACTTCTCATTAGTTATTACAATGCTAAATTAAATGAGAAAATGAAATACAATGAAATATCAAAGTTTTTAGGCTTTAGCTACAAGAAAATAATAAAATAGTATAGAAAGACTCGTGGGCAGAGGAAGCTTGTGTTGTGTAATTAGCTCCTATGTGTCCAAAATGTGCTTCATCCTCATCATCTACCAAGTCATGGCTTTGGATACAAGCATCACTATCATTGTTGGCGAATCATCCTCACAAAATATGCTCAAAGGCACCCTGAAAAATCTGTGTTCTATGTCACCACCCTCCTTAGCATTTAGTTGAGTGGCATCCACAAGATCAGCACCCCATTGTGTTGCAATTCCATGCAAATACTTAGGTTTCTACCAATGTTGGATACACTAGGTCCTATGCACTATAACTAGCTTATCTGCCCTACTAGAAGTAAGTTTGTTCCTCTTGACAGAGTGGATGAAAATATGGACCAATTCCTATTATAGCTACAAAAGAAAGTAGGATCTACATGTCAGCAGCGAACAGCTAGTCTGTGGGGCGCTAGAGCTCTATCCCCACTCATAATTCACAATCCAATTTGGTTGTACTTGTCTCCTCTCCAACAAAAGATATCAAGTAGTGTATCTGGTTTTGGTGGGTTTGATGGATTCATTCCTCATGTCGTACTTGTAAACAGCTAAGGAGGTGTAGTGGTTGCAGATAAACATCTACACCAGAGTTGCATGTATTAAAATATGTTCTTAATATATTAATTAACTCTTGACAAACTATTAGTTATGTATTAACTAATGTTCGGCAGAAACCTCCTCAACCATTTTGTAACTATCTCTTACATAATAAAATGACAGACACACAAACTCCTAAGCACGCATTCGGATTCCCCTTCATTATTTCTCTGTTCACATCTTTTAACATTGGTATCAGAGCCAACTGCCCCAGAGAGCCCTAGACGGATATGGGAGACGGGAATGAGAGCGTATTGTTCAAGGAGGTCTCTGCAGAGACATGAACAGGGAAGAGATAAAAGCTTGAAGCAAACTTGAATTCGTGCAGGGACGTAAAGGAAAGCACTAAGGTCAAACTCGACATGGACATTGTGTGTGAACACACTGCTGCTGCTACTTGCAAGTATGACAAAGAGAGACCGTGTAGACCTGCAGGTTGAACAGAAGGATTTCAAGAGCATGACAGAAGACAGTAGTTGTTTTTGAGGGAGAAAGATATGATTTTCAAAAGTTAACAGACACGTTTTTGGAAGGAAAACGTGAGGGCAGAGCAGACATGGTTCCAAACACGAGTTTACAGTCTGTGAACTCGTGAAACGAAAGATTTACCATCTGACAATTGCAACAGGAGAGCAAAACGTGAGTTTACAGTTGGGTTTTTGCTCTTAGGAAATGCTTTGCCGAGTTCGTGAGGCTGTTAGGGCACTTTTTTGCAGAAAACAAAGTCCAGAATCATGAGGAAGAGGAAAAATACGATTTTCAAAGGTATCTAGGGCAAAACAAAGAAAATAAAGTTCCATATTCACAGTTTTTTGAGGGTCATTCGCTGCTAAGAAGCACAGTTTGGTGATTTTCAGCCATTTTAACAGTCTCGAATTTGCTGTGCTGTTAGGGAAGAACTGTTAAAAGACTAGACCAGAATGTAAGTTTTTTTCTGAACACTTTTTAAATTTCATGCTGTGATATTTTGATTCGCGGGTAAGAAATCAGAAGTTAGAAAACATAATATAAACTGTGTATTTTGATTGCATCAATTCCCAGGTCAGAACCATACGCTTCTTTGTTGCATTTATTTCCATAACAGACCTGTACTGTGGCATTGATTTCCGTGTTAGACATCAGAACCTTAGAATATAGACTGATTTCTTTCTTTTTTTGCAGTTTAAAAAAACAAATAGTGCTTATAAAATGAAAACATTTAGAATCTCATTCTGCCAGAAGCACAGAAGTTGATGGGGCAGAATTATAATGTTTGGAGTCGCAAAATTCTGACCATTACAGAATTAAGAAACTGTAATAAAATCATCCTTGGCAAGGAAGGAATGCCTGTTGCTAACTTTGTGGATTATGACGAGTGTCATAAGGAGGCCTTATTGTTGAAGTTGTCAATATCAGACGATTCGATACCTGAGGTCCAGAATGACGTTGAAGCTAGCATGCTCTGGACTAGACTGAAAAATAAATACATGACTTAAGAGAAGAGTTGGGTGTTACACTTAAAGAATTTGTTGGTTTCAGGAAAGATGCAAGAGGATGGGTACCTTTCAGAACACCTACTTCAGATGAAAGATTTCCGAGAGCAGCTCACTTCCGTTAATATAAAGATGGATGACGACGATCTAGTCGCATTGGTTCTGAACAATTTTCTATTCTCTATGAGTCATTTGTGGAAGTCTTACATTTGATGGCTGAAAGTCAGACCTTGACTTTTGATAAAGTCAGTTCCTATATGTTACAAAAGGAACGGAAACAAAACCAAACACTAGAGTCTAGTGTTGGATAATCGAAAGTGCATTGACTACTCAATCAAAGAGGAAGTAGAAGCAACACTGGTAAAATGTCATTATTGTCATAAGGTTGGGCATCTAAAAAAGGATTGCTGGAAGCGACAATATGATCTTTCCCAATAGAACAAAAAGCCACGGGATGAGGCAAATGTGGCAGCAGTTGTAAATGAACGAGATTTTGAGGAAGAGCATGCTCTCTATTGTCTTATAGCATCATGCTTGAATGACAATGCTACCAATTGTTGGATCATTGACTCCAGTACATCCAAACATTTTTCATGTCAAAGGGACTAATATGTATCATTTACTATGATTACAAATTGTTTTGATTTAGTTGTATTAGCCAATGGAGAGTCACTTGCAATGGAGGGGATAGGAGATTGATGAATAAAGCTCAAAAACAATTAGTAAGGAATGTTAGGCATGTTCATAGCTTGCATAAAAATCTCTTATTTGTTTGTCAGTTAACAAAGAGTCCCAATATTGTTGTAAATTTCTTTGGGGAGAAGTGCCTTGTGTTAGATGTGAAACAAGGACGAGTGATTGCCCTAGTTATTAGGCAAGGTGGCAAGTATAGGCTAGTTGACTCTGTTACTATCAACTTAGAAGCATGCATGGAGGGATACTCCACCATTCATGTGTTTGAGGAAGCGCGTGGAGGGATTCTCCACGATTCAAGATGTGTTGGAGTATGTCATTTCTCATAGGCTTGTTAAACCAACTTCAACCAACTTACATGCACTTGTTGAGGGAATATCCACTATACAAAATGTGCAGGAGGTTGAAATGCCTTGGGAGGATGAACTTCCTCATTCATATGCACGGTTAATTGTGGAGGGAAACTCCACCATCCAAGATGCATTGGAGGCGCATGGTGAGATGGCAAAACACACCACTCAATCACATGCACTAGCTCAAAGGACAAAGTAAAGCATGGACACTTTGCTCATCTTGTTGCAAAAGGATTTTCACAACAAGGGGAGATAAATGAACAAGTGGATGCGGTTATTTCTCTTTGCCACTACGGAGATGGTTATTTCTCTTGCTATGGAGTCAATTGTTCCTCCCATCGCATATTGGACACTCAGTTGCTTCTCTCTCGTAAAGAACTCGGTTTGGTTGGAGGGTATCTCAAAGTGTTTTTCCAAACGAGAGAGTTGAATGAGGTGCATCGTGTTGCTTGAAGGTGATCATCTAGATTGCAGATTTATCGAGTCCCTACACGGACTCAAGCAGGCTCCACAAGCCTGGTACACTCTATTCAATCAACATCTCCAAGAATCTTATTTCGGAACTTTGGAGCTTGGTTTGAATGTCTCACCAATTATGGTTCATTACTCGATCAATGAGTCACTCAACAAACACTTGGTGGACAACTTGCTATATCTTATGTCCACACAACGAACTTTGTTTTGTAGTTCGTTTGTCTTTTCGGTCTCTATCTACACCAAAGCTCCTACATTGTACAACAACAAAACATTGAAGGACCGCAGCCTTTCAAAGATACTATCTAAGGAGCAGCCTGTAGAGTTAATGGCTAAACTTCTTGGTTTTATTGTAATTAAAAATTTTGGGATCTGTTGGCTAGATTTTCTCGCATAGCATCAAACCTAGGCGATCATGAGATAAATCTCCCTCATTAAACGGGTAAGCCTCCCGTGTCGATTTGTCAATATAAATGTGTTATTATCTATCGGGGTTTTACTTTAACCACTTAGTTCATGAACCATAACTAAGAAGTTTTGCAAAGTTAACTAAGTTAAATTGCTTAAGAAAGGAAAATTATAGAAGAAAGAAGTAAAGGAAATACAGAGAAGAAATGGGGAAGATGTGCATCCCAATTAGTAGATAACAGAGCTAATTGCATGCACATAGAAGAAACTTAATAGATATGAACACACAGAATTATAAAGCAAAGGCAGCTCTAGATCCAGATCTAAAATAACACAAAGTTTATCAAGAGATCTAAGATTCAAAGCAAGAAACAAAGTACACCGTGACACAAAGTTCTCCGGAAACCTGCTCCTTTGTATTCCTCTGCTTCAAGTTGCTCTCAGGGGTTCAGCACAAAGTCTAAAACACAAGATTGTTGCTTACAAATTCTGATCCATCATTAACCCGAAGGTTCTTCCTCTACTTATAGAATGTAGAGGGGAAATTACAAGTTGGAAGCTTTTAGTTGAACTGGCACATGTGGAAGTCGAAAAGAAACAACTGGCAATCTCCATCCTAGAATTCCTCTTTGCATGACATGTATGACTTCAGAATGAAAATAGAACCTTCTATTTTGCACGTCTGCCACCTATCTCCAAGTAATTGACTTCTTCAAGTAATGGCTTTTAAACTAATCACTTAAGTTGTATAATTGAATTGATCACTCAATTACTTTGTCGGCGGAAAGAAGAAGGAAGAGGAAAGCTAACTTTGTTGGAGGAAAGAAGAAGGAAGAGGAAAGCTGACTTTGTCGGAGGAAAGAAGAAAGAAGATGAAAGCTGACTTTGTCCTTTTTCATGTCTGCATGCAGCTGATTCAAACTGGATCCGAAACAAGCCGGAATTGCAAGCGGTTGGAATTGGAAGCAAGCTGGAATTTTAAGCAGTTGGAATTGGAAGCAAGCTGGAATTTCGCCTTCGCATTGTCTTCTCTTTTATCCTTGAAGCTTTTGTAGTTCTTCCGCTGTCGTACATACATCGGCTGCAAGTTGGCCGTAGATAACTCATCATCCTTATTTTTAATTGCATATGAGCAATTAAAAATTATGGAAAGCACTCAGGGTGAATGAAAATTCAATGAAGGCTTCAACTGGAAGATGAGAGCACATGCACAGGATCTTGGAAGGAATTTTCCACGCACTGACTTCTTCACGGGCTGCATTTGAAACAAGAGGATGAAGCCTTTGTGCCGGAAGCTTTTGCAACTATGAGATCTGGATCTAGATCTACATATGGATTTGCATCCACATCTACATCTGTATCTGGATATGGATATGCACCTGCATAACAAATTTTGGCAACTTCGTTGTGGATGGAAAAACTGCAAGCTCGAATAATTCCACTGCTTTTTATCTGCACGCATGAGTGAAGTCTTTCCTGCACGCATGAGTGGAGTCTTTCTATCAATTCAGCAAGAGGTTCCGAGCCTAGATCCGTGTCTCCAATATCTACAAATTTAGAAGCAATGCATGACTCCGTTGTGCTTTCTTTTTCATCTTTCTTCGCCATAGCTTTGTCTATCTTCGTCTGAATAATTCTTTTTCTTCTAACTTGGCCGGATTTCTTCAATACTGGTGCAGATCTGGACAATTCTTCAGATTCGGAGGATATTTGCAATGTATTGGACATTGATAAAAACTCATTTTCTTTTGTGAAGCACCTGTAATGAATTCCTGCAATTTATTCAGACAAAAATGGCCACCGGAGCATGAATAGTGAATTTAAATTATAAAAATCTGCACTTTTCAAGCCTGCTGCCCCAAAAATTGGTGTTTAATTTGCACATAAAGAGAGCATGAATCCTTTCAATCAACACCTGAGCTCCTGTAACACCTGTGAAAACAACTATGCAGACAAAGATCAACCTCCTCCAAAGCATGCGCCAAATCTGGAAGCTTTTAGCCTTGTTAGCACTTTGTCTGAACAAAATCCTTCCTCTAATGGGGGCGCACTTTTCCTCTTGGCTGCAATTCTTTACCTGTGAATTAAATAATTCACCCATATGGCTGCCCATGCTTATATAACCTTCACAATTCTATAATTAATAATTGCCCTAACAATTAAAGGCAATTAATTAATTAAAAATCATGCTTTTCTCTTTTAAAAATAGCATGTTTAAGGACAGCCATCCAATAAATTAAATTAATCCAATTTAATCCTTCACACAGCACTTCACTCAAGCTTCACAGTGTGCTTTGACCATAGCCATTGAAAATAGAAATTAATTTAATGTTTTAATGCCTTAAAAAACATTAAATAATACCCAAATGGGGCGCACTTTTTGAGAGGAAGAGGGCAGCCACTAAATAAATTAAATTTAATGAATTTAATTCCTTTCTTTTATTCCATCTTTGACTTGTTGACCTCCTCCAAGCTTGGGCGCACTTTTTGAGAGGAAAGATTAATTAAATTAATCCAATTTAATCATTCCACCATCACTTCAAAGGGGGCGCACTTTTTTGCACATGTAATTCTATTTTTAAGAATTTTTCCACAATGGGATTCTTTACCCTGCAAGGCAGGCACCAAAATCCCATGATCCACTTAAGTGATTTGACTTTGACAATGGGATTCTTTACCCTGCAAGGCAGGCACTAAAATCCCATGATTTCACTTAAGTCACTTTCCTTTTATTATATCATGGGAATTTTTACCCTGCAAGGCAGGCAATAAATTCCCACCTACCTGCACCCTCTATTTTTCCCACTGCAACTTAAGTGACTTTTATAACACGGGAAAAAGTACCCTGCCAGGCAGGTATAAAATTCCCACCCTGCCTGCGGCTTATATTTTTCCCATCGCAGCTTAAATCCTTTGTTTTCCAAAAATGCACCCATCCCCACAGGGGCTTTTTTGTGCACGACTTCGCTTTTTCCCAGTGATCCAGACCTCCGATGACGACTTCCTCCGGGCATAATGTGCGTGTATGTTTTCCAATTGCTCCAGGCCAAAAATCGGGCTTACCCGGCAAAGGAATTGCTCCAGAGAAATTTCACAGAAAACAAAACGGGACACCACAAAAACACGAAAAATTGCCAAAAGTTACAAATAAAGCCCAAAACTTAAAATAAGTTAAAACCCTTCTGGCACATAGGAATAATAACATATTCGCTCATAATAGAGTTAAAACAGAGCGCAAATAGCCTCATACGGGGCTCAAAATAATTAAATACAAATTTCCATAAGCAAATCAAATCTCGACGAGAATAAAACAATTTTGGGCATCTGGGTATTTGGCGAAAAGGGCTAATATGGCTCTTTGGGATTATCTTGACGCAATACAAGAACTTTCAGGCAATAAAAACAACAAACGACCCGTTATTTTAAAAGTACGAAAATAATTTGGATAGGGTAGTCGCAGATTTTGCAGGTGAAATCCGAGTGACACTGAGGGACAAACATGTCTCCGTGGTTAGCCATTAAGGGAGGTATTAAAATATATTCTTAATATATTAATAAATTGTTAACGAACTATTAGCTATGTACTAACTAATGTTTGGTTGAAACCTCCTCAACTATTTTGTAACTATCTCTTGCATGATAAAATGACAGACACACAAACTCCTAAGTGTGCATTCCGATTCCTCTTCATTATTTCTTTGTTCACATCTTCCGACAACATTGACACGTATACAAATACAAGATCGGATACGGATACGCCTAGTTTTTAACTCCTTTGATATGGATACAACATGTATATACCATATTATAAATTAAAAAAATATTTTAATAATTATTATTAATTTTAATTTATAAACGAATTTATAATTTAAATTGAAATTACACACCCCAACACACAAGGTAGGAAATTGGGTATTCAATGGATTAAAAAAATTTGCAAAGTTGTGTAGGCAATTGGAAAATAGACAAAATGAAAGAAAAGAAGCAAAATAGAATAAAATAAACAAAAAAAAATTACAAGTTCATCAAAGCCAATGTGAAAATTTGAAGTAAAAGAACGAATCAACACTCTCACCTCCATGTCCTCAATTATTGCTGCTAAAATGCATTATAGAAGATCATTTGCAGTTTTTAGCCTTTTGAAGGGATTTTTTGGTTATTTTTTTAACTTTTAAATCAGATACAGCTATAGTTTCCCTACATACCACATCCATTTTATCTAATACAGCCCAATGATGGGATTGTATCTAGATACAGCTAGGTATCCAACACACAGTGAGCATGCCCTAGTAGTAGGGGTGGTGTATCCAAAAACCCTCATCTACACATTTCTAGCAACATTCACCAACTTTGATATCCAATCAATCTTTAAAATGTGCTTGGATTCATTGTTTAAAGAATGTGCTCAACAGAGTGCCCAAGAAATATGCTCATAAGTGCTCTTAACTAGTAAAATGTTGATTTGCACAAACATGTACTATCAATTATTACTTGCACAACATTAGACAGCCCAACCGTTGCTATATCAGTATGGAGAATCTCAAGATTGAAAGTCGCATACTCGCACTCTCCAAAACAATCAAGGGCTCTAGAGAAGAAAGGCCCTGCTAAAGATGTCACAATTATGTTGAAAATTGGTCGATAGACAATATCCATCCACCCATCCATGACAAAAGAGTACCTATAATATAACATTAGACTATAACAAGATGCATAGATTTGTATGCACTCAACAACTATATATTGTGATAGGACGGTGATGATTTTGTATCAAAGCAAGTGAATATAAATACGAGTCGAAGGTGGTCATCAAAGGTCACACCTTTGATGATACCTTCTCATGACCAAAACAATACTTACTAATTATATCTCAAGATAGCATAACATAAACAAATTACTTGGTAATATTAATCTACTCGAGTACCTAGTAAGCTTGTCTACACTATCCTCCCATAAAGTTTTAGACACTCCTTTTTGTCATCTCTATGCTATGATGGGGAAGAAGTGTTATGTTATGTTTGCATTTCAATTTTAATTGTATTTTAGCATATTCCATAGTTCGCATACTCGTATTCAGCAAATACTCGGCAGACCCATAAAAATTGACTCAGCAAGATTGGGGGAATACGGCAATACTTGGCAACTTAAAAAATATGCAAATTTCTTAAAAAACATAAATTTTATGCAAAATATTTTTTAAAACAAGTCTCTCCAAAAACTCGTGAGCATTTGCCAAATCTCACAAATATTCGCCAAAAACTCATGAATATTCGCCAAAGACTCATGAATATTCGCCAAAGACTCAGGAGTATTCGCCAAAGACTCGGTTTTGTAGGTTCTCGGCAAATACTCGGCTAGGGACAAAAATGGCAAGTATTCACCGAGTATGCATACTATGATTTACTCTTTATTCCTTGTATAATGAGGCTAGACAATGCCATAGGATTTGGTTGATGTTTTCATCCTCTGCTACTAGTGGTGCAAGCATAGTACTCCCTCAATTTTCTTAAGAACAAGAACTAAACATAGAGGCACGAGTTTTCCTCTCCAAAATCATATTGATTTTCTTAGTGCAAAACAATTATATTGCTACATGGCTCCCTTAACCTTGGCACAAGAACAAACCCTTGGGCAATGTTCAAAACCACATTGTGCACCAACAATCTCGCCTTTAGCAACCTTTGCCTAAGCAAGAGGAGGTTGCACAACCAAAAGCTCCAAAGCACAAAACTTGACAAAGGGAAGAGAAAGAAATGGCATTGTCATCACAAGGTTGGCAATCATGAATGTTATGCACAAAATACCTTTCTTAACAAGATACACAATATGAAATTGAGATTGAGCATAACACTAATCCATGTGTTTGAACATGAACATCAATGCCAACATAGATCACATTAATGTTCAAGAGCATCTTTCCCATACCAAGTGACAAGTTAAGGGACAACCTCAAAAGAAAATCATTGTGAACAATATGATGAAATGCCTAAACCTTGCCATGGAAGCACACCCTCAACCTTACATCCTTGGATGGTTCCGACAAGGAAGAGAACTTCCAAGTGACACCAATGCAATTGAGTATGGTATTGTGACCATGCATGATTTTGTTACTGTGAAGTGGCACCACTTGATATATGTGATATTTTACTTGAAAAGCCATTTTTGTATGACCGAAATGCTCCACAAAATTAAGCCATCAACAATTGCCTCTATCACATTTCTTAGTCTATTTAAAAAATCAACAGCACATGGTAGCCACGAAATGATGCAAAGAGGTCGTTTTTAATGACCATAGGTTTGTGCTTACTCACATTTCACCCAAAGATTGCACAATACACTACAAATAAGCATTCACTTGCAGGTCAGCCACTTGGGTTCGCAAAGTAGAAGCAAAAACTTGACAACATACGACAGCAATATAAAGATGTCTTCGATGATCCCAAAGGTATCTCATCACATTGCTCTATCAAATTGGTCTCATTCTGAAAACTCCCCTCCGAACAACCCTCACTATTGCAGATTGGTATGGGAGAATAAGGAGATCTGAAGGTAGATCAGAGCATTTGTTGACAAAGAGAAGATTCAACCAAGTTCTTTGCTTTGAGGTGGTCCAATCATCCTTACTCTAAAGAATAATGGTTTGTGGCATCTTTACATCGACTATCATACCCTAAACGAAAATTCCAAGAAATACAGAATCCTCTACCTCACATTGATAATCTTTTGGACCATCTACAAAGTGACAACACTTTACAGCGATAGACTTGAAATCAGGTTATCCATGAAAACAAGTATCCTCTACCTCGCATTGATTATCCTTTGGACCAGTTGCAGCTGCAAAGTACACAATACTTTACAATGATAGACATGAAATCAAGTTATCACTAAGTCCAAGTCAACCCAAGATATTTGGGAGATCGGTCCCCGTGTAAACATCTCATATCATGTTTGTGCATTATACATTTCCTGCAAGGTGTTTGATGTTGACTCCATTTAGTAAAAGAAGGTTGCCCCTTACATTGCTTAAGTTTCATAACTTGTCTCCTTAGTGTTAGTGTAGGATATTTATTTTCCTTGTATTTGGTTATTTACTTGGAGCTTTCATACACTCATGGGATATGTTTGCTTAGTTGTAGCAGTTGTGTTGAGTTAGCTTACCAGTTCTGTTGAGTTAGCATAATAGTTATGTTGAGTTAGCCTACTAGTTGTGTGGAATCAACTCTACTTCTAGTATCAGTTAGTGAGAGTTATTCCCCACTGATCTAGGAGGCTACACATTCACCTCCTATATGTACATGACTTGCATCAGTCTATCCTATGGAATATGGAGCATATGGAGCATTGAGTTGATTTGGAGCCATTCTTGCCTTGTGAGTTCTTGATCATATTACATCTTATTGTTAGTTATTTCGATTTCTGCAATTGCTCGTGCATTCGTTTTTCATCAGAGATCCACAAACTCTAATATGGTATCAGAGCGATTCTGGTGATACGTTTGTCATTACTGAGTTATTTGCAATTTTTCGAATACTTCATTTGTGAAACTAATAGTTCATGTGCAAATAGATCTGACTCCGTCTTGGTTCTTTTTCAATTGAGATTGTTATTTGTAAAAAAAAATCACATTACTTTATTGCTGGTAAAGGAGAAATCTTGTAGTATTTTTTTTTTGTTGTGGCGGCCATTTCTACGCAGGAAAAAGCTTCTAGAAATGTGTTTGGGCCATTGCTTGTTACAGGAATCTTCCAAAGGCATTTTTCGGTGTGATTCTGATTTGGTTTCACTCAGAAATCAGCTAGGCGTCCTCAGATCTGGGTTGCTATTTTGACCATCAAAGCCACATTTTTGTTGTGTGAAGGGCGTTTTTCCTATTTGGAGCCACGTTTTTGCAATCTGGAAGGGCGTTTTTGTTGTGTGAAGGGCATTTTTGTCATTTGGAGCCACGTTTTTGCAGTCTGGAGGGGAATTTTTGTTGTGTGAAGGGCGTTTTCCTATTTTGAGCCACGTTTTTTGTTTGGAGGGCGTTTTTTCTTATTGTTTTAGGAGCTCTACAGACCATTGGAGAGGCGTTTTCCCTTCCCTGACAGCGTAAACATTCAATTTTGACATGGTTTTCCCCTTGGTATGATAAAAACGACCCTTGGTATGTTGTCTTCAACTCCAACGTGCCCTAGCTAATCTGGCATTTTATTTTATTGCAATTATCTCCAATTTTGACTCTAAAGTTATTTCAAAACCTAGCATTATTTGCTTTTTTGGAAAACAAAGTCATTTGGAAAAAAATTGCATCAAAGGAAATTAAGTGTTTAATTAAACTTGTATCTTCGCCTGACGAAGACGAAGGGTGAGGCCCGGGTTGGCAGGAGGCCAATTCCCCCTCACAAATTAAACCATTGTGTTCTTCATTCCATCCTCGGTTCCAACGAGTATACGCACGACCCCCTTTCCTCTCATTTCTCGGCATTTTTTAAATCAGTTTGTAAAATTTTAATTAAATAAGCCATTATTTATGGGAAATTGTATTTCTTTATAACTTTTGATCGGTAGCTCGGATTTGAGCACTATTTTGGTCAAAAGTGCATGTTTTCTCGTGCTCTACATGATGGCTTCATTTATTTTTGTAAACGCACTACTTTATAAAGTGTCACATTTTGGGGGTTCTTGCAAAACTCACTGGGACTTGTACTTTTCGCACTAAGTTATAAAGTGCCATCTGGGATAATTTTGGGGTTTATCTGCATTATGGAGTTTCACTTTCACCATTTTTGTTGTTATGCTCGACTCTGGGAACTTTATGTCTTGGAAGGCAGGCATTATCAATCATTACACTATGCACGATTTGTTGCCCTACCTCCATGGTCTTGTTTCGAGCCTAATGAGCCTCTACTGTAAGTATGAGTGGTTTAACCACAATGATGAGGTCTATGGCCTTCTCGGTCTTACTATTTCTAGGGATACATTGTGTTTGTTCGAGCACACTGAGTGCCCTTTCACTGCCTGGACCATTATCCGACAATTGTATGGTGACCTTGTTTCACCATCTAAGAGCGACGCTTCCCTGGACCACTCTAGTGCCTCATAGATTCTCCCCCTTCTCACATCCCTTTCATTGTTGAGTGTTCCTCTGCACCTGTTGCTACTTATGAGTCCCATGTTGACCATTCACCACAGGATCTTGCTATTGAGCACACTCTCCCTATTATTGCCTCCACAGAGCTCATTGTCGCTCATGTTCATGCTTCCATTCACTCTCTACGCAATGTTCTATTGGAGAACCTTCCTCTGAGACAGATGTGACCATTGCCTCTCGTGCTCCATTGCATCTTGATTGCTCAGTTGATGACACTCCACATACACAAAGTTCTACTACCTTTGAGTGCAGCATTGCTTCATCTTGGACTTCCAATAGTTCTTCGCAGCAGTCTTCTCCTCCTACTTCATGTTGTGATGTTAATACATTCTTGTCAGACATTGCTCTCATTGAGCAACCCCATTGGGACGAGTATCTGCCCAACCTAAGTTGTCTATTTGCAGATTCCACTTGTGTTGCATTACAGAATATGCTCCAATTGAGCCATCACACATTCTGGAGGACCCATTCATCTCTCTCGTTGGGAGTGCCCACCTTGGGACATTTTCACTTCCATTATTTAGAGATGTTTCATGATCCACCTCTTCTTGTGGATCCCTTTGTGAGGGTTATTGGCCCCCACCATCTTCTCTCTTAGACACGTATATTGCAATGGCATTACCATTGTCTTTTGTGCACATGTTTGCCAAACCTATGCCACCTTTCAATTGCAGAAACTAGATGCAGAGATCAAAGTACTACAGCTTCTTCTTCCTTTGTGGAGTGGGCTGACTTTCAATGCTCCTTTTTTGTCCTTCCCAAGGGCAGGAACATTGTTCGGTGCAGGATTCTCTTCAATCTTTACGCAGAGGACCACATCATCGAAACTCTTCTTAGGGACCTTCTTGTCCTCACTTCTTTCTCTCTCTACTTTGGGGGATGATCATTGTACGTGGGTACCTCATTAGGTTGAGTTACCAAGACCCACTTCTTCTTCTCCAGTTTTCTTGAGTGAGTTTCTTATCTCTCTTTTGGGGGGAGTTTTTTTTCCCACTGGTTTTTCTCCTTTTCTCCACTTTATGAGAGATTTTCATTTGTATGTGGGTACCTCATCAGGCCTTGTTTCGGGACCCACTTTCCTTTTCACCGCCACCTAAGTTGTGCTTATGGGGGTGTTAGTGTAGGATATTTATTTTCCTTGTATTTGTTTATTTACTTGGAGCTTTCCTACACTCATGGGATATGCTTGCTTAGTTGTAGCAATTGTGTTGAGTTAGCTTACAGTTTTGTTGAGTTAGCCTACTAGTTGTGTGGAGTCAACTCTACTTCTAGTATCAATTAGTGAGAGTTATTCCCCATTGATCTAGGAGGAGGTTGCACATTCACCTCCTATATGTACATGACTTGCATCAGTCTATCCTATGGAATATGGAGCATTTGAGTTGATTTGGAGCCATTCTTGTCTTGTGAGTTCTTGATCATATTACATCTTATTGTTAGTTATTTTGATTTCTGCAATTGCTTTTGCATTTGTTTTTCATCAAAGATCCACAAACTCTAATACTTAGTAGAAGAAGATAGTCCCGAGACATACATGCTCTCTTTCTCCATCTTGTCCTAGAGAAATAGCGGTTGGAAGAGGCCACCTAATTGTAGCTTCACTTTGCAATCAAAGCAGCTCAGATTTTAGGAAAGGTTGAACCAAAGTGCATGCAAACTCTCCATCACCTATAACTTACTATAAAATGATTTTTCACCTGGACATAACTCCCCTTCCAACGTGTTGAAAAAATGTTACTCTCTCATTCACGAGATTTAACAAAATCTTGGGTTTGTTCGTTTAAGTTTGGTCGCAGATTGCGAAAAGGATTTTGTGGGTTATAACTACCCTTTTTAATAATTTGCCTAAATTGTGGATGGATAAAATTGTTTTGTCCTTCTATGCCTTAGTCTCTCCGATTTGGCTACAAGTGCCTTTCCACGGAGATTCTACAATACTGCAGATTCACTCATTTCTTTGTATTTTTACGATTCATAATTTTAAAAGCTTAAAAGAAACCTAAGAAACTGAAAATAAATCTAAAGAAAATGGAAAATTGAAAATTAAGGTCAAAGAAACCGAAAATATGAAGATGGAGGCCAAAAACCTTTACCAAGTGTCTAGCTCTTAGAAACCCTTACGATAAGTGCAAATTCCTCTCCCGCTTTGATAATCGATCTTCTCCAAATGAAAATGAGTTTTGATGGATGTGAATGGCAATGAATGGCTGATAATAGCTCCTAGTGTTCACTCTCAAAAGCTGAAATCAGAATGAGGAGTGGGAATGAACATTAGGGTTTATACTTGTGTTTTAGAGTTTAGGTAATTTCAATGGGCGAGGGCCATGTTTTTCTAAAATATTGCAATTATTTTCATTTTGTATACTTTTGTATTTAATAAAACTGACCATAAACAGGATATGTCTCAATGTACCTAAGGGGTCAAGGGATATCCTTGCATTCCCACATCCCTTAGGTGGCGTCCAAACAAAACCCCACATCCCCAAGATGTTGGGGCCACATTGCCAAGGCATTCCCTAAAAATCCCTTGTTCCAATAAAACACCCTCGGATTACTAAGGACACTTTCCTTGTGATCCGGTATGTCAAGGTACATGGGGAACATGTCTCAAAAATGTGGTAAATGCAAGCAACTTTGAAAGTTTTGGCTACATTCTAATCTCATATCATGCAAATGTATAATTAAACTATTCAAAAAAATGAGAGAATTTGTGAAGAAATGCAATTTGTCCGAGGATGCATCGTGTGGAGACATTTAACAAGCCCCGAGTAAAATAAAAGTTATTTCTTATTTTTTTATCATAGTTGGTTGTACTTTCGGTCCCACCAACCCATTTTAGCCATTTGTGGACATTAATAGATTTTCTCTTTATTTCTCCATGTTTAATTTAGATGGTTATATATATTTGCATGCTGATAACCATTAACTATAGGATTTTACCTAGGTTGATCAAACAATGTGTCTCTCTTGCACTAATCTCTACAAGAGAGGAAGCTTGTACCAATGGTTGGGCACCATTGGAAGCCGATGCGAGGAGGAGACGGCACTTATGCATCTTTCCTTCTAATAATTTAAATTTTGCCCGCTTTTTCCGAGGGTTATTTCCCTCCATTTTAGATTTTAATTAGCCCACAAAACCTTTTTTTGTCCCTCAAGGTCATTTTAGTTAAGTGGTGCCTTTTGGGATTCATACTTTATTTGGAAAGGTTTCTAATTATTAGTTTCGATTTTGTGTCTTTCGCATGCTAAAAAGACCCAGCATTAGTATTTAGTATTTAGTCTTATAAAATTACTTCCAATCAAAGGTTTCCTTAGTAGGTGGTTAGATCATGGAAGTATTGAGGATGATAGTTCCGTGGTGGAGACAATTAACAAGCCCCGAGTAAAATACAAGTTATTTTTATTTTTTCTATCATAGCTGGTTGTACTTTTAGTCCCACCAACCCATTTTAGCCATTTTTTTTTCCTTATTTCTCCACGTTTAATTTAGATTGTAATGTCCCCTTTTTCGAATTAGTCCTATATGGAGAATTCTAGCCCGTCTTTCTTCCCATGGACAAGAAGAAATTAAACAAGGGAAGTCCTTGGGTTTCATTTCAGTTTTCTTTCATTGCTATTAATGTTTTTCTTTCTTGTTTTTCCCTCCAAGGCAGGTGGGCTAGGTTGGAGAGCTCCCAAAAGTGAAATTATAAATTGAGACAAGCTTTTAAAGAGGTCGGTCATGGGGGAATTCTCCTCTAAGGCTTTTGGCGCCACCACTAAGCTATAAAAGGGGACGCATAGGCTCTATTTGAGCATCTTTTTGGCATATACATGCTTATCTACTTTAATTCCAAAGCGGTGCTCTAATCCAATTCCAGTGCTCTAATCCAATTCTAGGTGCTCTAATCCAATTCCACTAAAGGGCAACAATCCATTAGTGTGGCAAGGAAGGGAGACGGAAACCTTCCTTGTTGAAGATTGGAGGACGGAAACCCTCCAATTTGGTGTTGAAGACATTCTTTGAAGACTATCTTGTTGTTTGCAGCTAGGGCATCAAGAAGAAGACATATCAAGGGTTTTGACATTGTTTGGAGCCCCTCTCCTAGGGAGCGACTTGTATAGGAGTGTGATTGGGTGTCTTCTAGGGCACAAATTAACATTCCAAGTTGATATTTGGACTTCTCATATTTTATAAGGCTGATATATTGCATATTTGTTAATTGTTGGGGTTTGGAGACCTCATTTCCGGCCACTTCTATTAGCTGTACTTCTGCTGTTCATTATTTAAATTCCAGCTGGGTTTGTGGTTGAGTTTCATGGTGGAAATTGCCCTAGAATATTGCTAAAGTGTTTGTATATGTTGTAGATGATTTCTATGGTGATTTTGGGTTGAAATACTACTCTTTGCAAGCTGCTGTCCATAAAAATCAGACTGTTGTACATTGTTGGTTTATTTTCAGTTTGCTGGTATAAAAATCTGAGTTTACTTCACTTGGGGTTTGTGTGGATTCCTTGTTTTTGTAGTTCAGCCCTATAAAGGGACATTACATAGATGGTTATACATATCTGCATGCACAAGAACCATTAACTATAGGATTTTCCCCAGGTTGATCAACCAATGTGTCTCTCTTACATTAATCTCTACAAGAGAGGAAGTTTGTACCAATGGTTGGGCATCATTGGGAAGCTCAGATGCAGGGAAGAGACGGCACTTATGCAGCTTTCCTTCTAATTATCTAAGTTCTGCTTGCTTTTTCCAAGGGTTATTTCCCTTCATTTTAGATTTTATTTAGCCTACAAAAAACTTTGTTGTCCCTCAAGGTTATTTTAGTTAAGTGGTGCCTTTTGGGATTCATATCCTATCTGGAAAGGTTTCAAATTATTAGTTTCGATTTTGTGTCTTCTGGCATGCTAAAAAGACCCATTTTAGTATTCAGTATTTAGTCTTATAAAATTACTTCCAATCAAAGCTTTCCTTAATAGGTGGTTAGATCATGGAAGTATTGAGGATAATATTTCCGTTACTTTTCTGCTAGGTTCAAAATACCCACAAGGATGAGTGGTTCTCAGAGTATTTTTCAGTATTGTGGATTTTTTTACAAAACCGGGTTTCAATAACCTATGAAGATAAGTGGTTCTCAAGTACCAAAAGCAGTTTCAACAGTAGAGTGTTTATACATGGAAGTTTGGGGGTCAAAAGTATTGAGATTTGACTAGTCTTTCTAAAATATATGGGATGATGATCACTTTTCAAGATTTTTATGTCTGGGGATAGCTTGCAATAGTCATAAGCTTGGCAGTTTCATACCAACGGTTTTCTGTGAATAAAGTCTTATTAGACTTTAAACTATAAAGACTTACTATTACTTCAGTGTAAATTTTGAATCTCATTGTTTGGACAATAAGATATATATAAATATATGAATAGAAAATTGCAGTGTATTAAAGAATAATTGTAAAACTGATTTGTTATAATATAACTAGAACTTCTAACCATGGTACATAATTTTGGGAGGTTAGACCTACCAACCATTTGTGCATGTAATTTAAACCATTCTCATTGAGGATTATGGATTCCATCTCAGTCTCCACTGTACTAGATTAATGTAGTAATAATACACATCTATTCTCTACATATTAGTCTTTATAATTTGCACTTACACTTTATTCATAAATTTACCTGTTATCAGATACCTTCTCCTGGCACCTGTTTTTTATCACCTATTCTCCTTCCCTCATTGCTGATTATGCATAGATTTGTTGATTCCAACCTTATGAAGAATGATACATCCAATTATAGCTTTTAAAAATGTATAGTATGTCCAATTCGAATTCCTAAATATCATTAGAAACAAACACAAAAATGTTTGGGTCACTTTCAAGACTCTACACGACGGGCTAACAAGCTAAAAGGCTGGCAGATCAACTCACTCATCCACATAACTTACTGAACCAAAACGATTACAAACCAACCTACCTGGTTTTGGTCAGTTCAACTGCCCAACCCTTGGCACACCGGCTACCCACGGGGATCTGAACTTCCAATCTCCAGGTGGAGGTGAGTCGACAAAGAGTCCCTGGAGGTGAGTCGACACAGAGTTCCAGCCATAATAGTTCCAAAAGTAAACAAATCAAACTTACAAATGAAAAACAGGCAAGGATTGCACCAACGACAACACCAGCTAGAGACCAGTTTAGAACTTCAAAGCCACTTGGAAACAAAGATGGGAATTGCAAATAAAATACCTGTTCAAGAATTAAGGTATCATGCCAACTCAATTTCAATCACAAAGTTTTGTAGTGTCATTGTTGAGTGCAGAGTTCCAAAACTCGACGAGTACTCGTGAGCATTTAAAGCAGGCAAGAAAATCACTGAGACGAGTCTCAAAGAATGCTTGGCAAGAACTCAGAAGAAACTCACCTAAACACGGGAGTCTGTACTGCAAACTTGGGGACAAGCAGAAAATGGCATAAAAAAGCAAAAATCACTGTCTGATTTACATTTTCACCTCTATTCAGCTCTGTAGAAGCCTGCTAACACATTTTCAACGATTTGGGGATTCGAACATAATGATAGCTATGAATAGGAGCTCGGTATGTTGTTGTAGGGATAAGTCATAGAATTATCTCTTCCTTATTTACAGTTCTGCATTTCCGGAGGTTGCCCCTCATAGTGGCATTGCTTTCATATTTTGGGTTTGCGGTATTTTTGGCCTCGGACAGTCATCCATGATTCAGATCTGCTCTTCACTACAATTTTGTTCACATATTGGATTGGTATACTGATTGTATTTTGGATGGATGTCTGCTATCGGATGATATTGCTGTTTGTTGAATTTGTTTTCGTTAGTTAAACGTGGGAATTGGAAGGGCCCCCAACCCAATGTTTTAAAATTGGAACCGGTCAAGGGTTGGACTAGACCGGAACCGAAATGGTTCATAGAGTTTGAACAGGACCGGTTCAAACTCTATGAACCAGTTTACTAAAAAACACATAAAAATTACATTTTTAAAGAAAACAATATATTTGAAAGATTAGAAACCATGATTCCAACAATTACACACAAAATATGCAAAGTTTGCTCATGTATATACTATATAACAGGTAAGAAAGGTGTTTATAGCAAAATGGCACGAACTCCAAGTAAGAAAGGTGTTATAAGCAGAAATTTTGAATAAAAATTGAATTTTTTATACTCAGTGTTGTATGCATGCATCTTTACATGACTCGGCCGGTTCAGGATGAAACCGGACCGGTTCGACCGGTTTGGTACTAAACCGGCCGGTTCCTTACAAAACCGGCCGGTTCAGTACCAAACCGGTCGAACGGTCCGGTTTTTAACCGGTTCATGTCTAAATATGTTGAACCGGTCGAACCGGCCGGTTCCGGTTTGGCCGGTTTTTAAAACACTGCCCCAACCAGACATACACCACCGCCAGCAGCCGGTTTGAAAAAGCTGTAACCAGCCTATTTGTTGGCTACCAAACACCGTAACCACAAAGCACCTTGACAGAATTGAACATGGTTGGAAAGCACTCTGCTCTCTTAAACAAGTCACTCCCATCTCATCGGCAAATTTTGGGGTAAATTTCGGTGCATAGCTCAAAGTGTAAATGAGTATGGACTTGGGTCCCTAATATCGAGCATGTTCTATGCAGTTCACATTGAGAAATTCAACCCCTACCTCTAGGTGTCACTGTGGCCATTTTGAGATGCTCTAGAACCTATGGGAATGGAACCTTTGTCTATGGTGTGAAGCTCATAGTTTCCTACCGCTAGCCCCAAACCCTCTAGGCCAAAATTTTGGGCAAAATTCAAGGCATTGCTCAAAGTGTGTATGGGGATGGGCTTGCGTCCATAATATCGAATGTAAGTTCCATGCCATTCACATTGAGAAGTTCGACCCCTACTTCCAAGTGTTCCCGTGGCCACTTTGAAAGGAAACTTGGTCAATGGTGTGAAACTCATTGTTTCAACTTTCCACCATTAGCCCCAAACCCCTTTGGGCCATGCTATTTCACTAAATATTGCTGCTCTCTGGCAAATTTGTTCCTTCAATAAATTGTAACACCACGAGGCACTCATTACATCAAGTTATACTCATAAGGTGAATAGTAGTATTGCATTTAGCAAAATTAACCATTGCGTAGCTACACACATCAAACACGAACTTTCATCACAAAAACAAGGAGGCTTTGAAGTCGGTGCAAGCACATAGAAGATGAAGAGTTTGTTTCCCAATGGTATATTGCCATTAGAGAACAAACATTGATTCTCGTTGTTTCCATTTGATAAATCATCCATCACAACAAATTTTGATTCTGTCCAATCTCCTCGATTGTTCTCATATCACATGACAATCATTACTAGTGTATGGAGGATACCTAGCATGTCCATCTCTTGGCTCTATCATGCTTGGGGGGCCAATTCCGATGAATCACTCTCTGTGTTAATCCAAAAAGAAACAAATCACATGCCTTGAAAAAATTATTTGGAAGGTTTCCATAAGCAAATGCTAGAGCAACACCGTAATGTCCCCAATGGACATTATTTTACCCCTAAACGGATTTTAGGCAATCCCAACTTTAAATATGCAAAATACAGACAAATTGCAGCCAAACAGAAATCTGATTTTTGCAGAAAATTAAATCTAGGGCAGCGAACAGAAAATAATGGATAACTCCAAAAATACTTGCTCAAATCTCTTGAAATTTTAAATGGAGCTTGCTAATACAATAACAAATATTATAGAACTGTTTTTGGAATTTTTCGAATAACAGAATGCTGCCAGAAATTTACAGCGTGCCCTAAACAACTGAAAACTTCTAAAATTAATATCTTTTGCTAGAGAAGTCCAAATGAGCTGAAACTTTGGATCTTGGGCCACAAAAATATGAAGAATAATATTCCAAAAATAGTTTTCACACAGCAAACACGAAACCCTAATTTTTCCCTAAAAAGTAGGTCGCCCAGCACATTTAGGGCATCAATTCAGCTCCAAAATTGACAAGCTAGGGTAGATCTCTCACTACCGAAGAATGCCCTGCTAGCTAGGGATGGATCTCTCACCACCGAAGCTAGGGTTCCCGTGGGATCTTACTCCACAAGCTGGATATTTGCAAACAGCAGTTGCACATGAAAGAATATGCATAAGCTACAAGCTTAAGACACAAATTAGAAAATATCAAATGGTATGGAATATCTTTCCCTTCAAGTCGACTTCTCCTTATAAAAGAAGAAGAGACCCAAAACAACCTCTACAATATCCAATTAGTTCCCAAGGATTTTTCTATGCAAGCATTTAATATTTTCCCCTATTAAATGCTTTTTCCAACAACTTTTTCCCTCCTAATGCAAGTCACATTTTTCTAGGGGAAATACATAGTAAAATGGGCATTTATCTTTTCTATGTTCCCATTCCCCTTTTTAAGGCAACTCGCCTTTTCACCTAGGATGGATAACAATTTATATTTGGGCCTTTTCCATCCTTGATTTAATAATTATTAAGTCATATAAATTATTATAAGTGCTCTATATTTTTTTCTTTTATTAATGGCACTTTATAATAATTAAATATAACTTAAGCCACCCTTATATTTTTCCTTTGGCCGTCGGGTTGACAAAATAGGCCAAAGGTCTTCGAATGGGAAGGGGATATTACAAACACCTATCAAGAGTTTATCAACTGGATTTTTAAGGTACATTTCTTTTACAATTTTAGGCCTTTAATAGCCTGCCAGTTCATTGATTACATGGATCAGCTCTTGTTGATACACAAACTGCAGCAAGGCACCAGAGCTAGGATGCTCCATCTTGTCTTCGTTGCCTACGTGTTCTTGCAACTAAAATGGCGCCAACCCACATTCCAGTTCTCCAAGACATGCAAAAGGAGGATGCCAGATTCATATTTGATGGACATACATTTTAAAATTTTAAAGAATAGAACACCTGATCCTTGGCACATTGCCATGGAGAATGTGTTCTGTTACACCTTTTCATTTCGTGGATTACTTCTCCTCTAGAGAAATCGAAAGCAACAATCCACCTAAAAGAGGATGAAGCCTGTTTGTAGCAAAATCGAATTGTTGTTTTCGACAATTTACCCCAGCTGCAAAAATTATATTCATCAAATACGATTTCAGCTTCAAATTTTCCAATGACACACTGTTTCCTCAAAGATAGTAAAATGAGAACAATTGAAGGGGACATTACATATTAGAATCAGGCCCCAAAACGTTCATTAACACGAATTGTAGTTAAATTGCAGACTGTTTTCTAGCTTAACCCTTGATGTCATGGAGAATGATGTCTCATGAGGCCTGCAAGATTTTGCAAATGGAGAATAGCAAGGTTAGTCTATGCAAAGATTTTAATGAAGACCCCCATTCATTGTTGCTCCAGGTTATGAAATTGTAGATAGTGCCTAATGAAACAAGCCATGAAGATATCTGTGTTGCATAAGCGTCATTTCAAATTTCAGATTTTGGAGGATTTATGGGGTCGTGAGTTCAAAACCTTGCACTGATTTTCGACCGGCCCATGGTGAATGATGTAAACCCTTGGCCCGAATCAGCCTGCACCATCAACTGAGCAGCACAAACCTGCAAGTCCCAAAGCTAGCCAACCCACTGTAGAACTGGCCTACATCAATGTCGCATCACCAACCAACTTACCTAAAAACCAACTGGTCTCAAAACTGCCCAGCCCCAAGCAGATGCAGGTAAGTCAAACTGCAAATTTTGAGAGTTGATTGTTACTTGATACTCAACATCCAGATCAAGAATCAGGCTCTCCAGTTTCAAAAATTAGGGATTGCAACACAATTTCTCCATTCTTGTCTGAGGGGTAAATAAAATTCCTAGGTTATTAGTCCATAAGAAATACAAAACTAGAAAAATATACTAGGATCAAGGTTCAAAACATTCAATATGCTTAACTTAACATTTTTATTAATCATGCAGTAATAATAATATGAATACAAATAATCTAGAATATCTCATCTAGATTTTCCTCAAAACCAATAGATCTTTAGATTAAGAATTATTTAGAAGAGAGATTATTTACAATAGATCTTCCTTTGGATGTTGGTTTTCTGATTTCCTCCCATTTCATCAAAGCATTCTTCTCATTATCACCTATTCCATTTCGCATTAAAAAATCATGATTCTGACTAATCTTTTTTTAATACCTTCACAAACAAATAATAAAGACATCAGCTAAATAGGAATAGGCTATAAAACTGCTTGGAGAAGCTCAATTTTTCCATCCCTTGATATTCATTCCCTTTATATGAAGCCAACTTATTCTGGAAACTACTAACACAGTTATCCCATGAACATTGTTTCGGCCCCACCTTCAAATAAAAGGACTCCCAAATACTTACAAGTTCAGTAATTTGGAATCTTAGAATCAATTCAATATTCAGTAGTTTATGAAGAGAAGTATTTATGAAGAAAATATTAGATTTCAAATATTAGTTTATGAAGAGAAGTATTTACAAAGAATTATACAATACAAAAAAAAATTATGCTTTTGACAGGATATGTCCCGGGTGCATCCAGGTCATGCCCCGGACGTAGTCGGGACATATTCAGATGTACCTGGGATGTACCGGTACCATACCAGGCAAGGTATGCAAAGGTCAGGGGCATACCCGTGCTTCTTAGTAAAATTTCAGTTGCATCTGATTCCACCGATTTGCACAAGGATGCACTCCATTTTAGCAAACTTGGGCAGACATGTTGGTGGTGATACTCTCAAGCACTGACCCTTTTTCTAATCCTTTGACAGGATCAATCGATGCATTTTTGTATCATTTGTTGGATCTCACATTTGTGGGGGGTTGTATTGGGAGTGCAACCTAGACTCCAACCATAGTACAAAATTTTGGGTGGTTAGAACCACCAACCTCTTGAATGATTTATCTATAGAAATATTTGCACCATTCGCATTGACAAGGTCTGGCATCCATCTCTCATCATTCTACCAGATTACTGCAGTAATAACATATGCCTATTGTCTCCGTATTTTTCTCTGTGGTGTTTATTTAAACTCTTTTCATAAGTATCAAATGATTTTTATTCACTTTTTCAATTTTTTCTGTTTTATTTTCTATTGTATCTATGGTCAGGTAGGGCTTGCCTTCCTATGTCATCCTTATCTTTACAATATACTTACTGTTTATGATCTTTTCTCTTTAGAGGGTAAAGAAAAAAACAAAACATTCAAGGCTTGGGTCAAACTGGGTTGGCTGATCTAAAATATTCAGGTTCAAACCGAACCTCAGATAGGTTTAACCAAAAGTGGTAACTACATGTTACCATTACTTCTAGTAGTAGAGTTTATCTCCGGGATTTACTCCGAACTCTCTATTTCTTCACTCATACATTTCCCAGTTTCAAAAACTAAACCCCAAAGCATCCTGTAACCACGCACACGTTCTTTTATAGACCAAATTTTTAAAAATTACGTCATTTACTTGAAGTCATAATTTGAGTGTTAGTTTAGGACAACATTCAGTTTACCTTAGGTAACATCTTACAGAAATCAATTATTTTTACTCCACTGTCACTATGGCCAGAATAATAGCGAGCATGGTAAAGACGAATGGCAGATTAAAATCCAAGATGCAGGAACGGTAACTGTACAAAATTGAACTCAAGAAAAGAACATGTTACAATATATTACTTGCGATAACTTCTGCTGAAGTTCCTTTGTTTTTTCCTCAAGAGCTGCATACGTGTTTTTCTCTAACAAATGTCTTTCCTCCTGCTGTGAAAGAAACAATAGTGCTTGAACCTGTCATAAATTTAACCAGCCCATAACAACAGATTAGCATTTAAAATGTCCAAACATTAGCTACTCGATATTATCTGTAGCTTCAATATCCAGCCTCTAAAGCAAACAATACTTCTCATGAAAAGAAAGCTTAATAAGAGATAGTCCAAATGCCTACTTTTTCCTGTAAAGCCTGAGCGAGGGCTTTCCTATATTCATCAGTATTTGACTGTCCTTCAAAACCAATATTCATGGAATCAGAGACTTTTTGCTGAGACATGTAACAAACACCCGATTAGTTACAATTAAGGGGAAAATGATATATATTTGTGAACTACAGGTTCATCATTCCCAGTATCACACTCCACGAGCATAGCCATATGATACAGCACATTGCATCTTAACATAGAAATTAGCACAACAATATGGTACAACAATTCCAGTCATTATTATAATCATAACATGTATTGGAATTTCGCATCACGCATCTCCCAAGTAATGATCAAGTTCACAAGGGAACGTAACCAACATCATTTTGTTGAAACCATACTTATATGAATATCACATCAATGAGAACTGAGTTACAGAGAAAAATCATATATTTAACAGACCATGCCAGAAGTCCATTTTTGCTCCTACTTTGTAGCATGCAAGTGGGCACTTCAATAATTGCAAAATTTATGTATAAATCTGATTTTGGCACCATACAGTTGTTGTAATGTGTATATGGGTATCACAAAGATTGTATGTAGTATGCATAGTACGCACATAATGAGCTGCATTGGATATAGCTAGATGAAGCATGTATATTTCAGTTGTTGTATGCACAATGGACATGGTTGAAATAAGTTTCCAATCTGATTTTGAGATGGAAGCACTATGGTATACACATATTGATAACATTGAGAGTGAATATGCATTGTACATTGTATGTTTCCTCTATAGGAATGACTTGTGGTAAGAATAATGGATGCAAAATGAACATGGAATGTTTTGGCGTGACAAGGGAGGTTGTAATATGAATGTTTCAGCTAACAAATGAGTGGTAACAGCATCAATGTGCTCACTCTTTATACGAGTAAGAGGAAAGGCACATAGTGAAGAGTGTCAATCTTCATTGAGGAGGAGAAAGATGCATGATCAGCTCCAACGTCATCGGGGCATCATTGGGCAAACACATCTGCTAGTAAGAGATCATCATGGGACAGCCATGAGTGGGCATCATTGAGGAAGAATCATGATGTAACCACAAAACCAGTCAGATTGCAGCAGAGCAAGAGGTTGGAATAATCAACTCTATGAGAGTTGAATATATTTGCTCGTCCATGTTACATGAGGAGGAATAACTGTCAACCGATCTTTCATCAGAGGGAGGTAACATTTCACGTTTAGAGCATGTTTTCATGAGGATGTACATATCCTTGGGAGCCTTCCATGTTGCATGAGGAAGATTACAATACTATGTTCTATCTTGGATACTCTGCATTGGGATAAACAAGCAAGTTGGGGAAACATTACCTTAGAATGAACAAGGGAGGCGTGAGGAAAATATTTTGCAGGGAAATGTAGAAGAACCAAAGCAAAGATGCAAGCATTTTGCCAGGTTGGGGTCAAAGCCAGAACACCAGCAACTTCACAGAAGCTCCATAGAGTCGAAGGAACCTACAATAGATAGGTAGGTAGGTAGGCGGGTATGTAGGTGGTTGGGTAGGTGGGTAGGTAGGTGTCTCGTTAGGCGGGTAGCGCAGAGGTGTAAGCTCTCTGCTGGGAGTTTGAATCTTCCGCTAGTGAAATCGAGGCTATACTTGAGAGTAATTCGTTGAGATCATGCACTTTTCTATCCACAAAGTGCAGCTGGTTGGACCCAACTATATTATTCAAATATACAACTCGCACACACTCCCTTTCCGAAATAGATCAGTACACCAAGTACCACACTTAGATTTATTATATTTGTTTCTAAAATATTGGTATTTAACCCGAAACCCCCAACGGAGGGCCAATAAACTAGGGAAATGAAAGAATCAGTTACATTTTTCATACGCTCTCCCCTCATAGATAACGATATTTAACTGGTGGTTCGGAAGGGCGGGGCGATAGGGGCGGGCTAATAAGATAATAGTGCCCGGGTCGGGCCGCGGGGTCGGGGGGGAGGACCCTCTCTACGCTGCTATGTGTTGAGGGTGGGGCCGGGGAAGCCGGGGAGGCGAGATATCTTTCTAGGTCTTGTAAGTAAGCTTTTGTGGAAAGCCACTGAAAAAGGGGAGGTATGATACTTAAGGATCCATTGGAAATCATCAAAACTCTGGCAAATGCCAACGACCTGGAGGATCGGCTTCAATCATCATACAGAGCTCTAATCAAGCATTCCTGCATGATGATTAAACTGTCGTTGTTTGCAAGGGTGGTTGCATATCCCTCATGGCAATCCCGTAACTGCCAGTCTGTGTAAGCAGCAGTTTCCGCACATAAGCTGAAGTGTTAAGAGTAACAGTCTGAATCAATTGGTCTTCTTATCTAGGACATTTCAAGAGCCTTTGATCTTTGAAGAGATGTCTCCAGAATGCATAAGAAGGGCCATAGAACTATGGATTGGAACTGGGGCGGATGTGCTGGAGGATGATTGTATGTGTGAATAGCATTAGTAGCCAATATGGCTGTAACTATTCTATGATCTTGCAATTCTTTCATCACAGTATTAGGAAGGTAGGAAACAACAGAAAGTGTGAGCTCAATTGTCTATAAGACTCTTTGTATTGGCCCATTTCATTGAAGGGAAGAAGAGGAAGATGTGCAGTTGCCACTTCCAACTGATCTTCCCTGGCTTCCTGCTTAAAATCATTCATGTTGTATGGTTTGCAAGTAATTGTAATCACTCTAATGCACATCTTACCACTCTTAACACAGTCTAAAATCACTGCCATTTCAAAATTTGGGTAGTTACAGCATGGATAGAAAAATTGCATTTGTAATTCTAACAAGGCGATTTCCTTGAGAAATTACAGATCACCTGATTTTTTATTTGAACTTGCTGTACTTTTCAGTCCCACTGGACTACTTTAATCATGCCCGGACAATAATATAGTTTAATTTCTTCTTTCCATTTCCATCAAAATCATTCTTGGTTACCGATTTGACCCTTCAAACGTATTTCTAAACAGCTTAAATATCAGTTATTCCCAATGACTCCCCAGTAATTTGGTTTTCCCTGGTACATCATATAGAACCCTCATTGACCCATCAAAAAGCTTCTTAACCTCCAACCAAATTCTGTTGACAAGAAAAAATATTTTGGTATTGTAATTTTGTGAGATTTTCAACTTCATATGGTAGTTAATACTTGAGTCATTCTTCGATGATCTATCTCCCATGTATAATAAATCCTTCTATGACCTTTCTCCCATGTTCACTGATATCAATCACAAGGCAAGAGGACCCACAAAGCACAAAAGCACCTCTGCAATGTCAGTACTGGAGAGAAGGATGCTAACACATCAACCTACAGAAATAAAGTACCTAAATAATGTTTCACAGAATACACTCCAATAACTTAAAAAATTAAGAAAAATAAATTTTTCCTTTTGTGTGAGCTCGCATCATGTGTCCACTTTCCTTCCTATTCCCGAATTTAAGTTATCTCCCCTCTCCTGTAGACCATCAAAATTTTCATCCACAATGTGTTCAGATATCCAACCATCCCTATCATTTCAGTTAAGATGCTCCTTCAAGATTTGCCTGTGATCCGACTCCCTGGTTTGGGGCGCACATCTCCTCGAAAATTCTGACAAATAACTGCACTGCAACCTGCAACTCTGCAATGACTACTTGGAGATCAAAGGCTAATTATTAAGGCTTCCATGACCATTCCTCCACATCGTACACCTCACTTTTAATTATTCATACCTCACAATACCTCAATGTGACACTGGCATTAACTAATCCCTTCGCCTATTCATTGGCAGATTTCTAACATTGATGAGGATGACATTATCTACATTTAAAAAGCATATAAAGAATCTGCTGATGAGAAAAACAGTGCTATTAGTATTGTTAGAAAACTCTAAAATTATAAGTAGAAACAAATACAACTGGAAAGCTCCAAGCTGCAAAGAATTTCAGGCTCTGCCAATATTAATTCGCCAAAGGAAGCTTCTTACAAAACATGGACTTGAAATATAGAACTGGATTCCTCTATATCATGAGACGTTTACAATTTTAGAGGAAGTAAGAATTAATCTTCAACAAAAACCCAGGTATGGCTGAAATGGTGTGCTTGTTACAGCATCTTTATCTATGGACATACAAGTGAACCCATCTTAGAAGTCAAATATTTTGACTTAATCAATAGATGCTCATCACATTCAGTATTTAATGTTTATACTAGGTTTAAACCTCTGGTATAATAATTTATTAAACTTCTCATCGTTGCTGTTCCTATGCATATTGATACTAATAGCTCAAAGACCCTTCAGACTCTGTTTTAGTGCGCCTTTTATGCAAGCTGGCATAAGACTTAGTTTAGCATTCTAAGTTATATATTATAAAAAATAACTTTCACAAAAACTATAGTAGGGCGAGAAAACACACCTCTGCCTGCTCTGTGTTTTCATTAAGAATGATACTCTCACTTTGTCCTAGGCTCATGCTCTGTCTCTCTCCCCATTCAATTTAAGGGAATCCAAATCAACCATTCTATTCATGACCTGCTGTTTAACTTGAGCTTCAATATTTACTTTCATTGATTCAATCCATTTACGCTCCTCCTCAATTAGATTAAGAATATCACTTCTCTTCTGAACTTGGAAAATACGGAGACGGTTAAGTTCATTCTTTACGACGATTTCTGAGTGCTTCTGTACAGATTGCAAAAAAATCTAAGACAGATAACAAATGTAAACTAAATCACCAAAATCAGTGAATACATAATGTGGAATCACATACCAGCTTTGCTTCGAGAGTATTCACGCTCTGCACTAGATGATCTTCAGAAGCACGTGTCTGAAATGAGTCAACCTAGTTTTAATAATATATCCCACGATGCTATTTCTAACACAGGCAATCAATATGTCCAAATGCTTCAAACTTCATTTTGGTTGACAAAGGCCTACCTCTTCTAGCATCTTATGTAGTTTTTCTGCAAAATCTCTAGAAGCTGTTAAATCCTCTTGCATAGCAACCTGGTCATGAGAATTCAAAGTAAACTAAAACAGTGTGGGAGGCATGGATAAAGATTGTGATATTTTCCATCCAAATAAAGATAAATTATCAAGAGGAACTAAGAACATTTCCAGGAAGACAGTACCTAATATCCGCATGTTTTTCTACATCACAAAACTAGGAGTAACACCATTTGTGAAAGGCGGACCGAGGATTCCAGTTGTAGAATCTCATATCACTTATCTTAAGTTAACCTTATGTTCTTGAAAGAAAAAACACAATTTGTTGAAACACGAAAATCCCTTTTATGCAGTACTGAATGTTGGAATATGTGAACAAGGCAGAAGGAAGAAGAAACGGATTGCACACTATGGAAATAGTATGTCCATCATTATATTTATGAATGATGTAGCTACAAAACAGTTGATATAGTTACAACCATCTTTTAGTTAAATAATTAATGACGTCCTTATTAATAAGCCTTACATTCTAATACCCCCTCTTAAGGCTTACCCTACAGAAAGCAAAAACAAACATATATGACATAGCTGAAAACCAATAGAACCAAAACAGAAGTACGCATTCTTCAGAAGCGTTTGTTGAACAACAATTCGTTGACTGGGTAGAGCTCCATCAAGCTGCCTCATGACCTTCGTAAAGGTGTTGTTCCCAAGCCGAATTCCCGAGTTCCCGGATTCCACCTCCCCAAACTCCCAAATCACAAATCTCCCAAATTATTGGACAACCATCCATGTTGAGCCATCCACAAGCTCCATCAAGTTGTCTCATAACCCTCGTAAGGGTATAATTCCCAAGATCCACAGACTCCCAAACAAACTAGGTAACCATCCATATTGAGCTTTATCTACACCAAATCCCTTCCTGCCGTCAACTTGTGGACTTCTTAGAATATGTATTTTCCTTCTTGGTTTCTTTAAAGGACATATTCATCATCAGAATCTTCACCACCTTCAACATTTGGTGGGTCTTCAATAAGGGCTACATTAGCTTCATTGGATTTGAGCGTTCCCTTGAGGACATCATTGGCTCGAACACGGCAGTCCCACGCTGTATGACCTCTTTTCTTGCAATAATAACATTCCATTTCCCTTTTGTCTTTATTTGATTTTTATTATTATTTCTCACTGGAGTATAGTGCACTTTCATGTGAAGAATTACCTTCTATATCGTCCGCAGTTGTTCTCTTTTCTTCAGCCAAGAGAACTGAAATCATATCTTCCAGGCTTTGTGAAGGCATTTGACTGAGAGTAAAAATAACATTGCTATATGAAGAGGGAAAATTGTTTAACATAATGGCTTTAGAATTTTCGTCATCTACTAGAGTTATAACCTTTGCTAATTGTCTAAGGAGAGATCCGAGATTGTTTATATGACTAGACATAGGAACATCATCGGCCATCTTGAGGCGAAACAGTTGAAGCTTTAAAGAAAATTTAGCATTCACTGCTTTTGCCCCAAACAATCTATTTAAAGTGTCCCATATTTCTTTAGACGATTTGTCCAGATCTACATGATGTAGTTCCGAATCAGAAAGCGCAAGACCGATAATAGCTTTCGCTTTATCATCTCTGGTCTGCCAATCTAGTAATTTATTTGCATCGATGGGTGCTTTCTCTTTCCCATTTACTATGCCCCACAAATTTTTATTCATAAGTTGCATTTGTATTTTCACTTTCCATGTATGAAAATTTAGACCAAAATATTTTTCTATTGGAATTTCCATACTGAAGATAAAATAAAATAAATACAATTGCATATTCAGAAAATAGAGAGCAGAATACCAAGAAGGCTTTAAAAATGCAGTGAAACCCTAGAAATTTGTGATTTGTTGATTATTTGACCTCGTTTCTAGCTCCTCGACCTCAGTTTCTGGCTTTTCTAGTGCTCGCGATTTCTTTTCAGGCCCTCGCAACCGAGTTCAATGCTCTTATACGACTTGTGCCTTTCGAAACTGAAAATGTCCTGATTCGTGACTATATTCACGTCTGGTTTCGTGGCTATTTCGTGCTCAAAAATGTTGTATTTTGAGGTTCTACTGCTCGTGCCCTAGAACAAATTCTTCAACATGCTCCAGACCCACCAAAGGCTCCACGATGCCACCAAATGCATCGAAAACCATGAATGTATATTGGCTTTTTTATTTCGTGGGTTTGTGATTGTATCTTGCGACTAGTTTGTGACTGTATCCCATATATTCCATGGTTGCAATGACAACTCGGTATGTCATGAGCACAAAGACATTGTGCTCACGACTACAATGTCTTCGTTTTGATTTGTGGACACATAAAGTGCCCTCAAATTTCCTTTGAATCAAACTTCGTGCCCTTAATAGGATTGAACTTCTTCCCTTCTCTCTTTCCTTGTTAACCTGGCTCTAATACCAATGTTGGAATATGTGAACAAGGAAGAATGAAGAAGAAGCGGATTGCACACTATGGAAATAGAGTGTCTGTCATTATATTATGAATGATGTAGTTACAAAGCGGTTGATATAGTTACAACCAGTTACAACCATCTTTTAGTTAAATAATTAATGACGTCCTTATCAATAAGCCTTACATTCTAATAGTGAACTAATGACCTATAACCTCTTGCTCATGGAGAATTGCAATTTTGACAATCACTGGTCCTCTAGCTGTCTTCTTGGGCTTCATTTTATTGTTTTTGCATGAGATGTCAATAATTTCAAGCTATGGGCTCCGATGTAGCGCATCTTCCAAAACAAAACTAAAGAGGGATAATCCTACAGTCCAAATTAGAAAGTTTACAATTCGGGAATGTGAATTTGTATACATGGGAGTATTGATGGAAGATATCCATTCTATAACTTCAATCAAGGCTGTTAGAGAAACATTTCAAGGCACCGGAATATAGAAAAACATTTGGAAACACTCGAGAATGAACCATTGGAAAAAATTCTTCGTGACATACCATCACTTTTGTCCAGCCTAACATGCTACTTCTTCTGCCCGGTCGAAACAAACAAACAAAAACATTGGAATATGGACCTGTGCAATTCCCTTATCCAGTCTTCATTGTAATGCCTATCCATTCCTAGACAACTAAATTAATTCTCATGAGAAGATGCCCATTACAACTCTTAAATGAAAATCCTAAAGTACTGAAAGAGAAAATTGGGCTAAACATCCATCCTTAACCTAGATGCATTACAAGGCAATGCACATCTATAAAAAGATATCAGCTTGTCAATCAGATTCAGTTGAAAGATGAGGAGTTCAATTATTGATGGAAGATAACACATGTGCATTGCTCATGTGGCTACTAGCCAAGGTGATGCATAATACCTAAGAGAATCAAATGTATAGATTATAACCAGCATAAGTCATCAAACAGTGTTGTTTAACCTTGTCAGGAAATTTACTTCAATAGTCTAGGCAGGCAATCTATTAAGGATGTACAAGAAAGTGAGCTCGTGTCAATTTAAAAGAGAATACAGAAATCCTAGTTATGTCCAACGGCTCATTCTATGAAGTATGTATATGCGGACACACTTGAACAACAGTATATGTTTAATTTTACCATCTGAGAGTGATAATCCTCTGTTTCACTGAAACTCCACAAATGTGCAGGGTCCTGTAGAAGACATTCTGCCTTATCTTCATCAGGTTCCCTCTCAAGTACCCCCTCTCAAGTACCCCAATGGCTGCTTGTCGAATTTGATAGAACTTTTCAACAACCTGAGCAGGAAAAAAAGGTTCAAATAAGTCTCCAGTAAGGTTAGCAACAAACCTTAATAATATGATTATATTAGTGACCAGATATCTCAAAAGCTACTGAGTTTTAGCTCACACAAAAGCTCAATTTCAAAAGTAGTTATAACTTCCAGGGATAGAATATAATGACTCGTCCTTTCAGAAGATGCATGATCCACTATGACATTAAAGCATCACCAACATGATGGGAGAGTTAGACCAAATAATCTGGCAAGCATCAAGTGAAACATTGTGTGTTTTATCTACATTTATTTTATCAGCATGCCCATCGAACAAAGAAAATATCATCATCTCCCTATAAATATTTATATCTGAACTATTTTAGATGAAATTGCTATTAAGGCTTCAACCTTGAATGAGGATTATTTTTCAACAAGAAGCCTGTATTTTCTAACCCTATGTGAAAAGTGATTTAGAACATCTGTTTTGCCTTGCCTATTCTTGTGCAGTAGACAAATTTCCATAATTCTAGGAACGGATAAATCTTCATCTGGGATATAAAAAAAGGTCTTTAAACAGCTCTATTGTTAGAATAAATTGCTAATGTGAAGCATATAACACTGTTAAATTTGGCTTAGATAATAGTTTGTTATACTATTGTTTGAAGCTTACGGATGAAGCTTATTTAGGCTTTCCGTTCAAAGGTTGTTATGGCTATCTTTCTATATTGTAGCTTGTGTATGGGCTATTTATATGGCTACATTTTCTAATGAAATTTCGGCTTGTGGCTTCTCCATTAATCTTTTATGGCATCATAGCAAGGTTGGATGAGCATGAGGGAGAGGAAGAGAAAAAAGCCTGAGTTTTTGCTCTGGAGAGATCTATTCTTGGTCAACCGAGAAGGTGAAAAGAATAGTGGAGGAAAAGAGAGAAGCAACCTACATGCCATTCTTAGAGGCGAGGCATTGGAAAGTGTAAGGAAAATATTATAGTGCTCTCATTATTAATAAGTGCATATATTGTAATATTATTAATATGAGTTACATTGTAACTCATTATTAATAATATAGGTTTGTTATATTGTTTCAACAATATATTTTTGTTATACCCGTAATGATATTAACGGGTTGTTTGGTTGTGTGACTTCCTAGTTTGTAGGAGGTCGGTTTTCTATTTCCATGGCTATTTATTAGCCTTAGTATTGATTGTAATTCATGTCGAATATAATATCAATTTATTATTTCCTATGTGACAAACCTGTTGTATCTATATTTGGTATCAGAGCGACATGAATCCTATGCCTGTTACATGAAAGAATAATATTCAAAGGGGCGGATCATTTAGTACCTGCAGCTTGATGGTGTCCTAAATATTTTGCAGGGGCAATTTAATTACTCTTTGTCCCGTTGATGAGTTGTATCTAGATCCATGCACTTCATTCAGGCGTCTTATTCAAGACCAGAGAAGGAGCAATTAAAATCAATTATTTATATCTGGATTCGTTCATTTCAAATCACGTCTTAGCCTGCTATACTCGTGCATTGAATTCTAAGTACCTGCATGTTATCCTGACGCCTTGTTTTCAACTACTCACGAGTTCCAACAAATTCTTTCTAATTGCTCAAAGACGTCTCCAAGATCTGAGCATATTGCTTGGGGGATCAGTTTTGTTTTGATCCATTTTTCATTGCATTGATTTGGTATTCAATTGGTCTTCCGTCAATTATTGAATCGAGCAATTTGGCCTGAGTTTGGTGAGCTCTCACTGGTCCACGACATCCATTCACGGGTCGACACAAATTGCGGGTGAAGAGATATACGTTGGAAGTTTTTCTAATACAGTGCATTGTATATGCATTCAATCAAATCCTCACCTTCATTCGGCATTGGATCGCTGTCAAGCAATTGAATTTGTATCATTGTTTGTCACGGATTTTCTCACCATTTCAACTTTCACACCAGCGGTTTCCCCTCAACATTGGATGCCCATGTATATCTTAGCTAATAGATCACAACGACCTCATCAAAGATTCTATGCACCAGATTTTTCTCCAATTTTGACACGTCTCCACGTGCAACTGAGCAGCAGAGTGGACAGTTTGATAGGAATTCATGCATGGAAGATATCTTTTGGTCAAATAGCTTTCATGCTATTTCATTCGTTCATATTTGATACAAGGCTATTACACAAATTTGTGGTGGATAGTTATAGTTGTCACAAGTAGAAGGTACGTGTCATGTCATAGCCTCCATTAATTAAAATTTCAAATCTCATAGTGAGTCAATGTTTATTGTTTTAGATCAAAGTTTATAGGTTAAAGTCAATTTGTATTAGTTTTAGAACTCTAAAATCTAGTGTCGTATGAATCTAAAAGTAAGAGCTACTATTGAGTAACAAGTGTGTGTCGTCGGTCTAAATTGTTTTCTCTATACTTGTCAAAAATCAAGTGTCAAAAATAAAGTCCTTTTGATAAGATATGACTATAGTCCATAGTCGTTATTAGTATAAAGTTGTCAAATTAGTGTCTTGTTAGAGTCAAAAGTTACAATTAAAAAAAAAAATTGCCTCACGGACACATTTTCGGTGTTACCGACGTCCGAAAAATAAAGTGTTTCACATTGCGGGAGGGAGAGCAAAGAATAATCTCAATGTGGAAACATATGTACATCATGTTCACATTTTGTTGAGCTAGCAGCATAACATTGGAGGATGGAGGCAACGAAGGCAGGAAGACAATCAGCGTCCTCGAGTTCGTCACTACCTCAGAAGCCACAAACTACTTTAGTGACATCTTTGTGTCTTGTGTGATGAATAAGAACATATGAGCATCCCTGTTCCTGTGTGCAGTGCAGTGCTTGTGTGTCCCCTGTGATGATAATGATTTCTACCATTGATACTATTGTAGGAAGTGTTCTTGATCAGACTGATTTGATGGTTGATGTGAATTGGTTGAATGGTCCCAATTCATGTATTCATCTAATAGGTTAAACGGTCCCTGGATGATGTAGTTCCCACAGTCGGTGTTGAGGATTGAGACCATGTGCAGGCTACGGAGTGGCATGCTGCTTGGTTGAAGATGGTGTTTTCCCCATGTTCGCACTAAGGGGGGGAATGTAAGGAAAATATTATAGTGCTCTCATTATTAATAAGTGCATATATTGTAATATTATTAATATGAGTTACATTGTAACTCATTATTAATAATATAGGTTTGTTATATTGTTTCAACAATATATTTTTGTTATACCCGTAATGATATTAACGGGTTGTTTGGTTGTGTGACTTCCTGGTTTGTAGGAGGTCGGTTTTCTATTTCCATGGCTATTTATTAGCCTTAGTATTGATTGTAATTCATGTCGAATATAATATCAATTTATTATTTCTGTGTGACAAACTGTTGTATCTATAGAAAGAGTCTAGTGGGCGGTAGGAGGGTGTTGCTCCATTTTTAAATAAAGTGTTTTGTTGTATTTAAATCCTTTTAGCTGCAAGAACAAGAATTAAAATGCAGTTGTAAGTGTTAAAATAGAGCACTTTATATAGCATGTAAAGCAGTTATGTAGTTGTTCGGTTGGTAACTGTTCAACCACCTCTCCTCTCAATAAATAAACCTCTGCCTGTATCATTTGAACAATGCAGTTTGCTCTCTCTCTCTAAATCTTTCTTCTCTTTGCATGTTCCAACATTGGTATCAGAGCATTTGAAGGTTCGTACGATTGACGCCATTGGAGGAAGACGAGTTGCAGTGAAGTGTGTGTGAGGTCGACGGTAAGATCGACGCCATTCCTGCATAACGAGGGAGAAAAACGAGGGCACACAACGTCCATTGGAAGAAAAAAGTGAAGCAAAAAAATAGTCGTTTTGCACAACGAAATCGTGGCCTCTGTTCAAAACGAAAGAGGAAAACGTGAGTCGCAGAAAGGAACAAAACGTGAACAAATGTGAAGTGTTTCTGAGCCTGCATGGGGAGAGAGAAACACGAAATACTACGTTGAGGTTTGCTGAAGTCGTGGCCAGCACCAAAAAATCGTGGGCACCTGCAAAATCGTGGATGAAACCCCAAGGGCATAAAGTCGTGTGAACAGTCGAATAAGAAGAAAATCGTGGCCAGTTCGTGAGCCTGGAGGGCAATCGCAAATCCTGTATTTGAGGTGTGTGGGCAAACGAGAGAAAACCATGAAGTCGTGTACCTTGAAAATCATCATAGTTGCAGGCAAAATCGTGGCAGAAAAACTTTAAGGCAGAGTCGTTTGAAAGAAGGTCGGTGAAATAATATTATTTTTTCAACAAAGCTATTCACCTTTGCATAATTAATTTTAATATTTTTAATATTACTTATTGGAATAAGTAATACTTTTGGTGGAATAAGTATTATTTTATTGAGTGTGGGCAAAACTATTATTTTATTATTTTCGTTCTTTGGAATAATAAAATGGCAAATATATCACACTTGACTTTGCCAGAGACACAAAAATTAACGGGTACTAATTTCAATGTTTGGAGTCATAAGATTTTAACGGTTGCGGAATTTCGTGATTGTGATAAAATAATCAAGGGTGATGAAAATCGACCAACGACTAACTTCGAGGATTATGACAAACGTCATAAGGAAGCATTATTGCTTCTCAAGTTGTCGGTATTAGATGATTTGATACCAGAAGTGCGGAATGCCATTGTGGCGCAAGCACGTTGTGGGGCCACCGAGGACAAATATCGGACGCCTTAAAAGAGTCAAGTTTTATAACTAAAAAATATGCTCTTTTCCGTAAAGTTACAAGAAGGTGGATCGTTGTCTGAGCACCTACTTCGGATGAAAGATCTCCGAGACCAGTTATCTTCCATCAACAAAAAGGTGGACGACGATGATATGGTGGCTCTAGTTTTGAACAACTTACCTTCTTCGTATGAGTCATTTGTGGAGGCACTCCATTTAATGGCTGAAAGTCAAACACTCACGTTTGACAAGGTGAGTTCCTACCTGTTGCAAAAGGAGCGGAGACAACTTAGGCAGAATCTAATTGTGACCATTCAGAGAGTGCTCTTGTCACTCAGTCAAAGGGAAAGTGGAAACGTCATTCTGGTGAGTCTTCCACTCGGTATCAGGTCACATGCTATTACTGTCACAAGGTTGGGCACCTCAAGAAGGATTGCCGGAAGCGGATGTATGATCTTTCGAAGCAGAACAAAAAGCCATGTAATGAGGAACATGTGGCAGCAGTTGCAGAAGAACGGGATTCGGATGACGGGCATGCTCTTTATTGTCTTACGACATCATGCTCGAATGATAGTGGTACCGATTCTTTGGATCATTAACTCGTACATCCGCACATGTTTCATGTCGTAGGGACTGGTATGTTTCATTTACTGCAAATATATGTTTTGAATCAGTAGTACTAGCTGATGGAGAATCACTTGCAATAGAAGGGATAGGAGATATATGCATTGTATTGAATAATGCTCATAGATTGTTGGTACGGAATGTTAGATATGTGCCTTTTTTACAAAAGAATCTTCTATCTATTCATCAATTGACTGAAAATCCCAATATTTCTATGGATTTCTGTGGAAAGAAGTGTGTTGTCTCTGATGTCAAACAGAGACGGATAATTGTCCTTGGTATTGGGGAAGGTGGTCAGTATCGCCTTGTTGATCCGGCTGCGATCAACATAAATGCACGTGTGGAGGGCAACTCCATTCAGGATGTGCAGGAGGCTACAATGCCTTGGGAGGAAGTCATTCCTCACAAATCTATTGACTTAGATACAGTCAACCTACATGCACCTCTTATGGAGGGAGTATCCACTAAACCAGGTGTACGGGAGGCGGACATGCCTTAGGAGGATGGATTTCCTCATTCTGAAGAACAATTTGTTGTGGACGGAAACTCCACTATTCCAAATGCACTAACGATGCATGGTGAGATGGCTTGCCCAACCACTCACTCAGAAGTCCTTGCTCGAAGGACAGTAGAGCATGACCAGTTTGCTCATTGTGTTGTGAATGATCTTTCCCAACAGAGGGGGATAGATGAGCAAATAGATAAGACGGAGGAGTTGGTTCTCACTCCTACCACTGCTATGATGGAGATGGTTATTTCTCCTGTTGAGACAGAGACCACTATTGAGACGAAGATGGTTATTTCTCCTACTATTGCGGAGTTGGTTCTAACTCCTACTGCACAGATGGTCACATTTCTCTTCTTGAAAAAGTTGGATGAGCACTACATGGTGGTGCAAGGACGTGATCGAGGTGACTTCAATTGCAGGATAATTGAGTCTTTGTACAGACTCCAGCAGGCTACACAAGCCTAGAATAGAGTTTTCAATCCACATCTTCGAGGTTCTGATTTCAGTATTTTGGAGATGGGGCTGACACTCTCAGCCATTGGTGATTCATCACTGGTCAATGAATCACGTAACAGAGAACCAGTGGACCACTTGCCATATCCTTTGTTCATGGGACCAGATTTCTGTTTTGCAGTTCTTCTTCATTCGACAACTGCAACACAGTCATGGACTACTGATTTTAAAGTACAACTTATGGCACAGTCTGTAGATGTAATGACTAAACATATGGGCTTTAGGAAATTTGTAAAATTTCGGGACAAACTTTGTTTTGTTTTGTTTCCGGTTTAGTCATTAAGAGGGGGTGTTAAAATAGAGCACTTTATATAGCATGTAAAGCAGTTATGTAGTTGTTCGGTTGGTAACTGTTCAACCACCTCTCCTCTCAATAAATAAACCTCTACCTGTATCATTTGAACAGTGCAGTTTGCTCTCTCTCTCTAAATCTTTCTTCTCTTTGCATGTTCCAACAGTAAGTTTTTTTAGATTAAACCTCTACATGTATCATTTGAACAGTGCAGTTTGCTCTCTCTCTCGAAATCTTTCTTCTCTTTGCATGTTCCAACAGTAAGTTTTTTTGGCGCAGCCATCATAGACTAATTTTAGAAACTACCATAGACATCAGACTTGCTCGGACAAGGCATTGCAGCTGATTATTACGGCGTTGCAGCTGTATATGGAGGAGTTGCAGCAGTAGATTGAGGCATTGTTGTTGCAAGAGAGTTGCAGATGGTTGAGAGGCATTTCAAAGAGTTTATCACTGTATTGTTGATCTCTCTAATCATTCTGGTTTTGATCTGCATGAAGAATGGCCCTATGTGGAGGAAGAAAACGCCCTTAACAAACACCATACACAGCAAGCTCGTGATTGGACAATAAGAGATTTATGTTTTTTTAAACCAAAGTGTCTCAAATTCATGAAAACTTAGGGCAAATGAAATTTAGATTATATTTCGATAGTCTTTCTCTAAAGTTTATATCAATAAACTTGTAAAACATTAAAATTTAAATATTTTCTTTAGAAATTGCTTGGAGGAGATTTAATTCTGTATCTGGAGAATGGATGGGAGTAAAACCTTGAAATCTTGCATAGTTGACTGGTTGGATGCCTAGGCCCATTTGCGAACAGAATTTTTGAAAAAAGTTTTGTAAATCTCAAGATCTTAATTTTTCCGTCATTTGTAAGCAATTTTGCAGAAGATGGGAAATTAAATTTCTCGCAAATTATAAGGAATTATTTGCTGAAAACTGGCAGTATTGTCCAGTTTTAGAGTAGAATCAGTGAACAAAAGAAATTTTTGTAAAAGCCTCTATAATTTTTCCTATTTAACTGTTTTAGTGAAAAACTAGGTCAAAATGGCTAGTTTACAACACTTGCTGCCAGATTCACAAAAATTGACAAGCAAAAACTTTAGTTTGTGGAGTCACAAGATACTTACCATTTGATCAAATTGTACTTGGCAAATAAACAAGACCAGATGATGATGAACTTTCAGTTGATGAACCTGATAACTATGATAAGCGTCATAGAGAAGCATTGATGTTGCTAAAACTTTCAGTGGCTGATAATTTGATTCCTGAAGTTAGAAATGCAACTAGTGCTTCGGATTTGTGGAAAAGTCTAACATCCAAGTACCAGGCTTTAAAAGTTGGTAGGGTATTGTACTTGAAAAATTTGTTATTTTCCACTAAAATGCAAGAGGGTGGTTCAATCTTTGAATTCTTGTTGCAGTTGAAGGACATTTGTGATCAGCTGAAAGCAATGGAAAAGCCTATAGATGAGCAAGATTTGATTGCTCTGGTACTGCAAAACCTGTCAGCATCATTTGACTCATTTGTTGAGTCATTACATATGATCGTGGAGTGATCCCGGAGACACGAGAGATTGATTTGAGAAGCTATCTACACTTCTCATGTAGAAGGAGAGAAGGCAAACTCGTGTAGCTTTCTCAACATCAATGGCTACGGAGAGTGCATTCATGGCATGGTCAAAGGGAAAGGCAAAATAGTGGAATACAAGCAATTCCACAAAGGTAACCTCCAAAAGTATTGTAAGTGATTCTAAGAAATCCAATAGAAATGTTTCTATTGCAAGCAACCAAGACATTTTAGAAAGAGACAAGAAGATATGGCTAATGTGACCAATAAGTCTAGACATGTTAATGTTTGCAAAAGAAGCGAAGGAATAGAGAAGCATTGATGTTACTAAAACTTTCAATGGCTCATAATTTGATTCTGAAGTTAGAAATGCATCTAGTGCTTCGGATTTGTGTAAATGTATAACATCCAAGTACCATGCTTTAAAAGTTGGTAGGGTATTGTACTTGAAAAATTTGTTATTTTCCACTAAAATGCAAGAGGGTGGTTCGATCTTTGAATTCTTGTTGCAGTTGAAGGACATTTGTGATCAGCTAAAGGCAATGGAAAAGCCTATAATCGAGCAAGATTTGATTGCTCTCGTACTACTGGAGAACTGTCAAATCATTTGACTCATTTGTTGAGTCATTACATATGATCGTGGAGTGATCATGGAGACACGGGAGATTGATTTGAGAAGCTATCTACACTTCTTATGTAGAAGGAGAGAAGGCAAACTCGTGCAGCTTTCTCAACATCAATGGCTACGAAGAGTGCATTCATGGCATGGTCAAAGGGAAAGGCAAAATAGTGGAATACAAGCAATTCCACAAAGGTAACCTCCAAAAGTATTGTAAGTGATTCTAAGAAAGCCAAATGGAAATGTTTTTATTGCAAGCAACCAAAACATTTTAGAAAGAGACAAGAAGATATGGCTAATGTGAACAATAAGTCTAGACATGTTAATGTTGTAAAAGAAGCAGAAGGAGAGGCATCTACTGAATTTGCATTTACAACATCACATGATCAATCTAGTGAGTCACACACATGGTATTTCGACTCAGAGCATCTCGGCATTATACATGTCATAAATATTGGTATGTAGATTTCATTGAGGATGTTAGTAGTCATGAAATTGTTTCCTTGGGTGATGGATGGACACATGATATTAAGGGATATGGGGATGTGCAAATTACATTGAACAATCAATACAAATATACATTTTGTAATGTTAGATATGTACCGATATGAACAAGAATCTCTTATTTATCAATGAAATCACTAAAACAAACAATTGGTAGTTAAGTTTGAAGGAAACAAATGTAAGGTAACTACACTCAATGATGATATAGTTGTTATTGGTATAAGGGAAAGGGGTCTATACAAACTTATAGATCCACAATCAATAGAACAATATGCTTTAGCAACAATTGAGCAAACTAGTACTTTGTGGCATGAAAGATATGGTCATCTTAATTATCAATATTTGAATGTCTTGAGCAAAAATCACATGGTGAATGGACTTCCATCTATTCAAGAAAATCAAGATGTATGTGCAAGATGTCAATTAGGTAAGCAGTTAGGAAACCCTTTCCTACTAGTAAAGCATGGAGAAGAAAAATGTATTGGAATTGGTACATGCAGATCTTGTGCACTATATTTCTTGTTGATTGTAGATGATTGTTCTCGAAAAATGTGGGTGTATTTTTGAAGAAAAAATCAGATTGTTTTTCTAACTTTGTTGCATGGAAAGCACTGGTTGAGAATAAAACAGTAGAAGAGTCATAGCACTCCGGATAAACAATGGAGGGGAATTTGTTTCCAAACAATTCAATGATTACTGCACACAAGAAGGTATACACAGGCAATATACCACTCCTTACACTCTGCAGCAAAATGGAGTAGTGGAAAGGAGAAATAAGACTGTTATGGAGATGGCACGTTGTATGGTGCAAAGCATGAATGTACCTTTTCAATACTAGGCAAAAGATGTAAATACTGCAGTGTACATCTTGAATAGAAGTCCATGTAAAGTTGTGCAAGACATCACTCCTGAAGAAGCATGGTCAGGTAGAAAGCCTGATGTAAGTGATTTCTACATTTTTGGTTGTATTGCTTTAACATTAATTCCTAAAGAAAAAAGGAGTGGTTTAGATGCTAAAAGTAAAAAGTACATGTTTGTGGGATATAGTGAGAAATCCAAAGCATATAGATTACTAGATATCTCTATAGAGATTCGTTCCCAGAGCAAGATCTCTTTGCTTGCCAAAGTTTGCCAAGTTCTTATGGGTTCGGATTCACGGTGTAGGTCCCCACTGTAGGGATATCTACATTGTTGTGTTACTTTTCAAGCGTCCTCCCCTTATGTCATTCATAATGGTCCCGATGGTGATCCCTTTACCAACTTGTCTGATAGCATTACCCAGTACTCAATGATCAAAGAAGTCATCCTTCTAGGTGATTTCAATGCCCGCACCAAAGCAATCCAGTTCCTATGCATGACCGTGTGGAGGATATGTTTTGCACTCGGACAGTTGATCCAGAGACAATGGGCTTGCACAGGACTTTAGAGGATGACTCAGGGCCTCTCACTGCTTATGGTCGGCACCTCCTGCAGCTTGGAGAATCACATGAGCTAATTATCCTCAATGGGATTACCTGCTTTCCTGATTCGCATCTCTTCACATGTCGACCGCATGGTGGTGGTGCGAGTGTGGTGGATTATGTCCTTTCCAGCCAGAGCTCCTTGTCACTTATCAACCACTTCTCCATTTCTTCCATTCCCCTTGTCGATCATGCCCTTCTCTCTATGTCCCTTCATGTCGACATTCCCCCTCCCACCACCACTCCCCCTTCATGGCCCCCTCATACCACTTTTCGTTTCACCGATGGGGATCCTAATACCTTTTCCTCCAACCTTCGACAACTTCCCCTAAGTCCCCTGTTCTTTTCTATGGGAAATGTTGTTGCCAAATACACCCTCCTTTCCTCCATCATCTAGGAGGCCTCCCTCATGTCCTTCCCTAGTTCCACTCGGCCTTCATCTGCCTCCCATCAACGAAATACTTGCCACATGAACAAATAGTATGATGACGAGTGTAAAATCTTCCATAGACAGTTACAACATGCCTTTAACATGGCCCTTCCTGTATCATACCTTGAAAGCCTCTTATTGTTGCCTTCTTCGCCGTAAAAAATGCCTCTTCATTTCCCAACGTAGACGATGCTATCCTAAGGACATTTCCCATTTTTTTAAAACTTATGGGTTGTCCTAGCATTCCAAGTTTCCTTGAGGGATGTCCCAAGTACTTGGGATGTCTAGGCAATGTCCCTCAAATGTATTAGGGACACCATAATATACCTAATAAGCAACAACTTGAAAAAACCCAAATACCGCTAAAAATAAAATACAAAAGTTTGGATTTTGTCATGGCTCAAATTCAATTGTTATATTTTTTGATTTCATTTTGTCGTGAGACTTGAGTCTTGTTATAGTTATTTTCATAATAACATAACAATATAATATTCAAAATTCTATAATCGTGTTTGTCAAACTCAATTTTCAATTTCATTGTTTTGTGTTACGTGTTATGTGTTTTGTGTTTTGTGTTCTGTGTTATGTGTTTTGTGTTTTGTGTTCGATGTTTGACATTAATAATGTTAAGTTTATATTTTCATTGCAGCTCTTCAGAATGTTTAATGATGCTTAATTATGCACATGAATAGCTATTAAATTTGTATATTTTTGAATTCTCTTGTATTTTTTAATTTTAAATAAATATATATGTAAATATAGTCGCCATCCTTCCTCTCCACCAACATCCCCAAAATCAGGCAATGTTTTTGCCATACGGAAACACATGCTTTCAAGGTCAGCAAGGAAAGCAATGTTTATGTCCCAATCATGTTTTGCAGTGTGACAGTAGAAAGAGGATAATAGTCAAAAACAAGCCAAGAATGAAATGCAACATAAGTATCAAAAAAATGAATGATGGGGAATCCCAAGGAAGGGAGTGATAAGAAAGGAGAAGATGTGGAGAAAGTGAGATCCAAATACACATGATCAGCAAAAGCCAGATGTTGAGAGATATATATGTTCCAAAGATAAGCAACCAAACTCTTGTCGAAGCAAACATAATTTACCACACCGGTACCACAGTCATGAATGAAGCAAGTAAAGTTGAAAGGGTTAGGAAATTCCGGAATAATATTATGAATAAGAATATCATGGCCCTCACCCAACTAGAGAAGGTACCTCTTGTATGTCATAGCTGAATTCTTCAAGACATTCATGGAAGACATCTACAACCCAAAATCCTCGTAACCTAACTCAAAAAGACAAAGCCCATTCTTTATAAGGTTACATATAAGCATCTTGTGCATCCTAGTATGGGCATTGAAATTGCAGAGAATGAGGTCACTCAAATAAGAGAAGCATAAGAACTTCAAATAAAATCCAAGATACAAGCCACCATCAACATGAAAAATAAAAGATGATGAAGTTGGGAGCAAGTGGCAAACAACAAGACATTTTGAAGGGAGGTTGAGCCCCTCTACACTTGAAGCCAAATCCATGTATTTGAAGTGCTAATCAAAGGTTATGTGCTAGAGGCAACAATGAATCAGGTAGGCCTCACCATTAGATCCACAAACAACTCAAAGTGCAAGGTTCACATCCAAGTGCAAGACCTAATGATAACTAGTGATTGGGGGAAGGGCTTATTCGTGCTCTCTATGAGCAAGACAAGAAGCTAAGAGGAGACATCATCTTTGAAGGTACACTATGAGAAAGACAAGAACCAAAGGATACAACCTATTGGGCCCATGAGTGCCATCATTTGGTCGAGTAGGGATGTGACCACCAATGGGAATCATGAACCACCACCTTGTAGATGACCGCCCATTTGTTCTCTTCCCTTATAGCCACAACCTAAGTGTGATTTGTTTGGAACTCCTTCACTTCGCAACCATTTGAGATCTTCATCCACGCAAATTTTGTTGGGAAGGAAGAACAACTAATTTTTGGATTTCAAGACCCGCAAAAGCAATCCTCAATAGACCGGTGAATGAATGATAAGTGTGCCATCGAATTCATCTAGGCCCAATCAAATGTGATGTCCTTTAAGTCAAGGCCTCATGTAAGAAAGTAGGGTCAGCTTGTAAGGTATGTTGCCAGAAATGGAAAGCGAAGCAGTGCACGAAACGCGGAAACGGCAATTTTCAAAAAACCTTAGATACGAAACGTCCGTCTACAATATATTAAGAAATTTATATGTGTGTGTGTGTGTGTGTACATAGTACTCATTTTATAATTGTAGACCATAAGAGATAATTGATAAAACACTCAAAATATTTTGAATTCATTGAAATTTGAACTTCTAAGTTCTAAAGAGTCATCATTCAACATGGTTACAATTTCAATGATTCACATATACATAATAATAATCTAGATTCTAGAATATATCATCTAGATTTCCTCATAATCATCTCCATGAACAACACTAGCACCGACATCTCCACTCCCACTAGCTCCACTCTCCCTCCCTTCTGCAAAAGATCCCGATTCTTCTTCATCAATGCCAAGCAGTGAAAGTTGGCTAAGAGTTGCAGCAGAAGCATCAAAGTTGCTAGTCTCAGGATCAATATCCCAAAGTTTGTTGGGACCTCTAACATAGGCTTCACTCTTGTGTGATAGAATGCGCAAATTGGAATGCACATACACTAAATCCTCAGCCTTCTTGGATGCTAACTTGTTCCGTTTGGCTGAGTGGATGAAGGAATATGTACTCCAATTCCGCTCTGCTGAAGAATTGCTAGCCACCTGTTACAAAAAAGAAGTTAGAAATTTTCAATTAGTAATACTAATAATATTAATTTACTAAGAAGTAAGAACATACATTTTTAATTAATAAACAAACTTTTGATTTCATTTTAATATTTGATACCTGTGAAAGGATTTTAATGGCAATAGGTCGCAGCCACTTGGCATCATGGCCATGTGCACACCACCACATGCATGGGGCATCTTGTACCTGTCAAGTGTTGCATCTATTTCACCCATGCTACTATTAGATGAAGAGACAAAGAGCGTCATTTCACAGCGGACCGCACTAGTTACATCTGGATCAGGAAAAAGCCTCTAATGTTGCCTTAGCTCCACTTGCAACTTCATGGTCATCATATGGTTTTTGCCTACCATGTAGTGCAAGTATTTCACTGCTATAAAATTTGGGATTCAGGGCATAGGCTAGAGATGCAATGGGGTGGTCATTTTATTCCACCTTCTCATGATCACGTTCTTAACTTCACTGTAGAATTTTTCTTCAAGATCCTGCTCTTTTTGTTGTATGATGTCTCTAATTTTTTCAAGCATAGAGTCAATGCCATCATAGATCTCCCCTATGCAAGCATTATCTATGTCTGTATATCTAATCATAGATAAAATAGGCTCAGTAAAACTAAGCAAGTATGCAACCTTTGCCCACCAAATATCATCAAGTATCACTGATTTTACTTTGATGGCTCTTTTTGTGTTTGATTGCCTCCACACGGTCCAAACATCATCAATCACCATAAGCCTTAAGGCTTGCTTTACCTTCACAAGTCGTCTCAAGACAAGCGTGTGAGAGGCAAATCTTGTTTCAACAACCTATTAAAATAAATTAAAGCAAGTTAATAAAATATAAAATTAAATTTAAAAGGAATTCAATTGATAATTTGATATTTCATAAAAAGTTAGCAAATAAAAATTAGAAACTAGGAAATTGTTTGGTTACCTTCAGCAACTCCAATGTCGAGAACCTCCTAAAGATAGCCTGGGACATATGATGATTTGTGACAAACATTTGGATCTCATTTGCCTCTGTATAAACTTCCTCAATCCATGGTATTTTGCCAATCTTTCTGCAACATCAAATTCAAGGAGTGTACTGCACAAGGTGTCCAAAAAATGTGCTCATATCTCCCCTCAACAATCATCCCTGCTGCTCTACAATTTTTGGCATTGTCTGTGATGACTTGGACAATGCTTGCAGGGCCCACTGACACAATAGCCTCAATCAAAATATTAGCAATAAATTGAGCATCTTTCACTTCACCCTCACAATCAACAGCCCTTAAGAACATTGCCCTTTAGGGCACATTGCAACAATGTTGATTAGGGGTCTATTTCGGGCATCTTTCCATCCATCTGAAATGATAGATACCCCGAGTCCTTCCATGAATCCCTAATTGGCTGCAAAGAAGTATGTACATGGGCTGCAAAGAAGTATGTACATGGGCCACTTCTTTTGCCAACAATGTGGTTCTCACCTTCTCATAACTAGGGCTTTTATACCCTTTCGATGCATCATTAATACCTCTCACCATTTGTTGCCAATAAGGTGAGCGCAACACATTGAAGGGTAGCCCACATGCATAAATGCATCGAGCAACCAACTCATCAACAACATCCCTTTTCTCATTTGCAAATGCTTGCTCTAATGGGCCTTTGGAAATTCTCTTTCGTGACAAACACTCTCCCTTTGTTGGAGTTTCAACTGCAACTTGGATAAAAGGATGGTTTGATGGGTTGGGTGGTTTTTGTGAACCCCTATTTTGCAAAGGAGCAGTTTTAAATCTAGCTCTTGAAGCTTCCATATCAGCCTCCTCTTGCTCTTTCAGATATGCCAATATATGTTTCGGTTCAACCTTGCCACATTTTCTAATCCCCGTTCCTGATTTCCCCATTAAATGAGCTTTGAGTCGGGTATAAGAGGATTTAAATTGTATTTGGCAATGATTGCATACCCAAACTCGAGAGCCACCGCCAACAAGGTTCTCCACAACTTGCACATGTCTCCAAAGAGGAGCTCTAGGATCCACACCCCCACTTTGGCTTTCTTCCCCTTCCCCATGCCCTCCCACTGAAGCTGAATTGGATGCCATTGAATCAAACGTGCACTGAAAAATAAAAACATAAACTTAGATAACAATAAATTATTAAATAGAACCACACCCTACATATCCTATTCTGCTTTTGATCACCAAGGTCACCGTATAGGCGCGAGGTGAGAGCATACACAGAGTTCGGATTTTTTAATTTAAAAAACAAAATAAACTTCTTAAAAAAAACCAAAAAGAATTAAATTTAAAAACCCTACACATCCTATTCTACTTTTGATCACCAAGTTCACCGTATAGGCGCGAGGTGAGAGCATACACAGAGTTCGGATTTTTTAATTTAAAAAAAAAAAAACTTTTAAAAAACAAAAAGAATTAAATTTAAAACCCTATACATCCTATTTTGTTTTGATCACCAAGGTCACCGTATAGATGCGAGGTGAGAGCATACAGAGTTCGGATTTTTTAATTTAAAAAATAAAATAAACTTTTTTAAAAAAACAAAAAGAATTAAATTTAAAAACCCTACACATCCTATTCTGCTTTTGATCACCAAGGTCACCGTATAGGTGCGAGGTGAGAGCATACACAGAGTTTGGATGATATTTATAATTTTAAAAAGAATATATGCTTTTTATTTTAAAAACGCAAAGAAAATGTTACATTTTTTATTTTTTAAGCATAGAGTTTTAAAATTACTAAATTAAACCTACATATTGACATCATGATCAATGATCATGAATGATGTGTGCATAATGCACACATCATTCGTGATGTGCACACATCATTCGTGATCACTGATCACATTAACATTTTCTTTAGAAAAAAAAAAAACTTGAAAAATACCTGGTTTTTCCTCCTTGAAGTCAATCCCACCTTCCAAATCTGATTTGAAATTCCTCCTTGAAGCCTTTAGCTCTTAGCAACACGTCCTAAACTCTTCCTTCAAGCTGCTCCTTGATGTCTCTTTGCTCTTCACAATGCAAAATGCTAGTTTAATGAAAACTGTATTTAGCAAGAGAAAAATGAGAGTGTGATTTAGAATGGACCCAAGAGGTCATTATATAGCTTTTAGGAAGTGTGTTTAGGAAGTCTAGGTAGTTGTATTAGGGTTAGGGTTCATTTAATGCAAAGTTTTTTCATTTTTTAAAAAGTAAAGTCGTTTTTAAAAGTAAAAGCACAAGAAATGCCAAAAATGTTTCGGAAACACCTATGCCGTTTCCGCCGTTTCGAGAAAACATTTTTGTCGCTTCCCCGTTTCCTTTGCCCGAACGCGTTTCGCGTTGCCAAACGCGTTTCGAAACATTTCTAAGGGGAAACAGGCCCCGAGGCATTTCCCTGGCATCACAAACTTGTAGCGATCGCCGAAGTTTTGGAGGCCATAGTTCCTTATTTTTTGTGCTTTCTTCTAAAGTTTTTGTTTGTACATCATGCAAATGATAGGAGACCGTTTCTTGGGAAATGAGTCATCTCTATTGGTCTCGTGATTTGTTTCTTTGTATACAAGCCACCGCAATAGCTTGCAAATTATTTTACATCAAGTTTTCTCATGTACCTATCTCGAAATAGATACTCTTTTCTCTTAACCATGCGACTTGTTCATATTAGAAAATCTCAAAGTTCTACTTGCCCACGTTTTGTAGGTTGGATCCATCCTAGCCATCACGAAGATCATGATGGACGTTAATGCAAATTATGTGAACACATTCTTGTTGCCCCTAAACCCACCCAAGCCTTTTGCCTCAAGGCCACTTCTAACTTGGTGGCAATTTGTGGTTAGATTTGCTTAAATGAATTTTATTTAAACAAATGAGTACTTACCCGTCAACTTCTCGAAGTGTGTCAAGTATGTTTACAGTACATAATTTGTAAAGCCTACTATCATATAGAGTTGTTAGTAAGGAGTGAAAGGTTGAGTAGATGGGTACCCTTGTAAGCAAAATTAAGGTTTATGCAAAGTTTTTGTTTGTACAGCATGCAAATGATAGGAGACCATTTTCTTGGGAAATGAGTCATCTCTATGAATCCTATGTTTTTTTCTTTGTATACAAGCCACCGCAATGGCTTACAAATTATTTTACATCAAGTTTTCTCAGGTACCTATCTGAAATAGATACTTTTTTCTCTTAACCATGCGACTTGTTCATGCTAGAAAATCTCAAAGTTCTATTTGGTCACAGTTTTGTAGGTTGGATTCATCCTTGCCATCACTAAGAAAGTAATGGATGTCAATGCAAATTATGTGAACACATTCCTTTTGCCCCTAAAACCCATCCAAGCCTTTTGTCCCAGGACCACTTCAAACTTGGTGGCAAATTTTGGTTAGATTTGCTTAAATCAATTTTACTTAAACAAACAAGAAGTACTTACCTATTAATTTCTCAGAGCATGTCAAGAATGTTTACAAGTAAATAACTTGTAAAGCCTACTATCATATAGAGCTGTTGGTAAGGTGTGAAAGATTGAGTAGATGGGTAGCCTTGTTATGCAAAATTAAGGGTTTGGGCCATAATCATTATTCATATTTTTCCAGCTCACCCTTCTATTTTTAAGCCTGTCTTTTTATTAGAAGAAAAAAGGAAGAAACCATACATTCTACAAAATCAATATTTAATTGATTTTGTAAGCATTTTTTCATGAGTTGCTTCTTGTTTCAGTTGCCTGGGGGTGATGAGAACAGTCGACGTTCATAGAAGATTTATTCAGTGGAATACATCTAGATAGAGAAGGGCAGACATGGTAGAAGACATTGTTGTATTCATCCAGCTGTGACCGCTGTAATGTGTAAAAACAGAGATTTAATCCCTTTCAGTAATATAATTTTAGAATTTATTTCATGTTTAGTCTTTGAATCAAGTAATTTGGGACTCCGCTGTTTTGCCTTGGTTCGGATACCTTTCATCTTGCATTGAGTATTAGTTTGGGCCTATGCTGTTCTGATGTTCATTGTCAGCTGACTGGTGTAAACTTATTAAATGAAAGTTTGGGTTTTTTTGGTTCTATTAATTTAATATTCTACATCTTGTTAGTCCTGTGAATCATTTTTTGTTGATTTGAGTTCATGTTGTTTTAATAGGAAAATGGTCTCTGTCATTGAATTGAGTCTACATGTTTATTGGTTTTGGAACTCTAAATAGATCACTCTTTTACCCTTTTTCTTTCTTCCACTTTTTCGTTTTTGGTCTTTCTTTTCCAGAATCACACTTTAGAATAGGAATTTAAATTCTGCTTTCATGTCCATCTTTCAGACCTTTAAAGAGGTTATCTGTAACTCATACCATATCCCAATGGATGAGGCTTAAAACGAGAGGACATTTTTTCCCTTAAGTTGGTGTGCTGAAAAGCCCATCAACAATGCCTTCAGACATAATTTCCAGCTGGTACCTGAGCCATTTCCCAATTAATTCTAAGATATGGTAGAAAATGTAAAACTTCGTAATTGAAGTTCAAATGAGAGCAGATACACATTCAAAATTGCAAACTATAACGTGCAAACCAATGCAGATTATGTAAACACGTGCCTTCAAACATAATTTCCAGCTGGAAACTGATCCATTTTCTGGTTAATTCTAAGATGGCAGAAAATGCAAAACATCATAATTGAAGTCCAAAGGAGAGCAGATATGCATTCAAAATGCCAACAATAAAATGTGGCCTTGCATCTTGACTTACAGAAGAATCCAACAGCTTTCAGCCAAACTATGTGCCATAAAATTTGCAGCCTTCCGTAATCATTAACATATTTTTAGGGAGAGGCCCTTGCCAAGCCAAATAGAAAAAAGGAAATTATATTTAAGGTACACAAATGACCAAAAGTAGGCCATGAGAATCGAAGAGTATATTCAATTCTAGTAAAGAAGTACTGGAGCAAAGGTGCAGACCATTCATTCACCGTTTTAATATCTCACTTTGTTTCGTTGTTATTATTCTTTTGTCGGCTTTAGTAGTGTCTTAATGACTGTTGTGTTTGGTTGTATATGATGATTGTATTTTAACCGACAACCATTGGGTATTTTGTGATATAACTAGCATGATTAATGTTGGGTCAGGGGCAGATGTGACTGGTCCTCCCAGTAACGGGCAATTGTATTGAACACTGCCTTATACAATAAATTCTTTATTCTCTCATGTTGTGTCGTACCATGTTCTGGTATGTACTTATAATTCTGCAATAGTATTATGTAGTAGTGGAGCTTTTATAGCAAACAAAAGGTAACCTCAATTACGAAAAGTAACTAAGTACAATGTACTGAATAATAGTTAAAAAAAGGGCAAACCTAAACAGTTAAACCCTGAAGCATAATAGCTATGTACAAATAGTCCTGTGAGAGTCAGACCCCTCAAGGAAGCAGGAAATCATGACAGAGAGACATTAAGTAAATAATTATATTCTGCTTGAAACCAAACCCAAAAGGTCTTAGAAAGCATTTCTAAGAAAACAAGATCAATGGTTTCCTCTCGTCCAAGTCTGTAACACCAACTTCATTGAAGCATTAACCATCCATACACCTTGTGCTTGAAAGAAGCTCAAGACTTCTAGATAGATTGACATCGTGTTTGCCATCGCATAAGGGTTCTCAACCCCATCTCTAGTTCAAGACATCGTACAGATCCTTGATACAAGGCTTTCCCATTATGCCATCTCCAATAAGGACCTGAACTCTGAAGCTGCATTTCCAGAACCAGACTTGGGGGAGCTAAGATTTTTAAGAAAAAGATAGATTTTCTGTTGAATTTAAACTCAAATGTTTTTGCAAAGATGTCTAGTCTTTGCCTCTTTTGGGGCCAAGCTCGGAAAGAGGAAAGAAATTATATTAATGTCCACGAATGACCAAAAGTAGGTCAATGGGACTCGAGAATACATCCAATTACAATAGAAAGTGCTAGGGTAAAAGAACCCTAGGATCAAAGACTAACTAAATAAAAAGAACAAAAGCACTGACAATAAACAAGACAGTAAACCCAAAGCAGTAAAGCCCCAACCCATGTGGTTAAGGTACCAATACAAATAACCATGTGGAGGGAGCAAGACCCCCAAAAAGTGGGCTGATGAAAGTTGGAAAGATAGAAAGCTAGTACCATCATACATCTTTGTCAAGGCCCGGACCAGAAGAATCATGCATGTCGTTGTCTATCACTGTGAAAGGGCTAATGCAGGATCTGATAATGCTCATTGGGGAGTGCCTAGGGCTGGGGGGAGGGGCATGTTATCCCTTTCAGCTTAGTTAGGAGGGTATTTCCTTGTAGTGGTAACCCTGTTGGTTGATATAATTTTTTCTGTTTCATGAAATATTAGATGCATTTTTCCCAAAAAAATAGCAAACAATGACCTGAAAATCAAGGTATAATAAACTAGAAACTAGTTCTGCCAGAATAGAAAATATAACAAACATATAAACTAGTACAACTTACAACATCACCAAAATCTTTCACTGAATGACGTAATGTGACACATGAAGCATCATAGTTTCAAACTTCAATCCCAGTCTAGCTAGGCTTAAGCAGTCCAGCTCTACCTAATTCAAAAGATGTTCCGTTGTGGCTTTGGGGTTTATAGTCTACAGTATAGATTAGAAAATATTCTTGAGGGTTATATTTTCTCAAGTTTCTTTACAAAAGACTATCTCTTAGTTCAAAAACATATATAAGCAGAAAAATACAAAGAGAAAGTGATGGTGACCTGTTCCAGCTTTGCAATTTTTGCTTTTGACACACCCAAATTACATTGCAGTTCACTGCAAAGTTTTGTTTCCTCTAAACGATCTGCTGTAATTTCTTCTATCCTGGATCAGATTCAACGCAAATGAGAAAATCACTATTTGTATTCAAAATCATCAAAATATTAGATGACAGGTCAATTTCTTAGGGAAATTATCATTACTGAATACACATGACATGAGACCTTTTGAAATGAAGAAACAGGAATAAAGACAAAAAAAAAAATTAAAACTACCTGCACAGAGGAGGCAAAGAATAAGCAATTAATGGTTTGGAAAGGCAGGTTCACCTTGCTTTTTCTTATTGAATTTTATGCTTAAGTTACAGTAAAATGTCTGTTCAAAGTTTTAATGCAACACTACCTTTCAGAAACATTTGGTGTATGGTTACGAAGTCTATAATATATATAATGTCCCTTGCAACGAATATTTTCTACCATTTGAACTCTAGTGAAAAAGGGTTGGATATTGAACCACAATGGTGTGCACAGAAGCAGAAAATTCGGATTGTCTAGTCATGTTCAGAGCGCCATGCAATTAAACAATTTCGAACACAGGCAGACTGCCACAGACATAAGGGTAGATTTTCAATATACTGTCCTGAAAGATGTTTGAATATTCATAGACAAGTAAATTCACTATGTGAACAATGACGGCTAAATAACATTGGTGTTAATGTCACATTTCAAACTTTTGATAAGACTTTTAAGGTAAGAACAGAACAGAGAGTTACACAAACTGGAGGAACATGACATATAGCAAGAAGCTAAGAGGTACTGGTGGAAGCTACATCACTAGCATTTTCACCAATTGTAGAGTATCTTCAGTTCTAAATAGCAGGAATGAATTCGATCTGGGACCAGCTAACAGAGTGCGTCAGTTGGATTTTACAAAGTTCTCCCCTGAATCACTTCATTTGAACTTGTCCAAAGAAGGCTGTATTTGGCATGTCAAATGGAGCTTTGTGTTGAATGAGGACTAATAAACATAGATTCATTTTCTCTATACTTCAGATTCACTACAGGTACAGCTGATATAAATTCATTTTATGTATACTCCATATTACTAGATGTACATCTCCAGCTCTACCTTGAATGATTCAATAACTATTAATATACTTCCTCTCTATTGTATCACTTTGTTGTATCAGGATGGTTTGGAATGATAAATCGAATCCGTATGACTATCCCATGTAACATACTTATTGGTTCCATTTACTTTTTTTCAATAGAATTTATTGCCTTTTCTTTCTTGAATAAGAATCCACAAGAAGAACAAGAGGCAGATTTTAGGTAAAGATCTTTGATCAATATCATCAATACTATACAGTATACATAATAGGATGGATAGCATCTCTAACATAGTCGGCCAATTAAGACCTTGAAACTGAAAGTCGCGCATCAGATAATCCATTGTTTATGCTCTTTGGAGGGTTGTGATGGTTAAGGCCTCAGAGGTAATAGGCCTAACCATCCACAGACGCCTTCTGACTGACACAATCAATGGTGACGGATGATTCCTAATTATTTGAACTTTAACTCGTAGTATTAGTTATCTCAGCTGCAAGTAAAGACGAAAACCTTTTTCACGAAACCCACAACCCTGTTGGATCTGGAAGCAATTAACAGAGTATATTTGTTGGATTTTACAAAGTTCTCCCCTGAAATCACTTCATCCGAACTCATCCAAAGAAGACTGTATTTGGCACGTCAAGTGGAGCTTTGTGTTGAATGAGGACTAATAAACATAGATCCATTTTGCTATACTTCATATAACTAGATGTACAGCTGATAAATTCATTTCATGTATACTTCATATTACTAGATGTGCAGCTCCAATTCTACCTTGAATGATTTAATTATTAATTTACTTCCTCCCTATAGCATCACTTTGCTGTATAGGGATACTTTGGATGATAAATCCAATCCATATGACTATCCCATGTAATGTACTTACCAGTCCCATTTACCAATTTTGTCAATAGAATTTCTATCCTTTTCTTTCTTAAATAACAATCCACAAGAAGAACAAGAGGTAGATTTCAGGTAAAGATTTTTATTAATATCATCAATAGTATACACAATTGGACGGATATAATCTCTAACATAATCAGCCAACTAAGACCTCGAATGTCACACACCAGATAATCCATTGTTTATGCTCTTTGGAGGATGGTGATGATCAAGGCTTCAGAGGTAATGGGCCCAACCATCAACAGATGCCTTTTGACTGACACAATCAACTGTAATGGATAATTCCTGATTATTTAAACATTTGACTCATAGCATTAGTTATCTCAACTGCAAGTAAAGACTAAACCTTTTTCATTAAACTCACAGCCCTTGTGTAAATACATTGTGCCCATAACTCCTGGATAAGAGTTGTAGATAACTTCAACACTCCAAGTGACCTTCCACTTTGTATTACCATGAATAAAGCATAGCTTTTTTCTGGAGGTCTTCCAAGATTGGGTTTATCCAGGGTAAATCTTTGTGTTTTCTTATGTGAATGCCTTTGTTGAGCTGTTCATTACATTCCTTTGAATTTTTCATTGTTGTAAACTGATGGGGCAAGTGTTTCGGCATTCCAAAACAACAAGAGGATAAATCATTGTTGTAGACGCATTTAATTTTTATATGGAAACAAATGCAACAGCATGAGATGGCAAATACATCTCTGATCTCCAGTAGTGTGTGCATGTATTTCAGCCATGAACACGTTGGAATCAGCAATAGGGATGTAGATGACAGCATATAGCTGTGGCCAACATCAGATTTGACATATGTATGATGAATTTCAGTAGTTTACTCATTGAAGCAGTAACATAATTCATTGATAAGATCTAAGTGAGATTTTGCAAGAGACTTGGGCTTTGCAGTTACAGATTGATTTGAGACAGCATACAATTTTTTTACAGATTAATTTGAGATGGCATACAATTTTTACACTAAGTTGTAACATCTCCACTAATTTAGAGAGTTTAAATTAATGAATATACAATGTACATTTACATTATCTGCTCTCTGTTCTTGTACGCTCTGACACATTTCTGTTATAATTTGTAAGAACTTTGCTCTTAAGTTGCTTACAGATCAGTTCTACAATTACATTGCAATTTATTTTATGTTTATTATTACTCCTGTGCATCACTATAACATACCAACCCTGCAAGTGATATTTGTCCCTGGATTTTCCTAGAATCCAGATCAATGATGGAAAAGAAAAAATGCAGGAGCAAAAGACTTTTACACCAGTTAAAACAACGAAAACAGGACAGAAAACTATCACAAATTTTATATTTTAGATCTTCAGAATTCTTGAAGTTGATTTGCAGTTCTAATGCATATAGAAACTTGCTATCATGGTTTATCGATTACATGCAAATATCAAAAAAGTAATAGAAATAATGATGAAATATTTTACAGGGAAAATACAACAGTCAGAAACAGGCCAGGTCTACCTAAGCCAAGCTGCACCACCTAACTTTTGTGAAACGATTTGGCGTGTGTGCGCATGCACATGTGTGGGTGTGTGCATGCATGTGTGCACCTGACTTTAGTGAAATGGTTTGGTGTGTGTGTGTATGTGCACCTGACTTCAGTGAATGAGTATGTGCACACATGTGTGTGCACCTGACTTTAGTGAAATTAGTGCATGCATGCGTGTGCACCTGACTTTAGTGAAATTAGTGTGTGCATCGGAACCTGACTTTAGTGAAATGAGTGCATGCATGCATGCGTGTGCACCTGACTTTAGCAAAATGAGTGCAAGTGTGCATGTGCACCTGATGTTGGTGAAACAATTTGGTGTGTGCATGCATGTGCAAGTGCGTGGGTGTATGGGTGGGTAGGTGTGTGTGTGTGTGTGTGTGTGTGTGTGTGTGTGTGTGAGAGAGAGAGAGAGAGAGAGATTTGGCATTATCTCAAAGAAAAAAAATACAGTCACCAACCAGACCAGTTTAAGGGAGAATGAAGCTAGTATATCTGTGTCTTCATGTTCCCTAATGCTGAAACTGCTTACACAGAAACTTTGTTTCATAGTCTGTGATTAGTGAATGGAGTGCATATTTCTCAAAAGTGAACAATTTCTTCCTAGAGAGTAACTATTTCTAATATAAACATTTCTACACCTCTGCCTATTAATTTCATGAAAGGGGAAAGAGCCAAGAAATAGAAAACCATAACATATCCTTGAAGGCTACAAATTTTACCTGTTATGAAGCTCATTCAGTTTATCAGACATGGATTTTTCTTTCTCATGAGCCCTCTCAGCCTGTTCAAAGGGCATACAACAACCATAAATTCCAAAAACAAGAAAGCGAGAAGATCGTATTATATACAAGTCAAAAGAGAGTTTACAGAGTACAACCTCCATTAGAGCACAATCCCTGTCAGAAAATGCAGCTGCTACTCGACTTTGAAAGAATTTAATTTGCTGCTCTGCCTCAAAATTCTGCCAACAAACTAAAAGATGAGCTTCCCTGACTGTAAAATCAATTGACAACCTATAAGCAAACAAATTCTCAAAATATCCCAAAATGAAATAGTTATAAAAGATAACTTTAAATGCGCACTTCTTGTGACACCAGAATTTCTGGAAAACAAATGTACACTAAGAGTCTTATTAGAAAGGACTTCAAGCAAGGAAAAACTATCAATCAAAATGATATTAATAGTCATGATTCTACGGAAACGCTTGCTCCAGACAAGTGTTCCAATAGTCAATTGCTAAAGATGGGATAGATGGAATGGTATGAATGATGTCACAACACATAATCAGTGCCTCTTTGTCAGCAATGTATGGAAGATTTACTTTGGCCAATGAAAAGATGGTCTGACATTGAGCTGAACTTGGTTTCAAGTGTGCAGGTAAGTTAATGCGGAAAGGCTTCAGCACAGAATGTGTTAAAATGTGTTAACACCGTCTTTCTTTAATGTGTTACCCTGGAATGTGATTGGGGCCAATTGAGTCCCGGCAGAGCAACTGCAAAGTCACTTAAGAAATGTAAACATGTATCCAAGTATTCTATGAGGCAACTACACTGCACACCTGTGGGTTTCAATGAGGCCAGGAGCAAGTCCTGGGTTATATTGACAGTAAAGAAACATCCCTCATAGCACAGGCCATTAGCCAAAGGACAGCTGGTAAGTAAGCAGTGTCTTGCAAAAAAGTATTCATATGGCCTTTTTCAGTCTAATCAAAAAATAATACTTGCTAAATGATTGTGCAGGATGTCTCTGAAGCTTATTTTAATGGAATGAATAGTTTTTTAAGACAAAGGAGATGATCCTGACTTCTCAGGATATGAACAGATAGATATTTAATATTTGCATGAATTCCGTCGCCATTAACTCAATCTACTCAAGATGCATATTGTCAACACGTTCTGTAATCTACCGAATCCCACTATTGTCAACATGCTCTGTTGGCAAATGATTGCAAAACCTGAGTCAGTCTATAGGACGAGTGGATCATGTACTTATGTTGATATAAAACAAAGAAATTGGATTGCTACTTCCATTTCTAGATTGTTATTTTACAATCTTCACCTGGGGATATTATCAGACCATGATAACCATGCTGAAATAAAATATTAAAATGAGAATTAGATAATATTATTTGAATTATTTAACCATGGTGGGAGTCCACAACCTTACATATTTAAAATCGAAGGGCTTTTGTTTAAATGAAAGTTCAACCAATAAATGGAAATGTCAACTCCCAGCCAACGAAAATACCTTCTCAACTTCTGATTTATATAAATCTGCAAACTGACTCTGCAAAATCCAATTGGCAAAACATGAGACAGGTATTTAGAAAGCATCGGCAAATGCAAGATTTATAATAAGACCTTCATCTACAGAAAAACATTAGATAACACGAATAGCAAGTATATTTGCATTCATTTGGACAAAACGAGAGAAAACAGCTTGCTTTAATACGATAAACTTCTGAAAGCTCCTCTTGAAATTTGTGATTGTCTCGTGTGCAAGTAACTAGCTTCTGCTTCAATGCTTCAATCTCCTGCTCCAAACCTGCAGTCCTGGTAGAGCTTTTAATTTGACTTGACGTACAAAAATGTTTTTCAAACTCGCTATTTCTATATTGACAAAGTTTACAACCACTCCAACTCCAAACAATGTTCAAGAATTATTGCAAAATCCATTCTGCAAATTGAATTATGCAGTCAAAGCTTACACCAAAGTAAAAGTACAAACCTCTGGGCCTGTATCCGTGTTATAATACCAATGTAGCCAGTTCCTGCTTGTTGCATGCACAACTGTTCAATATCTCTGTGCAACTCCTCACGTTCTGCAGCAAAATATTGCCAGGAAAAACAAAATTCAGCTTCGCCCTATGCACACCAGACACATTTGCTGACACACAGCTCTTTGTTCTCTCTCAAATATAGCAGCCCTATGTAACTTGTCTGTATTGGTTCATGTAATGTAGGATGCACAGTTTGTAAAAGAACATCCATCAATAAAAATTCATGCGAAACTTGAGAGGAATGGAATCCAATGGCTGATAAAGGACTACTAAGGCTTTATTAAAAGGCATCGGCACTTTAACAACAAGCACTGTCGCAAGGGCATATACAATGTAAATATAGATAAGAAGTAGGACATTTCGAAGATGGAAACAAGTAAAACTACACCTGAGGGACTTCAGCATCACTTTAGAGTAAAGTGTAAACACGATGCATTCTTGGCAGTAATGGAGTTTAGGTGGAACTAATTATAATAAGTCCATATACCAATTCCATACTCAAGTGGTCACTATGAATTCATGATTTATGAGTTGAAACAACTGAATACTTTGTTCCAACACAACAAAATACAGGTACACATTTACTACGACCTTTCCAAGATGCTTTCTCAGCCCAATGTTCCAAAGCTACTCTTTTTGTCTCTACTTATTCAACTTGGTTATGACTTTTATTTAAAAAAACTTTTTGCCTCTAGACGCAAAACATAATTAATAATTATACAGACAAAATCTACTGATGTATTAAGGTTAAATTTAGCCAAGATAACACCCTACTTTCATGGCACATTTGCCATAGAGGTTTTTCCATTCGTGAAGGATTATGCAATGTTTTCAAAGGCAACATAAGCCCTACGAACATTTGATCTCTGGTATAATAAACTTGATTCAAATCTTAATTTGGTGAAGCACCCACCATAATTAATAGATACTTCAAATCAATTTCAACGAGCATAATGGTTATTATGCTATTAAAGTGTTTGTAATATCACCTGTTTCTTAAGCACGTCACAGTGAAAAAAACCAATCACTTTTGTTTCATGCTTCTTGTTCTAGTGTAACATGTATTGTGAACTAGAATGATAGTGTACAATGATACAATTACACTAAGCGCTGGATTAGGTTGACTCATTGAAATTTGAATAGCTGGAAGTACATCTAGTATGTCAATCAAGGGAACGCCCAATTAGTTGAGGCAAACAGCAGAATAAAGTATGACTGATTTTCACAGATGACCAAAAGTGGTTAATATAACAATACAAAGATCCAAGTAAACAATAAGTCAAAAGAAATGCCTAATGCATGCCCTTCCCAACAAAAAGTTATTAAAGTAAAATAAGCTCAAAATATGGCTCAAGAACAAGCAAGAAATGACAGCCACAGTTCAACATCACTCTAGCAGAGAGGTGGTATGGTTGAAAAATCCGAGGGTAAGAGTCTTTTTGTTTTCCACCATTTCTGCTATGTATATGATTGATCTCTCTTAGTGATTATCACCACATGATAGGGACCCCTATTAATGGAATAGTTATATGCAAGCTAACTCATATTACAAGCATTCCAAGCATTTAGATGTGGATACAAAAGCCGTAAAAATTTCTCTTTTAATATAGATTTTCTATTTATTGAATGAAAATAAACTTCATCGGCAACTGGAGTGCCTTACAGCACTACAATATAAGGATTGAAAAGCTTACCTTGCTCGAGTTGCTCAATACGATGCATCAGCGAAGAAATTTTGTTAGAGCTATCCCCCATGACTGTTCCAATAAACACAACATGCCAGTAACGTAAGTTTCTCCAGAATATTGCATAGGAACTTTCCTAAATAAGTTAAGAATGATTTCGTTCCTTAAATATTATGAGCTACTCGTATGTCACAAAATGGAAAATCATAACTTTACTATCTCTAGAAAGATGGTATATATTTGCACTTCCAGCAATTTTATGATCTTTCTAGAAAGAAAGAAATTGTAAGGGTCAAAGAGACTTTAATTTGATATTAGTGTAATCGTTTGATAGCTTTTTTAAGATGGCGATTATGATTTTATCATGACTATAGAGTCGTAGACTATAGTTGTGACTTTTGAATTGCAGTACAATACTCTCCTCATGTTTGACATTGAACTTCCTTCATCCTTGTGATCCATTTGCCTTACCTCTGATGACCACATCTTCTGTGCTCTACGTCTGAGTATGCTGACATCCTCTGCCCATGCCATCTTAATGCCGGAGCTTCACGTCTAAGTTTCGGGTTTGACCTTTGCTCATCTGAATCTTGCGCCTGAGGCTCTCGTCTGCCCTAGGTCCTGTAAATGCATATTCCCACCCCTGCTCACCCTTTCCAGTCCCGTCTCTCCTCATCCCATCCCGTCCCTGCTCAAAGTCCCTCCAAGGTGTCGTGATCAGTGCATTGAGCTGTTGCAGTCTAGGGCTTTCAGATTACAGGTTTTTCACAGGAAATGGGCAAGGTGGAAAGGTTAAACATAAGCCGTGAGCAGAGCCACAAGCGTTTTTGCAGATTATGGAAGAAGCAGAGATCTTGTATTCCTGACATGCAGACGTGTACAATAAACAGAATGGAGCTCCCTCTAATGCAAGAATTTAAAACTCCTCACCACCACAAGGTGCTGGCCCCCAAGTTTAAATACGCTAGCATTTGCAGCTGGATATCTGGGATTGAGGCTTTAGGCTCTGAACTTCAAGACCTTTTTTCGCTGTTCCAGACACAGTTGCAGGAGAAAGACATCGTTATTGTTGATTTGCAGGCAAGAATCACTAAGAGTAAGCTTGAACAAAACCCACACCATCCCTAATAATGCCCCTTGCCTTCAGCAGCTTAATGAAGTGGTTTCAGAAATCCAGAACAAGCAATCAGAGATAATCATAACCATGGAACAACAACCACCTCTCTAAAAACCATAGTTACCAGGTTCAGAAATCCGATTAAATTCGGAAGGGCAAAAAAATCCGAAAATTCGGAGTTCTCGAAAAAATACGGAAAAATCCGGTTCGGAATATATATACTTATATTATTATAAATTTATATTATTGTATACTTATATCATTATATATAGACAAATCATACAAAAAAACATCCATCTACCATAATCATCATCATCATAATGATTCTTTCAAAAGATTGCAAGAAGTTGCTTGGTCCAAAAAGGTACAAAAATGGATTTTATGAAAATAAGAAAAATATTGCCATCAATGCGTAGAGCTCGAGAAAATATACACTTTTAGAAAAGACGACACTGAAACGAAGCCACGAGAATGAAAGTTATGGCACATGCAAGTTTTTTTTGCTACATCTTCCCGGACCCTTTCCAAAAATGGCAAATTTTTTTCCGTCCTTGTGGTTTTTTCACCAAAAAGAAAAAATGCCAAAAAAGGAAAAACAAAAATTGTGCAAAAAGGCCGAACTGAACCGGATTTATTCGGTTGCTTCAAAAAATACGGTTCGAACCGGATTTCTGGTAACTATGCTAAAAACAGGTTGATGAACAAAAATTTTGGGTACAAATGATTAAGGGGAAGAAAGCACCTCCGGTTGTGGAATCAGCTGTCCAATAAAAAAAGGCACGTCAAACCGAGGTACTCAACCTTCGTATTTGTGGCATCCCTAAACTAGCTGATCCATTGCAGGCAGATCATGCATTCTTGCGAGAATATTTGAACTTGAAAGATATCTCCCTTAACAAAGCTTGGACATTGTGTGAAGATACCCTAGTCATCCAATTCCAAACTATTTTAGGGTTTGTAAGCTCTCAAAGCAAAAAGTAACTTTTTTCCCTACCACGGAAAATCTATGTAGATGCAAATCTCACATGACTCCAGGTTAAGGAGCTTTGAAAGGCTCGTATTTAGGTTGTAGCTTCCAGAAAAGGAAAACAAGTGGGCTGTTAAAGACTATAGGGCTTCATTTGTGTTCGTTCTTCCTTAGTGGTCACGCTCTGGATCTCCACATGACGATGACGGCCCATGGGCTCGGTGGGTGATGGTGGCATCTCGCTAGTTGGAACTGCAATGGAACTATATGGTCTTCTCCATGTACCTTCCAAGATGTTATTACTTCCCAGGATCTCATCTTCCTCACTGAGAGCCATGAGAGCCCTAACTAGGCCTTCCACCAGTCACAAGGTACTCATGGACTTTCGCTTCTCATAGTGAGAATCACAAATTAGGTGGTGTCCATGGTTGCAGTCATGTGGCTTGCCTCATTTGCGATAGCCTCAGGTCCAGAGTTTCACTTATTGCTTCTAATGTCCACTCCAAATACATATGGCTTCACCTTCAAATGGGTCCACCTTTTCAGGATGTCTTCATAGTTGTATGCTACTTCCCCCTGCCACCTCTCCAGTCATTACATTAATGGGGACACATACCTTGACCTTTATCCAGAGATCTTTGAGAACTCCACTAATGGTGATATTATCCTTTTGGGCAATTTTAATGCCCATAAGAGGAACCTTCAAACACCTATTCATGACCTTCCGCACCATGAGTTATGTCTTCGTGAGATGGATCTAGAGGAGTTTAGTTTACAGGAAACCCATGCTAATAGAAATTCTACAATAACGGCCTATGCGAGACACCTTCTCGGTCAGGGGATCTCGGACTCTTCATATTCTCATTTGGGCTTCCTCACTTCCCCAAATCTAGTAGATTCACTCGCTTTCCCTATGTCGATGGTGTGAACGTCATGGATTATGTTCTCTCTAACAAATCCCTCATCCCCAATCTTTGTGGCTTTCTTGTTTCTCCTCAACTCCCCCTTGCTAACCATGTCGTCTTGACGTTCACCCTCCATATTGGTTCTTACCCCTCTTCCCCCTTCTCTCCCATCCCGCCCACCAAAAGCATTAGACATACCACAATCCACTTTGATGATGACTACACCATTGACTATATTGCTCGTCTCTCCCTTCTCATATTTGGGTTCTAGTCCCTCTCTCTTCCCACCGCCAATTCTATGTATGAGTTCCTACATCAAACCCTTTGAGATGCTACCCTTGACTCTTGTCCCCACACCATACATTACTCTAGATCCCCTTACCGCCATGGATCCTACCCCATGAACTCACAATATGATGATGAATGTAAATCCCTTCATCAAAGACTTCAATTTCCCCTTGCCTGTGATCCTCCCCGCATACCCACCCTTCGTAAGGAGTACCGTTGTCTTCTAGGACGTAAGAAATGGAAATTCTAATGCATCTAGACGGATTGCACTCCTTGTTCATCTCCACCAATCACTTAAGATATTTTGGGCGTCTTCTCCGAGAAAAACAACAGCTTGACATCATCCCTAAGCATGGGATTCCTATGTTAGTTCCTTCTATGATGTTCCAAACCATCCTACTATCACTACCCCACTTTGCTTCTCCGCTTCTTCCATCGGGAGAGCTATTTTGAAACTATGCACTCAAAGCAAAGCGGCTGATTATCGAAAGGACTCAAGCTAAATTTATCAAATATGGTGTGGACTCTCTTGCCTTTGCTCTAGCCACGCTCTTTGATTAGGTGGTGTGCTCTGGTTTTCCTCAGATGTGGTCCCAACACATCATTCACCCTATTCATAAGTCAAGGATCCTTCTATCCCTACCAAGAAGACGATTATGATTGAGCATACATTTGCCAAACTTTATGCCACGGTGTCGAACATGTAGTTGTCAAGGTACTTGAAAGGAACAATATCAAAGCTAGGGGCAAGTAGGTGTGAGGAGGGACTACCAAACTATTGACCACATCTTTACACTCACGGGCTATTATTGAGAAGGCTCATCATAGGTCTTATAAAGTCTTTTGCTGTTTTTTTACCTTAGAAATGCCTTTGACTCAATTTGAGGCACCTACTTTTCCAAAAGTTGAGAGATATTGGCATTCAGATTCTATGAGTACCATTTCTTAGAGGTTTTACGAGCAGGTTAGAGGGTACTTTCATACTTCTCATGGTTTCTTGACTTTGTGAAGAGTACCATTGGGGTCAAGCAAGGATGTCCTCTCTCACCGACCCTATTCAAGCATTTACATTGATGAGTTAGAGGAGTTTCTTCAGCAGCATACCCATTTGGATGACAATTGTATTTTGCATGAGGTGCTTATAACTATCCTTCTTTTTGTTGATGATGTTGTCCTCTCACACTTTATCAAGGGCTTATAGTGTGACTTGATGCCCTTGCTCGCTTCTGTGAGCTTTCGATAAAGCGTGGTCAACCTTAGTATAACTAAAGTCGTGATTTTCAATATCTCCACACTCTCTCTCTCTAGATTCCAATTCTTCTACAAGGGGATCCTCTAGAGATCACATAGGCCTACACATACTTGGGAGTTTTCGGTCCATCCTTTAGCATGAAGTTTGCCTCTCACTCATGCCTTGCAAGGAGTATTCATCTATTTTTGTCTTGAAACATCGGTGTTTTCAAATCCACTTCCAGGATATTCCCTCCAAGTTACACCTTTTTGATACAATCATCAAGCCTACAGTTTTATATGGTTCAAAGGTTTGGGGACCTAGTTTGGGGGCTTTTGACTAGGCCCATATTGAGAGGGTCCAAACTCTCATGCTATAGTGCATGATTTGTTACAAGCGGACAATTCCTCAATGTATTGTCTAAGCTGAATTTGTCGCTCAAGCACTATGTGTAGAGCTGTCTTCAAGCTTACGTTCTACATCCACAAACTCAAATCCATGGGGACCTCAACTTTTGGGCATGAGAGATATTTGTACTTAGCAATATGTTCTTCAGAGATGATTGCTTCACTTGTCCCCATTGTTTCACTAGTCCTAACCAAACGCCAACATTGTTGATCTAGGAGGTTAGGTTGCTTCATTTCTAATAGGCTACCCCCTTTCATGTACTCCATGGATGCCCCCTCAAGCTCCTTCCCACAAAGGACGTCATCACTAGAGTTGCCACTTGTCGGAGAGGACATTTACAAATAGTATATTCACGCCACATAGGTCTCCCCCTTGGTCGCTCAACCCCAAAACCCCAAGCTTGTTTTTTACTTTCAAGCACTTCTATGACAACAGCAGATGGTATTATTTGTCACCCTCACTATCTCTATTAGGAAAAGCATCACTAGTCATGGACTTGAGATATGCTCTTGCATAGATGCGAGTGTGCTCTCCCCAATTATGGTTTAAAATTGATCATCACATCCTCCATCGGGACTGGATCTACCGTCTTTTCTCCCTCCAGGAGGTGGAGACCGAGGAACACTTCATTTTCAGATGCCCCATTTACTATGAGTTACAAGGTAGAAATCACTACCTCTATAGGGACTTTGGCAAAGATCTATCTACTTTCTTCAAATATTCAAATGAGCAGTGTTTGGCACTTTATCTTTGCTAGGTTGTCATCCTTCAACGTAGGCCCCTTTGGGAGGGATCTAGAGGTTCTAGAGCCCCCATGTTGATCACCTCCTTTTTCCAGCCCACCCACGCAACAAGCAACACTAAACAACATTTGGATACCGATACTTCACATATCAGACCTAATAAATCACTCAAGTAGTGTTTCTCTCAATAGAGCATTACTACTCAGAATACTCAGATTCTCCAACATGCTCTCCTTGACATCATGGCTTTGTTCCTTCCCATCGACATGACTCAACCCCCTTTACAGCGACATGGATCTACTACTCAGCAATCGCCCCTAAACCATAGGGGTAAAATCATATTACGAGTTTCTTTTCTATTATGGGAGTTGCACCGGCCTTGAATGTTAGGGAGTTTTATAAAGAAGTGCTTTGCTTCCTCCTAGGATCTTCAAATATGGCCTCTCCAACCACGGATACTCTTCGGCAAGCATTCTCATATCTATCATAATGACTAATGATGGCTCGGACGACTCCTCTACTTCAAGCACAGGCAGAGATATCTGATGCAATTTCCTTCCAGTCTTGATGGCACATGTTTTTATGACTCTTGTTTGCCCTTCATTGCTATTTGTATTGGTTTCATTACCACTTGTATTAGCGGCCCACTACTTTATTTTATCTTTTGTAGTTTTTATTTTGCTTCTAGGATTCTCTCTTCTTAGAACTGCCCAATGTCAATTGTTGTATAATCGAGTCCCATTGACCTACTTTTGGTCATTTGTGGACATTAATATTATTTCTTTCTTTCTAAAAAGGAAAAGCAATGAACACATATGTAAACTCACCAAATTATCAAAATGTAAACACACATGTAAACTTCTTTCTAAATTATGCATCTCAGTAACTTCATCAAAACCCATTTGAAATGCATTCTTATTCACTCCCTTGGAGGTTCTTGGGCTCAAAAGATTGACGTTGAAAATTCATCTCCAAATTGCTCCCATTGCTGACCAACTTGGGCACATCAAAGTGTGCTGCCCTATTTGGAACTCTCCTTCTCTTCCCAATGTGAGGCGCCCCAAACCTAGCTCCTCTTCTAAAGCCCCCTCATCTCCAATTGAGCTCTATTGCAATGGAAATGGCAAGTCATCTGTAGTCTTCCCCTTCGACACTGCTACTTTGGCTCCTTGCTTGGGTCTTTCTCCAACAAATGGGTATTTTGAGAAATTGACTCCTAGGTCCATGTTTGTGGAGACAGAAATCATCGTGAAAGTATAAATGATATAGCAGCAATCCTGCGACAAACTTTGTTGGGGGAGGCATGCAAGTGCCTCTCAATGGTATAAATGATAGAGTTGAATTGCTTTCTCGAGATCAAACAGGGGTTGTGTATGAAGTGAGACATCCGGTTGAGCTGGGCATTGGACCCTAATCTCTTTAAAAAAGCGAACTGCAGAAGGAGTTCCAAGAAAGGCAGGAAATCTAAGACTGAGAAGGCATTGTATGAGGTTGAGGCTGGAACGCAGGCTATCATAAGCTCCATTTTTGTCCCTGAGAAGAGTGGGACTGATGCTCCCCCTTCCCCCTTAGAGATGCAGGACAATATGTGAAGGATTGAAGATTTGTTTTCGGTTGAGATGGTTATGGCACTGTAGATAATATGGATAGAGTTCCAGGCAGCTTGGGAACCATTACAAAAATAGATGATGTATGTTTTCTTGGATTTTGATTTGTCCCTTGTGGGATGGGTTTCGGCCTCCCTTTGGCTCCTAACTCCCACTGTTCATTTGTTCTCTCATCCAGGTTTCTTGCCTGTTGAAATCATTCTCCTCTTTGGATTTCTTGAGAAAGGACCACATCAACTGCAGTTTACCTGTCAAAAAAAAAGTGCGCATTCTGATTTCTCTTCAGACCTTCCTTGTGCACATATTCTAACAAAGGGCACTGATAAAAATACATCTAACTTGTTACTGCAGTTTGATAATTTAAACATAGACAAAATATATAACCAAGTCAAAACCTCAACTTAGGGCGATATTCCAGTATCCTTTTGGAGGATGAACCACATCATGGCACCTGGAGTGCCAGTTCTGGTAAATATTGCCCGTTCATTATTGGTGAAATACCCAAAGGCATATAAATTATAATCATCATACTTCCCCTACCTGATTTCTTCTAAAGTGTTGGCACCCCCAAGACTGAGATCACACATATCCAATCACCTTTGGATGACAATCGCAAGATGACCACACACGCACACACGCAATATCCAAAGACCTTTTGATGACAGTTGCAAAATGATGCTTAAATCCCAGGCAACTCCCTGTTCAACCTAGAAGACTTCTGCATAGATTTGCACTTCCACCAATTTTATGATTTTTACAGAGAAATATTTTGGCAGGGAAGGTTTTATCTCGCAAAGCTTTCCCTGCAGCAAGTTCAGTGTAAGGAGGAGTTGGTAAAAATTTACCATGAGCCCTCTCTTCTACCATAAATAGCTGCTAAACAAAACAAAATTGAATTCTTTCCAGTCATGTTTATTTCCTGCCCCATTCGTTCCCAGTGCAGCTTCAAGCCCACTTCTCATATGATGGCACCTTGAGGTGCATTTTATATGATTGCTCTTAATATTTCAGATTCACAAACTAGTATGGAAACCGTAATAGTAACCATTTGGGGACCCTTTAATTTTCCTCTCCAGCATTGGATACTAAAACTTATGTTTTGGAAAGTCGTGTAGATTTCATTTCTATTACATTTTTTCCCTTAAAGCCCCTCCGGTGCATAAGCAGTCCAAAAATCGTTCCTGTTGATTCCCGCAAAGATGTATCAGATTGATCCTAGTTCAAAATGATAGAATTTAACATCAACTGAGATGTAATTGTTAAAACTTATAGCTTGAGTAGCCTCGAAACACCTCCTAACAGAATAATCAGCAACAAATCATACTTTTAAGCCTCGCTCAAACCTTAATAAGTCCAGTAAGCCATGTCCAAATGGGAAGCTGCGATTGACATGATGATGACTGAGTTCAAGTCCCCACTCAATGTGCTCCCCATGTTAAAGCAGTCATGTTCATGTGGCTCCCACCAGAACAAGGCTGGGTGCAAGTACCAAAGTACATTTGACAAAATAGAAACCTTTCAAACTCAAAAAACACCATGTAGCTTCATCTTCACATAACAGCCACAAAGTCCGCATTGACTAGCCTGCAAAATTTGCCACTACACAAACTTGTACTCTTTTTGATGTCCTTTAGACTTTAGGCAAAATTGGTCTGCATGGCCTACCTGAATTTTAGCAAAATAGAAACATCTCAGACTTAAAGATAACATAAAGTTTCATCTTAACATAACAGTCAGCCAAAGCCACAAAATCTACAATGGTTAGGCTGCAAAATCTTCCGCCTCATAGACATTTACCCTTTATAACATCCTTTGGGCCAAATTAGTTTGTATGACCTACCAAAGTTTATCCCCTAGTTTAGATGATTGTTCCTCAGGGCCACCAGTTTTGAAACAAATTCAATCAGCTTTGTTTGATTGTTTTGATTTAAGATTCAATTACCTGAAAACATTTTGTGTTTTGCCTAATATCATACGCAGCATCCTCTAATCATTTTATTTACATCCTTTACAAATTCCTCATTAACATGGGTGTTTGAGGCAGGTCCATCCACCTTGTACAATGAACTAATCTCAATACTCACCTTACTATAATAGTCCCTGAAAACTCTCCCATAACCTTCCATTATCGATTCCTTATAATCACTTCATAACCTGGCACACAACTTAAGCATTTGCGGGCTAATCCATCCTCATCTAGTGATAAGGCGGCGTAATTGCCATACTAATGAACCGAATTCAAGCTCTTGTGTGAATGTTCCTGTGATAATGTACCCAAAAAAGCTAGGTGCAACACCTAGGAAAATTTTAGTTGAAGATAACTAGTGGCAAAGAGGAGCAGTGGCCATAATAATAGCATGTGTTCAAACCCTGCTGGGAACACTCCCCCATGGTCCTGTGGCCAACAAGGCTCTGTGCAACTTCTTGGCAAATTTTGGTTGAAGAGAACTAGTGGTAAGGCTTGCAAATTTTTGTTGAAGAGAACTAGTGGTAAGGTGGAGCGATTGCCATAATGAAGACACGAGTTCAATCCAACTGGTAGTCTGGTAGTGTTCCCCATGATAATGTGGCCAACAAGGCTGTGTGCAACTCCTCGGTAAATTTTAGTTGAAGAAAACTGCTGGTAATGCAGAGTGATGGTCATAATGATGACTGAAGTTCCATTTTAATATGGCCAACTCCTATGCAAATTTGCCACACAACTTGAGTATTTGCAAGCTATACCATCCTCGTCTAGTGGTAAGGCACAGTAATTGCCATATTGATGATGACCCAGGATCAAGCTCTGCTGGGAATGTTACCCGTGATAATGTGGCCAACAAGGCTGAGTGCAACTCCTAGGAAAATTTTGGTTGAAGATAACTAGTGGCAAAGCGGAGCAATGGCCATAATGATGGCACAGGTTCATGCCCTGCTGGGAGTGTTCCCCATGGTAATGTGGCCAATGAGGCTCTGTGCAACTTCTAGGCAAATTTAGTTAAAGAGAACTAGTGATAAGGCAGAGGGATAGTCGTAATGATGTCCTGGGTTCAAACCCCACCAGGAATGCTCCCCATGATAATGTGGCCAACAAGGATGTGTGCAACTCCTCGGCAAATTTTGGTTGAAGAGAACTACTGGTAATACAGAGTGATGGCCATAATGATGACCGTGGTCCCATTATAATGTGACCAACTCCTACGGAAATTTTGGTTGAAGAGAACCCTTACGACGTGGCATCTAAGCCAAAAGGTGCTTTAACCTGTTAAGATTAATGCACACTGCACTCCCTGTACATATCTGATAGACAATGAGTGTTACAATTTACCAATTAAATAAATTTAAGCTTTCTTTTATTCAATTTGCGGAAAAAAAAACTCACAAAATATAACTATCAATATAACATAAGCTTCTACTTACTCAATTGCAAGTTTTAAAAAATCACATAATTTAACAGAAGAAAAATACTTGAGCTTCCACGTATTCAATTTCAAAAAAAAGGCTCATATAATTGAACTTCCAATTAATTTCAACATAGAATACCTTATACCGCAGCAAGCATTATTTCCCGAAATTCCTACTTCTCCAAAATTTAACTCAAGATCTCACTCGATCAAACGCTTAAAAACCCTAAAATTTCCAGAAAATTAAATATATATCCAATTCTCGTTTACACAAAATTAAATAAATACCAAATTCTTACTTGCAAGTAGATGAATCTGCTGCGTAGCGTTGCTAATGGAGACCTGCAGAAATCAAATCTATTAAAATCCATTATGCTGAAAACCAAAATTTGTGCCCAAACAGAAAAAAACGGGTTTCGTGGAAATCAAATGAGAATGCCCGAAGGCCATATTTATAAGCAAAGTGGACCCCAAAAAGGCTGTGACTGTATTTTCGCTCGAAATCGTCTTCTGCACAATTTCATAGTTTTGATTTAATGTTCACCTGCTATTCACACCAACAATTCTTCTGCAACAGTGAACACGAAATTATATCTCGAACCAGCAAATTATTTATACGTTCAAACTCGGGGACACATGTCTCTGGATTAGTCAAGGAAAACGTTAAGATGTATACATCTTATGTCAAGGTATATACAATGTGTGTGTATGCATCTTACGTTAAGAGTATATACAGTGCGTATAGCATGTTATTGGTAGATTAGATGACAATTCCTTAAAATGGGCATCATTTCTTATCGCCGTAAATCGCAAGCCTTTACCATCAACAAATTTAAACTAGCAATTAAGGGGCGTAATGCAAACGCCGATATGCGTAAAACAAGTAACCATTTCTTATGCACTCGAGGATCTGAAAGTCAAGTTGTGAATGGGCCCGCCAACATTTCCACTCGAAAGTATAAATGCTCACACAATGCACAAGTATAATAGAGGAGGTTGCATAGTCCAAATGTCTTACCCAACTCCAAAGTCAAGCTCTTTCCAGGCTACGAAGGGACCATGATGATCTATGCCTAAGGGGGCGGGACTCGAGTCATTGACCCCGGCCACCACATTCTTGTTGCCCTGATAGGTTTTGTTGAGTCTCCTTTACTAACACTGCCGTGAATGTGCACGCTAACATTCCCACCGAGAAAGCATTATCATTCACCATGATACACGAGGCCTAGTAGAGGAGGCTGACACATTAGAAATGTCTTCTTGATTCCAAATCGACCTCTTTGCAAGTTATGGATGGATTGTGAATATCGATGCCTAAGGGAGTAAGATTTGAGGTATTGACCATGACATTCACATTCTCCTTGCCCTCAATGGTTATGTAGAGTCTCCTTCATAGTTCTTGTAAGTATGCGCTCCTAATAAACCATTTTTCATTTGTGTTTAATGAAGCTTACATATGTCTAAGTCGGACACACTTTTTCCCTTTCCCATCATGCCCTCCAACTCATCTTTGTCATCTAGCTTATCCTCCTCGTCAAGAATCAACAAATTGTTAACAAAACATACTAGCATTTTCGTTGGAGATGTAGATGTCTATGCCCTTTAATAAACACTCCTATGGGAAGGATACCTTCAGTCAAGCCTTTTCTTAATGTGATCCTTAGAAGATGTGTTCAAATTTCATTTTTGTTCACCATTCTTTTAGATTGGAGTTGAACATGTTTTCTTGGCATGAAATCTTTTGTTGAGCAAGCTTAAGACATCATAAATCATCATTTTCTTAATTGAAAAGGAATATTCCAAGCAATAAAATTTTATTTTTGTTTTCTTGAATGTATTTAGGTGTGTACGTCAACATCAACAATAATGCACTATAGTGAGTCCATTCTTTGCAATATTTTGGGATGAGAGATAGATGTTTAAGGTGGGAATTAAATATGTTCATGTCCCAAACGTCACCTTTTCCATGGCTATTCCTACCCAATTAATATATGTGATTTGTGCTCCATTTTATCGTCTCGGTTTGGCTTGCATTTGATGGGTCGTTGTAATTTCCAATCATTTAATCAACCTATTCAAGTGTTGATGTCATTATAAACCAGGGTTGTGTTCAAGGTTGTATGCAGAGAAGTTGATATGCAACTCAATCACTATGGTGGTTCTCTCTTTGGGGGGTTTCGTTTGGTATCGATTCTCTTGTTCTATATTACTTAACTACTGAAAGTGAGTAAATGTCTAAACTACTAAATATCAAAAGCTTCTAAACTATCGAATGGAAAACAGAGTATATAAAATGCATCTATTCTATTGAAACAAAGTTACTAAATGAAATGTTTGTTAAAGGAAATGATTTGTTGAAATGAAATGCTTGTTTAAAGGAAATGACAAAGTAAAGGAAATTCGTTGAAATAAAAGATACAAGATTGTATTCAGATAATCACCAAGTCAAGATATTAAAACTAGAACTTAGTAAATGTAAAGATTTTGCATGAAGTACCAATCCTTAATCTCCTCAGTTGAGTGGGCCCTTGCTCTACTTCGGGATTGAGGCTCTTAACACAAATGTATCCTCAAAATATCATGTATTTTATTGATCAAAAATGAGTCATTACATACTTGAGAGTAATTGAAATAACTTCTTTATATTATACTGTTGTAAAAAAAAAAAACTAACTAAGAAAGCTTGATCACAAGAAGGTGTCTTGTATACACAATTGGTTAGAAAATATGCCAAACCTATAGGCAATCGATTAGAAATTCATAAAAGTCCCATAACGCCCCATAACTCTGCTGGAAACAGGGGTCCTAGTTTGTAGCTTGTTATGGTTCAATCTTCAAAATGGCGTAGTGGTTGTAGACTCAAGTCTCCTTTGACTGTAACTGTTCAAAATGGCAAAGAATGTGCCTCATCATCTGCATATGTCACCAAATTACTCAACAAAGTAGTTAGTGGAAGTTTCATTGGTCATTAGTTTGCTTAAGACAAAATAAGGGGAAATGCATTACTTTCTACTTTAGATATAACTATTTAGAACATTCCCATGCATTGATTAGTGTTTTTGGATTAAAGTTAATAGTTATATAGATGTTATGATGAGTCATTTTATGGATTCATCATCTCCACTGCACTTTACCTTTTATAAGTCCTCTTACAAACTATCTTCGACCTGATTGTTGTTCAATTTGCTTTGTCATGTCATACTCTTCAAATCGATCTACATATTGTTTCTTGGTGCCCTTACATCCTTGGTTTACAAACATAGTTTATGCCCATGTTGTAAATATTTCATTTGATTGAGGAGCATTGTTTTGCCAAGTAGTCATTGGGCTGAGAAGCTAGAGGAGGCCTAACTTGCATCCCAACCCATTCATCATTATACTCATTGTTCCTTTTTGTGCCAATTGCCAAATAATTTCCACAAGTGCATCTCCCCTTCTTATGCTCTAGCTAAGATTCGAGGAGAAATCACTTCTCTTCTCTTCAGTGGCAAATTCAAGGTGTCCCATCTTTTGTCATAGGCTATCATAGCATGGCCAAATTTTTTCTGACAATAAGCTTCAAACTCTTGGACACATTTTTCCAAGATCTCAGAGGTGTGTTTACCAATTTCGGCTTGGTAATACAAAGACCTAAAATCTTTCTTCATCAAAATATCATTATGATGCTAGGGTCAAATGTAAAAACCAACAGTTTTGGCCTGTTGTGTAAAGATATCAGTTTGCTCTTCCCACACAATTTGATTTCTTATCAATGACTGAAAAGCTTTTAATTGAAATTCTCCTACTAATAGATTTATGAAAAAATCAGGAACATTTGGAACCAAGATGTTATGGAGATAGAATTCACACAATAAGTTTTGTACCTCTAGAGTACAACTCTAATAAATCTGTAAAAAGTTTTTCCATCAGGAGCCTCATGAGGCTCTCCACAACAAATTCTATGCAACTGCCATGAATAAAATTGCTCTTGAAGAAATAGACTATACACTGAAGATGGTTTTCTGCAAGCTAAGAGTTTACAAGCTAAAGGACAAACAGACTCAACAATTGTTTCCAATTTTATCTTTGCATTAGAGTTGGATTCAACCTCTTCCTTGAGTTTTTATTTTCTTCTACTAGTTCTTTGTTTTTAAGAGATTTGAGTCCAACGAGATGATAAATCATCCCATTCTTTCAAACCAATATCTTTCTGTCACTTTAAACTAGTAACTTCCATTCTCAAAACATCTATTTCTCTATCTTTTTCTATATTCTATTTTGCACAAACTCATTTTGAAGAGACAAATGAGTTGCTTCCATACCTCTCAATTTTAGAGCAGCAATTTCCTCTTGGTGTTGCCTCAAAACCTCATCATTGTGAAGAAGAGCATCTCTTTGTGATTCCTCACGTCAATTTCTTGCACAGCAATTTCGTAGTAGCTACCATATGGATTTCCGAAGCTATAGGCATATTTTTGGAGCTTTAAATGAGTTTTCAATGCCTCAAGACAAGATGACTCTGTTCTTGGGAAGGGTTGTCATGATAGCCTTTTTCCTCAAAGTTCTAGGCTCAAGGGGCTACTCGGCTTCATCTGCAGAATCTTCAATGAACACAGGGGTAGACTAAGGAGCGGATTGAATCTTGGGCTAAGAGCTATGGGCTGGTTCGGCAGAAATTGGCATAGGAGTCCCCTTGATCTTCTTTTGCACGGAACTTTCTCCTCTGATCATATTTTTGCTTTCCTCTTGGGGTTCCTCAAGGCCTGGTGCATGCAAATCAACTGAATAAGCCTTGGGTGCTTAATTATAGCGTCACCACCTCCATTTTTATACTTTTGCCCCACTTTCATGACAACATTTGCTAGGTATTCGGGGAGATTGACTTTGAGTGTAGGGTTTTCCCTGCCTTTCTTCAAATGGGTCAAAATCTTCAAGGTATCTCCTCCCAATATTGATTGTTGTCTGTCACAAATGAAATACCTATTTACCCAAGAAGCTACCTCCTTCCAATGTCCTGACAAGATTTCTCTTTTAATACCCTTCTGGATCCCCTAGGGATTAACTATTATCTCAGGAAGAGGTTCTCCTCCTCATGAAAAAGGGCTATCAAATCTTTGAGGGGAGTTAGTGACAACCTTGAGTCCAAAATCGGAAGACCAGAGATTGTGCTAACAATTTGGCTATCTATCTCAATCTTTTTCCCTCCTACTCTAGAACAAGTTGCTTCAAAATTTGACAAAAACTCTTCAATCAAATCTTCATCAAACCCTTCAAATTTTCGAATGAAATTCAACCAACCTGCGTCATGAAAGACTTGAGAGATGACGACATTCCTCAGTAGTGGTTCCGTAGATTTTGGTTCTAACTTCTTCTTCTCCCCATCGAATAGGATGGTTTGCAATAGGAATGGAAAAGGCAGTGAGGAGGTATATTTTCATAACAATGGTGATGGTTTCTTGGAAGAGGCAGAGTAGTTTTGTGCAATGTCAATAGCTTGAATTTGAACTACCCATGAATTTATAATAACATCATGGTGGCAGAGAATGACGGTGGAGATGAGTGATGTGATTGTTGAAGGTGGTGAGCTTTTAATTCATTCACATGATTCCCACACTTCTAGCCTTGTTACTCATGTCATATGTCATCCTTTGAAAAGAGTGACATCATGCCTTATTCATTCATCATTACCTCTTATCTCTCTAATTACTCCTTTAGATTTTTTTGTTTTTAATTAAGTGCATTGGGAAGTTCAAATATAGTTAAGACCTTTGGCAAAAAAGTAAATACACGTCACCTTACCAACTTAGCATCCTTTTGACCATTGGCACTCCACCTCCTACATTTGAAAAGCAATTATGGTTAATATACATTTTGATAATTTACACTTCTAGCCTTTATTTGCATGCATAAAAGAAAATATATTTTTGTTTTTTTAGATATAGGGGGGAAGAAGACTATAACAAAATTATGGTCTTCTTCCTTTATTTGCATATTCTTGACAAACTACTCATGGTGGAAGAGTTGAAGTCTTCCATTGAATTGAATTCCTCACACAATTGTATGTCCTTAGTGAAGGTTTCTTTATCTTGGGGTTGTTGATACAACTTCAGTCTATAGCCATTCACTAACAAATTTCTTTTGTCACCATCAATTGGCAACAATCTCATAAATCCATTATCATATATCTTTTCAATTTGGTAAGGTCCTAACCATCTTTTCCTCAGTTTCCCTTTGAAGTGTTGGTATTTTGAGTCAAACAGTAGGGCCCAGTCTCCTTCTCTAAATCTTTGGTCTTGATATGAGAATCATGTCTAGACCTTCCTCTGATATTGAAGGATCTCAACTTATTGTTGTGCTTCCATATGTATCTCGTCCAGTTCATTTAGCTACATCACCCTATCTTGTTGAGCTTCATCCAAGTCAATTCTTATCTTTAGTGTTATTCTCTAGGTTTGTAATTCAAATTCCACTGGGAGCAATGGCTTCTTTCCATATACTAGTTCATATGGGGAGAAACCAGTGGTGGTTTTCCAAGTTGTGTTGTATGCCCAGACTTCTTCAGGAAATCTTGGCACCCGATTCTTTCTATCTCGCACTTATAAATTTAGTCAATATGTTTTCTAGTTCCCTATTGGTGACTTTCACGACCATTAGATTGGGGGTGGTATGGTGATGATTTCATATGCTTGATCCGGTAAATCTTCAAAAAGGCCTCAATCATTGGACACAAATTGAGGTCCTTGATAAAATAGTATGACTTTGGGAGCTCCAAACCTTAGCATTATCTTATGGTATAGAAAGTTAGCTATAACGTCTTCATTAGAGATGTCGAGTGCTTGAACCTTGCCCCGTTTGGTAACATAATTGGTACACACTAGCAGGTACTCTTTTCCATAAGATGGGGGGTCTATAGGTCCAACAAAATCAATCGCCCATTTCTGAAATGGTCTAAGACCAGATTGAGGATCGAGGGCATTTCGGGAGAGACAGAGTAGGCTTCCTCATTCTTTGGCATGCATCACATTGCCATACATATTTCTTGATAGCTTTGTGGAGAGAGGGCCAGTAGTACCCAACTCCAAGGACCTTATGAATTGTCCTCTTTATTGAGTAGTGCCCTCCTCCAAGTTCATCATGGCACACTCTCAGTATGTCATATACTTCATCTTCTCAAACACACCTATGAAGAATCATGTCAGGGTAGCATTTAAACAAAATTCCATTGCACCACTTACATGTAGCAAAGTGTTTCCCGACTAATCTGTTCCTTTCTTTACTAGTGAAATAAGTAGGAAACTTCCATGTAGTTAGATAATTGGCAAGGTCATCAAACCATGGAGGATGTGTTGATATTGCAAACAAGTGCTCATCTGGGAAGTGATCTTGAACTGCCTCAACTTCTCCTAAAACATTCAATCTTGAAAGTAAAGTCAACAACCACCTTAGCCTTTCAGGCTTATAAATAATGATTAAGTTAAACTCTTGCAAAAGAAGCAACCACTTGATAATTCACCCCCCTACTATTGGTTTGTTCATTAAGTATCTTATGGCTGAATGGTTTGTATACACAAAAATCTTATAACCAAAGTAATGTAGTGTGCGAATTTGCTTAGAGAGTAAACAACAACTAGAAATTCCTTTTATGTAGTGGTGTTGTTCTTCTTCATAGGGGTCATGTTTTTGATGATGAAATAGATGGCATACATCTGTTCTTCCACATCTTTTTGTCCAAGAACAACTCTCATTGCATTATTGGAAACATCGGTATGAATATGAAAGGGTTGGCCCCAATTGGTTCCTTTCAAGGTCAGCAATGGTCAATTTTTCCTTTATAAATTCAAAATCTTGTTGACATTGAGGAGTCCATTAAAAAACATAGTCTTTTTCAAATTAGAGAGAACATTGTTGCAGCAATCTTACTAAAATATTTTATGAACCATTTGCGATAACTTGCATTTCTAAGGAAACTTTTAACGTCTGTTTGATTTCTTGCGACGTAGGTAACTTAAGTAACAACTTCTATCTTTTTAGGATCAACTTGGATACCCTTAACAAAGATATGATGACCCAAAACAACCCCTTGATCAACCATCATCAATCATTTTTCATGACTTAAGGAGAGTTGGTGTTGCTCACATCTTGCTAACACTTGTCAAGATCGCACAAAGACTCGTTAAAGGTAGACCCATGGACAATGACATCATCCATATAAACATCAACACAATCGTTGGTAAGGTCTGTAAAAATAGCTAGAACTACTCTCTAAAAGGTAGCAGATGCATTACAAAGTCCAAATGGCATAACTATGTATGCAAATGTACCCCAGGGGACAAGTGAAAGTGGTCATATCTTGATCAACAATTGATATACTAATTTGGGTGTATCCAATAAACCCATCCAAGAAGGAGAAGTATTTCTTACATGTCAGATTGTCTAAAATTTGATCTATAAAGGGCACGGGAAAGTAATCTTTCTTGGTGGTTTTATTAAGCTCCCTATAATCTATCTGATTCTCCACTTACCATTTTTCTTGGGAACTATAACAAGAAGTGATACCCACTGACTATCAGATATTGGATAGATAAATCCTACCCTCAGTAGTTTCTCTATTTCATCTTTGACAATGTCTCTTAGTGTTGGGTTAATCCTTTGTTGTGGTTGTCTAACTGGTTTGACATCCTCAGTATAAATATGATGAGTATAGATGTTTGGATGAATCCCTTTCGTGTCAGTATAATCCCAAGCAAAATATTTCAAATGATTTCTTAGAATTCCTATGACTCTAGTCTCTTGGTTGTATTCTCGAGTTGTTACCAATAGTCAATTCTTTTCCCATCTCAACAAAGATTACTTGTTGAGTGTCTTCAAAAAGTCAGCTTTTGTCTCGTAATCGAGAGAGTTTAAGGGACAAGCATGAGGTTGTAGCATGTGAAGAATAGTCATGTTCTCAAAAGATACAATCTTAGCTAAAGGACAATGAAAATCAGTTGATGTTTGGCCTTCATGGTAATCATAGGTCTCTCCATAACCTTCTATAGAAATTTCACTCACTAAGATGATGTTCTTTTCGAGTTCAAAGTGTCACTTTCGTAGCCTTCATTGTAGTTTCAGTAGCCACGGTTTTGGTTTCCATACATTTGTGGTATCTTCTTTATCTAACACTGGGTACACGTCTCTATAATTTCTTCCATATGGTTTTTTACTGCAATGGTGGCTAGTTAAGTATGACTCATATTGTTATTATCTGAAAAATCCACCCACACACGTTCATAAACATCCACATATGGCTAAGAAGGAGGATAAAGAGAAATATTTTTTTATTTTTTTCCCATTTGAAATAGTCTTTTTCCGACTCTACAATCAATGTATGCAAAGTAAACAATAGCTAGCAAGGTCTTCTTTGAGATAACTAGATATCCCATCTTTTGAGTTTTAGGCTGTAAGACCATAAAATCTACTAGATACTCTTATGATTCAATCGTAACCATTATGTCCTCAATTATTCCATCTGGTACAACAATAGATTGATCTGCTAATTGGAGGATAGTATTGGTTGGTTGTAATCCTGTCAAAAACAACAAATTGAATGTATTTATTGTTATGACATTCTTTGGCACTTTGTTATCCATATTTTTCCCCGACAAAATTGATCACCACGACCTCGCACAAGAAGAAGCCATAGAAATCACGTTCAAATCCTTCAAACAGGTTGCAGAGGGACTCTACAATGGAGTGGCGGAGCCTGCAAAAGATCAAACAACCCCGTGTAAGAAGAAATTGAAGAAACGGCTCGGAATAGCAAGGTCGGGAAGGAAGCCGAGCAATGTCAAAGAACTAGAGGCTTAAAGGAAAAGAAAGCGACAAAGATTCAAAGTCTTGAGGCTTCGAAATGGTTCGTAACGAGCCCAAAAAAATGACTAAGTATGGAGGAGACAACGAAAGTTGCCAAGTGTCTTTATGGGGCACCTCTAAAGATTGAATCCAAAGGGGAGACCTAAATGAGTGCCAAGCTTCCACATGTTGAGCCCCAAAAATTTCACCGGCCATTGAAAAGTCTTCGACTCATCGAGAGGGTGCAAGTGTCTTTATGATGCACATTCAAAAGCGAGATCCGGGCCGAGAGACTCAAACTTGTGCCAGCCCTCCACGTAGTAGATGGTCAACAAAGTTCAAAAGGAGAGCAGGCCCAAAATGACTAAGTATAAAGTGCAGGCGGAAGGCGCCACGTGTCTTAACGACGCTCCTTTAAAGGTAAAATCCTGAGTGGGTTTTCAAATGAGCGCGGGCCTTCCACGTGTCTTAGAGTCCAAAAGGGACAAAGTCGGGGGTTGAATAGTCGAGGCAAAGGTAGGCCAACGAAGGGAGCCAAGTGTCAACATGACACTATTTCATAGGTAAAATTTGGGGCGAGTTTGAAACAAGCGCCTGAGCCCCCCATGTGTCCAGGGTCAAACTTTTAGCCCGCCAAGCAAAGAGACTCAAGAAAAATACAAAGAAGCCTAAGGAGCTCTCGGAAGCCATCACGTGTCAATGGCATGATTTCAAAAGCGAAAGGTAGGGGCCAAATCTTCAAGGTGCACGAGGCTGCCACGTGGACCCAGTATGACAAATTCTTTAAAATATTGTGTGCCCACGATCCAAATATTCAAATGGCCATATCTTTTGACTGGAGAATTAGATTTGGGTGGGAGAAGACTTTTTGGAAACGTATCTACACCCTCTACACCATAGAAACATAAAATATCATTCTTAACAGAATTTGGTGGGTAAAAATGGGAAAATGACTTCTAGGCCATTAATACAGAGCCCAATTTCTCCAACTACTAGATTTGATTTGATTTGATCCGCCAGGGAACCAGACATGACAGATTTGGGGTAGATTTGAGAAAGGCATTGATTGATAGTGGTTGAAATTTCAAAGTAGGATTCAATGTGTATCTCTAGGTGGTTGAAGCAGGATTCAAATTTTTCCCTCCTCTCTCTCTTATTCTTCCTATATATTGTAACGGAGGGGCATATTCAAAGGGGTTGGTCGTTATTTCTCCTCTGCCCCCTCTCTCTTTCTTCCTTAGGGTAGAACATGGATTCTAAGCCTCCTCCCATGGCTCTATAATGGAGTTTTCTTACCTTTTGCCCACGGATGATGTATAGTGTAACATTTTGGAGCAATAAAATTTGTTTCGTGATGCATCTGTCCATCCTTGGCTTATTTTGTTGTCTCTTCTTACCTCTCATCATTGCAGGGTATATTGTGCATATTCTAATGTTCGTTGCAGGTCTTGGGAGCTGTGTTTAATGGGTTTTGAAGTGGTGTCTATGTGAAATCTATCTCTGGTCCGTGGTGCATTCTGTCCACCCTCTCCTCTGCTCACCTCTCTCCACTTCAAGCGGTCGGGTCTGTGATTCAACCACTTCCTTTTCTGGTGTATCACCGCTTAGTGTAGGCTCTTTCACCCTCTCTCTCTCTCTATCCCCTTGGAATGGTTAGATTAGGATAGAATAGGTTTTGCCTGCACTGGAGTAGCTTATGGCAGGTAGATTAGGAAGCAAGAACCAACTTTCTTTGGAGGTCCATCTCAAGTTTTGCAAGTCCCACAGCTTGAGAGATGGTCCCATGTTGTGCAATCACACCGAATGCCCCACTTCACACTTGGGCCATTGGGGGTGCTGTGATTCTGCACTAACATTTTTGGCACGCCCGGTGGGACAAGAGGTTTTCACTTTATTTCATCAAGTTGATGTGTTCTTGGTGAGATTCAACCTTTAGAGGCACGTTCAAAGCACATCTGGCGACTCCATCTAGTCAATAACCCATCCTCTAAGTTGCAGACCTTTTCCATCCATTTCCACTCATTTTCATCCATTTTCTTCTTCCATCTCTTTCATTTTCTCCCATTCCATGAAGTTGTGCAATCATGACTTCATTCCCTTCATGGAACTCACACTACACAGTAATAATGCAGTTCACCTCAATGCATTTCCCAACTCCTCCAAATCAGCATTATAATCAAATCTAGGACCATTATGCTTACCCATATGAGCAGAGTCAAAGTTAGTTTGGCCATAGAGCTTATCAAGAACAAGGGGGCACATACAATGGTGACAACTATGTGGAGAATGTTGGTTTGTTGGAGAAGATTCAAAAATGGAGGCTGGCATGGTTCAGTCAAGGGCCATTGCACAAATGAAGGCATTCAAGATTGGTTGCAAGGCACTTTGTCCATGGGAAGGCTCTTTTCCAAGACATTACAGCCCTCGGGTGAAGCTTGACTTCATGGTTAAAATCTTGCCTCAGCTTACACCGTGGATTGAAGATATTGAGGCTTATGAGCTGGACATAAGACAACCTTATCAATGGGTGAGTCAATCACCGAGCTCCCTGTCCTTCATTTTCTCTTTCTCAATCTTTATCATTTCAGTATGATCAAGAGTCAAGCCCCTCACTTGCTGCCTCAAGTGTTGATTTCATCTCTCCATGTCCTAGTCTTCCATCCCATCTTAATTCTTCTCCCCTTTTCCTTCCCAAGAATTCATCCCCTCCAAACAAACAAGAAGTTCCACCTCCCTCCCCACCACAAACAATTACAAAGTTGGTTGAACCCCAACTTGTCACTCCTCTTGCTTTCCCAAGTCCATGTTGGGAAGAGACTCAAGAATCCAGTCAAGGAAAATAACAAGAAGAGGCACCCAACAAAGAAGAAATGATGGATAATCGATGAGTTGGGCTACTGATTTGGGTTTACAAAGATCCCCTTGATGGTCGGGCCAACGAGAGGAGGTCAAGGTTGAAGAGCCGGTGGTGACCAAGGCTAAATTTGCAGCGAGAGATAGAGGACCATATAGTTTGAGGCCCCAAGTGTGAAAGCAGGCCACATAAGAGCCTTCGATTCTTCCTCCCACTTCATCCCCTTCAAGCTCTGATGTTGAAGAAGATTTTGATCTTTCAAAATTCATGTTTGAGGAAGAGGGAAACCATGGTGAGCAAGTTTCAGATCATGAGGACACCATGGAGGAGGTTGAGCACATGCAACAGACAACAACGAGGTGATTATCTGTCGCTCGACTTAGAGGATTGCTTGGATAGAGAAAAGTTCATGGAGATTACATCATTTTCTCCTCCATCATCCATCTTCAGAGCATATGAGTCTGCTACCATGAAGGAGGGTATTCAAGACCAGAGCCTATGTCTCACAATGTATCTCTAGAACCAAGGTTGGAAGATATGAGTCTTCCATGTTCTTCACAAGAGAAGGAAGAAGAACAACCAGCTCCAAGCCCAGTTAAAAAGGAGCATATGGAGGTGACCAAGACAAATTCAGAGGCACTGAATCATGAGCTAGTTGCACAAGAAAATACAGCCCCCTCTCCCATTCAACCTCTCCAAAATTCTAATCTTTTGGAGGAGCTTGAACTCATTAGCTTCATGTTTGAAGATGAAGCTTCATATGGTGAAGATAATGAAGATTTTAAGATCACCATGCAAAAGGGAGAGACCTTGTTATAACAGGATAGTAAAGAGTTTGATTTCCTACCAGACTCAAAATAATGTTTTGATAAGAGGGAGCTAGTTGAAATTGCAATCTTTTCTCCCCCATCATTCATTCTTCAATCACAAGAGCCTGTTGTCATGGAAGAGAGTGTGCAAGCAAAACCTACAGTTTACAACATGCATCCTGAATCAAAGTTGGAAGATTTTGATCTTCCAAAAGTCACACTTGTTGCAGAGGAAGAGAAAGAGTATGAGGCTATCATTCCTCCCACACCATCCATCCATGAGGGTCAGCAAGAAGGCTCCATTCTTGGATTTAGAGTTCAGGACCATGGGCATATTTAAAGGACTATACCTTGCCCAATCAGATACTTGGCTTCATTAGAGCCAAGGGAGAAGCCAAAACCAGTCATGCCTACTTCAGGGCATGAGGATGAGCATCAAAGTACCAAGGGTCATCATCAACACCTCCAAGAGTCCAATGCCAATCAGCTTGAGGAGGTATTTTTGGTTAATGTAGATACCTTGATGATTTGGGTGGAGGACAGAGCTTAAAGTCGATTTTTATTCATCCAGGCAGCCATATTCAGTGTCAAATCATTTGCATGATTTCCCCTTTTGAGAAAGTGAAGTTATTTCTCCTCGCCTGTGGTAGACTTTATTTAGCTTTTTATCTCTTTGGTTGGTGTAGGAGTAGGAGTAGGAGTAGACTTTGCTTTCAGAGAAGAAAAGTTCCGTGCACACTTTTGCATGTCTCATTTGAGGCATGCATGATTTTGTCTTTGTACATAAGTTTTGTTCGTATTGCTCAGAGCTACTGAGGCCAAGCCCTTCACTATTCATGACAGAAGACTCATAGTTACCTACTTAATTGCAAATTTCAAAATAAAACAAATGCAAAGCAACTAAAGAATGTTTTCAAGACAGCCCATTCAGGGATAGATGAAAGCCCCAGGTCAAAACAATTTTCTACTCTCAGAAGCCTTGTTTCAAGATTTCTTATGAAAATTAAGAGTGCGAGATGCGCGGGCAGGCTTAGGGTTAGGCAAAAGTGAAAAGCGGGCTATCAGAGAGTCCATTTTGAAAGAAGGGTCGTACCAGGCCATTAATTGTGACTCCATGCCCAATGGATGCTTCAAGGCTACTGGTCCTCTCATCTAGTAGGTAGATACCCCTACGAGTTGCCAAATTGTTATCCATATTTTCCCCCTGGAAAAAATTGATCACCACGACCCGCACAAGAAGAAGCTAGAGAAATCACGTTCAAATCCTGCAAACATCTTTGCGCAGAGGGACTCTGACAATGGTGGTGCAAACTTGCGAAAGATCAAACGACCTCAAGAAGAAATTGAGAAACAACTATGTCATAACAAGGGTCGGGAAGGAAGCCAATGTTAGAGTAGGTATTTACCTTAGCTCATGTTCACCTAGGTACATTATTTACCTTTAATGTATTTATCCTCACCTACTTATGTGTGTGGATATTTCTTTTTATTTATTTAGATATTACAAGATATTATCTAGTTATTAGGTATAGTTCTTTCCTTGATCTATGGTATTGACTAGTTCTTTCCTAGATCTATGGTATTGACTTAATCCTTGATGTCTAGTTCTCTCATAAATTTATGGACTTGACTAGTTCTTTGATGACTAGTTCTTTCCATGATTTATGGCTTGATCTATGACCTTGGTGGTTCTTAGATTGTTATTTCTTGCCTATATAAGCAAGGTCCATTCTCATTGTATTTCATTGAGTTCTATAATAATATGTGATATTGCTGCTCATTTGTTTGCAAAGGTTTATGTAAAGTTATTCTAGCAAATTGTTTTCATCTTATTGATTGTGATGTTTGATTAGCATCTGTGTTCTTGGCTTGGCACGATCTGGTTATTATTCCTTTTATGGTATCAGAGCAGGAGATTGCTATTGACATCCGTCTGTAAGTTTCATTTTGCAAGCATTTTATAAAATATTCATATATTCAGGATTTGTCTGTATTTTGTTGTTGCTTGCATTTTTATGCAAAAAAAAGGCTTTCATTAGATCCGGAAGGTAGAAACCCTAAGATCAGTTGTAAACTCGACCATTTCGGGAGGCAGTCGGTTTTTTTGGTTTTTGTTGTGTAGAGAAACATACTGGATTCGCCTCGGGATTCATGCCGTATGGAAAAGGAAAGCAAGAAAAAAATTTCCGGGTTTCTTTGGGTTTCTAGAGATCCAATCTAGGTATTTTTTGTTGTAGCATAGCATTTTCGGTTTGCGCACAGGAGGTCTTTTTCTAAAAATCTGCAGATACCCATTGAAATCCTTAGCCCCCGGTCACGTGGTATGGTCATATGAGGGCTTAAATCTTGTGATGCTTAACTCAGCCTCATTTTATTTTTTTTTTGTGTGGTGAAGGCAATAGAGCATAATATTGAAAAGCTTGTATCTTTTGATCGGTAACTCGGTTTTGAGTGCCTTTTTTGCAAAAGTGCCTTGTTTTTCATGCTCTTTCCATTAGAAATATTTATTTTGAGAATCGCACTATAATTATAAAGTGCCATATTGTAATATGCACTCATTATAAAGTGCCAAAATCTGGGGGCTCTTGTTACATTGTTTGGGGGTCTTGTTGCATTGTTTGGTTCTTACATTTCTTTTGGTGATTTTTTAGGATGGCATCTTTATCTACTTCTGCATTAGATCATGTTGAGCTATTAACAACACATAATTACCACACATGGAAACCAAGAATGGAAACAATAATTAAGCGAAAAGGATTATGGGCTTTAACTTCTTGAACAACCAAAGTGTTCACTAGAGAATATGAGAAATTTCAGTACCAGTGTAAATTTGATGAGTGTATGGGTTTGATAGGAACTCATGTAAGTGACAATCTTTTATTTCATTTGGAAAAGTGTGACTCTCCTTTCAAAATATGGGAGAAATTGGAGGATTTATTTGGTAAGGTGGATCGTATGAGAGCCATGCAACTTGAAATTGAGATCACTTCTCTTAATCCTGAAGATTTTCCAACAATTATAGACTATCTTACCAAGTTCAAGCATTTTTGACACAGTTGAAGGGGAGTGGAAGAGATAAGAAAGATGAAGAGTGTGTTTACTTGATTCTATCCAAGTTGAGAGGACCATTCCAAATTTTTGTTTCTACCTTTTTCTCTAGCATGGATGCCTTAGGTGACACCTTCAAAATGCCTAACTTAGAAACATTTTGTGAAAGACTTACTAGGAAGAATCCAAATTATCTCACCTTGAGTCTTCCACCTCTCAAAAGGCATTAGTTGCATCTAATCCTAAGGGTAAGGGAAAACCAAACAGTAAAACCAAATCCACACCTTCTCCATCTCAAAATGCTCCTAAACCCAAAGAAAACAACTCAAAACCCAAGGAGTCTTCTAAATCCAAGAATAAGTCTAGCCGTTCATGCTCTTTTTGTGGGGGTAGTAATCATGAAGAAAATAGGTGTTATAAGCAAATGCAAGCCTTGGAAGATGCGGTCAAGAAACACAAAATTTCTATCTCCACTCCACCTCCTTCTAATCAGCATGGAAAAGCACTTAATGTTGTTGGAAGATCTTAGTCACCACTTGCAGACAATTGGGTTATAGATTCTGGTACTTCTCATCACATGAATTCTTCCAAGGAGTCTTTTGTTTCTCTAGGTTCGAGTTCTACTTCCAAAATTGAGGTTGGAGATTCTTCCTTTCTTTTGTTGAGGGAAAAGGTGATATACAACTTGATGGTGGCAATATCCAAGATGCACTATATGTTCCTAACATCACTACAAATTTAATTTTTGTATATCAAATTTGTCATTCTGGTCAAGGGAAAACAATGACTTTTACACCACATGGGGTAGAAGTAAGAACTTTGTTGGAGCCTTATTCACTTGTTGCTCAGGGTATTGTTGATCATAGTTCAAGACTATATCACTTTGAGGGTTTTGATGACACATCTTCTATAGGGACAGGATTGGTTTCTCATTCAGATTCAGAGAGTAAGCTTTGGCATGAAAGATTTGGACATCTCAATTATAGATATTTGAAGGAGTTGAGCACTCATGGTATGGTAGATGGTCTTCCTAGAGTTTCTTGTCTTGAGGGAGTTTGTCATGGTTGTGCATTAGGGAAACAACACCAAGATCCTTTTCCTAAGAATTTGTCTAAGAGAGCTTCTTCACCACTTGAGCTTGTGCATAGTGACTTGATGGTTTTTCCTACCCCATCTTTCAATGAAGCTAAGTATGCACTTACATTTATTGATAATTTCTCGAGGCATACTTGGGTTTATTTTCTCAAGTACAAAAGTGATTTTTTTCACACTTCAAAGTCTTCAAGGCTTTGGTCGAGAAACAATCTTCTAGTAGCATAAAGAACCTTAGCACTGATAATGGGGGGAGTATTTCAACAATGAGTTTTCTAAATTTTTGGCAACTCAAGGCATTATTCACCAGCATTATGTTCCTCATACTCCACAACGAATGGATTAGCAAAAGGAAGAATAGAACTTTGAAGGAAATGGCTAATCGTATGATGCATTCTAGAGAGATACTTCCTATATATTGGGCGAAGCGATTAATTGTGCTAACTATATTCAGAATCGCATACCACATAAAGCACTTGAGCATTTGACTCCAGAGGAAGCTTGGTCAACACTAAGCCGATGTCTCATTTTTCGAGTCTTTGGGAGCCATGCTTGGGCCTTTGTGCAAAAAAGAAGAAAAGGAAAGATTTGGATAAGAAGAGTAAACCCTTGATTTTTGTAGGGTATTGTGAGGACATGAGAGCTTATCGTCTTTTAAATCTCGATACACATGATGTTATTTTTTCGAACACGTGTTCGGTTTGATGAGCATTTCACTCGTGATTCTTCATCTTCTTCCATTCCTTCTTCTTCTTCATCTCATCTTGAGGATCCTTTCTTTGAGGAGATTGATGAGGAGGTTACTGAGATGCCATTAAGGATCATATTCCCACTGATGTTGTCACTATGCCTAAGTGGGCTCGTACTTACCATTTCGAGGCAACACCTTTCATAGAGGATCTTCCACCCACTAGGCATCATCACGCACATTCTCTCGGTTACGGACTTATGTCGTAGTAGTTTCGAGGATTCACGGTCCTTTTCAAAGGCTCATGGGATACAAGAGTGGGATGATGTGATGACAGTTGAGTATTCTTCTTTGATGAAGAATCATACTTGGGATTTGGTATCTCTTCCTAAAGGAAGAAAGATGGTTAGGTGTAAGTGGGTATACCAAACCAAATACACAGGTGATGGGTCCATTGACAAGTATAAGGCTCATCTTGTTGCAAAGTGTTTTTCATAAGTCGAAGGTATTGATTACTCTGAGAATTTTGCACCCATTGCCAAGATGGATTATATACGCCTTGTACTTGTTATTTCTGCATCACAGGGGTGGCCCGTATACCAGATGGATGTGAAGAGTGCCTTCTTACATGGAGATCTACAAGAGGAAATATATATGGAGCAACCAATTGGATTTGTTCAGGATTATTCTCTTGTTTGTCGGCTTCCGAAGGTCTCTCTACGGTCTCAAACAAGCCCCTCGGGCTTGGTATGAGAAGATGGATTCTTTTCTTCTATCTACTGGTTTTGTTCGTTGCCACTCCGATCATATAGTGTATCTCCAGTATGTCGGTGAGGATATTGTGATACTTGTCTTGTATGTTGATGATCATGTTACTTATTGGCAACTCTTCTTCCCACATTCAAAGTATTTAGAGGGCTCTTTCACAAGTTTGACATGATAGATTTTGGGCTATTGCATTATTTCCTTGGTTTCTGATTTCTCAGACAGATTCAAGGATTCATTTGAGTCAACAAAAGTACACCCATGATCTTCTTAGGTGCTTTGATATGGCTGATTGCAAGCCAAGTCCATCTCCTTTTCAGTCTGGGGTTACTCTTACATCCACATGTACCACACCACTTTGTGATCCTACATTGTATAGGCAGTTGGTTGGGAGTCTCATGTACTTGACCCATACTCACCCTGATATTTCATTTGCAGTAGGGCTTGTATCTCGGTTTGCACATTCTCCTCATAGTAGTCACTGGTAGGCTGCTAAAAGGATTTTGCGCTATTTGCATGGCACTTCCCACTTTGGCCTACACTACACTAGGGGCTCTACTCAGTTGGTTGGGTATACAGATTCAGATTGGGTAGGTTCTATTGATGACAGGTGTTCCACTTCTAGCTATCTTTTCTATCTTGGTTCTTCTCCAGTTGCTTGGGCATGCAAAAAGCAACAGGCTATTGCACTTTCATCTTCAGAGGTAGAGTACAGGGCAGCAGTTACAGCGAGTCAGCAGATTCTTTGGCTTTGCCAATTATTGACTGAGTTTGGATTCCCACAGGATTCACCGACTATACTTTGGTGTGACAACCAAAGTGTAATTCACATTCGCAACCCATTGAGCACCAACGGACCAATCATATCGAGATACACATCCACTTCATTTAGTAGCACATTTAGGATGGAGTTCTTTGCTTGGAGTACCTTCCGACTCAGCAACAGGTTGTAGACATCTTTACGAAGCCTTTTGCATCACCTCGCTACCTTGAGTTGCGTGGAATGCTTGGGGTTTGAAATTTGTTCTTGGGGGTGTTCGTGAGAACATCTTCCTTATTCTTCTTCTTTCTCTTTCCTTATAATAAGATTCTTTCCTTCTTTTGGTTTGATATTTCTTCATGGATATATTGTACATGAGTAACTCATCAGGCCTAGTTATTTAGGACTCATACTATGGACATGCCACTTCTATTTTGGCCCCTAGCTTCACTTGAGGGGGTGTTAGAGTAGGTATTTACCTTAGCTCATGTTCACCTAGGTACATTATTTACCTTTATTGTATTTATCCTCACCCACTTATGTGTGTGGATATTTCTTTTATTTATTTAGATATTATGAGATATTATCTAGTTGTTAGGTATAGTTATTTCCTTGATCCATGGTATTGACTAGTTCTTTCCTAGATCTATGGTATTGACTTGATCCTTGATGTCTAGTTCTCTCATAAATATATGGACTTGACTAGTTCTTTGATGACTAATTCTTTCCATGATTTATGGCTTGATCTACGACCTTGGTGGTTCTTAGATTGTTATTCCTTTCCTATATAAGCAAGGTCCATTCTCATTGTATTTCATTGAGTTCTATAATAATATATGATATTACTGCTCATTTATTTGCAAAGGTTTATGTAAAGTTACTCTAGCGAATTGCTTTCATCTTATTGATCGTGATGTTTGATTAGCATCTGTTTTCTTAGCTTGGCATGATCTGGTTATCATTCCTTTTAGCCAAGTAGTGTCAAAGAACCAAAGGCTTAAAGGAAAATAAATGACAAAGATTCAAAGTCTTAAGGCCCATGAAATGGTTGAAACGGGCCCAAAAAAATGACTGAGTATGGAGGAGACAACGGAAGCTGCCAAGTGTCTTTACGGCGCACCTCCAAAGATTAAATCCTAAGGGTAGACCTAAATGAGCACCAAGCTTCCACGTGTCCGAGATCCCAGAAAAGTTGCATCGGTCATGTTGAAAAGTCTCAACTCGTTGCAGAGGGTGCCAGTGTCTTTACGACACACATTCAAAAGTGGTATCAGTAGGAGACTCAAACTTGCACCAGCCCTCCACGTAGTAGATGGTCAATAGAGGTCAAAAGGAGAGTGGGCCCAAAATGACTAAGTATAGAGTGTAGGTGGAAGGCGCCACATGTCTTAACGACGCTCCTTTAAAGGTAAAATTCTTAGCGGGGTTTGAATGAGCGCGGGCCTTCTAGGTGTCTCGAGTCCAAAAGGGACAAAGTCGGGGTTGAATAGTCAAGGCAGAGGTAGGCCAGCGGAGGGAGCCAAGTGTCAACACGACGCTATTTCATAGGTAAAATTTGGGGTGGGTTTCCAAACAAGCGCCAGGCCACCACGTGTCCAGGGTCAGACTTTTAGCCCCACCAAACAAAGAGACTCAGGAAAAATACAAAGAAGCCCAAGGAGCTCGTAGAAGCCACCATGTATAAGTCCAAGTGTGATTGCAAAAGTGAAAGGCAAGGGATGAATCTCCAAGGTGCATGAGGCTGCCACGTGGACCCGGTATGACAAACTCTTTAAAATATTGTGTGCCCACAATCCAAATATTCAAATGGCCATATCTTTTGACTGGAGAATCAGATTTGGGTGGGAGAAGACTTTTAGAAACATATCGACACCCTCTATGCCATGGAAACATAAAATATCATTCTTAATAGGATTTGGTGGGTAAAAATGGGAAAATGTCTTCCAGGCCATTAATATAGAGCCGATTTCTCTAACTATCGATCTCGATTTGATTTGATCCATGGGGAACCAGGACATGAAAGACTTGGGCGGATTTAAGAAAGGCATTGATTGATAGTGGTTGAGATTTCAAAGTAGGATTTAATGCGTATCTCTAGGTGGTTGAAGCAAGATTCAAAATTTTCCCTCCTCTCTCTCTTATTCTTCCTATATATTGTAACAAAGGGGCATATTCGAGGGTTGGTCATTATTTCTCCTCTACCCCGCCTCTCTTTCTTCCTTAGGGTAGAACGTGGATTCTAAGCCTCCTCCCATGGCTCTATAATGGAGTTTTCTTACCTTTTTCCCACGGATGATATATTGTGTAAGATTTTGGAGTAATAAAATTTGTTTCATGATGCATCTGTCCATCCTTGGCTTATTTTGTTGTCTCTTCTTACCTCTCATCATTGCAGAGTATCGTGCATATTCGATGTTCGTTCCGAGTCTGGGAGATGTGTTTAATGGGTTTTGAAGTGGTGTCTATGTGAAATCTATCTCTGGTCTATGGTGCATTTTGTCCACCCTCTCCTCTGCTCACCTCTCTCCACTTCAGGCGGTCGGGTTTGTGATTCAACCACTTCTTTTTTTGGTGTATCACCGCTTAGTGTAGGCTCTTTCATCCTCTCTCTCTCTCTCTCTCTTTCCCCTTGGAATGGTTAGATTAGGATAGAATAGGTTCTACCTGCACTGGAGTAGCTTGTGGCAGGTAGATTAGGAAGCAAGAACCGACTTTCTCTAGAGGTCCATCTCAAGTTTTGCAAGTCCCACAACTTGAGAGATGGTCCCATGTTGTGCAATCACACCAAATGCCCCAATTCACACTTGGGCCATTCAGAAGTCTTGTGATTACGTACTAACAACACCAAGATATTAGATATTTTGACCATTTACAAAAATAGTAAACTGGACTCCCAAATTCTCCATATTTTGGTGAAAGAAGTTTTCCACTCAAGGTCGATTAGATTTCCTTATACTTTGATTGTTTTAGGGTGTTTATTCTTCCTTCGTAGTGTCTTTATGAAAGAGGTTATCTAGTTTATAGATATCACTCTATCAGATAGGGTTGATTACATGCAGATTGTGGGGTTTTGTTTCTTTGTTGTTTTTCTTTCTTGTTTGCTTGTTTATCCTTTTTGTTTGTATAATCTTTCTTTCGAGTGAATTGAATAATTTCCCAGAATCTTAGGTTTATTTTTCTATGAATGACTTAAGATATAAACTACCCTACACTTAGAATATTTTCTAAGTCTCCTACATGATTAAAGTTGGTTCGATTTTGTCTTAACCTTTTGCGATAGGTAAAAGGGTTGATTAGTTATCGATTAATTTTTACGATAAACAGGATGCCCCCTTAAGTGTCGATGGGGTGATGGAAGAGGTTGATCGACGATAAAAAAGAGGAGGGTAATAAATAGAGGAAATGAAGGGGAAGGGGAATAGAAATGATCCTTATTGCCTCGGGTGTTATTGAAGAAAAAGTGTGATAAAAGAAAATGATAAGGAAGAAAAATGAAGTATGAAGAGAATGGAAATAACTTGCACCTAGTTGGTGTAAAATAAAATTTATTTCGTCATTTTGCTTAATGATCTATGTCATCATCTCTTTATTATATATATACATGTAAGGACTGAATCAAAGCAACATACAAAACATAATGCTTTATGAGAAAGTAAACAAGCAGAAAAACAACCAAATAATTACATACAAATACGCTCTAACAAACAACATTCAAGATAGTTATACTAATGTTTTTGTTATCTAGCTTTAGATTCCACGTGTTCGAGTTATATTAAAAGGGTTAAAAATGACACCCCAAACAATAATACATTGCAAGGTGAATAAACGGAGGACATGAAAGTCCCATGAAAAAGTAGATGTGCCCTATGAAACAATACCATGTAACTTGTTTGTGTAAGGAAGTACAAATATAACAGGTGAATCAAATTTTGTTAATGTTGGTTGGTGTCCCCGATTTCACCACGAAATGCTGGGACTACCCATTTGAAAAAAAAATTGTTCTTTTTAAAATAATGGGTCTTTTCATGTTTTAATTGCGGAAGATGTCGTATTACGTTAAGATATTCCCAGTGAATCATATGAACCAATTTTGACAAATACCTAGATGCTAAAACTCATTTTATCTCTCTGCCAAGTTTTTTTGTAGGAAATTTTTATTTAATTATTTATTAAATAAATAAAGCCCTGTTTGAAGTAAATTGTGCTCCGATTGAACCCTGTTGAAGTTTTGCATGTTAGTATTCATACATATCAATATGATTTTCACCAGAAATGAATTCAAAACATTCTTTATGACTTGACAATGTTTTTCATTTTTATTTATTTCTTTTACGTTTTCTTGATTTTCTCGGCATTTTGTCTGTTAAATTCTCTTGGGTTCGTTCTTTGTTCTATATAGTCTGTTTAAGTTCTTGGAGCATCTGGAGATCATTTATGACCTCAACACGGAAGGAATAAGCCTCGAAGGAAAACTTCGACCAAAAAGATGAATCCAGGCACAAAAAGCCTCTCCTAGGCAAGTCACACTTTTTGGAATGAATAGGTCTAAGTTGTAATGGGATTTTTGTAGTGGTAGACAAGCGATAATTTTTACTGCGCTTGTAGGGTACTTTTTCCCATGAAGTCAAAGTCACTTAAGCTGCAATGGGAATATTAGAGGTGGCAGGTAGACGAGAATTTCTTACCTGCCTTGCAGGTAAAATTTCCCATCATAAAATTAAAAAAATCACTTAAAGCACCGATGGGAATTTCTTGCCTGCATACCAGGCTAACTTTTCCCATTAAAGAGGTTTATTCACCCATGCAAGTCGTACTTTATCAAAGAAGGCTATTTTCCATGCAAGTCACACTTTTTAGGAAATGATTTAATTTGCCAGTGGGAATTTTGGAAGTGGCAGGCGGGTGGGAATTTCTTACCTGCCTTGTAGGGTAAAAATTCCCATTATGAAAGTCAAATAACTTAAGTGGAAGAGGGGATTTTTGGAGCTGCAGTGCGCGGTAAAAATTCCCATCAAAGTTGACTTTTATTTTTAGAAATTACCCTTGCCAAAAAGTGTGACCCAACTTGGCAATAAACAATGTATTTAATGATATTTATTTATGGATTTTTCACCCAATCTTGGCGCCTACGTGTATGGAAGAAAAGTCAATGCAAGAAGATAAGCAAAGAGAATTGAAGGATGCATGCTTAGAAATAGGTAGGGCAATTATTAAAAATAGTATGTGAAGGGTTATATAAGCATGGGCTGCCATAATGAAGAAGCAATTAATTCTTTTGCTAAGGATTGCAGCCCAGACAGTTTTGGCGCCAAGGAAAGGAGGTTTTGTGCATTAAAAAGTGTTTTTCATTGCCAGGAGGCTTCAAGGTTTGGCGCCTAGGGTTGGAATAGCTTGATTTTTGCTATGATAATTATTTGCATGTTGGTATAAGTGCCCAAGTGAATTTAAAAATATTTATGCTTGCTTTGCATGTAAGCAAAGCCTCAAATTTTAGGGCAGCAAACTTTATATGCAGATTTTGGTGATAGAAATCAAGTATTCATGCCCTGGACTCCATCTTTGTCTGAATTAATTGCAGGTATTCATTACAGGTGTTCATACAAGTGAAAGGGAGTTCAAATCAATGTTAGGTACATTGAATATATCTTTTGAATCTGAAGAAATTGCTAGATTTGCACAAATTGATCCAATTGCAAGGAATTCCGGCAGGATTAAAAGAAAAAGAACTCAGACAAAGATTGCTCCAGTCATGATGAAGCATGATGAAAGAGAAGGATCAACAGAGTCATGCATAACTTCTAGATTTGTTGATATCAATGACACAGACATAGGCCCTGAACCCATCTCCGAATTAATTGACAGATCCAGGGCCGAAAGGACATCTCTCATGGCAATAAAAAGCAGTGGAATTATTCAAGCATCAGCGTTTCTGTCACAACTTAGTTGCCTGAATTTGTTATGGAGTGTGCAAGGTCATATCATCCTCTTTCCAAAACAATTCGGGATGCTGTGGGAAAGACAATAATCAGGCTGGATGCATAATTTATTAATTATTGTCTAAAGATTCCAACATGACTGGTGGTGATTGCAATTAGCATGTTGGATGCTGGCAACAGATGGGAGAAACACAAAGTAGATTGTGTGGGCATAATGAATAATCAGATATATGAAGAAGCTCGAGGTCTCCATCAAAGTTCCCGAGGACTCTTCTGTGATCCAATTTGGTGCAGGAGGTGGATGATATTACTAAATTGCTTTGCAAGTTAAGTAGAGAAGTCAATACTCACAACTTCTACTTATGGATGTATGCTTTCGTGAGAACCACTAAGATCAACAAAGCCGATTTAATAATCAATTGGGTGGAGATCATCAGTGACAACATCGGTGAGTAACTCGAAGTGTGAGGTGGATGTACAACTTCAAAATGACTTCATACTTGGTATATGTAGCAACCTCGCAGGGTATATTTTCCAAGTTGGATAGATGGGGCATACTGGCGAAAGATCCTATTTTTGAGTGCTTCCCATAGTTGACAGTTCTTGAATGCCACAAAGATTACAAGGTGGTCAATGATGGGTTCTTCTATGGATTCATATACAAATTAAATAGTGATATGAAGACCAGCAGGGTAAGCAAAGAAGCTTGGGAAGTTGTATCCTAGCATGGTTGTATTTTCATCTAGTTTGCAGACTTCACGTATCTTAGGGTAACTGGATTTTCGGGAGAACCAGTTAAGTTGCCGAGGTATCCAAGTGACAAGTGAATCATCATGGAGTTGTGCGAATAACTCGTGGAGATACATGACTTACAATCAAAGCGACACAAGTCTATGAGTTTCTTTCGGTCATAGTGGGTTATTATTGTAGACACTAAAATTAGGTCACACTCTCCTTTGGTCCCTCGACGAATAAGCACCCTTCATCACATTCACCTAACCATGGCCCCTTTCACCCTACTAATATTAATTTAATTAAATTAATTCATTATCCTCACTATATTTATTATTTAAATATCTTATTTTAAATAATATCCACACATATAGTTCACTTAGACACCTCACCAAGCCAACTCAACCTAAGACCTATTCTTAGTAAGTTGCCATAACTAACTAAGACTTACCCAAACCCTAAAAATCAATGCCTACATTCCCTCTAACCACATTCCCGCATGCTTACAAGAGGCTCTCAGTCTAATCCGTGGGTTAACAACATGAAATCTAAGGAAATCAAGAGGATCTCCCTAGTTTAGTAAACCTAGGAAATCCCACCTTAACCGACGCCGGTTACCCCTAACCGCCGGTTAAGCGGAACTATCATCGATTCCCCTTTTAACCCCAAAACAATCTTATTCTCAAGGTTGGAAGTTGAAAAAAGAAGGTTGGCGAGAATTAACACATCTTAGAGAGATAACACATCTTCAGAGAGTGAATTCCAAAGAGAACACACATGCAAAGAAGGAGATCAAACATTTTCTCTTGCATAGCCATCCCAACCATGATCTGATCTAACCAAGCAAAGAGGAATGTACATGCAGCTCATGCAGAAGCTTTCCTTTAGTTGGTGATCACTTGCAGCCTTCAAACCTCTCATCAGCACCTCCATCCCTCACTCATAGACATCCAGGACCAGAATCCAAGTATAGCGTCATACCTCTCTGGTTTATTTCATTTCATCATTATTTTATCATCTATTGTTTACATAGCCACCTATTGACCTTCTCTAACACTTCCACCTCCATATACCCATTAAAATCTCACGAAATCCTACCTAAATCACCCAATACCTCATCCCATCGACCAAAATCCATTATACAATCACAAAGGAGACCCAAAGCTTGTTACGTGGCATTCCCATATTTCCACACAAACCAGCACGGTGACACCTAACCGCCGTCAGTCACCCTTAACCGACATTGGTCTCGTATTTGTCCATGCAACCCAGAGCAGAGACCTACCTATCTAATTTCACCTCACCCTCATCCACTGTGATTTACCCGAGACCTCGTCGGACTGCGAGACTCGGAACCGCCATTCTTGACCTTTGGATCCTATTCTAGCCTGTGCCTGTTAGATTAGATCTATTTCTTATTGTGTTTTAAGTGAGATACCTAAATCATTTTGAATTATAATAGGATTTACTTTGTTTACAACATTAAATTGTTTAAAGCAGTGGGTGATAAAACCATCTAGAAAGTATCACACTTACCGAATCTAGCATATGTTAGGCGAGTTCACTTTGCACATAATGTTTAATTCCTTCTAGTGGTCTTGCTTTTATTATGGGTAGTTCCTCCTAGCTAAAAGGAAGTTCTCACAATCAAGCGTGGATTGAAGTCATATGCACACAACAACCCATCAACCATCATTAAACAGTATTCCTCCTATGCCCGTTACCCTATTTGTTTCATCAATACTCCAAAGAAATGATCTAGAAACATGTGAAACAATTACAATTTTAGAGCATCCACAAAGCTAGAGGAATCGAAGCTGAACTGTTTTATGAATATGAGCATGAGTTCTTCCTAAAGCACGATTGAACTTTGATCCATATGGGGTAGCGAAGAAGACAATCTCCCAAGAATACTCACATGTACCTTTGTTGGAAGACTTTTGGATGAAGTGCAGAAACGAGTATGAAGTCAGGAAGAAAGACTTCAACAAAGTTATCGGCGTAACAAGTGTCTGATTATGGTTTAACATGGATACTTGCAGATCTTGCGGATGATGGGCATGTGATACTTGACACATATCATCAGATGGGAGGGGATAGAGCTACTCTTCAGGAAAACATTGGTGGCTTCCAGACGATTAAGGAAAGATCTTCCACGGTTCTGGTTAACACCTCAAATTGGTTGTTGACAAAGAGGTATTGCCACAGGAGACTCCAAAAAAATAAATCATGAAGGTGAAAGTAGAAGAAGGCCAAAGAAACTTAAAGTACACAAGAAGTCTCATGCATAAGAGAAGGCCAAATCTATAGCTATCGTGTTAATACCGGCTTCTCTAGTATTAACTCATAGCACTTCAACAACATCGACACCCCAAAGAGGTCTTGTCATTCCCCTATTGAATCCATCATCATTTGTATTTTCTCCTCAACCACTCAGATCTTTACCTCTTCTTGCGGAGAAGTTGAAAGCACAAATGGCGGAGTTTGAAAAAACATTGTCTTTGGACAATTCAGAGGGTGGTAGTCACAACACTGTGGCAAATTCGGATAAAGTAGAATCAGAGCATGAGATGGTGGTGCACTTAGTGACTTCTCATTCCTTGAGAAGTAATTTTTCATAATGGTTGGCTTTGTAGACAATCTCGAAGAAGAGAGGAGATCAACACGGAGGAACATGACTCAGAATCGTTGCTCCTAAGTTTGGGTGGAAAAGATAAAAGACCTAAAGTTGCCAAAATAACTTCTAGGTTGATTATTAAAGAATCAGGATAAAATTTCACTCAGTTATCAGTTCCAGCAGAAGGAAAACACAAGGTAGAACTCACGACAACCGATATAGCAGCATCCAAAGTGCCAATAGGTCAAACTACCACAAAAGAATTAAAGCAGGATACACAGACACTAAAGAATGCTTTATTCCTCAAGCTTGACAAAGAGAAGGATGAGAAAACCAAGCTTCAAAAGTAGGTTTCCCAGCTATGTGAGATCATTTCTAAGGTTGCCAAACCTTCCTCTCAGCCCATTCTAGCACATGAGTAGGTAAATAATCAGCTGATTAAAGAGGTGGAAGATGAGGACTAGGCCAAAGCTATTGCTCAATGGAAAGAGAAAATCATTCACCAAGCTTCAAAATAGTTTGAAAGAATACCAAGCTGAATTGGAGAATATGCACATGGCAATATCTCAGCTAAAGGAACTAATGACACAGATAGAAGATGAGAACATAGTTTTTGAAAGTCATCTAGATACTTTAGCTAAGATACATTCGTTACTAAAGGATGTGCTAATTGCAGAGCAAATTATACTGGTGGATTAATGGAAAAGGGGAAGCAGGTTAGAAATTTCAGTTTCCTTCCACGTAGATATCCTCAAGATTATGTTGAAAAGGATGTAGTTGCTAGAAAATGAGATGGGAGAAGTGTTGGAGAGCATTCTAGATGAATTACCTACTTCCCATGGGGAATTTATTCTGGTTATACAAAAATAAATTGATGAAGTTATCATGCCTTTCACGATAGATTCAATTGGCAAACTCATAAAGCTTCAGGAAAATGTTGAGGGGTATGGGCCTGGTTTAGAGAAGGTAAAGGCTAACACTGCTGCTTTGTCTAGAGGGTTGCTGCAATTTAGAACCGAGAGAGATACTATTGTTAAAATAGATGGGAAAATGTTGAATTACATGTTTGACAAGTATATTCAATATCAGAACAAAAAGAAAGTGTAGGTGTTACAGCTGACAAATCTTCTTTCTTCTCCTCTCTTCTCTTATTTCTTATGTTCCCAGATGAAAATGTAAGATTAAAGTTATTGGCTCAAAAACCATTACTTTAAGTTATTTGGAAAGATTCTTTAAGATAAGTGACAAATGTGCACAATTTTGGATTAAACTCCTGATGCATGTTACTAAGAGAGGAATTCTAGGAAGATGATTGCCAGATGTTCCCTTTACTACTTCATCATGTTCTAGTTCAGTTGTAGTTTCCCATATGTAATTTCCCCTCTACACATTATAAATAGAGAAAGAACCTACGGGTTAAAAAGAATTTGTAATCAACATTCTTGTGTTCCAGACTTTGAGTTGAAACCCTTGATAGATTTTTGAAAGTGGAGGAATAGAGAAGAGGTAGATTTCTAAAGAACTTTGTGTCAACGGTGCATTTGTTTCTTATTTCCTTTTAGATCTCTGCATAAACTTTATGTTTTATTAGATCTATATCTCGAAACTTTCCTTTTTTCAAATTCTGCATTTCAAGATCTATTTGTTTCGTCTATGTGCATGTGATCAACTCTGTCAACTATTGGTTAGGTTGCACATCTCCTTTCCTTTCTTCTCGTATTTAATTATTTCCCTTTCTTGCACATATTGCTTACAGTTGCTTACTTGCTGCAAAATTGCCTAGTTATGGTCCATAAGCTACACAATTAAAGTAAAACCAACAAATAAATACTAGGAAATATAATTGACAAAATCTTACACGGGAGCCTCACCGATAAATGAGGGAGATTTATCTCATGACTGCCTAGGTTTTTAGCTATGCAGAAAATCAAGCCAATAGTTTTTGGTGACTCCACTGGGGAACGAACAATCTTATGCAGACCAGAGCTTATCATGCTAGTTCCCATTGAACTCTCAACCTGGCTGAACGTCCGTTCACCCAATTTGTCAAGGCTCAAGGAAGGACTGATCATTTCTATAGATTGTAAGAGCAATTTAATTTCAATAATCCTCCTCAAGTTAGATACCACAAATCTAGTCTTTCACAAGGAAGAAGAGTGCAAACTCCTCCAGATCCGGATCATCTTGACATAATTTGACAAGCTGGAATTATCTATCAAATCTCCTCCTGAAGGAGATGTGTTTCGTTCATCATCTTTGAAGCTGGAACCGACCGCCACTTTGTTCCATGGGGTGCAGTTTTTGGGCCATGAACCTAACTCCACCTATGCACAAATTTCCTAAAGGGTCAAGAAAGAATTTCCCAAAATTCTTTGGAGATGGCAAGCAAAATCCAGATGATCACTTGGCAACATTCTTTATATCTTGTGGTGTGCTTGCGGTGGAGCATGAGGATGTTTGGTCAGAATTTTCATTGAGACTCTACATGACTTGGCTAGAGAATGGTTTATATCGGTTAGCCCCTGGGACTATAACGAACTGGGTGTCCATGCGAGAATAATTTCTAAAGAGGTTCAAACCTGAAGAAGATGCTAGTACAATGATCGCTCAACTAGCCTAGTTAAAGAAGGAACCAAATGAGAACATGCGAGACTTTATTGCAAGATTCCAAAGGATTTTATATTAAATCCCCATACATTGTGCTTAGTGATGAAAATCAAAAGACATTTTTTATAAACGCTTTGTTACCGAAGTTGGATATCAATTGCGAGAAAGAAATATCCGTGAATCTATTAGAGACACAAAATGTTGATGTAGAAGTTGAAGATGACTTGATCATGGTTGGAAAAATCAGATAATCACCCCATAAAGGCGATGTAGCTTCTTCAAGTACTTCGATCCTTTTTCTAGAACTTAGCTAATGACATGCTACAAATCAAGAAGCAGATATCTCAAGGAGGAAATGCAACTCCTTCAAGAACGACTCTTTCTCAAACCTTTAATGGTCAAAATTAAAATCAAAATAGACTTACTGCTGCACCATAATGGTTGGCAATTGAAGTTGCTCCAAGGAACAACTTGGAAACTAATGAAGAATATCTTGACGTTGGTGAATTATTTGATGAAGAAGACTTTGTAGATCCCATTAACGACTCCAACATTGGTTACATGGAATATGAATCTTATGAGGGCTATTATGAATCTTTTGAAGATTCTGATGGTCACACATTCACGGTGTTCACAAGGTCCCAAACATACCAAAATGTGAAGCTTCCTCAAGTGGCCAAAGAAGAGAAAGAGAATATCTGGGCGAGATCTTACCATCCTAAAAACAAGTAGTACACTACATTCTTCATTAGCTCCCAGAGATAAGCATGCAGGTTCTTTCAATTAACAACAAAGGACCAATGGACAACCAATTGAAGTAAGTCAAGCTTTTGACATTATTGATCATATAAAAAGACAAAAATTTAGATGTCGGAAGCTAAGTATTTGAGGGCATTTCCTGATCAGTTAAATAGGTTGGTAAAATATGTACAAAGTAATGGTCCAAATATCAGTAACAAATGGTGTTTCACGGGGTATCTTGTCTAGTCCTAAGATTACCCCCTTCAAATAATACCACTGCAAGTTCTTCTCCTTCTACTTTTTCTCCCGCTACATCTGAAAGGATCGAGCCATTTTATGTGTCATTACTTATTAACAGTTATAAATTAAGTAATTGCATTTTAGATTCTGGAGCTTCCGACAATGTGATGCCTGCCAAAGTTATTGATGCTCTAGGTCTCACATCGACAAAAACCATTGGAAGATGTTATTCAATGAAAATATAAGTACCTCTTATTGGGTAGATCAAATATGCACAAGTTGTACTTGCTTCATTCCTAGACAAAAGATTAAAGTTAACTATCCTTGTAGTAAATATCCCAGTATCTTATGGCATGTTCTTGAGCAGAACACGTAAAGAATTTGGTGGAGAGGTCAAGATGGATTGGTCTTGTGCGCACATACCAATTAAGGGAGTTAATCAAAATTTAGAACACGAGAAGAAATCGAGTACATAGTATCAAAATATGAAGATCCTAGATCTTAGACCCCATTCCAGGAATCCAATCATAGAGTCTATTATCTAGAACTAGATAAAGAAGAAGCCTAACCTTTGATCCGAGAGCCGAGATCAACTGGATAATTAGATTTGGTCTCTAAAGTTTGATGGCAGTTGTTGTTCACTTGGGTCTAGTGCAGACATTGTTCTTATTTCTCCTGAGGGAAAGGTGCATGCACATTCCTTCAAATTAATGTTTGAAAATACTAACAACATGACCGAATATGAAGCACTGTTGTTAGGAATGGAGCAGGCAAGAACAATGGGAATCAAGCTCTTACATGTAAGGGGGATGTTGAGTTAATTGTCAAGTAGATACATGGTCTCTACCAAGTTAAAAAGGACAAACTACAACATTATAGAGACCAGGTCTATTCTGCTACTCTAGATTTTGCAACTTTCTCAGTTTCCTATATTCCTAGAGAGCAAAATTCTAGAGCTGATTCACTTGCAGATTCTTTGTAGTTTTATTCAATCCATATCACCACCCACATTCTTCAGACAAGGGGATTAAAAAGTTGAGATGGTCTTCTCGCTGAAGGTTCTTGATAACATCCAATGATGGCAGGTTTTAAATGATGACAAGAAGATTGTTGCATTTCTCCAACAAAAGGACAACTTCGAAGAGATATACTACGAGGGAAGCAACTCACCTCCAAGACAAACTGTGGGAGAAATGGATGCAAAGGTTGCAGGAAGTCAAGAGATTATCCAGCTTAAGGGAAATAAAATTCCTAAAGGCTTAATATCTCTTGAGGAAATGTTCAACAAGCATGATCAAATGCTTAAAAAGAATGAAGAAAGTGAAGAAGGTTCTTCTTCCGATACACAATTATTAAATTTGGGAGCTAGTAATGATCCCAAATTAGTAAATTTGGGTAAGTGTTGTTTAGAGGCAGAAAGAGAAACTTTTACAAAGCTTCTTAAGAAATACATGGATGTTTTTTCTTGGTCTTATTATGATCTAAAGACCTATCAGCCTACATGAGGCTTCCGGGGTGGCCCGCACATACTCAAAACAAAAATCTCAATTTTTGAGTGCATCTAATGTGTTTTTAGGCTAGGGAAAATGTGCGGGATGAAGCTAGCTCAACCCCTGAGGTACGCTAGCGTGAAGGGTGTGTGCTAGTGTAAAACTAGAATTTTTATTTTTTAGGGGCACGTTAGTGTAAAAACACAAGTGTTAGTGTGAAAATAGAGGCACTAACGTGAGTGTGCGCTAGTGTCAAAATCGGCATGCTAGTCTTAAAAAGGCCAATGCTAGCGCAAAGGCTTAGTTAATGTAGAAGAAATGAGAGATGATTAGAGGAAAGTGGATGATGTTTTCTAGAATAAATGATGTTAATGAAGTGTGTTTACGCGATCTTAAAAATTAAATTACCCAGATTGGAGACACGCGAGCGACACGGTCGGCTTCGAGCCTATGCGGACACTTTTACACATCGTGATTGTATCTACTTGGAGATTACTCTATATGTCATGGGTCTTTCACACGTGGCTCACATGCCACATATTAAACTTGATCACAACCTTCTTGCATCCTTAATAGAGAGATGATAGAGTGAGAGCCGGACATTCAAAGCTTTCGATAGGTGAGATGAGCATCACTTTAGAGGACATATTGCGCATACTTAGAGTGCCCATCCAAGGCATATTGATCACTTATGATGGCGATCACGCTTGTATTTTACTGATACATTGGGGAGATGTTTGGCTTAACGGACATACCTCGCTGGGGCATGGCGGTTGGACGTGTATAAATGTTTTGGTGATCGCTGACTCTCATAGATACCAATATACTTGATGGCTCTTGTTAGCAGATACATTGCTGACAAGACTAACTAACACACACTTTCCATTGGGTCTAATTGGGGTGATATATGGTCTCGTGAGTGAAGATGTCTACTGATGGGGCCAATGTTTATTAGCACTTATAGTCAGACCTTCATTTGATAGCATATCGTCGTCCTAAAGACCTTGGGTCTAACCACTTTGTTATAGATATGGGCATGGAACCACATTGCGATAGGGCACCCACTAGGAGTATTGTGAGTCATGGCTCCTGATGAGGCATTTGTTATGGGTTGGGCACCAGTTGGTGATGAAATTCACTCACATATTAGAGACATAACATATTATATGTGGGTTCTTGATGATCCACAAATGCTGCATGATTACACAACACCCTTACAAATTTTATCGGTGGCCATAGGATGTCGTGGCGTTGAGTCTGCAGAGGTAGATCATTTCATTATCGGCAATAGGAGTCATATCATGGAGTGGTATCGAGTTGATAGAGTACAAAGATAGCTAGGCCATGTCTAGGGGATTCCTTGAGATGAGATGTGGTATGAACGTCGGCCAGGAGACTTGTGATATTGGCCCACCTGGATTAGACAACAACAAGCTCATGAAAACTTTAGACATGTTATCCCACAACCTTGGGTTGACCTTTTGCCATAAGTGGTAGATCCCGGGATTGCCCCAAATTATAGACCATGGTATGTTACAGTGTTACCATGAAAAATTACTATACCATAGGCTGCCATAAAGGTAGGGATTGCCACCACGGAAAAAGGATTACATAGTCGGTCTCCCGGATATAGGGGTAGAGTGAGACAACAAGAGGCCAGGTAGATCCTCGGGTGCGGGGCTAAGGTGTGCATATACGAGGTGCCATTGCGGGGTTTCCCATAAGTAAGTGAGTACCACCGCATGAGTGTCCTCAACAATAACAACCTTTACAACCATAGCCAAAACCACAACCGTAAATCACTGATTTCAAAGGTGGTATAGTAGGTTGCACATCGATGGTCATACAAGCCCTAGAATCTCCTCCTAGAGATGGATGGAGTTCACCACCAAAAATTTCAAAAGGTGGAGGATGGGGAGCACCACTTAGGTCACCATAGAAGTCATCTCGAGAGAGGCCCACAATTAGTAGTGCTTAGGTTTAATGTCATTCCAGGAGTTGGTGGGCCATCTTTGGTCCCATTACAGTATACACGGGGCCATTGACATAGTAGTTATTATGGTACACTCTTTACAGACGGTTAGAGAAGGTTGTATCGAGAGAGGGATCAAAGTTAGTACTACGCGAGATCAACTCACAAGGAGAGAGTACGGTGGGGCTGTTGAGAGGATGTAGTTGCGAGGTTGAGGTATCGAGCTTGAGAGCAGAGCGCGATGTGCTCCAACAAGAAGGGGCCATAACAGGGGGCCATGACTTGGTATTTGATCTTGCATCAGCCATAGGTAAGGTTGTATACTACGGGGCACTATATCATGGGGTTGTACTAGAGGGCAGAGGGTTATGTCCTTCACCGCGCAGTAGTCACTCCGGATCCAGGATACAAAGGCCCTATAAATCTGCCTGAGTTTGTTTAAATGCCATCACCACCTAGGGCCTTGATGCAATAGATGCCTCCACCCGAGGCTAGGATAGACAATCCTTGTGTAGGCGAGAGTCATGGTTGAATTTCTTTATTATGATGAGGTATTTACGGATGTACTTATTTTTATGTACTCCTTGATATGAAGGCACAATTTTGAGATGATTTATATGTACTTTTTTTTATTATGCCTCAATATGAAGGCACATCTTTTATCCATGCCCATAATGCCATACTTTGTATCGATAATTATGTCTTGAGACACATTGTACATGGACATTGATATATTTGACACATTTTTATATATATGATGATGGACTTTATTATGATTGTATCACATATTTTTTAATTTATGAGATAACATTTGATGATATCACGTTGTATTTGATGAGATACTTTGATTAGTCCATGTTTTAGTTTTTTATATTGGTTGTGGGGATAAAAGGTGATCCCTATTACCTCATTGATGATATGGTAGGATGATAGTAGCTTAACATACATGTTGGATGTTTATTTTCATGATGATGTAGCTTAGTAGTTATTGATGATATATGATATATGTGATGTTAGATGTGATGATATAGATGATGATGTGATAACAAACAATGTACAAGTAACAAACAATCACAAGAAAAAGTTAACAAAACTAACATATACACATGCATGAAACAACAAGACAACACAACTATGTACAAATATAAACAAGCATGCAAAACATACTAAATATAAACAAGCAAGAATGAATCTAATCAAGGAAAGAATAGACCAATCTAAGAAGTATGTTAAGCAACACACTATATAGGATGTACAAGCAAGCAAATAAAATAAGAAACAAACAAATAAGAAAATCACTAGTTTGTTTTCATGACATGGTTTTGAGATATTTTGCATTTTTGGGAGTTTTGTGAGACAAGGTTTTCAAATTTTGAGTTTTCTACGAAACAATTTTTCAAATGTTTTGGGATTTTCTAAACATATTTAAATGTTTTTGGAGTTTTCTAAACATATTTGAATGTTTTTGGAGTTTTCTAAACATATTTGAATGTTTTTGGAGTTTTCGAAAAGTTTTATGAAGCTATGTATAGGAAAATAGAGAAACGTGGATGCTCCCAACATTAGAGGGGAATGTATAATGGAAAATTCCATGCATATGTGCAGGAAAGAAAATATGTGAAGATGCCCCAGCGTTAGATGAGAATGTACAAAGGAAAAATCTTCACATATACACAAGAGGAGGATCATCCGGATTAAGGCTACAAAGGATAGGCTCAAAACAATCTCAGACACAGGAAAAAATTAGCTCTGGATAAAGCAAATGTACCCCCAGGTGTGAGATGCTTGTGAACAACGAATCCTCCCAAGGCGCTGGAAACTAGTTTTCACCAAAGGAATTGTCCAAAGTGCCACAATTGTGTGGTTTTCACACTTGGACAAACTGATTTCTCTTTACTTTTTCCTAATTTTTTTTTTTTTTTGTATTTTGATCTTTTATTTTTGTATTTTATTTTTTTGTATTGCCATGCTTAAGTGTAGAACCACTTGAGATGCATGGTGTTGATAGGTTTATGCTGGTCATCTCCTTGGGATAGGCAAGTTTGTAAGCTCCCGATTGATGCGAAAATGTAAGTTATAATTTTTAAACTTTAATTGTTCATAAGGATCTTGGAACTTAACATCAATTTTACATAATTTAAACACTCTCAAAACTGATTAATTCCCTTTCAAAATATGTAGATCAATATGATTTTATAATCACAAAATTGACATGTGCATACACTTATTCCATTGTGGATTATGGATACTGAAATTTAGTTAACTCCATTTTCTCGTTTTACAATGTTTGCTTAATCAAATTAATAAAAACCAATTACCAATTTTATCTTATCAAAAGATTCATCAAAACAGAAATAAAATATCCACAAAAATGAAATTGATAATGGAGTTCACCCGAAGGCTATGTCTCGATTCACAGAAAGTGAATCAATCTATTTAAGTCCAAAGAAGTACAATTACCCTTCCATAATGACAATAGACCTTTGTAATCTACAAATGGGTTAATACCAGACCTCACGAAACTCTACAATTTACCATAAAACCATTTTGAAGTCCATCTCGTGGCCCCTACACTTTGTCTTCGCAATGCGATCCCCGTAAGCTGTACTAGAAAATCACCTACAAATGGAGATTTACAAGCATTACGATACTGACCAAGAATTCACTTTGGTAAAAGCTCGGGCGTGTTGGCACGTCACTCAACCTAGAATGAGCACTCACCCAAAGTGCGCAAAGGTACAGAGCCCCTCTTTAGGGTTCTTTATTGTAGGATGTTAGCATGATGGAGACTTAATGCATTCAGTTCCATAATTAATACATCATTCTACAATGCATGTTGAGATCGAGATCTAAGAATAACATATTTAAATGATAACCATAATAAAGTTAAGCATGCAAGAAACCATTATACTCAAGATTAATAATATGGTTCAGCCAGTACACTCCATTATATAAAAACACACGAATAAACAGAAGCTTATTACAATAATAACATTATATGCTCATGTGCGTAATATAAATCTCGACATCATACTCTCGTAGTAATCTAGTTCTTACACATATTTCTATCACTCCCTTATACTACGCATTTCATCACATATTTATAAGGGTGGGGACGTGCCCTTCACCATTATCTATTCCCAAAATAGGTTGCATGCTAAAAATAGCTATGTGCCTTTATAATTACATCCACACATGCAAGTGCGCTAACAATAGATCTCTCCTAGTCAACTATTAGTCGCAATTCCATCTTTAGCCCACATCCATGCAAAGCGCTTCATATCTGTTCTTCAAAAATAGCCAATACATGTTACACAAGTTTTTTCCCATTTGTGTGCTCTGCAAGCCATATTCCAAAAATAGATCATAATCGTGAAAATGGCTAAGTTCCGAATCTGTCTCTGTCTTCCACGCGCGATTCCTTTCTCGATCATCCCGCACCTTTGAACGTGCTCTGCTCTTCCGCGCGAATCTTCTATATGCCTTCTGCTAAGTGTTATACATTGTCTGCTCAACATTACCCCACACTAACTACATTGCCACCCCGACAATGGTTACCTCTTGAATGTTCAAAGAATGAGAAAGAATATAAATGGAAGATAGTAAAGAATTTTCTATACAAAAGAATGATTACTCAACAGTATCCTTTACTTCAATTGGAAGAACAAGTTCAGGATACTCTTCCTTTATTCCAGTCTCTAATGTCGCCATTTACTTAGCAACCCATGCTTTTTCCGGAATATCTACTGTAATAGACTCCATCTCATCTTAGGAAATGTCCCCCTTTTCATTATGTAAAACCAGAAGAATGTTGGACATTGCAGACATTATTCCATCTAGAAGATCCATATTCTGTGCTATAACCTTCCCCAACTCATCTAACCTTTCCTTATGAGGTTCTTGTACTACTGCAAGGGCCTCACACTTTGGTTTACCAATGCTAACCTCTCTACACGACCTAGTGTGTCATCCTTCATCACTTTTAGGACTTCATTGTCCTCTACCATGGTCCTTATCCTAATGACCACCTCCGGAGCTGTGTAAATGTTCAATGCCTGGTCTGCTTTTCTCAGCTCCTCCTGTAAGCTTTGGAGAAATGCCTCATAAGATGCAATATTCCTCTTCACCGAAACCTTTGCTCGCTTTGCTTCTGCTCATGATCTTTTGGGTCCGGAATGCGCGTAGGTCCATCCTAAAGCACCAAAGTGTGCACATAGTGCATAGCCGAAGGGAAATTTTTGGGCACCTTGGGCTCTAAGTGTGGTCTTTCTTGGAGGACATGATCCCCAATCTCCTCTACCATGCCAATAAGAACCCCATTATTTTTCTTCTCTAAGTCCTTTTCTTGTTTCAAGCGTGCGATCTCTACATCCTTGGCCTTAATATCTTCCCTCAGTGCCCTAATAGTTGCAGCTTTATCCACATTCCTCCTTTCCACCTCTGTAGATACCTTTACCAAGGCATTAATTACTTGTTCATATGACATAACAGTAGGCTATACTGTTATGTGTCTAACTCCGAGGTGCCTTCCTGAATCTTCTTGATATATAGGATTCTTCACATACGTTGAAGTTTGGTTCATCCATATGTGTTTGCATTGACCAAGATAGTTGTTTCCTTGTGCGCACAATTGTCATGTCCTCATCCATCAGCTCTCATCTATATAATTTTGTAAGCCCCACCGTGCTTTATAAAAGGGCGCAGACAATTTTACTTGTGTCCTCAACATAGCCTAGGACTGGTGTAATATACTCCCCACTTGTCCTCTTCGATCTTGGCCCCTTAGGAAATTGAGCGTCAATATTTAGAGCTTGTTATGCTATGCCCTGAGCAGTCTCTTGCATTGTTCTATCTACCTCCTTTACTCTTTCTTCTCCATCCCTCATTTCTTCATCCTTTGGGTCTTCCACATCCTCTGGTTGTGTCGGAGATTTGAGTGTGCTCTCCTCGAATATTCTACCTCCTCGATCAACTTCAACTTTCTTCTTCTCTTATCAGTTGTCTCCGTTTGTCGAGAGAGTCGAGGTGATCTACGCAATGACTATGGTGCAACACCTTGGGTTCTAGTTCTTTTGAATACCCTTTTGAAACGACACTCTCCTTCTCGCATCTAGATCCTCATCTTCTCCTTCTTGCACCCGAGGTGTAGTTGCGTGCTCAATTCTTACCTTTCCTAAAGGTTGCCTTTGTCATCTATGCTCTAGGCCACCACTATCTTCTCGTTCCTCTTCCTCTTCATCCACCACAATAGTTTCTGTAGGCTGTGGAGTTGGCATATTTTCTACTGTATGCTTACCCTTAGGCGACCTTGGAAGCGTAAACTCATTTTCCACATATTTTTGTTCTCCACTTGGGCTTGAGTTAAAGATACACAAGTGCGTTGCTCCAATGTCTCCTACTGCTAAGCTTACTAACTTCATGTTTATTACATCTGAGATAAGCCTCTCAATGTAGGCAGTCCATCCTAGATATACATATGTTTTTCTTAGGGTGTGGTAATCACAATCTACCTTATCTATGATGAAGCTTAGGTGGCGCACATCTGTGAACTAGTGAATTGATGCCTGTAAGTAGCGTGCTGTGAAGGCATATGGCAGTTTGCACCAAGGGATCCAAGCTCCATCCTTCATTGCAAATCACGCGATGCAAAAGTGTTGGTAGACCATGCAAACTGTATTGCCTTACCCACCACTAAAGGTAACTCCTTGGGTATGTGCCACTCCTCTTTAAACACTTTGCATGGAGCCTATCATACCACATCTCTTCCTCTTCTTAAATGGCCCACTCATGGTCCCTTCACATAAGTATTTATCAAATCTTTCGCCAGAGATTTATTTTCCATGGGGTACTCCCAAATCTTTTCCTTTGGCCCATCGGGCACTCCAATCTCCATAAACACCAAAGACAATAAAATAGTGCCAAAACTAATTCTATCACATGTATGCACTTCTTCAATGATTGTCTTTGCTATGTGATCCATGATATTGTAGATCACTCCTTGAGACATCTTTCTTGCAATGTGCAACCACATTGTATTCACCTGCGACCACCTTTCTTGGTCATTCAAATTTGTTACAAGATGGGCAACTTCCTGTACTACTGGGTACTTCTTCAATTTATCGATGTCCATGCCACGTGGACCCTTGGTATATCCTAGCTCCTTCCTTATCTCCAAGATCATTGCTTTATCTATTAATTCACTCTCAGATCTGCTCATGAGGCCCTTAGTCCTGTCACTATTGAAATTAAGGCGGCTGTGATTCTAACCCTCCTTTCGGTGAAGTCCTCATGGACTCTGCTCATCAACCATCGATACAATGGTTCATATTTCCCAAAGTATGGCAACTCATATAACTAGTAGACTCCAATATGCTTTAGTAACTTCTCTCTAGCGTCATCGTACACTAACATGTCTTTTGTTGTGCACTTGTTTGTTTTCATGCTCAACAATGCATCTAATTCCTTATTATTATCCGATGTGCGATGGTTGTAATCACTGATCTTATATTTACGGATGTGGGAATCCCATTCTTGTCCCACAATCATGCCTTTTGATATCTTGCATTTCATAGAAATTACTCTTGGGAGCAATTTCTTCTTCCACTTCGACCTTCTTCTTCCCTTTTGCTCCCATTGCAAGTGCTTTCTTTGGCGCAATTGTTAAAATCTCTCCTTTCTATCTTCTACAAATGCAAAATTTTAAACCCTAGTTCGAATCTCCATGCCCTAGTAGAAATCACATGTCATAGCTCTTTTGTAACGCGTCTTCTTCACTCAAACCCTTCACTTATGGGGACACAAGCTTCTCATGTGCACAAATCTTCTCTCCATGTCTAGTTTCACACTCTTTGCACCTTCACATGATTCGCTCGGCTCGTTTGCACTTAGCTCTTTTCAAATTCTCACAATTTCAATGTAAAAATGAACTTGCATCCCGTCCTTATATATATTTTCAAAAAGTTAGTGCATTTATTACTCCTTCACCTACCAACAATCCACTCATTAATCAACCATTTTTCATTCTTTCCGCATGGTACATATTCACGCCTAAGCTATAACCTTCTAGCGTGCCTTCCTATCTCCCGGTTGTGCACTTCTCATCAATGTGCCTCTATGTGCCCGAGTACCTCACCACTTTGCACCTTCCCTTGGTAGTTCCCATGGCCCCTGCTTACCTCGTGTTATACTTGTTTCTTCATTCATCTCCCCTATGGTCCCTATTTCTAGAAGCAATCTTTTTTTTTCAATTCTCCAACTTGAATAGCACCCGTAGTAGTTTTTTCCTTTCATGTGTACTTATTTTCAATAGTCATGTACCTAGATATCAATAACCACCCACACTAATGGTATGTGCAGTCCTCTGTGCATAAAAATTCTTCAAATAATAATTAGCTTATAGTGCGCAAACGCGCTTTATTACACAAAAAAACCAACTAAATTGACAAAGCATAGCGACAAAGAAGGAAATACATTAATGAAATGCAGAATTGACAACCTAATCTAAATGGCAACACTACCTTATTACAAACACCAAGAAGAATTATTTATAGTAGGGCTTCAGCCTATTCCCATGGAAGACAGTGTAACCGTATTCCATCAAGCACCTCTAATTGACAAGCACCTATTTCAAGTATGTGAGTGATAACATACGGCCCCAACTAATGTACCTTGAGTTTTCCTGGATGGCACAAAAACATAGAATCATAAAGGAGCACCATCTGTCTAATCTCAAACTTTTTATCCTTGATGTTCCTGTCATGCCTTACTTTATGCCTGGCCTTTTCTTATTTTTAACTCTAACATGTTATTTATCATCACTCATCTAGCTTGATTAACTTTTTAACTGTTCTTCTAATGCTTTTTCATCGCCTAAACCTCGAGCATGTAATATGCAGAAAAGGTAGCATGAATTCTATAGGAAGAACTACTTCCGTGCCAAACACTAACTAAAATGGTGTGGCTTTGTTTAACCTTTTATATGTTATTTGATATGCCCAAAGCACTGCAAACACTTTATCATCCCAATCCTTTCTTCCAACATCACATATTTTTGTCAATGTCTGGCTCAAAATTTTGTTGAAAGCCTCAATGAGTTCCATTAGCTGAGGATGATAGGGTGTAGTCTTATGGTGTGCAATCATGAATTCATCCAATAAAATTATGATTGTCTCATTAAGAAAATGTGTGCCCCTATCATTGGTCAAACTCAATGGACATCCATACCTTGTAATAATATTTTCCCATAGAAAATTGCTGTGAGCCACCTTGTACAATCCTTTATAGGTGTTGCTTCTGCCCACCTTATCAGATAGTCTGTGGAAGTGATGATATAACACGATCCAGTTCTACATGTGGCTGGTGATATAGGACCCACAAAATCGATAGCCCATTTCTCAAACAGTTCTGCACTAGTAATAGGTCTTAGAGGCATTTCATCTTGTTGACTGGTTTCCCTAGATCCGATAGTGCTCAAAACCTTGTAATATACCTTATAATATTTATATAGGGTTTCTACCATAATCTAGTGAGTAGAATCTTGCAAGCAAGTGGCGTCACCTATATAGTGGTCACTGCAATACCACCATGAGCTTCCTCCATTATATCGTGCGCTCATGTTCCGAAGACATAACGACGTAATACTTCATCCCGACCTAACTTTTACAGTCCTTTGCTAATCAACATATAGGGTGTCACGTGTATAGCAAGTTTTTTCTTCTCTAAGGATTTCATTCCTTCTGATGTCATACTGTTCGTAGAAAGACAACAATGTCCTCTAATTCTAATGGCGCACGTTGTAACTTGTATAACTATGCATCGGGCATGGTATCTTCAATGTCTTGTGCTTCTTCTCCTAACTGTATTATGGATAAATGGTTTGGTCTAGAATTACTTTTCCTGGTTTTACCACAACTATAAAATCAAATTATTGAAATAAGAGTACCCATTTGCATATGCACCCCTGTAAAATGGGCTTGTTTACCAAATACTTCAATGTCATGTGATCTGTATAAAAGACAAATGGTGTAGCTAGTAGGTATTGTCTAAATTTATGTAGCACATAGATCATTGACAAAGCTTCGTGCTCTGTAGTGGTGTAATTCTTCTTTGCAAGAGTCAACTTTCTACTAACAAAACAAATAGGATGATCTATAATACCTTCTCCAGGCTGAGCCAACACTGCGCCAATGGCCATGCTAGAGGCGTCCACATGTACATGAAATGGTTGGTCCTACGAAGGAAAGCGCAGAATAGGCACGGTAGTAAGTTTCTCCTTCAATATCTCAAATACGCACCTGTTGTGGTTCTCCCTAGTAGAATGTACCTTTTCCTTTCAATAACTCCTCCAAAGGTGTGACAACCTTGGCATATCCCTTTATGAATTTTCTATAATACCCCGTGTGACCCAAGAATCCACGCACCTCACTTTGACTAGTAGGCTCTTTCAGGCCTATAATGATTGCAACCTTAGCTGGATCAACCAACAAACCTTCCTTGAAGATTATGTGTCCCAACAATATTCCAAATGGTGTAGAAAATATGCACTTCTTGATGTTCAAAGAGATACTCAATTGTCTACATCTTTCAAACATTAAGCACAAATTATCACAATGATCTTTAACAATTACATACACCGTCCAATCGTCTAAATAAACCTGCAAGAAGTTGTGAATAAAATCTTTAAATGCCTGAATAACTATGTGTGAAAATATAGCAGACGTGTTTTTCGGTCCAAAAGGAATCACAAGTATAGGAAAATCTACCCCATTCAAAAGTAAAAGTAGTATTTTTCCGATCCTCTGGGCAATCAACCGATGATACCCATCGAACCCATCTGTAAATGAATAGATTTTGCACCTTGTAACACCTTCTAGTATTTCATTAGCGAATGGCATAGAAAGGGATTTATCACACATGTAGAATTCAGCTCCCGTAGTCCACACTGATTCTAATCCGGTCATCCTTCTTGATCGATCACCATTGGACTAACCCATTCGACTCATCTAGGGCTTGATGATTCCAAACTTCAACATTTTTTCAATCTCTTCCTTGACCTTTTTGTGCAAGTTGGGGTTCATCTTGTAGGGTCTCTTTCTAACCAGGGCACAAACCCTCTTTAAGATCTATCTTCATCTTCCCTAATGATTCATGCACACCTTTAAGTTCATGGTACCTCAAGGGAATAAGTCCTGATAATATCGTAGTAACTCTATGATTTTTCCACTTCAGAGTCTAACCAATAGTCTCTAATTATTGCCTCCTTGGGTTCAACATGTGATCCAATATTCACTTTCTTTGATTTGTATAGGCTCATAATAGGTGCACGTGGCCTTATCTCGTACTTTCCAAAGATGTCACCCCTACTTATTGAATGGTATACATCCAAATTTTGTACTTCTTCATCATCCACTAAGTAGACCATTTTTCCTTTTTCTTGCTCAAGGCAAGTGTGTTTAAGTAGTGTGGCATCTGTCTCTGTTTCTTCAACAAAACACTCTCCTAAGTCCCCTTCATCAAGTAACTCTTGAATGAGTTCCTCGCCTTAGCACTATCCCACATAGTTAAATGCTTTATAACCTTCAATGCTTCTTCTACTGGAGGCTTGGTAGTGAAGAAGTCAAACATCTGGATCATTCTTGTAATTAAATCCTTCCAATTTCTAGTCTCTCTATGGAGTTCTGCATAGACATACCAAGCACGTGCACAACCTTGTAACGTGGAATAAAACTTGTGCACCTAGAGCGAAGGTGGTAAAGCTTCCTGCCCCTCTGTCCAGAGTCTCTCACATTGCTGAATGTGGTGCTGAACAGGCTGGTTACCATGATAAGTACAAATTTGATTAGGTGCATTACCCCTCAAGAACCTAGTAGCAAGAGAAATCCCAATTTCATTCCATCCTACAATATTATCCTTTTGGACCACCCGCTAGTGCATTGTTGTCCCGCGTAGGGTATATGCTAGCATATTCCTTCTCTCCAACTGGTCTTCCCACTTTGTTCTTCCATGGCGTGTAGGAACACCATAGGGTCTCCTTCTCCGGTGTAACGAGGTATTGAGTTGTTACCTATTATCCGATATAACATGGTCTACAATCCCTAGTGAATATACTCTTTACTTGCGCCCTTGACTCGACATCATAAGTGCTATAAGCCCGAGTTATCACAAGCAACACTTGTAGTATCGCGATAGACTATGCATCCTCCCACTGAATGAATCCTTTTTAGATGGCTCAAGCACCTCTAGATCCCGGACGACGCGTATATAAATCTTATTCAGGTCTTCTTCACTAAAGGGCTCAACATAGGGCACAAATTTGCCATCTGTTAATGGGATGATAACCATTTCCTCCTTGTTTTTAGAGCTGATATAACCCTTGTTGAATCGAAGATCAACATTATTTGCATAACACCATGGACGCCCCAATAGATATGGGAAGCTATCTGCCTATGCTAGTGTTAAGACCTCAAAACATCTAGTGAACTTGGCTCCTTGTATGGTAATGGATGCATCTTTTAAAACTCTGATGGGAGTGGCCTTAGTTCAATTAGCCATGAACAATACATTAGAGGATGGCTACAATGGGGGTCTCCCCATTTTTACCCATGCATCTAAAGTAAGAACATTGAATTTTGCACATGTATCAATCAATATATTACTCAATAGCCACCCATCCATAATAACATTCAAAGTGATTTCTTTGTCATAATCTAAGCTATGCGGGAAGATTCGCATTCGGGATCTGCTGCCTAGTCTCGAGTACTTGTGCATGGAGTGTTTCCTTTAACCAATTCCCTAATAGTGGAATGATATTCTCCTAGCACAACATTTTGCACACTTCTCTCAAGTCATCCATATCAGTTTGGACCATCTCTGATGCTTTCTTTTACTCCATCTTTTGTGATTACTCCTTTAAATATTGTATTTCACCTTGAATATTTTTGAGTACCTCCATGGTTTCCTGATAAACCTCCTTCTAATGGGTAGGATCTGGGTACGTGCGTGTAAAACCTCCTCCTTAGTGATGGTAGGCCTCTACTATAATGCCTCTTTGGGGTGCACTAATTCAACGCAGTAGCGATCCTTACTTGTAACGCCTCGATTCTAGTTCCAACTTAGGCATCTACTTATTTTCCCATGACATGATGTATCCTAACCATCCCTGCACCTTTATTTTCTTATTTATGCTTCTTACTAATATGCTCATACAAGTCTAGGCATTGCTCATAACTATGATTCTTTCCATAGAATGAACATGTAATATTATGAGGACATTCACACATGTTGTGGTCAAGATATCCACATGTATAACATGTTCCATGAGGGAACTCACCTCATCCACCACCCTGACCTTGTCCTCCGAATCCACCACGATATCCTGACAGACCTCGCCACGACCACCTTGAACAACCTTCACTCCAATAATAACACACTGGTTGTGATCCGGATCCCGATGCTCATTCTTTCCTTTGGAGTTATCTAAAACTCCCATCTATCGCCATACACGAATATCTATAGCATCATAGATCTAACCAATCGGTTGGTAGTCTTCCGTGTCATGAGACGAGGACCTATAGATATTACAATAGCATGAAACATTCTTCCTTATTGTGCGTTGTAATAATGGACATGACTAACATCATGGTTTAAATGACATATTTCACTGTCCAATAATAATGAGCGTACTGATCTACGGGGACAATTATCCTTTGTGTGACCTTCCACTTCACAATCTGTGCATCAAATCCTTATGCGTGTCTCATATCTTTGAATTTGTCGATAGTTTCTCTAACTTCTTTGCCATAGCTGCGATATGTGCTTCTAAAAATGGGCTCACCCAGTGTCTATACTTCCAACCGCCTCAGCACGTAAAGCTACTTCAAGTGCTTCACATGGATCAATGTATGTCTTATGTGATAGTGCCCTTCTAAATGGTGTAATTTGGCCCCCAACGAACCATTGTGCATCTTTGACTTGCATGAATATCATAAGAAATATTAGATAACAATGTTTTGAAGTGAGCATCATACTCTCTAACACTCTCAGTAGTGCCTTGCTTAATATCCTTGAGCATACTTATACTCTTCTGCTCAAACTTAGGGATATGAAATTCTTTAAGGAAAGAATCTTTTAAAGTCTGTATAGTCTACGCAAGTTTGATCAGGGTCAAAATTTCTATACTAATGGTGTGCGTGCCCTTATAACGTAGTAGAGAATTGACTTTCCCTACGCTTAGAAGTCATGATTCCTTTGGCGCGCCACAACATTTCACACATGTGTACGTGTTCAATAGCATCTTGTATGCCCCTATACTTTGGGAGACGAAGAGACATCTCCATGTAAATATTATGGGGCTGGTTCGGACCTTGCCCACCACGATCCGAACCTCATGTGTTTCCTCTGCCTCCAGAACCACTAGATCCACTGGAGCTAGAACCACCTATACCTCCTGATCCCAAACCTATAGCTGGGGTCAGACCATAAAATGTACTTCCCTGTGTCCCAATAGTAGTCTCGAATCGTACCTTGATAGTACGCAAAGTGTTACTGCTCCAGGAAGAGAGTCCAAAAGTCTTCGTGTTCAGATTCGTGTGGATGATACACACGAAAAGGTAATTCCATGTAAAACTAAAGCCATTTGTGATATCATCACCTTGTGCTTCTTATATGACTCACTCCTGCTCTCCCACTACATGAATTAGCTTGCTGACTATTTATTGTATTAGATACTGGAAGACCAAGTACAAGAGCAAATTTTCCAGGTGGATTTAGATGTGTGCCCATGGCCCAAGTCATTTTTTCTAGCATGCTTCTACGTGAGGCCGAGGAGGGTTCCCTATCATGCTTTCCCAAATGGGGGAGTTCTTGATGCTCGAGTTCCACATCTTCTACGTGAACTTCAAATCCTTCCCGAACTATCTCTCTCCACAACGCCATTCGCTCTGCAACCTCCCGTTACTTCTCTACCTCCCTCTCACGTGCCTCATTATACTTAAGCCACCTTTCCTCTCTCTACCTCTCTGCCGCTAGGTCTGTCATCTTTCACCAAGCCTACTCCTACCCCCTGTGCATGGTGGGGTTTAGTTAGCCATCGAGTTTACTCTCCAAGTTCAAGGTTACCATCAAAATTTTGATTACCAGTGGAATGCCTTGCAGGTAAGTTCCCCTTGGATATCGTAAAAATTGGAATTTAGCTACCTCTGGGCATGAATAAGTGGAAATTGAGTACTCCAAGATATAACTGTTCAAAACACCACGGAACCATGTATCCACAACACGAGTCCAAATCAGATCAACATCATAAAGGGTCTAAATTTTTTCCTATGTGCGGATAAGTGCGCGATAACTCCAATTCCATTTAGATGCATAAGCTTACAATTCTCTTTGGAAAAATAACGAAGAAGCTTTCCTACAAACACTCATACAAATTCTACTCTACCCACGTCGCGTGCATCAAACTCGAGATCCGAGTCTTAAACCTCCAAGCATATTCTTCTTCCGGGTCATTTATCCACTCCTCAATGCTTACTAAGGTCAACCGACGATACGTCTTCATCGTGAACCATCTTGAAAACAACCGAAAAAGAGGTCCCGACAACGGAACCAATGATGTAACCTAGAATTCACTAGTAAAATCTCTAGAAGCTGCTGGCACATCACTCAACCTAGACCGAATGCTCACCCAAAGCACGTAAAGTTACTAGGCCCCTCTTTAGGGTTGTTATTACAGGATGTTAACATGATGGAGACTTAATGCATCCAGTTCCATAATTAATACATCATTCTATAGTGCATGTTCAGATCTAGATCTAAGAATAACAAATTTAAATGATAACCATAATGAAGTTAAGCATGCAAGAAACCATTATACTCAAGAATTAATACTCTGATTTAGCCAATACACTCCATTATATAAAAACACAGGAATACATAGAAGCTTCTTACAATAATAACATTATATGCTCATGCGCGTAATAAGTACTGACAACATACTCTCACAGTAATCCAGTTCTTACATATATTTCTATCACTCCCTTATACTACGCATTTCATCACATATTTATGAGGGGGGGGGTTTCCCTTCACTACTTATCTATTCCCAAAATAAAATTATACTCGAATTAATACTCTGATTTAGCCAATACACTCCATTATATAAAAACACAGGAATACATAGAAGCTTCTTACAATAATAACATTATATGCTCATGCGCGTAATAGTATTGACAACATACTCTCACAGTAATCCAGTTCTTACACATATTTCTATCACTCCCTTATACTACGCATTTCATCACATATTTATAAGGGTGGGGACTTTCCCTTCACCGCTTATCTATTCCCAAAATAGGTCGCATGCTAAAAATAGCCATGTGCCTTTACAATTACAACCACACATGCAAGTGCGCTAACAATAGATCTCTCCTAGTTAACTATCAGTCGCAATTCTATCTTTAGCCCACATCCATGCAAAGCGCTCCATAGCCGTTCTTCCAAAAATAGCTGATGCGTGTCGCGCAAGTCTTTTCCCATTTGTGTGCTCCGCATGCCATCTTCCAAAAATAGATCATAATCGTGAAAACAGCTAAGTCCCAAATTTGTCTCTGTCCTCCGCGCACGATTGCTTTCGATCATCCCATGCCTTTGAACGCACTTTGCTCTTCCGCGAAAATATTTTGTATGCCTTTTGCTAAGTGTTATACATTGTCTCGCTTAACACATTCCATGAAAAAAATTACATATTTGATTTTCTCTTTGAATTTTGAGCGCTTTTCGTTTTTATGCCATGGCCTAGTTCATCCCAAGTGCTCCAAAATGGAAGTTTTCCAATTCTTCCCATGGCTACCCTTCTTAGACCTACGGACTCTCTACTTCAAATACCCACAAGCTCATATTATTTCTGGCAAGCCACCCATCCGAGTCGGTTGGCGAGATTGGTCTTACTCTGTGAGGTTGCGGGTTTAAAACCCCCTCCTACCATTTTGGCTATGAGTTATTTTGGCCATGCTTGGTAAAAATCCCACATCATGGGTGTGAATGGTGGGATTTTTTTTTATATGGGGAAATCCTAGCTTTTAGCCCATGACATATAACCATACCGCCCTTTTCCGAGCCTCACGGTGTTTGCCAAGTTGTTTAATATTGCCATGTTGGTGGCGAGCCGACTGTCTCTCCCATGCAAATGTTGAACCACCCGAGATAAGGGTGGAGTCGTTTGGTTTGTTTGATCATTGTGCCATAATACAAGGTGCCGAGCTATATGGTTGTTCCTTCGAGGTAAATTTAGAACCATATAAATTGTTGACTATGCCACATCACATAAATGTTAATCCTCCAATCGGTTGGATAAAGGGCTTCGCTAAGTCATATGCAAATTAACTAATGCGCTCACCAAAGTAATAGTGATATACCCGAACAAAAGGAAATAAATTGATCAACTCGATGGGGAGTTGATCACCCCACCAAGCTAATAATATCTCACCCGAGCTCTGCAATGCACCATTATAGTCTTGCAATGCAAAATCAACTCTCCAATACAAACATAGTCCCACATTGACAATGTTAGAGAGATATATGGCATATATAATCAAAAATATGATAATGACAATATGAAATAAAGGTGGCAAAGGGACCCCTCCTACAAAAAAGTGTGTCGAACCTGGCCAAGGACCCTTAGCCAACAAAAAGTGGGGCCCACTAAATTTTTCATGTGTCAAAGACCAAAGGCTCAAAAACACAAAATTTTAACCTTTTTCTTTGTGCCAACTGTCACATGTCAACGCATGATTCACCTATTGACTAACTTGGATCGTTTTCAAACCAAAAATTTGACTTACGATATCTTCTGCATCCAGACTCTATTCTTGGAGTTTTTCATACCGTCAGAAAGGTCTCATAATTATCTATAATTTGGTCATAGTTTAGGGAGGTTTAGGAAAATTCCAACACCGAAAAATCATCCGATAAATCCTCCTAATCGGGAACACTTTTGTCCACAAAAAGTTATTTATCAACCCATAAAACATGCTAACTCATCTTGCATTTCACAATCACATACAAGAACCAAAATAGCATTATGGGTTAAATAAATGTAAATATTTGATTATCTAATCACATAACTCGATCAAATAATAACTCCCATTCTATAACGGAAAGCTAGTGTTCAACTAATACATTACAACCTCCGTAAACTCTACACAAACCTGTGAATTGTCAATCCCATTGCAATCCCATCATAAAAAAATGACCAAATAATAACAACCATTCTATAACGGAAATCTAGTGTTCAACTGTCACTTTGTGATATGACCGATTACAAAAATTACAATTCTATAAACACAACTCAATCTAACAAACATCTAAACTACCTCTAATTAGGCTAGTGTCCACTGTTTATCTAAAACTGTAACAACTCTGCAAATATTCACTATCCAGAATACATTGGACTATCAACGACCAAAAATAGCTATAGTCAAAAACTTAATCCATGTGAATCTTCCGATTCTATCTATACATCTTTCGTAAAAGGATAGGAAACAAATTATATGTTTACCCATATAAGTGAACCGCTTAATCTACTTTGTAAATGATCACTAGGAAACACTTGCACACCAGTTTGTTAGTGTAAATAATGTACACATTGATTATAACTACATCGGGTAGTTACAAATACATGCCCTAAAAACAAGGGTCATCATGAATGTGCAATTACCCTGTATAGACACAATAGATTTGTATATTACCTACAAAATAAAAAAGGTGTCAACAAACTTACACAATGACATTTAACAACAATAACTTAAAAATGCATTTCCAAAATTAGACATTATTCACCACATGCCAATTGAATCTACATATGCTGCTAAAAATAGAAAATGGTATTTATCATCCTTTAACACATAAGAAGTAAAAATCGAGTATTTTAAACCTTTCTCCCAGATCCTCTTACAAGTGACCCCAATTTCTCAATTTCAAAGTAATTAAAACCATGTGAATTTATCCTTCAACATACATCGGAAATCCACAAATTACTCTAAAAATTTTTGCATTGTTGAAAGCATGCAAAACAAATCTATCCAACTCACATGAGCCTACATTCTCTCGTATCAAAATAGAATAGACTCATCAGTGGTTTCACAATGGATAGCTTAAAGGTTGATTTAAAAATGTGGTTTAAAAACTTCTTTTACCTTGACTCCAACTTGTCTTACCATACACTGGATGGTTTGTTGGACGAAGTTTCCAATAGTTACTGACATGATAACCACTCAACTGATGACGAGTGTAAAAAAAATCCTCTTGTTATCCTACTTTTGAGGTGAGGAATCAAGTTTACCATGTCTCGCCAAAGTAGTTACGAGCATGGTTTTTGACATCATTTACAAAATCTGCAACTGCCCATAGTGCACCTGTACCTATTCAACCACTAAACTAACTACACCAACTGAAGCAATCACTATTAAATCAAATTAAAATGGAAGCAAAATATCGAGCTAAAACTAGCTCTGATACCAAACTTGATCCAAAAATGCAAGTTATAATTTTCAAACTTTAACCGTTCACAAGGATCTTGGAACTCAACATCAATTTTATGGAATTTAAACACTCCAAAACTGATTAATTCCCTTTCAAAATATGCACCTCAATTTGATTTTTAATCACAACATTGACACGTGCATACACATATTATGTTGTGGATTATGGATACTGAAATTTACTTAAGTCCATTTTCCCGTTTTACGATGTTTGTTTAATCAAATTAATTAAAAACTAGTTACCAATTTTATTTAATCAAAAGCTTCATCAAAACAAAAATAAAACATCCATAAAACCGAAATTGATAACGGAGTTCACCTAAAGGCTACATCTCTAGATTCACGAAAGTGAATCGATCTATTAAAGTCCAAAGAAGTACAATTACCCTTCCATAATGACAATAGACCTTTGTAATATGTAAATGGGCTAATACCAAACCTCATGGAACTCTGCAATTTATTGGAAAATCATTTTGAAGTCCATTTGTGGCCCGTACATAATGTCTTCACAATGCGACCCCTTGCGGTTGTACTAGAAAAACACCTAAAAATGGATATTTACAAGCATTCCATGAAAAAAATTACATATTTAAATTCCTCTAGGAATTCGAGCACTTTTCATTTTTACTCCATGGCCTGGTTTGGCCTCTAAGTGCTCCAAAATGGAGGTTTTCCAATTCTTCCCATGGCTCCCCCTTCTCGGATGTGCAGACTCTCTACTTCAAATACCCGTGAGCTCATATTTTTACCCATTGAGCCACCGAGCTATTTAGTTGGCGGATTGGTCTCCTGCATGGTCACGGAGTTCGAAACCCCCTCCTACCATTTTGGCCATAGGTCGTTTTGGCCATGCTTGGTAAAAATCCCACATTATGGGTAGGAACGATGGGATTGTAGTTTATATGGTGAAAGCTTTCGAGCTTTTACCCCGTGGCATATATCCACAACTTCCCCTTTTTCCTGGCCTCATAGTGTTCACCAAGCTGTTTGGTACTGCCACATTGGTGGCGAGCCGACTGTCTCCCATGCAAAGATTGAACCGCCTGAGATAAGGGTCGAGTACTTTGGTTTGTTTGATCGTTGCACCATAATACAAGGTGTCGAGCTATATGGTTGTTCCCCCACGGTAAATGTGGAACCATATGAATTATTGACCGTGCCACATCACTTAAATATTAACCCTCCAATCGGTTGAATAAAGGGCTTCAATTTGAGTCATTATAAATCGACTCGACCCAATGTGCTCACCAAGGTAATAGTGATATACTTGAACAATATGGAAACAAAGTGATCAACTTGGTGGGGAGTTGATCACCCCACAGAGCTAATAATAGCTCACTCGAGCTCTCGCAATGCACCATTATAGTCTTGTAATGCAAAATTAACTCTCCAATATAAACATAGTCCCACATTGACAATGTTAGAGAGATATATGGCATATATAATCAAAAATACGATAATGACAATAAGAAATAAAGGTGACAAAGGCACCCCTCCTAAAAAAGTGTGTTGAACCTAGTGAGGGCCCCATCCAAAGAAAAAGCAAGGCCTACCAATTTTTGTGTGTGTTAAAGATCGAGGCTTGAAAATACAATTTTTTTAACCTTTTTGCTAACTACAACGTGTCATCAACGTGTGATTCACCTGTTGACTAACTTGGACCATTTTCAAAACAAAACTTTGACTTACGATATCTTCTACATCCGAACTCTATTCTTGGAGTTTTGCATACCATCCTAAAGGTCTCAGAATGCTCTACAACATGGTCATGGTTTACGGAGGTTTAGAAAATTTATAACAACTAAAAATCCTCCAAATCACTAATCCATATTTTACTACCACAACATAAGATCCCAACCAATTTTGTTCAAACTTACCTTTATTTTCTCTTTCTTAAGTGGTATTAAACTAGTTTTGTTTTAGGATGTGATCCCTACCTCAAATTGGTGAGGTATGATACCATTGTTATAGCCTTGAGACACTTGATTTTGATACACTTCCTATTGGTTGAGTACTTAAACACGTCTTTCATCTAACAACTCTAGCTCTGCCAGTCTGGGCACACGATAGTATTCATCCTTGTCTACGTAATCTTTGAGAGATATTCTCAGGGAAGGAAGCTCAATTTCTAATGGGATGATGGCATTCATGCCAAAGACTAGGGAATAGGGCATAACACCGGTAGGGGTGCAAATGGATGTCCCTGTAAGCCCAAAAGGCATGATGTATTTGTAGATGCTAGTTATGACCAATTTTGTTTGCCATTTTCTTTATGATGTGAACAAGGGCTTTATTAGAGGCCTCTACTTGTCCATTACCTTGGGGGTAATAGGGAGTAGACCACTTTAGGCATGTTTAAAAGTGTTGACACGGTTCTTTCATGGTCTTGTTCTTAAAGGAATTGTCATTGTTAGCTATAATGGCGGAAGGGATGCCATAATAACAGATGAGATGATTCATGATGAAATTGGAGATTTGGGCACTAGTAACATATGTAAGAGGCACAACCTCTACCCATTTTGTAAAGTACTCAATTACAGTAATGATATGGGTGTGGCCATTTGAGGAAGTTAGAGTGAGCTTCCTATGAGATCTAATCCCCACTTGGAGAACAATCATGGTGTTGTGATCAACTGCAAGGATTGTGTTGGTGCATGGATGAGATTTCCATATTTTTGGCACAATGAACATTTCTTAACATATTTGTAGTAGTCTGACTCCATGGTAAGCCAACAAGAACCTAATCTTAACAATTTATTTGCTAGCACCATTCCACTTGTATGAGCTCAGTAGACACCTTCATGCACTTCTTTGATTGCTTGAATGGACTCAACTGAATTAAGACAATACAACAAGTTCCCATCATAGCCATGAAGATAGAGGGTGCCTCCAAGGAGGGTGTAATGAGCTATTATTTGGATTAGGTTCCTTTTATCAGGATGGGAAATATTAGGGGGAAGGTACCATCTTGGAGGTAATTGAAAATGGGTTCATACTAGGGGAAAAAGTACCAACAACTTCACAAACTAGACACGATTCGACATGTCATATGCAGGATCCATATATATTCAATGAAGAATGGCATATCATTGTTCCCTGGTGGAATATGAAGTAAGGATCCTACTATAGCCATAGCATTTGCAGACCAATTTTGTGCTCTTGGGATTTGCTCAAACGTGATACACACATAGTATTCTTTGAGAGTTTCCACCATTTTCTTATATGGGATAAGCTTTTCATCCTTAACCTTGTATTCATAATTGAATTGCTTTATGATTAACTATGAATCTCCAATTAATTTCAGTTGTCTAATATTCCACTTAATAGTAAGCTTCATCCCTGTGATGAGTGCCTCATATTCTGCTATGTTATTTCATACGTAAAACCCAAATGGAAAGCTTGAGGAATGAAGTCCCCAGAAGGGGTGATGAGCACAACATCGACTCTTGAACCGTGAAAGGTGAGTGATCCATCAAAATGTACATGCCAAGTGACTGATTCTTCATCATACATCATAGAAGTGTTTGAAAGACCGGACTCAATGGTTCTGTTCTGGTAGAGGGGCTCTAGCTAGGTGGTCTGCAAAGCACCTATCCTTTTATTGATTTTTGATGGACATATTCGATATAAAACTCACTTAATAGGATGATCCAATTAGCCACCCTTCCAGTAAGTGTTGGCTTAGATAAGATGTACTTCAATGGGTAAACTTTGGATATAAGCTTGGTCTTGTTATTTAGTATGTAATGGTGAAGCTTTTGGAAGGCAAACGACAACAACTAGACAAGAATTTTTGATCTGTGGATAATTAAGCTCATAGGTGATCAAAGTGAAACTAAGATAATAAAATGATTTTTCTTTTTAGATTAGGTCATCTTGAGCTAATAGTTCACCAATAGCAAATTGAGTGGTTGAGCTATACGATAACCGGGGTTTTCCTAGAGTAGGCGGCATAAGGATAGGGGGATTAATCCGATATTTCTTGAGTAGGTCAAAATCTTGTTGGCATTCATGACCCTAATGAAAGTTAACATATTTTTTAAGAAAATGGGTAAATGGGTGACACTTATCCGCAAGTTGGGAGATGAAATGATAGATTGCTTGAATTTTTCCCTGTAAGCTACGCAACTGCTTGAGGTTCTTTGATGGAGGCATTTCAGTGATAGCTATAACTTTGGCTAGATCGACTTCAATTCTTCTTCTTGATAAAATAAAGCCTAACAAATTTCCTGACAAAACATCGAAGACACATTTCTTTGGATTTATCTTGACTTTGTAATCTCAGATGTGTTGAAAGATACACCACAATATTTCGAGTGTTCTCTCTTGTTCTGGAATTTCCTAGAATGTCATCAACATAGTCCTCCATAATTTCATTCAACATATCATGGAATATCACGTTTATAGCCCTTTGATAAGTTACTTCAACATTTTTAAGAGTGAAAGGCATAACTTGGTAACAAAATGTCCCCAACGGGTTGTAAAGCGAGTGTTGTGTTGATATTCTTCATTAATTTTGATCGTTGCCAGCGGAAAAGCCATCCACGAGGGATAACATTTTGTAGCCTGCAGTCGAATCGACAATCATGTCAATATTAGGAAGAGGAAAATCATCTTTTGGGCATGCCTTATTTATGTCTCTGAAATCTGTACATATTCTGATACCAATTGGATTTTTTTGCACATGTACTATGTTGGAGATCCACTCTGAGTAATCAATAGGTCTGATAAAACCTACTACCAATAATTTCTCCATTATTCTTTAACTAGGAGGGTGACATGTGGGTGCATCTTTCTAAGCTTTGGTTTGATGGGCTTTGCATCTGCATGCACAATAAGGTTATGCACTACCAAGGATGGATCCAAGCGCAACATATCTACATAGGACCAAGAAAATATGTCTGAAAATTCTCATAGAAGCATTACAAAGATCTTTTATTCTTTTACTGAGAGTGAAGCTCCCAAATTAACCATTTTAGGGTTACCTTATGTTCCTATATTGACATCAATGGTCTCCTCAACAAGCATCTTTGATGTATCCTCCATGCGCGTAGGAAGAAGGGGAGATTGAGATCTTCTTCCAAGGGTGTCTCAATGAGATTTTCACCCTTAGCGTGGTCACTTTGTATGTCCATTGATTTTTTTACATGTTTATCTGCTAGCACCTCAAAGAGGTTTTCACTATGCATCTTAGACTTTTACTTTTTCTCTGCAATTTTTAGAAGAACCTTTTCCCTCACTTTATTTGAAATTTTGTTGACCACACATCTCACCTCCTCCTCGAAATACACACATACATCTAAGTTGATGGAGAATCCTTTCTTGTGATCACCGATTGGAATGCTATCACAAATACCCAACAATTTAGTGATTACCTCGTCATTTTCAAAGAGGTTGATTAGTATGTGAAGTTGTTGGTTCCAGTCACCAAGAGTGGGATAGACAAGGTTTACTTGGGGAACAAAATGTGATAAGGTAAGGACAACAATATCAAGAAATAGGTTTGTAGAGGTAAAATCCTCGTATTAGATATGATAGGACTCGTGTCACTATCTCGAATTAGAAGAGCTAACCTCATGCCTAGAAGAAGTAGTGCCGACATCCAAGGGTTGAGCCCCATAAGGTCTAATGTCGATGTCGTATTTGTCTTTTGAAGTGTGGGGTTGGAATAGGCTCTCTTATACCTTGTTCATCTATACCACACCCATATCCATTATAGCCCATGGCGTACATCATTTTGTTGGGTATGGCATATTTTGGAGCTTGGTAGCAGGAAGTTATTTTGCCTTCAATGATCTTTGGTCGTGGGACAATCTAACATTTTCTCTTATGTTAGAAGGTCACTAGGAATAAATTTCTCAATAGTATAATTTTCCCAGGACCGTTTATATTGGTAACTTGGCCTACCATGTGTTTTGGGTGATAGGGAGAGATTAGAAACATGGAGGGCATGCTGAAGGTCATACTCTCCATAGCCATTATCAATGACCTTCATCTCCCATGAAGAAAAGGAGAAATGGATGTGGAAGCATCTTTATCACAGAATGTAGCATGTCTAGATTAACATGAGAAGTAAGAGATTTAGACTGAAGTGGTACAAAATATTAGTAGAAGGACATTCATAAGCTATGCGAGAGAAGCTATGCAAGGCTCTACAATGTGTAAATGGCTTTGGATCTCCTTGAATAGTAATTGTTTGTCCTTCATGGTATAACTTGATACATTGATGGAAGGTTAATGGTATGACTTGCATGACATGGATCCATGGGTAGATAAGGAGCATGTTATAAGGAAGTTCCAAGTCTAGGACATGGAACTTGGTATCGTGATATGTAGGCCCCACTTCCATAGGAAATATTATAGTACTAATTGACTCACATTCTACATTTTCATAGGTTGTGATGGTAATGATATGAGACTCTAGGTATGCCTCTGTGCATCCCAGTTGCTTAACTAGCTTCAAAGTACAAATATTCAAACCAAACCCATTGTCCACAAACACCCTTTTTATCTTTTTGTGAGTAACAAATACTTCAATGTATAGGGGTAATTTGTGTGTATGATCATTGTGTGGAACCTCATTTTGGCTAAAAGTAAGGTGTTCAATAGGAGCAAGATGCACAACCACTACTTGGAGGTGTGAAGGATCAATATCTGTTGACACTCTTGACCCCTGAAGTGTTTTATAGAGGATGTCTTTATGAACATTTGATATCTTAAGAAGATCTAAGATTGAAATCTTAGCAGTGGTCTTCTCAAGTTGTTCTAAGAGATCATATTGACCATCCTGAGGGGTAGGTAGAGGAGGTTCGGAATTACAAGATGAGTACATCATGTTTCCATGACACAATCTCTGTCTTGATTCTTAGTGTTTACATGCTCATTAGAGGAAAGAACACAACCAATAAGTGAATCAAATGGATTATTGGTTTGGGCATAAATATAGTTGGTAGTTTTGTAGTTCTTGGAAGATTGACCTTGATCTCGAATTCTTCTCTCCCTATTTGTCATGTTTAGGGAAAGGTTCTTTATAAATTCCTAACTTTTGATTAGGTGCTTGGTTAGGTTTAGGAGAATCAACCTCAATTTCTCCACTATCAATAAGATCCTAGATAAAGTGTTTCAACTTTAGACACTTGTCTGTTTTGTGACCTTTGACACGATGATACTCACAATATTCATGGTCTTTATACCATGATGGTTTAGGTGCATCATCGCCATAGGGTATTGTGTTAGGATACTAGACCATGTTCACTTGTGTCCAATTGTTTTAGGATTTTGGACAAAGAGTCCATGAGAGGAGTGAACACTCGATATTTGATTGTGGGTTGAATAGGTCCCTTAGTAAGTTTGAAAGGAGGACCAATTTGAACCACTTGGATATGTTTAGAATCAGTTATACCATCTCCTACACGTTTTTATTTTTGTTGAAGAATTTTGGTTTGTTCGTAGGTTTGGATGTGTGGTTGTATTTTGAAAAGGGTTTTAATGTCCCTTTAGCTAACAAAGCCTTTTCAATTTGGATACCTTTTTCTATAACCTCTTCAAAGTTGTTGACACAATGCATTTGTAAATGGAAAGCAATGTTTGGATTTAGATTAGGTACAAAAATTCTAACCAATTGTTTCTCTGGAATTGAACAAGGGAAGTGGCTAGCTAACCCTCGCCATCATTGTAAGAAACTAGCAAAGTTCTCATTTGGTCTTTGTTTAGTGCTACACAAGTCCAACATGGTAATGTCACTTTCTACGTTGAACAAGAAATGGCGTACAAATCTTTCCACTAATTTAGGCCATGTAAAGACAGACCCTTTAGGTATGTGAAGAAACCATTCTAAAGCTTGACCCCTAGACTACGTGGGAATAAGTGTATAAGGTAGTTGTCACTGTAGGCTACTTCTTGACATGCCATGTAGAAGTCTTTGACATGATCACATGGGTTACCTTTATACTTATCAAATTTTGGGCAATATAATTTTTTATAGAATGGTGTGTGCAACATAGCTCTGTCAAAGGGGTAAGGACATAGTTCTTCGAATTGGTATTTTTTACTATGCCCAACATTGCTTTCCTGAAGGCTTGTGAGTATAATTTTCATGGAAAGTCTTCATGGTAACATTGTAGCATATTATGGTCTGTAATATAAGGTAGTCTCGGGATATACCACATGTGGCAGCGCAACCTAAGGCTATGTGACAAATTGTCAAAAGTTGTTGTGGGCTCGCCGCTGTCTAATCCATGGGCCAATAGCAAAAGTCTCTCAGGCCTGGCGGCGTCGTACTCACATCTCATCTCAAGGAATCCCTGGACGTGGCTTGGCTTTCTCGTACTCTATCAACTTGATACCACTCCATGATTTAACTCCTGTTGCTGATAATGAAATGATCTCCCTCGGCAGTACTTAACTCTATGACATCCTATGGCCACTGATATAATTTGTAAGGGCACCATGTAATCATGTGGAGTTGTAGATCATCCAACACCCGCCTATAGTATATTGTGTCTCCGGTATGTGAGTGAATGTCATCACCAACTAGCGCCCAACCCATAACAAATGGCTCATCGGGATCCCGACTCACAACACTCCTAGTGGGTGCCCTATCGTAATGTGGTCCCATGCCCATATCTCAGTAATAAAGTGGCTAGACCCAAGGTCTTGAGACGACGATACACTATTAAATGAAGGTCCAAGTACAAGTATGATAATAAGCACTTTGGCCCCAACAAAGTAGACCTCTCCACTCATGAACCATGTATCACCCCGATCATGTTAGGAAATAAGAGATAAAATATGCGGAATAATCCCTTACAGAATCGCAACAATAGAAACTAATATGCAGAAAATATTACAGATCTCAAATAAAAGTGTAGAATAAATAACACAACATAGAGAGACAAGATTTAACATGGTTCACCCAATTTGGGCTACGTCCACCAAGAATCACTTGCTTAGATTTTATTACAAGCCTCCACTCTCTCAATACAATACCTAGATCCATTTGGAGCTATGCTTAACAAACTCTATAGAATTCACACCGAATTCAAAACACATCTGCAATACATTTGCTTATCTATGTATCATATGCATAAGACCATATAAATAGACAATTTCTTAAGTAGTTTGATACAAAACCGTGGGTATCAAAACCATGGGCAAAAACCGTGGGTATCAAAACCATGGGCAAAAAACCATGGGTATCAAAACAATGGGTACCAAAAAAACCATGGGCCCAAAAACAGCCCATATACGACAGTTACCCATTACGCATGGGTTAATAAACCACCCATGAAAATTTGCTTCGGGGGCTTCACCCCAAACCCCCGACCCACTCACCGGCGAGCGGGACTACCGTAAAAATACTTGAGTGTAACACATAGAAGGTGTACCACACTCTAACATGAAAATAGGCTCCACAAACATAACAATCTCCCACTTGGAGACTGATTTCCACTGAGCAAGCTTCTCAACCCTCCATTGTCATTCGAGAAGGCCAACCAAAGTGAACATAGCTTTAGTTTATCCCTTGTGACCACCTTGGTCATCATGTTTGTAGGATTCTGATTGGTATGAATCTTCTCCAACTTCAACTTATCTTCCTCCAAAGCATGTCCCGATGAAGTGATATCTCAAGTGTATATGCTTTGTCTCTGGAGTGGAAAGTAGAGTTCTTAGCTAAGTGTATAAGCACTCGACCATCACTATGTAGCTTACATTCCTCCCGCTTATGCCCTAACTCCTCAATCAATTGTTGTAACTAAATCATCTCTTTGCTTGCCTCTGTGGTAGCAACATACTCAACCTCTGTGGTTGACAAAGCCACCAGCTTCTGTAGTCATGAAATCTAGCTCACTGTTGTCCCACCTACAGTGTAAATATAACTGTTGTGCTCCTCCTGTTGTCTACATCTCCAGCCATGTCTGAATCTACATAACCACGTAAAGTGGTGTCTAATCCACTGTAGCACAAAACTGTCCCCATGGTCCCTCTCAAATACCGAAGGATCCACTTTACTGCTTGCCAATGCTCTTTACCTGGATCACTCATAAATCTACTCACAACTCCCACTGCATGGGAAATATCAGGCCTAGTGCACACCATAGCATACATCAAACTACCAACCGCTGATGAGTAAGGTACCTTGGACATCTGGTTTCTTTCCTGCTCGTCTTGGGACACTGCTCCTTTGATAACTTAAAATGGCCTGGCCAAAGGAGTCCCAACCGGTTTAGCATCCTGCATGTTAAACCTATCCAATACCTTCTTAATGTACTCTTCCTGAGATAAAGTCAGCTTCCGTTCCTTCCTATCCCGAGTTATCCTCATACCAAGGATTTGTCTGGCTGCCCCTAAATCCTTCATATCAAAGGATTCACTTAGCTATTTCTTGAGTACTTTTATTTCCTGCATGTTTTTACTTGCAACCAACATGTCATCAACATACAAACACATGATAATATAACTTCCATCCTCAAATTTATTTGTATACATGCAATGGTCAGAATGACATCTAATATAACCTTGCTTCATCATGAAGCTATAAAATTTCTTATACCATTGACGTGGAGCTTGTTTCAAGCCATACAATCTCTTCTTCAGTTTACACACCATCTCCTCTTTACCTTTGACCTCATAGCCCTCTAGTTGCTACATATATAGTTCCTCCTCCAAATCACCATGGAGAAATGCAGTCTTTACATCTAACTGTTCTAAGTGCAAGTCTTCTGCTGCCACTATTCCAAGAACAATTCTAATAGAAGTCATTTTTACTACATGAGAAAAGATCTCATCAAAATCTATACCTTGTTTGTGCAAACCCCTGACCACCAACTGGGCCTTATATATTTTCTTTCCTCCTTCGTATTTAACTCTATACACCCACTTGTTCTGCAATACTCTTTTTCCTTCCGGTAGCTTCACCAAATCCTAAGGCTAGTTCTCCATGAGAGACTTATGATTCTCATCCATGGCTTGCTCCCACTTCTTACTAGCATCTACCTACATGCTTCATCAATGCTCTCTGGCTCTCCACTATCAGTGAGTAATAAATAATAAAGAGAAGGAGAAAAATGTTCAGGTTCTTTTCTTACCCTATAAGACCTCCTCACTGTAGGAGTTTGGGGTTCTTGTTGAGTTGGTTCCTGAACTGATTCATGGGTCACTATCCCATCCGGAAGATCCTCTACCACTACATATTCTTTCTTGGATTCTTCCCTATTTTCCTGCAACTATTGCTTATACACGACTTTCTCATTAAAGACCACATCCCTAGACCGAATGATTTTCTTGTCCTTAATACTCCAACATTTAAATCCAAAGTCATCACCACCATGACCAATGAAAGTACATTTTTCTCGATTTAGCCTCTAGCTTGGTTCTATCATCCTTGTCTATATGAACAAACACCTCACATCCAAAGACTCTAACAAATGAATAATCAACTTTCTTACCATACCAAGCCTCCTCGGGTATGCCTCCATCCAAGGCACTTGAGATTCCTTTGTTTATCAAGTACGGATGTGCTCACCGCTTCGCCTAAAAAGAAAGAGGTAGTCCCGCATGTAACCTCATGCTCGTAAAGACATTCTATTATTGTTCTGTTCATCCTTCTCGATACCCCATTCTCGCTACGGAGTTCCTGGAACCGTCTTTTTCCTGTGGATTCCATTCTTAGAATAGTAATCATTAAATTCATTGCTGCAATACTCCCCTCCATTATCTGACCTAAGACATTTTAGCTTAAGACTGTTTCATTCTCTACTAAGGCTTTCCATTTAACAAAAATGTCAAATACATCGATTTGTTTCTAATATAATAAACCCAAACTTTCCTTGTTGCATCATCAATAAAAGTAACATAATAACTTGAACCCCAAGAGATGATACCCGAGCCCCCACACATTAGAATGCACCAACTCTAACTTACTCTCTTTCTTTGTAGGTCCAACCTTGAGAAACCTTACTCGCTTCTGTTTCCCATATATGCAGTCCTCATAGAACTCTAAACCTATTTCTGTATATCCAAACAAATTTTTCTTTATGATGTCCATGCCCTTATGGCTCATATGACCAAGCCTATAGTGCCATAATGTTGTATCTGCATCTGAAGCCACAAGATTACAATCATTAGTACTATCAGTGGATAAATACAAGGTTCCAACCTTCTTACCTCTTGCCACCACAAGAGCACCCTTGGTAACCTTCCAAGAGTCAGCTATAAATATCACAGTACAACCATCACTTCCTAATTTCCTCGCCGATATCAAATTTCTCCTTAATGTAGGCACATGTCTAACATCCTTCAATAGCCATGTATTCCCATTCTGCATCTTAACTTGAACAAAACCTTTTCCAACTATACTACAAGGCTCATCATCACCAAGAAAAACATGCCCAAAATCCCCTTGAACATAATCAACAAAATAATGCCTATGTGGAGTAGCATGAAAAGAAGCCCCTGAATCTAAAACCCAAGATTCAGTAATATTATGTAAAGAAAGAATCAAAGTATCCTGACATACATTACCCGATGCCACATTTACCTACTTGTTTTCTTCTGTTGTTTCTTTTGTCGTCCGAAGCTCCCAATTGTCCTTCTTTTGCATGCCCAGACTTTCCACAGTTCCAACATACAATCTTGCTCTTGGATTTTGACCTTGCCCGATCTTTCGATTTTCCATGGTTTCCTCTATTCTTTTGTCTCCCTCTAGTTTCCACTGTCAAAGCATTCCCTGAAGTAGAAGATTCCCAGAGCTTTTTCTTCGCATTTCCTCACTTAGAATCACCCCTACAACATCCTCAAACTTCAACTTCAAGTTAGTTGGAACCGAGTTGCTTACCGCCATTACTAGGCTATTCCAACTTTCAGGTAAAGAGCATAGAATTAATAAATCCCTAACTTCTTCATCAAATTCTATTATAACCAAAGCTAGCATATTCACAATCGTATTGAAATCATTTAAATGATCTGCTACTAAACTATTCTTAGACATCTTCATATTAAACAACTTTTTCATTAAAAATATCTTATTAGAGGCAGAGGGTTTTTCATACAACTTCCCTAATGCATCCATCGGTTCTTTTGTAGTCTTTTCCTTTGAAACATTAAATAATACCAAAGATGCAAGACACAACCGGATCGTTCCAAGTGCCTTTCGATCCAACAAATCCCATTCCACATTTGTCATACTCGAGGTTTGTTCACCTTCTCAGACAAAGAGTATAAAGATCCTTTCGATAAAGGTAATCTTCATTTGCATCTTCCAAAGACTGAAATTCTTCCCGTTGAATTTATCAACTCTAGATCTTCCATCATCTACCATAGCTCCCACTCAAGATAAAACTTTCCCTGCGATTCAACACTTCAGCAAACCAAACCAGGCTCTGATACCAATTGTTAGGAAATAAGAGATAAAATATGTGGAATAATCCCTTACAAAATCGCAATAGTAGAAACTAATATGCAGAAAATATTATAGATCTCAAATAAAAGTGTAGAATAAATAACACAACATAGAGAGACAAGATTTAACATGGTTCACCCAATTTGGGCTACATCCACCAAGAATCACTTGCTCAAATTTTATTACAAGCCTCCACTCTTTCAATACAATACCCAGATCCATTTGGAGCTATGCTCAACATAGCTCTAAATTCACACCCGAATTCAAAACACATCTCGTAATACATTTGCTTGTTTATGTATCATATGCACAAGACCATATAACTAGACAATTTCTTAGCAAACGGTTTGATACAAAACCGTGGGTATCAAAACCATGGGAAAAAACCGTGGGTATCAAAACCATGGGCAAAAATCATGGGTATGAAAACAATGGGTACCGAAAACCATGGGCCCAAAAACAACCCATAACGGTTACCCATTACCCATGGGTTAATAAACCACCCATGAAAATTTACTTGAGGCTTCGCCCCGAACCCCCGACCCACTCATTGGCGAGCGGGACCCTTTGTAAAAATACCCAAGTGTAAACACATAGAAGGTGTACCACACTCTAACATGAAAATAGGCTCCACAAAAATAACGGATCAAATCTAGTGGAAAGCACGTGTTAGTCTTGTTAGGTAACAAAATGTCACCGATTAGAGCCATCAAGTATATCGGTAATCATGAGAGTCGACAATCACCGAAACATCTATACAATTCAATTGCCATGCCCGAGAAGGTATGTCGGGAAGCCAAACATCTCCCCAATGTACTGAAAAATATGGGCGTGATCACCATCATAAGTGATCAACATGCCTTAGATGGGCACTTTGAGTATGCGTCGGTGACGCTCATCTCACTGGCCGACACTTGAATGTATGGCTCTCACTCCGCCATCTCTCTGCTAAGGCCATGAGAAGGTTGTGATCCAATGTAATCTGTGGCATGTGAGCCACGTGTGAAAGACATGTGACATCTAGAGTAATCTCCAGTAGATATGCTCGTGACATGTAAAAGTATTTGCATAGGCTTCAAGTCAACCGTGTCACTCGCGTGTCTCCAATATGAGTAATTTAATCTACAAGATCACGCAAACACACTTCGTTAACATCATTTATTTTGAAAAACATCATCCACTTTCCTCTATTCATCTCTCAGTTCTTCTTTAAATCTTCTAATTCCTCTAAAAATTGTCTACAACTAATCCTCTGTGCTAGCACTGGCCTTTTAGCACTAGCTTTCCCATTTTGACACTAGCGCGCACTCGTGCTAGAGCCTCCATTTCCACACTAATGCATGTGTTTTTACACTAGTGCGCCCCTAACAAATGAAAATTATAGTTTAACGGTAACACACCTAGTTTTACACTAGCGCGTGCCCTTCATGCTAATGCGCCTCAAGGGTCGCGCTAACATCATCCCACGCATTTGGCCTAGCCTAAAAACACATTAAATGCCCTTAAAAATAAAGATTTTTGTTTTGTGTACCTACGAACCATCTCTGAGAAGCCTCATGTAGTCTTGAACTATGTCTACACGATGCTTATGGTCTTGAGCTCATGTCATTTCTCTCGCAAAATAGAGTAAAATCCTCTCAAAACTCAATAAGGGTAAGGTAACAATAACTCGCCTCGATGGAGTTTTACCCTTGTACCCTACTATTTATAGTTGTTTTGACATAATTCGTCATGTCTCTCACCCCTAAGTTCTATAGACTGTCGTGATTCTTCTATCTTCTTCCAATACTTGCCACGATGATTATTTTTATTAAATAGTCATTTTTGCCCGTTTTTGCTATGTTGGGGCATGTTTTTGCTTCTCGACGACCCTTTCTACTACCTGGGGCATATTTTTGTTTCCCAACGTTTTTTTGGCAATAACCACATATATTGTCATTCTTCTAATTAATTTTCTTCCTAAAAATCAAAAACCCCAAAAATGGTAAAAATACAAAAACAAAAAAAAAAAGGTAAATTTTCAAAAATTAAAAAAATTGGTAAAATTTCAAAAATCCTTAAAAATTAGTAAAATTTCAAAAATCCTAAAAATTGGTAAAATTTCAAAAAATCCTAAAAATTGGTAAAAAATTGCAAAAACCTAAAAATTCAAAAAATTTGGTAAACACATCATTTACTCAATTGAATTCTTCAAACACAATGTCCTTGAACAACAAAAACTATCCTACAAAACATCTCTCTTCGATTCTCACTTGTTCTTGCATGTGACTTGTGGGTCATTTTTGTCTACCTCTATTAACAAAAGTCAAATTTCTTGTTATGTCTATACTTCCTTGCAAAAATGAGTTCGTATGGTACTTGTTTCATAAGGCACATCTACTTTTTCATCATACTTCCTGTCCTCCGTTTATTCACCTTGCAATGTATTTTTGCTTGGGGTGTCATCTTTAACCCTTGTCGTATAACTCGAATAGGTGGAATCGAAGCTAGATAACAAAAATATTGGTACAACTATCTTAAACGTTGTTTGTTTGAGCATATTTTTTCTGTTCTTGTTTTGTTGTTTATCCGCTTGTTTAATTTCTCATAAAGCATATTGCTTTGAGTTAGTCCTTGCATGTATATATATAATAAAGAGTTGATGACGTAGATCATAAAGTAAAATGATGAAATAAAGTTGTTTTTACATCAAGCTGGATGAAAGCTATTTCCATTCTCTTCATCTTCATGTTTGTTCCTTATCATTTTCTTCTATCACATTTTTTCTCCAAAAAAGCTGGGCGATAGGGATTATATTTATCCCTACCCCCTTGTTTCTTCTATCTCGCTTACTTCATCTTTTTCGATCACCGATCGACCTCTTCTATTGCCCCATCGACACTCAAGGAGGCATCCTTCATTCTACTAATTTTTCTTCCACTCCTTCAAAATGTATTTGTCTGTACTTGTCTATTATCTTTGAAGTGGCATCACTTACGCCACCCCAAAGACGGGCAAATGTAGACACCTTAAAACCACTTACGCAATTTTAATACTAAAATTGCACTAATTACCCACTTTCCCCTCATTTTCGTAATAATTAACGATTTCCTACTAATTAACTAATATTTCCCTCCATTTTGGTCAATTAATAACACTTCGTTAGTTATAATCCTCTTTTAATTAATTAACTACTTATTAGTTAATTACGCCTTCTATTTTAATCAATAAACCCCTTTTATTGGTTAAATTCCCCTCTTACATCCCCCAAATCATGCTAATTTTCCTCTAAACCCCCTCTAAATAGCTTCTACAAGCTTATCCCTACCTATTAATTAATCACATTTGATTAATTAAACCCCTCTCAACTCCCATAAAGTGCACATCTTTTATTAAACATGCATATCATTTGCATTTCTTCTTTGAACTTTATCCCACATCCACCAATTTGCTAGCCTTACCCAAACATGCAAGCTATATAAAGGACCAAGCTCCTTCCTCTCAAACTTACACCACACTTTGATTAGTGAAACCTATAGGCATTTTGATTTGAGCATTCTCCATTGTTTTGGAATAGCTTCTTCATCTCTTGCATCCATTCTCTCAAATTGAGTAGTATGGGAAGATCCAAATATGGATTTGTAGCCATTTCTTGGTGAGATCTCATCCTCATTCTTGAGACAAACAAAATCAATTTGATTGCTAAATGATCTAATTAGGTTCATGTTTTAAGTAGCAATCACAAAAGAGTAGGAATGGCTTAGCATTTATTTTGTTTATCATGTTTATGCATTAGAAGTAGTTATTTACTTTAAGCTCTTATCATGATGTTAATGGTAGATTAATTTTTCTTTGAAGCTACTTGGTGTTAGTTTCATTTATATTAGCTTAATTAGTTTAGCATGCATACAATACCGATGATATAGTAAAAGTAAGCATCATTAATCATATAGAAATGTTGAATGTTGGCCTCTAGGGTGAGTTGCGGATAAAATTCATATACTTTGGTCGAACTCGGTTGGCCCACTTTAGTTAAATCTAAGAAAGTTCTATATTTGGTTGTGACATATATGAGGTAAGAGGTCATGTATAATCTATTTATATTTTGTACCCCGATGAGTTACTTCGAATTGAATCATTCATCAATTCATCCCAATTGATATTTTTCTTGTTCTTTAGATGACATGGATGTATTAGAACATATATTCCTATAAATTCATGCCATATGATTACATGCTAACCTATTAATTAATGTGATGATGTTCATTGATCTCTTACTTGAATTCACACCTAAGTAGTGTTTTTGTATCCTCAAGGTGGATACTTTGGCCTTTTCTAGCCAATACATGTTCATGGTCCTGTTGCATGATGAAGAGTTTTCATTCCAAAAGAGTTGGTAAAAGTTAGAGGAAATGTTGACACATGCTTCAAATTTAGGGATCTTTAACATGTCCTCAATGTAATCTAGATCAACCTTCAAGAGGTACTCATCATCCGAGTTCTTCATCGACCTCATGTTATGTCATAGTACTTTGACAATTTTTGAGCAAAACTTCTAGGCATCGAGTGACTATGGGAAATGCAACTATTAATGCTATACCACTATGATATATTCCTTGTATCTAATATGATTTATAGCTTGTTATAATACATGTTCAAAAATTATTTGAGATCAATGTGTCCAAGGTTTGTGTCAATAATCTTGTCCACATCGGACTCTAGATTACATGGAGGGGTAACTCCTTGAAATTGGTACTTCATGTGTTTCTTTCTCCTCGATCCCTCAAACATTATATGAAAATTTTAGGAAAAGACCCTTAAAAATGAGACCAATAAGAAATTGAGATTCCAACAATGCAAAATAGGTCTAAAACCCTATTTGGTCCTCTATTGAACTTTTGAAGTGTAAAAGCAATATGAGAGTTTGATTGACCTTTAGTAAAACTTTTATAAAACTTTGGTGATTAAAAACCTTGATCTAGATTTGTCACACTTTTATAGGTGTAGAACACAATCAAAATCTTGATTATTTCTGTTAAACTTTTGGAAAAACTATGCCTTGATTTGATCATACTTTTAGGGTGCGCGAAAGCACAAGTGAAACCTAGATTAATATTTTATTATATTTTGAGGGCGAGGGACGAGTTGAAAACCCCAACTTATCTTGATCATAATTTTTTGGTTGTGAAGCTTGAAAAAAACCTCAATTTTCCTTTACAAGGTTCTTAACCTCTCTAGACACTTGAATTCTCAAAGGTTTGGGAGTTATTGAGCCCAAAAATGCTTGAAAATACACTCAATTTCACTCCACTGAGCCACAATAAACCATACTTCATTTTTAAATATCTCTACAAGATCCATAAGTTGATAAGTGCAATGGAAGACTTCAATCACAAAAATACATAAAATAGATTGACCAAAACTTGAACAAGGTACACCAAAAGCTTTTAAATCCACAAATAGAGAGGCAAAGAGATAAAACTATAAGAAAATTAGAAACATCAATGAAAAATGGATGAGTGAAAGACATTTATAACAGTCCCAACTAATAATTGCTAACATGCCCAAAAATTCTAATCAAACAAGGAATTTAATGCTTTGGGTAGGAGAGTTAGGTTTTTGGTCTTGTTATACGGGGTTAAAAGTTTGACTAAGAAATGTCAAGATTTTGGCCTTATTAGACAAGGTAAAAATTCTAGCTAAGGTAATTCAAGCTTTTGACCTTATCATATAAGGTCTAAAGTTTGACTAATACAAGTCGGGATTTTGGCCTTGTCATGACAAGGTCAAAAGTCTAACTAAGAAAAGGTGGATTTTGTCCTTGTTGGATAGGGTCAAAAATCGACTAAGGCAAGTCGGGATTTTGGCCTTGTCAGATAAGGTCAAAAGTACGACTAAGGCAAGTTAGGCTTTTGGTCTTGTTAGAGAAGGTCAAAATTTTGGCCTTTTTGGATAAGGTCAAATGTTTGACTAAGGTAGGTTGGGATTTTGGCCTTGTTAGAAAATGTTAAAAGTCCAAGTAAGGTACTTAGTGTTTTAAGTGCATAAATGGGTTTTGTGAAAATGAAATAACACTTAGTTATTTTCACGAGTTGTCACAAGTTGTTCCTTTCTCTCGACAACCTCTTTTTGAAAAATTTGTTTAGTTACCCCAACTTTTTAGTGAAATTTAAACTTGGGGATAACATTGAGATCAAAATGTTTTGACAATAAATTTTCTTGTTATTGACAATTATAAATATATCATAACAATATCTTGTTTAAACATTATTTAATAATTACATAGAATAACACCCCCCCCGCCCCCTTGCTCCCCCATAACAAGTTAAACCAAAGAAGAAATTAGAGAAATAAAAAATATATAGTTGCGAATGTGTCACACAAGAAGTTAAGTTTCCAAAACTTATGCCATACACACAAATAAAAAAATGAGACTTGATCTAAAGTACAGTTTAAGCTGTGGAAATTAATGGTATACAAAAGTAATAAAAAAACACAATCTTCATCATGGAATTCATTTGAATGTGTTTATATATACACACACACACATGGGCATTATTATTATATTTTATACACATTTTCTTTCTTAACCACAAATGGAAATTTTGAAAGACATTATTGTGTCTGTTAAGAACATCATGCCTAATGGGATGGACTTATCAAGGTAAGGATTTAAACCATCATGTGGATGATATGGATTTTAGTTGAGTAATTGTGAGAGCATTGACACTTTTTGGAGTCATAGAATGACATAATATTATTTGAATAATTTAAAAAACAATTACCACACTTATATATTCATCATTTATATAGTTCATGATGAAGATTATGTGGTTGGATTACTTTTATATAGCATTGATTTCCATGGTAAAAATATACTTTGAATCCACTCTGAAATTTATTAATTTATTTGTATATAATAAGTTGTGGTAACCCCACATGTGATACATTTTTCAATTATTTATTATTTCTTTCTCGGATTGCTTCATTATATTTTCTCAAAGGGTTCTTTCCTATAAACATTGATATCAAATGTAAACAAGTGATGATTGTAATCAATTTATAATTGGTGATAACAAACAAAGTTAATGCACAAAAAATTGAGCTATATTAAAAACCCTTTCTTAAAAAATGGTTAGTTTTATCATATATGGAAGATTAATTGTTTAATGAGTTTTATGAATCAATGAGAAATTCTTAGGGAAGTTGTGCAATCTGTTGGGCCCCTGGAAAATTGGATAAGTATGAAGGTGCATGGGTGTGTGGGATCCCAGTTATAAAAGGGCACGCAAGGCAAAAGCGTGTAGGAGGAAGAGTTAAGAAGGCACATGGTTTTGCGCGGCATGTGAAAGGAGGTTCGGGACTTAGCCGATTTAAGCGTCCAAGGTAGAACATGTGAAAAGCGTGATCGATTGCACGTGGATACGATGCCAATCTCACAACAAAGTGGCCGGGAAAGAGTATGCCAATGATGGGATCTTCTAGAAGATCATCATGAGATGGAGTGGAGAGCTTAGGCCTGAAGGAACATGCTCGCTTGGAGGACCACATTCAACACTTGGCGATAGATCTGAGGGCACAACAAGGCAAGTTGGCAGCCCGGGAAAGTGATAAATATAAGTGCTGTAGTGGGAAAATATATATAGAGACCGAGACCAAGATGGAGATAACATACAATTGGGGATATAGAGATAGAGGAAGAGATATAGAGAGAGAGAGAGATAACATGGGTGAAGCTCTGCAGGATTGCTGCGAGTGAAACTTTGATGCAGAAAGGAATGTACTAGGCTTAGTATTGTAATTTCTTTTTCTTTTGGCATAGTTATACAAGCCTAGTGATGTGCATGACTGCGGTCTACCCTATATGGCTCTTTGTAATGAAACAATGAATACAATGAGGTTACCTGTTGTAAATAGACATGGATATCAGTAGCTTTAATATATATTTCATTCATAGGAGTTCTCTTTCCTTGTATGCTATGAATGAATGATTGTATCTTTCTTTCGTTATAATATAGGTTATGGAGTTTGTTAAAAATCTAGTCCGGAAGAAGCTACAAGGATCGGAGGCCGTTACAGAGCCCTATGACTCTTGTATGTCTAAACTTGTTTCTGAATACTCTTACACTAATCATAGATAAATGCTTCCCACTAAAACTAACATAAAAGAGATACTCTAAGCACTTTGTGCATGCCTCGGGTGAGCGCTTAGCTTCTGCAGGTGATAGGCCGGTGCACATGGGATTCCTTCCTTTTATATTGGGACTAAAATTGACTACATCTTGGTTCCATTGCTGGGACATCTTTTCAAAGTTGTAGTGGGATATAACATGCATCATGATTTGTGTAAAGAGTAATGACGGATCGGTTAACATTGGAAAATGTTGAATCATGGTTTAAGAGCACGGAGGATGAATTTGCTCAGAGATTTAGCATTGGACCTGAGTTCAATACACGTAGATGGGTAGAAGAGAATCTCTACCATGATCTGTATGAGAATTTTTTCTATTGCTTCCCAGTAGAGTTATATGGATGGCTTTTAGCCTATGCATCTAGATCAAGTTGGCATTATGGATCACGGATATGGACCGAAGAAGACTACCAAAGGTTGCAGGATGTAGATTTGACGTGGACCCATGCTGTAGATCACTGGTGGGGAGGAGTACTAGCTAGCTACACTCTGGAATATGCCATTTCCACGTATTCTTTCCCAGAGATTGCTGAGTTTGAGTTTCTACGAGAACCTAGAGGAACATTTCTACATGCTATTCCTCTAGCTATGAAGATATTGATGGTTACCATGAGTTTAGAGGTGCTCCCAATGGCTGGCTAAGCCGTTCTGAGTCATTGGGTAAGGAAGCTTAGGTGGAGGAAGATGGTAGATGATACGACGAAAAGGAGAGGGAAGAAAGATGGCTCAAGTATGGCGAAGCATGTGAAAGGGAGATTACTAGGCGACGCGAGGCTGCTAGTGTGATGGATCTATGGAGACAGACGTTACGGGAAGGAGTTGAGGTTCACGTGGAAGACGTGGAACCTGAGTAGTCTGTGCTACCCCATCTTGGCAAGCGCATGAGGGAGACCCCTTCAACTTCTGGTGAGAGTTCGTCACATGGAGAAAGGAGAGTCGTTGGCACATATCTGAACCCACCCAGTGATTGAGCCCTAGTGCTTGGTTTTTCTAATCCAGGAGGAAGTATTGACCTAATTGAAACTAGTGGAAGAGATAGATCCGTGCCTAGGAGGTATAATTTTTAGTTCCTTCTTCTATGGCTACACATATTCTAGTATTTGGAGGATTTTTTAGACAAGGGGCAAGTGTACAAGATTTTGGTCTCACATTAGGGAGTGGCGCGAGACAAAGTAGTGGTAGTGGGATGTTATTACAGACCATTGACGCACAGTTCAATGGGACTGTGGGTGCACTTGGCACAACTCCTACAGGCCCTATTAGACCCAGTGGTTTTGGTGGATCTAGTGGCTCTGGAGGTACAGGATCCGGTGGACCTAGTGGATTAGGTGGTGGAGGAAACACCGGAGGGAACCAAGGCTCTAGTTCAAGGCAAGGACCCCAGCCACCACCTCAGGTTTTCTTTGAGATGTCTCTGCATTTACCAGATTACAGGGGCATTGAGGATGTTGTAGAACATGTTCACAAATTTGAACTATTATGGCACACGAAAGGTATCACAACCCCATAACGAAAGGCTAGTTAATTTACAACCATGTTGCAAGGGCATGCACATAGTTGGTATAGGAAGTATGAACCTCATCAAACGGTGGTGGATTACATTACCTTAAAGAATTCATTCTTGGCAGAGTTCCACATTCCTGAGTTCAAGCAAAAAGCATTAGCACTTTGAAGGAGATACAACAAGGAATGACAGAGAGTGTATGGGAGTATGATGCACACTTTAAGGCTTGTCTTGTCTAAATTATCATATGATATACATCTTCTCAGAATGCACAGTGGTTTGTTGGAGGGTTGATCACCCCTTTTAGAAGGGCCTTGTCTAATAAGATTTTTACAGATCCGCGTGAAGCATTGGAGGCTACCTTGAGCATCGAAGCTATTGGTAGTATTGACATCTTGGCATTAGCTGTTCGTTGAGGCTTAGATTGCTCGCTATGGCTAAGTAGTTGGAAAAGATATCTAGGAACTCAATCCATGAGACTCGCAGTGGTTTGTGGTGCACAAATTGTGAAATAGAGGGGCACGTTAAGGACAATTTCCCCTAGAGGACGGTACGCACTGTGACATTAGACTATGAAATCTGTCATGGGGACCATGATGTAAGTAGATGTCCCTTGCTGTAGCGCGATCAGGAAGAATGTATCTTGTTATTACAAGATTTGCACCTCCATGACCCATGATACTAAAGACTGTAGACTCATTGATCAGATACATGAGGCCATTGATCATGGGGTGCACTAAACCAGCATTTCCAGTGGTTCTAAAAATGATGATCACTGTTATGAAGAGCACGCAGATGGAGGTGCGTGTGGAAGATGTTTTCGAGGAGGATTTCATGGACAAGGTAACCGCGAGAGGAAGGAGTGAGTTCCTATGAGGAACATGTTTTAACTGTGGATCTACAGAACATTACAAGCGTGAGTGCCCGAACTTGTTGCAGTGCTCATGGTGTGGTAAGAAGCATAAGTATGAGGAGTGCCCAAAATTATTTGAGCATATGAATCAAAGCACCGGAAGGAAAAAGGCGCTGCGATGGTTAGCATCAAGAAAGTAGACATATAGTGGATGCCTCGGGTAACACGGGATGAAGGTTTGGAGCCTATCTTGGTAACAACAAGGGCAGAAGTCGCACGTGCAAGAGAGGTACCAAGACAGAAGACCACGGTTACTGAGGAGGGGGTCGTTCATGGGAAGTATCCGCACCCCACGCATCAAAAGGAGTTATATCGAACACCATGTATGTTATTTTAAGCTTATAGGGGAGATCCGGTGTCTCAAGGAGCAATCGGGAGGAAGGAACAAGGAAGGAGAATCAAGGTGCGGAAAGATGACCTAGATGAGGTCAAGGAGGTGTGTAAATTGCTAAGGCAGAGAACATCATTCCTTTGCTAGATCTGGTTGAGAGAGAAGGTACCACACGCCGGAGAAGATCGTGAGAGACATGTCTTGCACGCGAACCTCCCCCTCACGGCCTCGACTATGACAAGGAGATTACATTGAATGCGGTTGTGGATGGATGTCTCCTTAGTAATATACTCATTAACACCGGTGTAGAGGTTAATGTTTTGACTTTGGATGCATGGCATCGAGATGGGAGAGACTGCATTACAGCCATCTTCATATGGCAAACAAGACTAAGGTAATGCTGATCGGTGTCTTGAAGGATGTAGCTATTACTATTCAGGAGCCAAGTTTATTGGGGACATTGAAGTCTTAGCGCTTGACTTGCACAAGGTGGATAATTTCCCAAAGATTACTTGGGTACCCTTGGTGTTATAAGAATAATTCCGATCTTCGATTCAACAAAGGGTACATCATTTTTGAGAACAAAGAGGAGTGGGTCATTATACCCTGGTTGATGGGAAGTCAGTGCCCTACATTGAACCATTAGGAGAAGAAGTTCTAGACAAGATTTATGTGTGCTCAATCAGAGACCCTAAGATGGTACACCCTATTAACGGGGTTATCTAGTTTGAAGATGCAGTCAGTGAGTGATACCACCAGTTTGACATGTGACAATTGGGTGCATGGGACTTACAAATTAATGGGATGGTAGTTGAGAGGATCGGTGACCAAGGTAACAAAGGCATGCATGGTTCGGCACCTTGGAGGAAAAGAACTACCCAAGTACTTTGGAGGAGCCTTCCCTGAGATCTTTCTGTAAGAGATAGAAGCTCAGTGGAAGAATGAGAAGGAATGGAGGGAGATGTTGAGTTACGTCTTGCTCAACATAGCATCTCGTTGGTGGGCCACACATTAGGAGATCCTTTTAGAGTGGCGCGAGGTAAGAATTGCTCTCTTTGTTATATTTTCTAGAAGTAATATACCCACCATCATCAGGGAGTACCATGGGAAGGAGCCCGCCTCTTTCCATATCCAGGAATGTGAACAAGTCTAGAGAGAAGGCACAGAAGCCTTGCCACCATCCCTCTGGGTGCACAAGTTGTATTCTACACTGCAGGTTGTGCGTATGCATGGTACATTCATTCAGAGACACACTGCTTTGCCAGACAAGGAATTGGCAAGATCTTGTGGCTGATCTTATTCAAACCTTTGAGTATCGGAGTACCAAACCATCGGTTGATAAGGCCTTGCAAGGTATCAAGTGCCTTACCATGGGGGATAGTGCCAGAATGGAAGATAGGCTGTTGGAACTACTAGGTGAACTAGGATTGGAGGTGCATTTCAAAGAGATTGAAGAAACATAAGAGTTATAACTTGAGTGCACGTGTTTGGAAAAGGAGAAGGGAAAGTTAGTATATGTGATTGATGGAGAGGAATTAGAAAGTTTAGATGTTAGCCATTCTGTAGGGACGCACAAAGTTGTGGATAGTGTATGCCCGCATGCATGCTTACCATGAGCCGTTAAAGACAAAGAAAGTTAACATCGGTTCAGGAGAAGAACCTAAGGAAGCTATTATTGGAGATTATTGGATGGAGAAGGAAGTATCAAAGATCATTGATTTGTTGCGCGAATTTGAGGATTTATTCCCGCACGGGTACCATGAGCTAAAAGGTGTTCACCATTCCTTGGGGGAGATGAGGATAAAACTGAAGGAAGGTGCGCACCCGGTTAGAAAAAGGCCCTACTAGATGAATCCCAACTTACGTGTGAAGGTTAAGGAGGAGATAGACAAGATGATAGCTTCTGGGATCATTGAGGCAGTGGAAGAATTGGAATGGATAAGTCGATGGTAATTAGCATCAAGAAGGATGGGTGAATTAGAATTTGTGTGGATTATAGGGAATTGAATGCAGTTTGTGTCATTGATCCATTTCTGACCCCCTTCACTGAAGAAATTTTGGAAGGAGTCGCTGGGCGCAAAATCTATTCCTTTACAGATGGATTTTCAGGATACCACCAAGTCTGGATTGCAAAGGAGGACTAGGAGAAGAAAACTTTCACCACTGAGTGGGGAATTTTTACATATACGGTCATGCCCTTTGGGTTGAAGAATGTGCTTCTATTGTCTTTTTGTGCATAGTGGTGCAAGCATTCCAGGACTTCATTCATAAGTTTCTCCAAGTTTATTTGGATGATTGGACAATATATGGTCTGGTTAAGGACCACTGTGACAACTTGAGATTAATGTTTGAAAGGTGTAGGTAGTTGAGGATATCCCTCAACATTAAGAAGTGTGTGTTTGCTTTACACCCTTTGGGACTTTATTGGGGCATATCATATGTAAGGAGGGCTTGTTGGTAGATCCTGCTAAAGTTGCAGTTATTGTGGGGTTAAGGGAGCCTACTAGCCAGAGCGTAGTGCATGGATTCCTTGGGCATACGAGATATTACAAAAATTCATTAAGGGGTATGCCAAGATCACCGCACCCTTAGAGGAGCTGCTTAGACACAAAAGTACCTTCCATTGGGGAAAGGTGTCAGAGGGTGTTTGATACATTAAAAGATAGGCTTATTACCGTGCCTATTTTACAATTTCCCTCTTGGGATAAGCCCTTCCATGTCCATGTAGATGCCTCAGGAACTACCATTAGAACAGTACTTGCACAACTAGGTGAGGGGATTGTTGATCATCCTCTTTGTTTTGTGAGTAGGAAGTTAACACTAGTATAACATAATTATACCACAACCAAGCGTGAGGCATTGTCAATGATCTATGCACTTTTCAAATTTAGACAGTATCTCTGGCGACACCCTTTGTATTATACACCAACCATATGGCATTAAAGTATTTAGTGAACAATCTTGTTCTTCAAGGGCGCATATGTCAATGGGTGTTGTTGTTTCAAGAGTTTGAATTCACCGTTGTAGTGAAGCCCAAAAAAAACAATTGTGGACCTGATCATCTGTCAAGAATTGATTCAGGAGAGGATGCACAAAGTATTGAGGAAGCAATGTCAAACACGCAACTATTTAGATTATGCACGTGCCCTCGATTTGGAAGAGATTGCTATATTTTTAAAAGAAGGTGTGGCACCGGATGGGATGAAGGCATTAGAAAAGAAGTAGTTGGCCATACACACCGCGCCCTACATGTTGATTAGTGGAGACTTATACAAATTGGGACATGATGAAGTTTTACGTAGATGTGTGTTAGAGCATGAGTGCCTGGCCATCATGGAGGAAGCACATGGAGGAAGTGCGGGTGGGAATTATGCAGGTGACACCACCACACACAAAATATTAATGGCAGGTTTATGGTGGGAAACCTTGTACAGAGATTGTAGGGATTATTGTAAATCATGTGACCACTATCAATGCATTGATAAACCAGGAAGAAGAGAAGAAATTCCTTTGCGTCCTATTCCTAGTGCGAGCCTTTTGAAAAATGGGCGATAGACTTTGTAGGACCTATTACACTGGCAGTGTGTAGGATGGGGTCACGTTATGTCATCACTTGCATGGATTATCTCACAAGGTGGGTGGAAGCAGCCCCAACTAAAGATTGCACGGTAGCAACAGCGGCAAGGTTCCTATGGGAGAACATTATCATGAGGTATGAATGCCCTTTGAGTTTGACCAGCGATAAGGGTATGCATTTTCTGAATGAGACTGTGAGGATCCTACTCTCTGAGTTCATGGTGGCTCATCATAAGACTATGCCCTATCACCCACAAGTAAATGGAACTGTGGAAGCATTCAACAAAATACTGAGTCATACCTTGACCAAAATCTGTGATGTTGGAAGACAGGATTGGGATGACAAGGTATTAGCAGTTTTATGGGCTTACAGAACTATGTATAAAATACTAAATAAAGGCACACCTTTTTAATTGGTGTTTGGCGTGGAAGCTATTTTGCGATTAAATTTATGTTACCTTTCTACAAATAGCGCGCTGACAAGAGGATTAGCCGATGAACAAGCACTTTGGAAGAAAGAATTGATGAACTAATGAAAGCTGGATGAGAGACGATCGGTTGCTCGTTGGAGCCAAACAATGGAAAAGGAAAAGTAAAAGGCTTGGCATGATCGCCATATTAGAAACAAGAAGTTTGAGGTTGGGAAAATGGTGTTACTGTATGATTCTAAATTTTTGTGCCATCCTAGAAAGTTGAAAGTCCATTGGTTAGGTCCCTACACAATCTTATACATCCTTGATTCAGGCGTGTGCTAGTTATAAGCGCTAGATGGAATGAAGTTTCTGGACACTTCAATGGCGTAGGCTAAAGCCCTACTATAAATAAGTCTTCTTGGTGTTTGTAAATAAGGTAGTTTTGCTAGTTAGTTTAGAATTTTTCCTTTATGCATTTTCCTTCCCTTGTGTTTCCCTTTTGCGTTGTTGTTTTGTTTTGCGCCTTGGCGCGATAACCTTATTGCTATTTTTGGAGAATTTATGAGTGCATAGAGGACCACACATCGTTTAAGTGTGGGGTGGAGAAAAGTGAAAAAAGCGTGATTAAAAGTACCAAGGAAGTTGTGTTGAAGAGCCTTGTTGAGTAGCCTGGTTGAAAGAGAGATGAAGAGAAAAGATAGAATGGTTGGTGCTAGGATAAAGCTACTTGTAGATCCCACGTACAAAGGAAAAGGAAGCACAGTTAAAGCAACATGAGGTAGGTGAAAGTAAGAATCTGGACAGAAGAAGTGCCTTCGGTATATGTTGAGCGCGCGTAAGAGTCTCTTGTCAGGTTGGTTTGCACGCTAGAAGGTTGGAGGTGTTTTCACGTAGGAAGGGCATGCGAGTTAAAGAGGGTTTTCATGCAGGAAGGGTGCATGAGTGAAGGTGCTGAAGATGGGATTTATTTTAAAAAATATGCATTAAATGAACAAAGTATGGGGTAGGTAGAGTAGCATTTAATGACCAAAAAATGAAAAACTATAAAAAGAGGGTGGGGCACTCTCATTTTATTTTGTGAAAACAAAGAGTTGGAGATATAAGCAAGTGTTATCAGCTAGGGTTTTTTAGATTCGATCAAGTGGAAGATCTATGTGATTAAAAATGTGAAGAGCCAGTTTGAGATTGTGAACCAGAAGGAAGGAATTACACGGGCATGGAAAGAAGTACAAAGACACGTTGTCTTGTGAAGAGTTTATCAAAGTTAGGGTTCAACAAACTAGGGCATGGGTTTAGAAGAATTATATCGCAGATCTGAGATCAAAGGTTGGGAGAAGGAAAGTAGAGTAATAAGGAGAGGATTGGAGTGATAAAATTACCTCGACCATGGCACCCAAGAAAGGAAAGGGCAAAGCTAAGGCTAAAACAACCAAAACCCGAGGTAGATACAAACAAAGAATGGTATGCAGAAATGTAGTACCCAGACAAAGTGATGATGGGGAAGGAATGGGAATCCCATTTGAGAAGCATACCGGTCAGTGACTATAATCACCACACCAACACTATAGAGAAAGAAATGGCATTAGAATTGGTACGCCCAACCAACAAACGAACACCTGAAGGTTTTCCTATCTACAATGATGACGTAAAGGTCAAATTGGTGAAGAAGCAAGGCTGTTGCTGACTCTATGAGTTGCCTTATTTTGGGAAGCCGAGATCACTTGTACCAGTGGTTGATGTCTCGGGTGCACGAGGACTACTTCCACTTTCTTTGGGCACAAGATGCACGTGACTCCCCAGTTGATTTCACAGTTTATATGCCTCATATGCGAGGGAGATAGCCTAGAAGATGACCTTGGCAACAAGGAGGCTATTCAAGAGACCATCATTGAGTATGCATGTAAGAAAGGGTCGCGGTACTATGACATCTCAGACATCAAGGACCCTATTATGAAGATGGCCGCGTGCACAGTAACGAAGTTGAATGGCCAAGAAAGATGGACGCAAGTCAACAAGCCATGGCTACATGTCTGCAGGAAGATTGCAGAGGGGACTATTTACAACTTGTCCATGTACATTGCAGAGGAGATAGTTAAATGCGTGAAGGAAGGGGACAGGATCCTCTTTGGCAATGTCCTGCTCACCATAGTGTTCACAGAGATTGGAGTGTCGGATGCATCGAGATAAGTTTGTGTGGGAGTACCTAGTTGAAGACCCTTTACCCATGAAGAGGTTCAAAAAATATGCATGTGATACAATGATGGATCCCCACAAAGCGTGGCTAGAAAAGTGGTATACGTGCTTGAGAAATGCATTTGGGGTAGAGTGGAGGATCCCTGAACAACTCCCAGCAGCCACACAGGGAGAAGCTGAGTTCATGGTGTACCAACACTACTGCTTGGGTAGGTTCAAGCTTATTGACGAATCATGGAGCCCTTGGTGCAAGCTCCCTTTCACGTTCACTGCCCAATATTTCTAGCGGGGGTAAACCGATTTAAAGAATCAAAGAAGCTAAGGTTGGAGCTAGGAAAGTTGGACCGGTAGCAGAGAGAAATGAGGAAGAAACTAAACTACCCTGGGAGGTAAGCACGCATACGTGGAGAAGTACGTGTCACACAAAATCCATATGACTAGGCCAATAACGCTTCCCATCAGTTGGAGGATCCGTGGCGCACGTATACATGTGCATAAGGCCAAAGTTTGAGAATGGCGCATACTTGGTGGATGAGATCTCAATACCTGAGGACCCCTTGGGAAAGAAGAAGCCAATGTCTAAGAAGAGAGGCTAGAGGAGAGGAAGGAGCACCAAGTGTGCCGACTGCTTAGACAGTGAGCATGCCTCTATAAGCGCAAGCCAGCACCTATGTTCGGAGAAAGAAGTCTCCAGTAAAGGAGAAGATGCTAGAAGTAGAGGCACCCGAACAACCCACCACCATGGAGGAGTCACAAGAGGAAGAAGAGAAGGCAGAATCTCCTGACTAGAGGACACCTCTTAGGAAGAAGCAGAGGGTGGATGAAGAAGTTGACTCGGAGGCGACACGGCTTGGAGAGATATCTAGGAGAAGGAGAGGATGAGAGTGAAGGAGGTGGCAACGAGGAGGAAGAGCTAGAGAAAGATAAGGAACCTTTGGAACCTCATGTATTTAGTGTCTATGACTCGGAGGAAGAGAGTGGGGATGAAAAGCAAGAGTTTGTATTCGTGTGATGAAAAGGCACACAAGGTGATGAAGGCACTGAAGATACAAAGACAGATGAGAAGGATGCCATGGAGAAGTAGGGAGACATAAGTTTTACCAAGGAGTAGATAACCAAAATAGTAGAGCGAGAAGTGAAGAAGATGCTCGAGGCCCTTGTAGACCAGGAGTTAGAGTGTAGTACAGACATAGTGCTTAAGGAAGGGAAGGAGGAGAGTGTTGAAAAGGGACATGACAGCCTAGGAGGCCCCGCTCTGACAGTTAGCTTCCCCAAAGGTGCATGCTCGGGTAGAAGAACTCTGGATGCAGAACAGAGGTAGATAATGGGCTATGTGGATGATTCAAGGAAGGTGCTATGTGTAAGGTTCCAGAGCATGATACCCACTGAGAAAATTATAGCCATGGGATCATTTGAGAAGGAGGGCGCGTACCCCAGGACCAAGAAGATGCTTTCTTGGGCATTTGAGTCCCACGTTGACGAGTTGGACTTTGAGGTCTGCCAAAAGGTGCTTATCACATTTCCGAGTCTAAGGGAGACAACCCCTTAGTAAATGCTCAGGAGCTCTCGAACGAGCAGGTATGTAATGCTCTAAACAAGGTCGTGAGTTAAAACGAGAGCGAGGCTATTTGCATAGAATGACAACATAAGGGATCTAGAGGGAAAATTGGCCAAGAAGGAAGAGGAGTTGGCTAAGGTAGCCAGAAACTTAAAACAGGAGGAACTAATCAACGCGCTGAAGCATGAGCTCAAGGAGGAAAAGGCAAAGGTGCAGGAGGTCTACAAGAAAGTATAATTGATAAAAATTGCCATCATATTAAAGCACCTAGATCTAACGCCAATCCCCCAGAGGTACGCATCGCCATCTGGAATGCCTAGAAGACTTAACGCATGTCCTCACCATGGAGAGATGACCCTTGGCATTGGAGTCTGTGGAGGAAGTGGCCACACACTTGAAGGAGGAGAACCGGTTAAAGGTGATAGCACTTGTTGCGAGTATAACCAAGTACTCGTGGAAGTTAAGGTTAATTCTTGACTAGTCTACGAGAAGCTGCATATGACACATGCGCGGATCGAGATAAGGTGGCAACATATTTGGTTACAACGCTTGAAGAAGATCTGAAGGAGTTCTAGGAAAAGAACAAGGGGAATAGGGCAGAGAGGGACAAGGTTCTGGTTGAGGTGGAAAAGAAATCAGAGGCGATTAAGGCTTTAAGAAGCTCAATTAAGGCCTGGTTGAAGGAACTATACCCCAGATTACCAGAAGAATGGACAAGCTCGCGGACCTAGGTAAGGAAATGGAACAAATTGTGGACACTTTGGGCACCCAGGGAGCTGGCCTAAGCTTTGATGAAGTAAGCACCCTGGTAGGTGACCTATGCTAGAAGGCGAAGGGCAAGGTCGAAGTGTGGAACAAGCTAGAGGCAGATCTGTGATGGGACTTCCCCAACCTTTTGAATTAATGTTCCCCCATTCTTCATTCTTTCATTCCTTACTCATTTTGCAAGATATGTCTACATCTTGGTTCCATTGAACCAACTTGCACCTTGGTCAAGTAAAATGTTTAGGGCGGAGAACAGGCGTAGTGTGGGGTGATGTTGGGCCCCTAGAAAATTGACTAAGTATGAAGGCGTGTGGGCGCACGGGATCCCAGTTATAAAAGGGCACGCAAGGCAAAAGTGCGTAGGAGGAAGAGTTAAGAAGGCACATGGTTCACACAGTGATGCGAAAGGAGGTTCGGGACTTAGCCGATTTAAGCATCCAAGGTAGAACACATGAAAAGCGTGATCGGTTATGCGTGGATAAGATGCCAGCCTAGCAATAGGTGGCCTAGGAAAGAGCATGCCAGTGATGGGATCTTCTAGAAGATCATCATGAGATGGAGTGGAGATCTTAGGCTTGAAGGAACATGCTCACTTGGAGGACCACATTTGACACTTGGGTGATGATCCGAGGCGGGGCAAGGCGAGTTGGCGGCTCCAGAAAGTGATAAATACAAGTGCCTACAATGGAAAATATATATACAGAGACCGAGACCGAGATGGAGATAACATACAAATGGGGATATAGAGATAGAGGAAGAGATATACAGAGAGAGAGAGATAACATGAGTGAAGCTCGAGGATTCTTTGCGAGTGTAACTTTTATGCAAAAAGGAATGTACTAGGCTTAGTATTGTAATTTCTTTTTCTTTTGGCATAGTTATACAAGCCTAGTGATGTGCATGACTGCGGTCTTCCCTCTATGGCTCTTTGTAATGAAACAATGAATACAATGAGGTTACCTATTGCAAATAGACATGGATATCAGTAGCTTTAATATATATTTCATTCATAGGAGTTCTCTTTCCTTGCATGCTATGAATGAATGATTGTATCTTTTTTTACGTTATATAATATGTTATGGAGTCATTAAAACATAAGTCCGAAGAAGCTATAAGGATTTGGAGGCCGTTCTAAGCCCTATGATTCTTGTATGTCTAAACTTCTTTCCTAAATACTCTTACACTAATCATAGATAAATGCTTCCCACTAAAACTCACATAAAAGAGAGACTCGACACCGCGCGTGCCTCGGGTGAGCACTCAGCTTCTGTTGGGTGATAGGCCGGCATGCATGGGATTCCTTCCTTTTATAGTGGGAGTAAAATTGACTACAAATCCCCTTTCATGAACTATACATGGTTGTACTTACATTAGTAACTACGACATGATTAATTTTATTTCAATTTTTCTCATCTCGTAGATTATACCAATTGTCTGAAGATGTCAATTATAATGTCAAAGCATGATCTATAGAATAAAATAGAACCTTATCATTCTTTATTGACCAAATTCCCCCATTTTCCTATTTCATTATTTTATGTATTTTTTTGTTCTAGTGCGGGACCCTGTAGATCCCCCAATTACCAATTGAAAACTAAAAATATGGGTGCCCCCATATCAAGTGTACATTGTGAATGTGGCTTGTTGGATGTCGAAGAGGAATTGGTTTTTAATAAATCCTTATTTGAGGAACAATATGATGAGTTTAATGCAGTCAAGGATTCAAGGAAATATTTTTCCCTTTGTCAAGCACCCACTTGACCATGAAGGGAAAAAATTATCTCCTTCCATGGTCGGTGCTCACTTGACCATGGGAGGACCAAATTCAAATTTTCAACTCCAGTAAATTAATAAATGATCAAAAAGGTGGTTGACCATGGTGTTGGAAGTTGATTTAACAAATCTTGAAAATAAATACTAAATTATAATTTTAGAGTAACAACGTAATGATATGGCGATAAAGTAGATATCGGCTTAAGCAATAAGTAATTGAATTTAAAACCCTAAGTGCAAGATAGTTGATTTCACAATAATCCCAAAGCTGTGTTGAGTTGGAAAACTTATGGAATAAGAGGAAATACCATTGTAAATGAGCCCAAAAATTGTGCCAAAGCATCGGAAATGCTAGGAATAGGGTTCCTGGATTAGGACATGGGTGTTTGAGCGTAAGGGACCTTATATAGGCATATGTGACTGAGTAGAACTACGGAAATTGAATTTTATAGGGTTGTAAGATGTTCGCTAGAGTTTGTCATTAGTCACCTGTATGTCACTAGTTGATCACCAAGTTCAACTGAAACCTATAAAGTGAAATGGGGATTCAGACTGACCTTGACAATCACCTGACTGAGTGAACTTATGATCCAGGTGTTGCACTACATTTCATAATCCATGTAGTTTTTTTTTTTTGTGTGTGTGTGTAGAATCATGCCCTAGGTGGATCTTGTGCAAGATGCACTTGATAGTGAAAAATAGCTAGATGTAGAAATGTAGATAGATGTGTGCATGGAAAAATGAACTTCCCCTCCTATTAAGTGTATGTAAAAGAATACAGTCCCTTATCCATTGAATGGATGTTATATGGATGTTTTGATGCTCTTAGAATGCCTTTGGATGCAACCTTAGGTGATAGTAATAGATGCTTAGTGTTTTTCCTTTATTATGGTCACATAGCTTTGTATTTATATCATTCCCTTGTTTGAATCTCATAAATAAGCACTAAAAGGCCGACCCATAAAAAAACAAGATGCCCAACAACTAGAAAAGATCCAAAAGTCGTGAGCAAGATACAAATAGGTTGGGGGCACCTAGAAGGGACCAGGTGCACCCGGTGTTGGTGTCAGACATAGAAAATATAAAGTATCGAAAGCAGATTGGGCAATACGGTGTGTAAGAATAAGAAGGAAACGAGAAAGAAAGCAAAGAGACCAAAAACAATGGACAATTAGTACTTTTCTCACTTAGGAATCATATGAATAGTGGTATGTGACTAGGACCTAGAAATGTACCTAAAGTGTGTGATTTAGTGTCTACATTTACCCCCTACTTTACGTTATTGAGAAAATTCTCAATAACATAAAGTAGCTAAGAGATGCGTGCACGATAACCATGTAGATCGATGGAGAAAAGCATGTCGAGGAGACAAGAAAAAGCATGAAGGGGATAATGTGAAGCGTGGAAGCTAGAGAAGAGGAAGTGACCCTAGGGGTGAAAGCGTATGTGTATATGTCATGTTGTACTTGTTGTTGATGTCACTTGATGCTTGATGATGTGACTGTTGCTTCCCATAAGGACGAACCGCAAAAGAGAAGAGCAAAAGAGTAGTCAAATATGTGTATATGAAAAATTTGATCCAAACGTGTAAAAAGTATGTAAAAATACAAAAAGGAACATGTGCACCTGATCGTGATGAGTGAAAAGAGTAGAGAGGATCTTGAAAATGTTGTAGAAGAATGATTTTTTAGGCGATCTCACGCCAAGTGCAAGTTTTGGCGATCTCTCACACCAGAAGAAGAGTTTAGGGAGAAAGGTCTAGTGTTACTCTCCAACATTTGATTGCTTCCCTATGATTTATACACCATTGTAGATGGTATGATCCTTCTTTGTTCAAATATGATCCATTTTGATCCAACATGAATATAAAAAGGTGAAACCATGCATGTTGATTGTTGAAGGACTATAACCGCACTAAGAAAATTGTTGTGTAGAATGTTGTAAACTATGTTATGAAAAGAGTGTTGTAATAACCCCTTGATCATAGGTGCCTAGGAAGGGTCGGGAGTTCCTAGTGCTAGCTTTTATGGGTGGGTGTTGGCATTTGTGTTGTGCTGAAGACCCAAGTCAGATTTTGGGTTGTTTCTAAGACTATACATTGTGTTGATTCTATCTTGAAATATGTTGTACTATGACAGTGAACTTTTGAATGGGGTGACTATTTCACCTAATGATTCCCCCTCATTTGGGGTGCATGCGATGTTCTTTAGGAGGATGCTATCTAAAGGAGGACCAAATGCTAGAACCGATACTCATGCCTTGTAAGGAACGTTCTTGGTAGAAACCAAGGAACATGTAAACAAAGTGGTTGGAAATAACTGTTAGTGCAAACAAGACAAATACACATATAAAAGACAATATATATGCTAGCAAGCAAGAAGACAATGAATACCATGAAAAGAGGGTTGAAAACATGGGACATCGGTCACAATGTTGCAAGACAATTGAGGTGAAGCGGCTAAAATCAAACAATGTGCACACAAGACAAAGGTAAAAGCCTGCAAATAATGGCAAACAATGACAAATAGTAGAAAGAAAAGTGTAATAGACAACCATGGTATAAAAGAGTTTCTGCAAAGACAATTACGCACATGAAGCACTCGTTAATATGTTAGAAGGATAAAAAGTATGTCAAAACATGTATGATCTATATAAGATAGTGTGCTAGTAAGAATAGGAAGTAGTATAAAATGAAACAATAACACCATTTGCCCCGGGAGCAATTATGAGACTGGTAAGAGGTACAATGCCAAACATTTTTATTGTGTGTAACAATATGTGTAAAGGCTACATTCACAACAAGAGGGAAAGTGAGCACGCATGTGTATATGATAAAGATAATGATATACAAAATATCCACCTAATATAGTAAGCAAAGTGTACATGCGAGTAAAAGTAAGTAAGAACAATATTCAACCAAGATATGTAGTATGTTTTGAGTATGCGAGATGGAATGATATGCAATGCGAGTGTGATATGAGTAGGGAACCCCCGAGCAATGTGAATGAGTATGTATGAGATGAGGGTCATTTATAAAAGACACCTTAACAAGTAAGAATGAACCATATAAAAAGAGTGTGTCATCGGGAAATGGTTTGATAGTGTACGCTAGAAATATATGATCAAAAAACTGTAGAGCGTAGAGAGTGAGTGCATGTGGTGGGGTTCATTTCAGATCAAGACCCTCAACATTCGAGTATGAACTGTGGAACTAGAGTGCGTCATGGGGTAGTGTGTTGTGATGAATTGTGCACTAGAAAGATGTGTCATGAATGCACCGAGTGTGAAATGTGTAGTGTGTATGATGTGAGGTTCATGAATATAGTGATCCCTCAACAGTCAAGTGTGAATTGTAGCACAAGAGTGCATCATTGGGTAATGAAGATATAAATGTATCAAGATGTGTAAGACACGTGTGAAAGTGTAAAGTGAATAAGTAAAAATGTAAGACACACGATAATACGAGAAAGGGGGAAAGAGTAAGCATTATGCCCCCAAGTGTGTAATGGTGAATGTGTTATCTAATAAAAGTGAAAGAAAAGGCTCCTCCACTCGATGCTTGCGAAGATAAAGGCATGTGAACATGCTCTAAGATCAACGACATATGAGATAAATGATGTACCGGTGAATGAAACCTATGTATGTGAGACATGGGTGGTGATGAAAACCTATGTGAAGGAGATCATGGAGGTGATGAACATCTATGTGAAGGACAACATAGAGGTGATGAAAATCTATGTGAAGGAGAGTGTGGATGTGATGAGTACCTATGTGAAGTGGAGTGCGGAGGTGATGAACACCTATGTGAAAGAGACCGCGGAGGTGATGTATACTGTTTGAGGTAGTTTATCGATTTGTGTCCCTAGGCGATAAGACGGAATAGTAGACCGATGAGACCATGTAGGTCATGTGTGAACATGCAAGCTAGAGATCATATTGTGCTTTAGATTTGAGAGGTCGCAAGGACCTAGATGCTTTAACGAGTGCAATGGAAACATCAAGAGGAGGTTGTGGCCATCATGTGCATGACATAACATCATTGATAGTAATGACTTACACGTTGTGAATGAACTTTAGAGATACATGATTCATGGAAATGATAGATTGAGTTGCACGGAGCCAACGAAGACCTAAGAGCATGTCACACCCTTTGGTGAAGGTGCCAAAAAAAAAAGCACAAGCATGGTGAGAGGACCAACTATGACTGGAAGCTTTCCATAATTGTAATATTTAGGCATTGAATATCAAATACACGACGATAGCGGATAGCCGATAAGCAACAAGAATTGTAATAGAACACATGTACACAAAAGATGACAAGCTGATCATTGTGTTGTAATTGAAGCATTGATATGTAATATGTCAAAGGAAAATGTAGTGTGATCATCATGATCAAAGAATGCAATGATTGTTGGAGATGCCTCATCACGAAAAAATAGAAAATAAAGATCCCACGATGGCGGAGAGCACCTTTGTGTGATATGTATGATTGACTAAAGAGTTAGCCGATTGCTTGTCATAGTTAGGAAGAGGATTGGTGAAGATCTTGAGCTTGTGATTTTCATTGACTGGAGTATATGCGTAGGCTCAAGAAGCTCAATTGTATTATTATCGATAAGATCTTGAATAATATTGATCTATAGAATGCCCAATGCATTAATGAAAGTTCCATCTAAAATTTTCATTGTAATTCTAATATTTTGAATGAGATGGGTCAGATTGAGTGGATGAGGAAGTGTAATAATATTTCTCTTGATGAGTTGTGGCAATATAATATGTGGAGCACAAGGAAATTTAGTAAACGTATGCTTAGGTGGTTGTCATTGAAGCTTTTCAGGATTAGATACAACATTGACAATAGCTTTAACTTTAGTAGGTTTAGTAGATGGCTTGAAAGTTTATTTACTTTGAAAGTGCGTAGAAGATGAAGCTTGCTCATGATACTTAAGATTTCCTATAGATAATAGTTTAGTTTCGCATAGCTTAAGAGTATGACATAAATGATCGAATGATGGATATGTCTTGAAGATAACACTCTCTGGAGAGGTGGTAATAGACTTTGGATAAATAAATATTGGAGTTTAAAGTCCACGAGTACATTAGACATCTTAGGTAAGTTATTCCTATATTGTAAGACATAATCTACTAGATTCTCGTTAGATCCTTTCTTAAGTTATGTGAGTTGAGCATAGAATATCTTAAAGCCGCTATTGATAGAGAAATGAGAAAGAACAACATTAGCTACATGCATAAAATATGTTATCGAGTGGACAGGTAGATCATAGAAGAAACGTGTTGAATAATATTGAAGACTGCGAGGAAAGAGATTTGCTAGTAAAGTGTGATCATCCGCATAATCTAGACATGCTACATGAAATGCTTAAAGATGCTCTTGAGGGTCACCATGGCCTTTGAAAATGGGTAGCTTAGGAGTGAAGAAATTAAGAGGAAGTGCATAAGTAGAAATGGTGGGTGCGAAAGGAGTATGAAGTAGTAATGTGGAATTCAAAGATGGGGATACATGATAAGTGGCCAAATGAAGTTAACAAATTTGAGTTTCCAAATTTTGATATACGAGAAGTTAAATCAAACGTCTTTGAAGAAGTGTCGGGTTGTGTATTAGAAGCATTAGGTTGAAGTATGGGAGTAATAGTAGTGGGAATGCTAAGTTGTGCATTATAAGCATTAGATTGAATGATGGGAGCAATAATAGTGGGAAAGAAAGCATGAATACGAAGGGGTTGGGTGGAGGCCATGAAAGCCAAGAAAGAACCGGCAAGAGGTACCAAAGTAGCTTCATGAGATTTTTAGTGGAAATCAAAGCATAAAGAATATGTGGAAGATGGGAAGGATTATCATGTAAATCTTGATGAAAAATTGTGAGCTTGTCTAATTGTTCTTGATCAACATTTGTGTCTTCATCATATGATTGCTCACTATCAAATGCTTTAATGTTTTCAAGAGGAACTTGTTGAGAATTAGTGAATTCAGCCATTGATTTAGAAGCCCTATGGGAAGATGGAGGAAGCTCGATATGCTCAAAATACCCAAAATGACCACTATAGGTGACATGCATAAGAAGAAAACCCTAGAAAGAAGGTTGGAATCAAGCAACAGGTTCACCAAATGATTTAACAAATATTGAAAATAAATGCTAAATTCTAAGTTCGAAGTAACAACACAATGATATGGTAATAAAGTACAGATCTGACCTAAGAAATAAGTAATTGAATTTAAAACCCTAAGTGCAAGAGAAGGGATAAAGTACTTAGCCGATTTATGCAATAATCCCGAAGTTGTGCCGAGTTGGAAAGCTGATAGAACATGAGGACAGACTATTTCAAATGAGCCCGAGAAAATTGTGTGAGCATCAAAAATGCTAGGACTAGGGTGCACTAGACTAGGCCAAAGGGAAGTCTTGGGCACCAAGGACCTTTATAGCGCATGTGAATTGAGAAAACCTCAAAAGTAAATTTTATAGGGTTTCAAGATGTTTGCTAGAGTTCATCGTTAGTCACTTGTATGTTCTTTAGTTGATCTTTGAGTTTTCTGAAACATGTAAAGAGAAATATCACCTACAAAACTCCAAAACACATCAAATCCTAATAATAAAAATATGCAAATGGGGAATCAAACTGACCTCAACGGGAACCTAAGCGAGTGAACTTATGATTCGGGCACTACACTACATTTCAAACTCCATGTAGTTTTGTGTGTTTGTGTGTGTAAAATCTGTTAGAGTAAGTATTTACCTTAGCTCATGTTCACTAGGTACTTTATTTACCTTTATTGTATTTATCCTCATCCACTTATGTGTGTGGATATATATTTTATCTTATTTAGATATTAGGAGATATTATCTAGTTGTTAGGTATAGTTCTTTCCTTGATCTATGGTATTGAATAGATCCTTGATGTCTATTTCTCTCCTAAATCTATGGTCTTGACTAGTTCTTTGATGATTAGTTATTTCCTTGATTCATTTCCTTGATTCTTAGATTGTTATTCCTTGCTTATATAAGCAAGGCCCATTCTCATTGTATTTCATTGAGTTCCATAATAATATATGATATTGCTTTGCCAATTTATTTACAACTATTTTATGTAAAGTTATTATGGTGAATTCCTTTCATTATATTGATCATGGTGTTTGATTAGCATCTGTGTTCCTAGCTTGCAGTACGATCTGGTAATTGTTCCTTTTAAAATCGTGCCCTATGTGTCTCCTGCACAAGATGCACTTGATAGCGAGAAATAAATAGATGTAGAAATGTAGGTAGATGTGTGCATGGAAAAATGAACTTCCCCTCCTATGAAGTGTATGTAGAAGAATGTAGTCCCTTGTCCCTTTAATGGATGCTAGATGGATGCTTTGATGCTCTTAAAATGCCTTTGGATGCAACCTTAGGTGATAGTAATAGATGCTTAGTGCTTGGTCCTTTATTATGGTCACATAGCTTTGTATTTATATGATTCCCTTGTTTAAATTTTGTAATTAACCACTAAAAGTCCAACCCATAAGAAAACAAGATGCCCAACAACTAGAAAAGACCCAAAAGATGTGAGCAAGATACAAAGAGGTCGGGGTGCCCATAGGGGGGACGGGGTGCACAAGCGGCTGGCGTCCCTAGGCAGGCCTTGGTGTCCAGATTCAAAAAGATGAAGTATCGAAAGTTAGACTAGGCAGTAGGGTGTGTAATACCAAGAAGGAAACTAGAAAGAAAGAAAAGAGGCCAAATATAGTGGTCAATTAGTACTTTTCTCACTTAGGAATCATATGAATAGTGATATGTGACTAGGACCTAAAAATGTACCCAAAGTGCATGATTTAGTGTCTAAAAAGTGCAATCATTGAGGCGGGGTGAATCAATGAGCAATAAAAATTTTCATTCACTTAAAAATAATTGATTAACCATTCCATTAAACATTAATCATGTGTTGTCATGCGCAAAGGTTTAACATGAAAATTCAAACTTTCAATCATGACAACTAGACCCAAATTCAAAACATTTTCTCCGAGTCTTCTCGAAACCCTCTCTGGTCATTTTTTTAATTGTGTCATGTCCATATTGATCTTGCAATTACAGGTGTTTAAAATGATGTGACAAGGTCAACAATCTTATTTGGTGAAATGCTTCCAATGACTAGTTCCTCAATACGCCTAGAAAGGCTAATTCTGACCTTCCCAAGACTGGTGTGCATCCTCTAAGATGGAATGAAATGATAAAAATCATCTGGAGACAAAATTATAGATTTATGAACATATTGGAACTTATTTTGGAATATTTAGGGAAGTTTAAGAGGTTTAGGAGTAGTTGCAGTGAAAGTGGGTTTCTAAGGTATAAGGAGTGTATAGTCAAAACATGTACTGATATTGTGAGAGGATCCCGGGAGCTCCATGATGAGTAAAGAGGAAAAAAATACTCATTGAAAATTAATAAGGATTCCCTACATTATGGCAGTTTAAAATCTTTCACAAGACTCAATTATCTCTTAGGGTAGCTCGGTTTGACGGACACACCTCGTTGTCTTGAGGAAAAAGGAAAAAATTCAGGGAGATGAAGGAATAATTGGAAGTTTTGACCTATCCCATTTTATTTTAAATTCTCTTGGAAGTCAAAATCATATATGATTTCATCAAAAAATTATTCTGGAGCTCAGGAAAGCTCATCGCCCAATTGTTCTCTCTCACATGTATGCTCTCATAGTTAGTCAATTTTACAAGAGGACACATGTCATCTCTAGGTTGAGGATATTTTTTTCATACCTCTTATACTTGTCCTAAAGGGACACAAAAATTCATGCCTGCTCAATCTTTTACCCTTAGTTCTCCATGTGACCAACTTGCAACACTCCGGAGGGCTTATCTAGCATATTTCTAGCTCCTGCATCATGCAATAATGCAATGACACTTGGAAACACCAGGTGAAGTCACATTTTTGTGTCTCTCTTTTACATGTCCTAAGGGGAAATAAAAATATGCCCCTCTTTATCCCCTTTCAAGGTTCTTCATATGCCCAAAACATGCTCCCAGAGTGCTAGAATCAAACCTTCATTCATCTCCTCAAACTCGAATCCCAAAGTGACACTTGTCAGCAGAGGCGACAGTGAATTTTCTTGCACATCTTATCCATAACCTAAGGGGAAAATATGGATAGAAAAATTCACCCCATTCCAAGCCCTTTGCAAACCCTAAGCGTGCCTAGCTATTTTACACTTGCCATGTGTAAATTTGAATGTCGTATGACTGCCAAAGTTGTAAAATGACTAACTGCTAAAGGGTTTCTCACTAAGTTCAAAGTGGCAGCCATTTTTGAATCCATGAAACATCAAATAACCTAAAAATTCCTTAGAACAAAAAATATATGTTTCCCAAGACCTTCCAAAATGACGATGATGGTGCCTTGAGTTGAATGTTGCACATAGTTCTTCATCTAGAAATCAAAGCACGAGATCCTTGTATGAGGCGGAACACAATTGTAACTTATTGTTCTCACTTAGTTAAATTTTATTACTATAAAAGTTTCAAGCCTCCATTAATTTCCACCATGACACAATAGTGAAAGGAAATTGAGGCTCATCTTTACTTCTCGAGGATCCGTTAGGCAGAATCTTTTGAAAAATAAAAGAAATGATCCCTAAAAATCTAGTTTCATGTAAGCTAGTTTTCATGCCATGAAGTACCTATTTTTAGGGATATTGATGACTATTTTTCATCATCATTCTTCCCTCCTCAAATATATTTTCAATTTCCTGAAAATCGCACGTAAAATCATCCAAAACTCACAAATGAGGGTCTTGAAAAATCTAGTTTCATGTAAACTACATTTCGCACGATGGAGGTGCTTATTTTTTGAGATATAAAGGACTGAGTTTTTATTAGTATTCTACCACTTTACATAATAAAATTATTAGTTCACTCAATATTTCAAGCTCCGATCATTCAAAGCATCCAGAAGTAGTGAAGATGACAAATAGGGTAAAATTGGCAATTTTGCCAAAAAAACAAAAAGTAAAAAAGCACTTTCTAAAAATAACAAGGCATCATCAACAAAAAATAATTGAATTTTCCAAAAGGTTAAGAGGATAAAATTTGATCAAAATAGGAAATATGTGCCAAAATAGCAAGTCATGCTCTTACCTGCTAAAAAAAATAGTCTTTGTTTTGCATGCGAGAAAGTTGTAGTTGCCTCCGTTTTCTCTCATCTCATTGCTTTTGATATACTCGCATGGTTGTAAGGTGTTTACATATCTCAAACTAGGAAAATCAATCTTTATAGGGATTCTAAAGCATCATTCTAATCTCAATTATTTCTAAAATCAAAGTCGAGTATATCAAGGTGCAAGCGGGTAAGAGCCATAGACACGGGAAATTAGAAAGGATTCAAAAGGTATCAAGGAATCCATTGATTCATCAGACGATGTCATCATGTTCATCATATGAATTCATCATCATCTCATCAAGGTGAGCTAGGTGATCTAGGTGAGCTTAGTGCCCTAGTTGAGGTAAGTTAGGTAAGCTCAATGAGATGGGAGTGCTAGTGATACAAATCAAACTTCATTTCATACATATATTCAACTATCAAGATGCTTACAAACATATACTTTCACTTCAAGTCTGCATGAGAGGATATTAGCAAGCCTAGATGGCTTTAAAAATTTGAAAATTGATAAATAACATTAAATATAGTTTCATTACAATCATCCCATGCCTTATCATCCTTAACATTATCATTTGACTCCCTAAATCATCTCTCTTCATTAAGAATTCATAAACACTCACCATCCTTCCTATGGCTCTTGGTCTCTTGTACTATTCCTTGCTCATTGCATATACCTTTGCCTTTCAAAGCCTCTATTCTCTGTGCCCCTACTTTCATAACTCGAACATAGTTAGGACCGACCACAAAAGAATTCAAACAACCAAAATCACATGACCCCATTTGGTTAGTCGAAACTATCCTTAAGTCTTCTTCACTACTCATTCACCTAATACAACATTGTTAGGTTTTTTGGTCTCCTTATGTTCTTATAGCTCATATAACCTATTTCAACACTTCCAAAAACATTATGTCCACCTTGAAGCCACCTCAAAAGGTCTCAAACAACAATGTTCACCCAATCACCTCCAAGATTACCTTCTAGGCTCTTAAGACAAGTATATTGGTGTATGCACGAGGTTAAATAATTCTAGGCCAATCCATTATAATAGGAAAACCTCATTTGGATTCTTCTAACACCCTGAAATGCTTAAAAAGTACCAGGCTTTAACTCACAAAACTCTTCTAGCAATCACTCATTTTCTCTTGATAACTTACTGAGGACTAACTAGCCCCTGTCTACACCCACTGTAATCCTTATCTCCACTTGTATGGGGTTTCAAAGGGTAACCAAAGCACATCCTTACACCCATTAAGATATTTATACTACCTTATGAGTTTAACTTCTTAGATCAAGATATAAATCTTGGTCTATTTATAAAAGGACCTCTATAACTAGGTCTTTATTGGAACACACTGCTTGTCATGAAAAGCTTTAGTTTTAGCACTTAGTTTTGCAAATTTCCTTTACAATATTCTTCTAGGATCGGTTAGTATAAGTATCTTGATAGTTTTAGAGAAAAAGGAATCGATTAAGGTCTTCAAAATGAAAGCCCTATCCTAGCTTGATTATATGCAACAATACACACTCGAGAGAATGCAAATGGTTATAACTTTGTTGTCTTTTGGATTTGTGATCTTAAACTTCTCTAGCATGATTGTTGCAGCTCAAATCCCTTTCTATTTTAGTATATATCATTCAAATGAAGTGTGAGCTAGATAAGAGGTAAAAACTCACTATAAAAATTGTGCATCTACGTTGGAAGCAGGGTATTGAAACCCTCAAGTTAATTGTGGGAGAAGTTTCAATTTTTCTATCCATAAAAGCCTTCATTCACAACTGAATCTCCATGTTTAAAATATACCCTCAATGAATGGAAATCATTTTTAACCTCTACAATAGTTCTAACCTTGCTTGATTGCTAGTACACAACTACAATCTCTTGTTCTTAGCTCTTTCTAATGTGTATGACACTTTGTAGACACAAAATCACACACTTTGAGTCATTATTTACCCCGATCTCATACTACTATTCATATGGTTCTTAAGTTAAAGTGTAATAATTAACCTATGTCTTTGGCCATATTACATTGCTTTCTATCGTTATTTTTGATCTTACACCCATACTTTCCCTATAGTACTTTTATATTGTGTATTTCTTATCTTTGACTAGGCCCCAACCAGGACTGGGGTGCCACATATGCCTTGGTCCCCTTTGGGTGTGTTGATCCTCTTTGTACTTTCTTCTCACTTTTTGGGCACTTTCTAGCCATTTGAGCTTCTTATATTTTTGGTGTTTGGCCTTTTCAAGGTTAATTATGAAATTAAAGAAAGAGAACCATATAAATATAAAGTTATGTGACCATAATGAGGGACCAAGTACTAAACACTTACTATCACCACCTAAGGTTGCATCCATCAAAGGCATCTATAGTTACATTTACATCCATCTAGCTCCATCACAAAGCACACAAGGCTGGTTCATCTGCATCACACTTCATAGGAGGGGAGTCTATTGTTTCCATGCACACATTTACTACATTTTACATCTAGTTATTTGCTCGCCACTTCACAAAGTGTGGCTGGTATAAGAACACCTAGGGTGCAATTACACACATATACGTAGAAATATATTGGGTATGATATGTAGAATAATGATCGATTAGTAAGTCCACCATTGTGGCGAGTTGAGGACAGTCCGACCTCTTCATATACATCTTTATTTTTATGGTTTTGATGATTTATCCGGGGTTTCACAGGTGATTTTTCTATTGTAAGTTTACTAGTGATCATACAACGACATTCACATGATAGGAAATGAACACAAGTTAACATCTAGTGACACTTCATAGGAGGTTCCCTATCCATTTCAGCAGACCAAGGAGCCCATATCTTAGATCGGTGCGTCCCAGGTGCCCCTATCCTCCCTCTAAGTGCCCTAGTCTAGCTAGGTTGTCCAAATTTGCACTTTTTCGAGGCTTATGTGTGAAGGTTTCTTCCTCATGTTCATCCGGTCTTAACTGTGACATCATTGTTGGCTAGATTTTCTCGCATAACATCAAACCTAGGCGATCATGAGATAAATCTCCCTCATTTAACCGATGAGGCTCCCATGTTAGATTTGTCAATAAAAGTGTGTTATTATCTATCGAGGTTTTACTTTAACCACTTAGTTCATGAACCATAACTAAGAAGTTGCAGCAAGTAAGCAGCTATTTAAGAAAGGAAAATTATAGAAGAAGAAAGTAAAGGAATTACATAGAAGAAATGAGGAAGATGTGCATCCCAATTAGTAGATAGCAGAGCTAATTGCATGCACATAGAAGAAACTTAATAGATTTGAACACACATAATTATAAAGAAAAGGCAGCTCTAGATCCAGATCTACAATAACACAAAGTTTACTTAAAAGATCTAAAGATTTAAAAGCAAGAAACACAGTACGCCGTGACACAAAGTTCTCCGGAAACCTGCTTCTTTGTATTCCTCTACAACAAGTGGCTCTCAGGGGTTCAGCACAAAGTCTAGAACACAAGATTGCTTCTTACAAATTCTGATCGATGATTAACCCGGAGGTTCTTCTCCTACTTATAGAATGTAGGAGGGAAAGTACAAATAGAAGACTCAAACTGAACTAAAGTATGAACAACAAGTAAAGATGACATTTGGCAATCATCCTCAACTAACTTCTTCTTAAGTGACACATGTATCACTTAACTAATAGAATGGTTCCACATGACTTCAAGTAATGGTTGCAAAACCAATAACTTAGAAGTTTTACAATTTCATCCGGGAACATAGAAAATAGAAGAAGAAAGAATAGAAGAAGTCATGCCAGCTGTAATGTTTACATCTTCTTCTTGTTCTGATATCTGATATACTTGTCGAACATATAATTCAGCATCCTTCCATCTGTTTTAGCCACTGCTTCCTTCTCTGTCCTGAACTGCAGCAACCCTTCATTCAACACTTTGCTGCATGCTTCCACCTCTTCCAAACTCGGCCCGAACCTCGCAATGTCTGCCTGCAGCGCCACCAATCTACTGATAGAATTCATCGTGAAAGGCTTGGTAGCTTTATCAATTCTCTTTTGCACCATCAGAAGAGAACCTTCCAGGGAATCATGCACCTCGTTAGAAACAATCCGCACGTATGAAGTAACACCTCCATCCACTCTTTCCTCAGTGAAAGAAATGATACTGTCTGGTAAATCTGATGTTCTACTCTCAAGCACCTGCATCCTTTTCAGCAAAACTCTGCAGATCTCCAAACGGAAAGATACTGCAAACTCTAGCTGCTTCCCCTTCTCGACTGATCCATCCCAGTACAATTTTTTTCGCAACCAATACATCTCCGTGACTTGTTGATCTCGGCCAAAATACTCAAAGTTACTCTCTGCAACCGTATTCATGCCTTCTATGCTTTCCATCGATTGCTTTAGTTGATTTGCTACATCTTTCATAACCTTTAGGCGGGTGACACTTCCCAAGTTGCACCTGAAGCTTGACGAATAATCAGATCCTTCCATTCGTCAATAGCCTTTACTTGATTGCTTGCATCTTCCATTTCCTGCATAAGATGATCACTCACCTGCTCTGAAATGGGCTGAATGGAAGGTTTAGCAACCTTGGCTATGATCTCACATAATTGAGATATTTGCTTCTGCAGCTCTTCTTTCTCCGCCTTTTCACTGTCAAGCCTAAGGAACAAAGCATCCAGCAACGTTTGCGTGTCCTGCTTCAATCCTTCAGTGGTAGCTTGACCGAGTGGTATTTTGGTCACCGTCACATCTTCTGCCATGAGCTCCTCTTCTATCTTTCCTTCCGCCGGAATTGATATCTCAGCAAACTTCTCTCCCGAATCTTTGATGATCAACCTAGAAGTTGCTTTAGCAACTTTAGGCCTTCTGTCTCTTCTGCTCAGATCCTGAAGTAGCTGCAAGTCATGCTCCTCTAAGTTCATCTCTACTCTTGCTTCCGGAACCAACTGCAAAGCTAACCATCCCGAGAAGTTATTTCTCGGGGAGTAAGAAGTCACTGAGTGCACTACCATCTCCCGCTCTACATCCTCTCCGTCAGAAAGTGCCACAGTGTCATGGCTGCCATCTTCTGAAACATCCAAGGACAAAGCTCTTTCGAACTCCGTCATCTGCAGCTTCAACATCTCCTCTGGAACGGGTGCTGAACGAAGTGGCTGCGGAGAGAAAACGAACGTCGCCGGTTTCAATGAAGGCATGGAAGCATCCTGCTGCTGCGGTGCAATAGTTGGTGATCTTCTGGGTACTGGAGAAGTCGGAGTCAAAGCTATGGTCGTAGAAGTGGTCTTCTCTTTCTCTTGAGATCTTCTGTGTACTTTCAACTTCTCGGACCTTCTGCTGCTTTCTCCTTCATGCTTTCGTTTGAGGGAATCTCTGCTCGCCGAAGTTGCCCGTGATTTGATTCATCAATACTTCATCAAGGCAGTATCCCTTCGTTAGCAGCCAGCTTGAAGTATTCACCAACACAGCTCCAGATCTTTCTTCAATTGAATGACAACCTCCAATGTTATCCTGCAGTATAGCTTTATCTCCTCCCATTTGATGGTAAGTGTCAAGTACCACGTTCCCATCATCTTTAAGATCCGCAGGTATCCGCACTAGTCCAAAGTCGAACACTTGCTTTGCTGATATCCTACTGAAATCTTTCTTTCTAACCTCATACTCACTTCTGCACTTCATCCAGAAATCTTCTAACGAAGGCACATGTGTGTACTCCTGGGAGATTGTCTTCCTGGCTACTCTTAATGGATTGAAGTTAAGCTGTGCAGGGAAGAAATCTTGCTCATACTCGGATAACATTTGTGCTTCCATCCCTCGAGCTCTGTGAATGTTAATGCAACTGTAATATCCCACAGTGATTGGGAAGAAGCCCGTAGACTTGTGCCGTTTCAACTGAAGGTCGTGTAACTCTACGAGTTGCTTGCTCAGCTCCATGGCGATCAATCTATCACTTGGATACCTGGGCATCTTTATAGGTTCTCCAGAAAATCCCGTAACCCTGAGGTATATGAAATCGTTTCCGAATGAATAAACTACCAATCTTGACACTACTTCCCACGCTTGCTTGCTTACATGTGAGTCTTCAAGTCTTTGTCTAGACTTGCAGATGAAATTGAGAAGAAGTCATCGTTGATCACTTTGAAGTCCTTCTCGCACACATGCACACCAGAAGTCGTGGGTAGCACTCGAAAATGGGGTCCTTGGAAAGAACACCACATCTATCCGGCTTGGAAAAGACAAGGTGGGAAGTTGTAACATACACTAAGCTAAAGTCATCTTGAAGCTTCGAAAGTATGCTTCACACCAATTTTGCTCACCGATGTTCACGCTAATAATTTCCGAATTGATTATAGAATCAACCTTGTTGATTTCAATGGTCCCGATGAAAGCATACATCCATGTAGGGCAAAAGTGTAGGCATTCGCTTCGCCATTCAACTTCATAGCAATTTGACGACATCACTTGCCTCCTACACCAAATTGGACCGTGAAGAGTTCTCGAGAATAGTATTATCCAAAATTCACCCCCAAGGTAATTTTGATAACATGCATCAAATTCTTTAGTCCCAAGAAATTATATTGATTCAGGGCGAAAAGTTATGTTTCTAGGGTCCCCTCAGATTTTTTCTAACTCCCCTGTCCAAGTAGAAGAGAGCAAGTTCTGAGGAAATGTGAAAAAATTGCAAAAAATAAGCTCGGTTGCATTCCAAAAATTGTGAAAATGGCTAAGTCCTAGATCCTCACAATATTCGGGACATGAGGGACATCTGACGCTTGAACCGGCCGAAAGGCCACTAGGTGGTCTGCGCAGCATTTGGGACATTTGGAACAAAGGGACGCGCGGGATGCGAAAATGAACCGTAGAAAAGTTGAAAAATTGACTAATCGCTGTGAAATTTTACCATCGGGACATCCTGATATAAAGAACGCGCTCCACCGGACGGATCGAAATGAGAACTTAAAGATTTAGGGATGCGTGGGACAAAAGTACGTTTTGAACCGCCAAACCAGCGAATTGGGAAAATTTGTCCCGAACGGTCTTTGAAAGCAAATGGGACATCTAGGCGTGAATACGCTCTAGGTTTCGTCTACAAATGGGAAATTTCCTTTGTGCCCCTTAAATGGGACAGAGGGACGCGTGGGACGCGAAAAGCCGAAGGAGCCGAAAGCCAATCAGATCACGCCACGTGTCACCGGCAGAAAAGGAACATGGAAGCCCATTTCGGGCGGTTCGGAAGAATTTGTCCCGCACAACACTGGGACATTTGGGACAAAGGGATGCTTTACGTCCTAAAAGCCAAGCAGCGTTTAGCCAAGGAGAAGAAGAAAAGTCAACATTTGGTCCGAAAACTCAAACGGCCATAACTTTTGACTCCGAGCTCCGATTTTACAAAATTGGACTTTTCGAACGAACACGACGTTCTCTACGCCACAAATGCGTAAAACGCTTGTCGGACCCAAAATTTGGGCTGCACTCGCCGAAGGCCATAACTTTTGCATTTTCAACGAAATCACACAAAATTGGTACCGTTGGAATCATGGTTCCAAGCCCGATGCACAAAAATCAAGAAATTCTGGATTTGATCAAGAATTGATTAATATTTTTAAGAAAACGTGGCTGGGTTCGAACAATGTTTTATTTGGTAGTCGGAGTGCAATTAAGAGGCATGGTCATCATTCTTTTCTTCGCAAAGCACATGGGACATGATATGGGAGCCTTTTGCAAGTAATGTGCAATCATTTCACTCAATTTAATGCCTCTTACGGGTGGTTCAAGGACAGATTTCAGGATTTCCATTTTCCTTCTCTTTCCCTTCTCATTTTTCTATAAATTGGAGTGTTGGGCTCATTGTAAACAGTTTCAATTTTGGGTAACAAAGCTCATGTTAAAATTGCTTTGTGAAGGTGAAATTTTGACCTCAGTAGTGGACTCTTTATGGTGATTTAGGCCCTTATCTTGTAATAGTGAATCTGTGCATACCGGAAGCAATAAAATACAAGTTTGTGGATTTATCTTCCCCGATGTGTTTTTAACTCGCATTCTTCTTGCCCCTTTTATCTTTCTACAAGAAATATTGTGTCTATTATTATGTTTTTGCAGGAATTCATTATTATGTGTGTGCTTGGAATATTCTTGTGTGAATGCATTTTGCTAGATTATGGAGAAGCTGTCATCACCTCTTCTAGTGTGCACTTTGAGAAGTATTTCACACAATTGGAGACTACTCTCACATCCTCCTTTCTACGGTGTATCACCGCTTTAGTGTAGGCTTTCATTTTATGCATTCTCTCTCCTGTCCCTACTGGAAATTTAGATTAGAAACATTAGCTTATCCCTGCATTAGAGTAGATTCAATGGCGGTAGTTTAGGAGCAAGAACCGGCTTTCTACGGGAGGTCTATCTCAAGTAGCAAGTCCCACAACTTGGAGATAGTACCCATGTTATCCAATCACACCGTGAGTTCGGGCATATGCATTGGGGCCTGTGAAGAGATAACTGGGAACTTTGAATGGGATCTAGGCTTCTTTGACTAGGGCTATTCATTATGCTCACGCAATCAGCTCTATGTTTCTCCCATCTACCGTCAAGCATCCGAATGCTAATAGAAGTCACCACCTTTCGTGATCTGGAATCTTCGACAATAATTGATGAATTCCGCATCCAAACGAATTATTGTCTTTCCGCAACATCACGCTCGATCCGGATGAAGGATGATAAGATCTAGCACACTCCATTACGAACTCTGGCAATTGGGTTATACATGGGAAAGCTACAGCTCGGATAATTCCGCTACTTTTGACCACACGCATGAGTGAAGTCTTTCCCACTCTGGATCTATCAATCAAATCGTAAAGAGGTTCGGGCCTAGATCCGTGTCTCCTATGTCGAAAGTTTGGAAGCAATACATGAATCCATCGTGCTCTCTTTTTCATCTCCTTTCGTGGCATGGCTTTGTATCGAATAATTCTTTTTCTTCTAACTTGGCCGATTTCTTCAATTTGAGTGCAGATCCTGGACAATTCTTGATTTGGAGGATATTTGCAATGTATGGACATTGATAAAAATCCTTTTCTTTTCAGTAAAGCACATGTAATGAATTCCGCAATTTATTCAGACAAAAATGGCCATCGGAGCATGAATAGTGAATTTAAATTATAAAAATCTGCACTTTTCAAGCCTCGCTGCCCAAAAATTGGTGTTTAATTTACACATAAAGAGAGCATGAATCCTTTCAATCAACACCGAGCTTAACGTAACACTGTGAAAATAACTATGTAGACAAAGATCAACCTCTCCAAAGCATGCGCCAAATCTGGAAGCTTTTAGCCTTGTTAGCACTTTGTCTGAACAAAATCCTTCCTCTAATGGGGGCGCACTTTTCCTCCTGGCTGCAATTCTTTACCTGTGAATTAAATTATTCACCCATATGGCTGCCCATGCTTATATAACCTTCACAATTCTATAATTAATAATTGCCTTAACAATTAAAGGCAATTAATTAATTAAAAATCATGCTTTTCTCTTTTAAAAATAGCATGTTTAAGGACAACCATCCAATAAATTAAATTAATCCAATTTAATCCTTCACACAGCACTTCACTCAAGCTCCACAGTGTGCTTTGACCATAGCCACTGAAAATAGAAATTAATTTAATGTTTTAATGCCTCAAAAAACATTAAATAATACCCAAATGGGGCGCACTTTTTGAGAAGAAGAGGGCAGCCATTAAATAAATTAAATTTAATTCATTTAACTCCTTTCTTTTATTCCATCTTTGACTTGTTGACCTCCTCCAAGCTTGGGCGCACTTTTTGAGAAGAAAGATTAATAAAAATAATCAACTTTAATCCTTTTAATCTCTCACCAAAGGGGGCGCACTTTTTTGCACATGTAATTCTATTTTTAAGAATTTTTTGATAATGGGATGCTTTACCCTGCCAGGCAGGCACCAAAATCCCGTGATCCACTCAAGTGATTTTTATAACACGGGAAAAAGTACCCTGCCAGGCAGGTATAAAATTCCCACCCTGCCTGCGGCTTATATTTTTCCCATCGTAGCTTAAATCCTTTGTTTTCCAAAAATGTGCCCATCCCCGCAGGGGCTTTTCTGTGCACGACTTCGCTTTTTCCTAGTGATCCAGACCTCCGATGGTGACTTCCTCCGGGCATAATGTGCGTATATGTTTTCCAGCTGCTCCAGGCCAAAAATCGGGCTTACCCAAGCGAGGAATTGCTCCAGAGAAATTTCACAGAAAAGAACAGGACACCACAAAAACACGAAAAATTGCCAAAAGTTACAAATAAAGCCCAAAACTTAAAATAAGTTAAAATCCTTCTGGTACATAGGAATAATAACATATTTGCTCATAATAGAGTTAAAACAGAGCGCAAATAGCCTCATACGGGGCTCAAAATAATTAAATACAAATTTCCCGCAGACAAATCCCGACGACAGAATAAAACAATTTTGGGCATCTAGGTATTTGGCGAAAAAGGCTAATATGGTTCTTTAGGATTATTTTGACGCAATATAGGAACTTTCAGGCAATAAAAACAACAAACGACCCATTATTTTAAAAGTACGAAATTTTTTCGGATAGGGTAGTCGCAGATTTCAGGGTGAAATCTGAGTGACACCAATCATCAAATCAGCTAAAGCATTCTTAACCCTCTTTACACATTTGGGTTTCACATTAAATTACTTATATTGCTTGAGTATTATTTCAATATTTTATTACTTCATTTATTTAGTTATTTTACTACTCCTATAGCATTATATTACACTAGAATATTCATATTTTAGTTTAATCATACACTAACATGAAGAGGTTACATCCTTGAGCACACAAGTACCATCAAACCAACATAAACCAATACATACACACCTCTATTGACTTGAAGCATCCACATTTACCTTGGTATAGATTGTCACTGAGTAGTATTATAACAAATCAAGCATTCATTCATACACCAATACAGATCATTTGTCAATCAATAAATAAAAACCCTTATGGAATGTGAGTAAGATCATTAAAGGATAAACAATTTTGGTTTATCACAATCAATCACATATGTGTAAAACTCATAACTATTCATCAAGAGACAAAGTGCGACACACACACAAACACGCGCGCGCACACACACACATAATATATCCATTTTCACTGTAAATCTTCAAACAAACACTTAGTTCCTCTTTTCTTCTCCATTACTTCTTTCTTTCCATCCTCCATATGAGGAACAAGCTTCCAAAAACTAAATACCACTACTATATTCAAAATATACCTACTACTAGATGTTTCCTAGCTGTCACATTGTGACCTTTGGACTTCCCTTTTGCTTCTAGAGGACAAACTATCATTTTACTCTAACTTAAGCATGTTTAATGACTCACCGCCACATGATGACTTATTACACATGTCTTACATCTCACTAAAACACCTAATAAACCCTTAATCAACCTCTAGAACACTCTTAGACCTCAATTTAATTGCTCAAAGTCATGAAAAGTCATTTTACATCCTTTTTACAATTTTGAATGTATTTTGGAAGGAACTAACAATATTCAAATTTGAACTAATGGACCACCTAGCTCTCATGCTTGTACCATAGTTCCTACACTAGAATTTTGATTTTCCAATTGGAGGTTCTTGAAGATGCTCATGCATCATATTCCTAAGGGGGATAAATTTAAGCTCCATTTTATTTTTCTTCATCCAATTTCTTAGCATTCCTAAATTCCTTTCTTTTTTGTTGTTCTTGAGTTCATATTTGTGTTCTTTGACATGATTTTTCTATATCCTTTCTTGGTTGGTTGGTTGGTTGGTTGCTTGATTTATCACCTAATGTAGCCTATAATATACCCACAAAAACCCAAGGCATGTTGGCATATGACTTAGCTTTCGAACTAAACACTCACCCGAAGCATGCAAAGGTACCAGGTCCCTCTTAGTGAAGCTTGTCCAAGATGTTAGCATGAATGAATGTATATTTTATATTTATAATAGATAATTGATTAAACCACAATGTATAACCCATATCTAGATCTTAACCATAAGAAATATTAACTAAACAATGACTATAATGAGATTTACCATGCAAGATCCATGCTTAGTTACATCCAACACCAATATCCAGCCAATGAGATCCATTATATTAAATATTGTAAAACATAGAAGCTTCATACATCATAATAATGTCACCATGAGTCATGTGCGTGTACAAACCAACAACATAACTCTACAAAACCATCGGATCCCTAAACCGTGTAAATCAATACATATTTATAGGGGTGGGGACTTTCCTTCACCACCCATGCACCTTTAAAAATAGGCTACATGCTAATAATAGCCATGCACCCTTACATGAGAATACAAAAGCATGCAAGTGCTAATAATAGATTTTCTACAGTTAACTCCTAGTTCAAATCCTATTATTAGTCCAAAACTCTACATGGCGCTCGACCTTCTGTTAGCCCAAAATAACCTTAGTGTAGTCTGTAAGTCTTCATATCATTGTGTGCTCCACACTCCATGTCCAAAAATAGCCTTATGCTGAAAATAGCTAAGTCCTAATCCTAGGCGCACCTTGCCTCACTACATTCCCATGTGCATTTTTGCGCCCTATGTTTGTGCACCCAAACCTTATGCACTTACAAAACTTAGGCTATACTTCTTAGCCCAACATTACCCCACACTAAATGGTTTGTCACCCCCAAAAATTGGTAATCACAACTAACGATGAATGAAAGAATGAAAGGAATACTACCACGAAAATTAAGTCAACCTACTTGGTATCTCACACTTCTACTGGCAGGATCAACTCTGGATATTCATTCTGGACTTCTGCCTCTAATACATACTAATCACTCAATGCTTTATTCGTCTTATCCAGAATGTCCACAACTATGGCCTCTAATTCATCAAGAGTCATCTTACCACCTTCATTCTGTAAAATCCTGATAATATTGGCCATGCTTGAGATCATACCTTCCATCACATCCATCTTTTCCATGATGAGCTTCCCAATTTCCTTAATTATTTCCTTGTGCGAAATCATGGTAGCCTCAAGCACATCACGCTTAATTTTTACCATCTTAACTCTGTCTATGCACCCAAGTGTTTCATCCTTGGCTACCTGAAGGACCTCATTTTATTCCACTAGAGTCCTTGTCTTGATGATTACATCTGGCGTTACACACATAGTCAATGCCAGATATGCTTTCTTCAATTCATCTTTTAAAGCCTGCATAATGGACTCATAACTTACAAGTTTCCTCGCAACAACTGATTTGGCTCTCACGCCTCTTCTAGTACATCTTTTGGTCTTGACAGTGCATTTGTATCTCTTCTTCTAAAAACAACTCAACTATTGTGTGTAAATAATTAAGAGCAGACGGAAACTCTTTTGGTACCTTATTTGGCAAATCAAAGTTGCTTCTCCATAACCCGATCAACAATTTTTTCAGCCATCTTTAGAGCCGTCTATGTTTCTACTTCAACCTTCTTATTTTCCTCTGTAAAGCACTTTATTTCGTGTCTTTATCTTTCTTATCCTCCAAAAGTTCACGAATAGTTTACACTTTATCAATGTTTATGCGTGCAACTTCGGTAGACACCTTAGTTAGAGCATTGCTCACTGTTCATTTGAAAACACAGTCAACTTTATAGTGACATGGTATGAGTGTGGTGACTTCCTCATCCTCCACAATAGACATGAATCCTAAAAAACATCAAAGTTTGGTTTGTCTACATGAGTATGCATACTCCATGAAAACTGTTTGTGAGTACGCATGTTGATCATCTCTGGGTCCATCATCTCCCAACCATACAATTGCTCCTTTGCCACTATAATCTGAAATCTCGTTCGAAAAATTTTCATTGCATCATCAACATATCTAAGAGTTTGTGTTCTTACCACTTCCTCCTCCTTGTGCACCCTAGTGCATTCCTCCTCATGATCATGTGTCTCGGTGCCAATGTTTTGTTGCTCTTCTTCTTCCTCTCCAGTCTACTTAACAGGTGTCACAATCTCTATGTCTCCACCAACATTACTTTCCTCCTCATTCCCCTGTGCACATGTACTCCCAGCCTCCTCATCAAACACAAGCTATTCCCTTTCTAAATGCTCATCTTCTCTTTCTTCCATTATTGGTGTCGAGTATCTTCATGCACGCTCTCATGCAAGGACTTCTCTTCTTCACTATCCTTGACTAGAACATACCTTTCGTGCTTCTTCCTCCTTTCCTCTCGAGTCGTTCACTAAAGTGACGCGTGGTGATCTTCAAACTGGATGTGATGATCCAACACCAGTATCAATACATTTTCTCCTTTTGTGCAACACCTTCCCATTGTGATCTAGCCCAGTGTTGTCTCCTTGTTCCTCTTTAGACTTTCTAAAACATTCTCTGCAACCCTTCCAAAACTACTTCTTTCGTTTGCGGTGGTGTTTTTTCCATAGGCTTCCGGTGCCCACCGTCTGCTTATGTTTTGGAGGACCTGACAAAGATATGTCCTCTCCTGTAATCACTTTTCCATCCTTAAAGCGCAGCCTTAGGTAGACATAGGCTCACACCAACGCAATATTCCCATGGCCAAAGTATCCGAAGTTATGTCAATATTGTTTGTTTCAAGCATTTCTACATACGCCTCCTTGTTAGGCCACACATAGGTCTTACGCAAGATATGAATATCTACATCTACCTTGTTAGCATCAAACAATAGTTTACGCGCGTTATGTAACCTATTCACAAAATCTTTAAAATATCATGTAGTGAAAGTGAAGGGCAACTTACACTAGGGGATCTTCTCGCCTGTCTTCATGTAGAACCACCCCAAATTGAAGTGTTGGTATACTACGAATTTGACATGTCCATCCAACACTATAGGTATCTTGTGTGGTATGCACCATTCCCCTTCAAATGCATAGCATAACCTTTTAAACCACTTCTATTGCCTCTCTTTGTAAGTATTTGATATGGAGCTGCGTAAAGTATACTTCATAAATTTCTTTGTCGGTGCTTTATGTTCCATAAGGAACTCCCAAAATTTCTCCTTTGGCCCATCAGGCATGCAAATTTCACTAAATACAAGTAAAATAAAGATGACTGTTTCACACGAGAATGTTTGATTCTTAGAATAGAGTTGCTTCTATCCTTTCATTCTCTTGAGAAACAGATGTTGGGAGGGTGTGCGTGTACCGTAGAAAGAGATCAGATCGATTGCGAAGAACTCCTTTTTGTCTAGGAAGGACTACCTGCAAGTAAGAATACAAGACCACCAGATTGTAGTTAGACAATAAATGAGGGAACTGCCTTGGGCCCAGGAAATATTAGACTTCCTTTCGAAGGTGGTCAGTTCCCCTCTTAATACGAATTAACACAAATTCTAACAAAGAAGTTATTGCAAAATTACAATTTAATTACCTCGTTAAAAGTAATAGAGGAAAGGCTGGTTTTGGTTTGAGTCACAGTGACCGATGCCGGTCACTGTACAACCGACTACGGTTAGACACTGGTACTTTGATAACCGATATCGGTAGGGGCAGTGATTTAGGGGCTTTTAATGAAGGTTGGCTATGAGGTGGCTATGGTGTTTATAAGGCTGGTAAATGATTAGGGATAAGCCATGGGGTGATGGAGAAGACTCAGAGAGTATGGAGGGCTATTCTTGGGGCAATGTAAGGGTAGAGGAATGATAGTTAGATGTAGGGTGTTACCGGGTAGTAGATCTAGGAGTAGACTTATAATTACTGTGATTCAGAAGTTCAAGAAATGTTATTAAAAGAACGTACAAGACACTACTTACTAGTTTCTGATGAAGATACAGGTTCAAGGACTGTGATGGTGAAGGCAGGGCTCAGGTGGGATGATCTGGCAATCAAAGATGAGCTATCTTCTCTCCCAATGCTTGGATGAGTGTCGTTGTGCTCTAGTTACTCAGTTGCGGTCTTGGGCTTGATGTCCTTCTCTGCAAACTCTTCTCTTTTCTTCACTTGTCTCTGCTCTGCCAAGTGAATTCCCGATCTTTCAATGAATTCGGATCCTTTGTTTTTGGTTGGGGGAAGTCATTTACAGGGAACCGATGGCGGTTATGTAACCGACGGCGGTCGAGTAGGAACCGATGTCGGTTAAGTCAAAGTGGGCTATTTTTAGTAAAATAGCCAACTTTCCCTCCTTTTCTCCGAGAGATTAGTTGTGGGCTTGGTCAAGTCATTATTAGGTTGGTTTTGGTGCGGGTGAGGGGTAATTAGTCATGGGTGTGGATGTAGACCAAGTTATAGGTCTTAATTAGGTTAGTTTAGGGTTAGGGCTAGGTCATGATGAGGTGGCGAAATGAGGTGGCAGGTTTGAAAATGTGGATTTATTAATTATAAGGTAAGTAATAAATAATTGTGCAAGGTTTAGGTGGTGAGGTTAGGTTGTGAAATGAGATGCGGGGCACAGGGTGTCGTAAGACACAAATTTGGTGTCTACATTAGCCCCTTGTTGTCGTGTAGCTTGTCTTGTAAAGCTGCACTGACAATTAATAAGAAGTGATTGCCCCAGTTAAGGGTATAGGTAATCCCCCTCAAATCTATCACAGATTGAGGTGACGTGAAATCAGGGATAGGGTTGATAAAGGGTAAATGATGATGAGATGATGGTAAGATGAGTGGTGTAAGTTCAAGGAAGCAGACGCACGTTGAAATGCAGTAGTGTTATCAGGGTACACGATTTGAAGAGCAAACAAGCAATACATAGGCAAAGGTCGATAATTTATCCAAACAAGGTTGATATAATCCTGGTATCCAAGGCATAGGAAGTAGCACCAGGGGATATAACGGGTAAGGTACAGGAATGTTTAGGCATGTTCGGCAGTACCAAATGGTTGGTTTGGTTGAGATAAACGTCACGGTCTCGGTCTAGGCAAAGTTGGTCGACTGATCAAGTCAAGTATCCTAATCATGCTAAAACACGAACAGGTGAGCCTGATTGAACAAAAAGCTACATGATGGGTGGATAAAATTGTAATTTGTAGGTCTTGGTCGAGGTACTGAATTGGTGTGATCTTGGGTCGGGCCGATTGATTAGTGGTTGGGTCGGGCCGATTGGGTGGGTGCGGCCTTGGGTCGGGCGATTGGTTGGTTGCGGCCTTGGGTCGGGCTGATTGGTTGTTGCGGCCTTGGGTCGGGCTGATTGGTTGGTTGCGGCCTTGGGTCGGGCCGATTGGTTAGTTGCGGCCTTGGGTCGGGCCGATTGGGTGGCGGCCTTGGGTCGGGACTTTGATTGGTTGGGTGCGGCCTTGGGTCGGGCTTTGATTGGTTGGTGCGGCCTTGGGTCGGGCGATTGGTTGGTAGCGGCCTTGGTAAGGCTGGTTGATTGGTTGGGGCGGCCTTGGGTCGGGCTGATTGGTTGGGTGCGGCCTTGGGTCGGGCTGATTGGTTGGGAGCGGCCTTGGGTCGGGCTGATTGGTTGGTTGCGGCCTTAGGTCGGGCCTGATTGGTTGGTTGCGGCCTTAGGTCGGGCCTGATTGGTTGGGTGCGGCCTTAGGTCGGGCTGATTGGTTGGGTGCGGCCTTAGGTCGGGCCTGATTGGTTGGGTGCGGCCTTAGGTCGGGCTGATTGGTTGGGTGCGGCCTTAGGTCAGGCCTGATTGAGGTCAAAATAAGGCTAGTCAGCAAAGCCAGGGGTAGGTGATGGGGAAAAAGTGGAGATTGGTGGATAAGGGTGGGAGTTAGGTGAAGGAAGTAAATAACCGATATCGGTTATGTGTGACCGATATCGGTTAGAAGACCGATACCGGTATTCTAGGGTGCAAAATAACCGGTATCGGTTATAGGTCAAAACCTATAAAAAGAAAAATACGGCTGTCATTGTCACTTTGTGAATTTGAGTGCCCAAATTTAGCTGTCTGAGGTGGGAAGTGATTTTGTTGAGTTTGTGGGCTGAGGTGGCATTATTTGAGTGGAGGAGTGAGTGGTTGGTAGACCCCAGCGATCAGGAGGTAGAGTTTGATTGGTGGAGAACCCAGCTGAGGAGATTTGGGGCCATGGCACGGCCCAAGGAGAGCGGAGAGGTCTTGGACCAGCTGGACCACCGCCACCTATCCCACCACGATGACGTGTAGTCGTACCGGTAGGCTCTGAGCTCTTACCTATGTGAATTTAATGAGTTTAACTTAGATGTGGGTTTTGGGTAGGAATCCTAATTTTAATAAAATAAGGAATGAATGGAGGTAATGTGTAAAATGGAGTGGGTAGGTAGGCTAGTTAGGCCAAAATGGCAGGGTGGGTAGGTTTTTAGGGTTTTCTTGTGGGTAAAAGGGGAGAAATAGAAAAAAATAGTTTTTGCGGGCCGTTTTGGGTTCGGCCCCGGAATGGGACAGTGACCGATGTCGGTCACTAGGCGACCGCATCGGTCACTGAATGTGTGTAGAAATTACTTTGTGGGTAGACCGGCGTCGGTCATATGTCGACGGCATCGGTACGTAAAATGCACTTGGGGGGGCCGATGGCGGTCAAGGGTGACCGTGCCAGTCTGTCTGCATATGGTAGGATTTGTTTTTGTTTGTTAGAGTTTTTCTTGTTGTTTTGTGTTTTTGTTTGGGGGTGAAGGGGGAGGGGTAGAGGTGATAGGAAGGGTGATTGGGGTGGGGGGAAATGGGGTTGATGGGGGTTGGTTCGGGTAGGATAGATTAGGTGTTGGGTATGAAGTAGGAGGTGTTAAATTGGCGGGGGTATAGTTAGATGGCTAGAGTAGATCGGGGTGGTTGGTAGGGTGTGAGATAAGGAAAGGGGATATCGTAGATGTTATAGGGTAAGATAGGTGGGTGTAGATGTGTGTTGTAGAGTCGGGTTGTGGTTGGGTGGGTAAGTGGGTATAGAGAGTTAAGGTAGGTGTTTATTGTAAAGGGTAGGCCTGATGAAGTGGGTTGTTTTTGCAGGCACGCAGCAGCTCACGATGCGGGATCGGATGCCCCCTCTATTGAGGCGGATGCGGCCACATGTGTCCGCAGTGCAGTGGGCATCATGCGAGAGGTTGGACTCGGTGGAGTCAGCAGTGGTATAGGGCTGTGGATAGGGACCACAGCCTGATGGTTGCCCTCATCGAGAGATGGGATCCAGAAACCAATGTCTTCCATCTCCCTACTGGAGAGATGACGATTACTTTAGAGGATGTATATCGCATCCTGAGACTGCCGATCGTAGGTGAGGTAGTGTTCCAGGTGGATGCGGAGATAGTGATGGACAGCATCCTACATGTATTCGGGGATGCAGCCCCATTGTTGACCTATCACAGCGTGAGCATTACCTATGGCGACATGTATCGCACACACCGATAGGAGACACGGCTTGCCGTGTTGATGATGATAGGTATCACCTGCTTCGCCCTCCCGGACTCAGAGGGAGGCCGCTTCCCACGGGCTTTGATGGGAGTTTTACACGAGATGGTAGAGGAGCATACATGTTATGCCTGGGCACTAGTGTATCTGGTGCAGCTATACAGAGAGTTGTGGGGTTATCGCCATATGAGGCGATTCGGTATTTGCTCGACATTTTTGTTACACTGCTGGGCATACGAGCACATCATCTGTATATGACCAGTAGGGCTGCCCCAGTAGCCAGGGCCACAGATTGTATATAGATATGGATTTCAGAGGTGGTTGGGGGTCGTGGGCCAGCCACGAGCGGTGCTCGCAGGACGGGATGTGGCCTACTATCGTCATATGTTAGAGGCTTGACCACCTTTGGACATTATATGGAGGCCCTACGAGAGGCCATCGGCCCGAGGAGGAGCAGAGCACAGATCGCTAGATCAGTATAGTTTCTGGATAGCTGAGACGGAGGCCCGGGGAGTATGAGCGGATACCCCTAGAGAGGGTACGATGGCAGTTGGGCTTGCGACAGGATGAGCCACCTCCCTTCCCACAGTACTGGAGGGATGATGTAGAGCCCCCCAGCTGCCTGCACCGCAGCCGATTGACCCCAATTAGGTAGAGAGAGACCGTTGATGATCTGATGGATGATGCCGGAGTGACAGGGGCCTTTTTGGTTTGGTGGGCGGGGAGAGCAGCTTAGGAAACCTGACCCCACCCACGGCCAGTTTTGGTGTTATTATAGCGAGAGAGGACCGGCTCTTAGGGCAGTGCGGTTATTACGAGGGCTTAACTTGCTGCTTTGCAGAGCACAGATTGAGTGCTACGAGGCGGTGCTTGAGCACGAGCTCGAGCACAGGCCGCGCATAGCAGAGCACGTGCTGCCACCATGCACCTGCCACGCGAGCCGAGCACGAGCACAGTGCGAGTAGCAGCCCCACGAGACGGGGTGTGTCCGGCAGGACAGGGGCCACTACTATTAGGAGTCGGGGGACCAGCCCCAGCAGCCATGGTGGCACGGGCCGCTATATGGAGGCGAGAGCGGAGGCCGGTATTATTCGAGGATGTCCTCGATAGTGCGGGGCTGACTATCGACCATATGCGGCGCCTGCAGAGCCGAGACATCCGAGCAGAGAGATCCCAGGGAGGCGCGCCACGGCCGGTGGAGTGCATTACGAGGAGGAGGGCGAGAGCCGGCACGAGGGACAGCGGGGAGACGAGCCGAGGTGGTGGAGAGAGTTGAGACATCCTGGGAGCGGTGATGGGTTTTTGATATTGGATATAGACACCGGTCTGTGAACCGGATATGTATATAGAGGCCTGCGTGCCCACATATGATTTATTTATTTATTCATTTTTGTTGTATATACCGGCACTGTGAGATGAGTACATGTTGTATAGTTGATACCGGCTGCGAGCGAGTATATTTTGACATGAGAGACCGGCTGTGAGAGTTGAGATTTTGATAGGGATAGCGGCTGCGTACGGCTTTGTATTATTTTTAGATCACAGAGGCCCCATGTAGGGCAAGTTGTATATTTTGACATTGATATATATAGATGATGATTTTGATCCACATGGTGTGTAAAAAAATGTCTTATGTGTTTTGTCGATGGTTTTTGAAATTTAATGTATATAGATGATGAGTTTGATCCACATGGTGTGTATAATGATGGGTTTGATGTATATATTAAAATGTCGCATGTATTTTGTCGATGGTTTTGAAATTTAATGTAGATAGATGATGTTGATGAAATTGTGATGATATGTATATGTGTTGATGGGATTTTGATGACAAATATTGATAATGATGTCGTTATGCAGGAAAAAGAGGTGGGCGCCACCAAAAATTTACAAAAAATGAAGAAAAGGCCTAGGTTTAAGCAAAGGGAGACATATGGACCGATATCGGTTAGCTAACGATCGATGCCGGTAGATATATGACCGATCGGTTAGGTTAGGTAACCGATATCGGTTATGCTAAAACAAGCTTTTCTAAAAATAGAAAAGCTTGGGAGACAACTTGAGTTCTTATTTTTAGAGGCATGCAATAAGTTAAATACGAGAATGCGCGTTGTTTTGTGGTGATACTGAGTAATTGCATGGGAGAATTGAGTGATAAGGAAGAAAGAGATAGGTAAAGTGATTGTGGGCTGAGATTAAGAAGGCAGAAAGGCAAGTTATATTGAAGAGGGTGGTGAACATGGCTGAACAAGGAGAAGCATCCAGTGGGCAGAGACGAGAGGGAAGACAGGTTCCACCTCAAGCTGCTGCGTCCCAAGAGGTAAATTGTTTGGTTGTAATTTAATTCTTGCATGTTTTATGAATAGGATGAGAGAAGGTAAGTGGATAGAGATGAGAAAGAAAAGGTGATAGGTAAGGGTTTGGGATGGGGTGAGTGTTATGGGGTAGGTAAGCAGGGGTTTTGCGTATGTTTGTAGGTGCGAGAGAGGAGTAAACGAGCAAAATAATTATCGTAGGGGATGTTTTTAAGTAAATTTGTATATGATTGTGTGGACCGGTATCGTTTAGAGATAACCGGTATCGGTTAGGCAACCGGTATCGGTTATCTATAACCGATATCGGTTACTATATGAAATTCCAGAATGTGAGAAAAAAACACTTGGGGATTTGATTTATTGAATGGTTTGTTTGTTGATTTGATGTATGCAGGTAGAGGTAGGGTTGAGGATGAATGATAGTGTGCCAGCTTTGTTGTCACGAGTCGAGCGGATGTAACACCAGCTGAATGGGCATTGATAAACCGTGTGGGGTTAAGTGGAATCCGCTATTATTCACGAATCGCACGCAATCATGCTATGTTGCAGGCGTTGATTGAGAGGTGGAATCGGAAAAGAATACCTTCTATCTGGCAACAGGGGAGATGACAGTGACGTTGGAAGATGTGTTTAGAATTTTGAGGCTCCCAATTACAGGAAGACCAGTGTATCAGGCGGGGCCTAGCTGGCGCGGGGAGCGATAACAATAGTATTTGGTTCAGTTGCACGAGATTTGACACAGCGAGGTTTGACATTCACTTATGGTACAATGTATGCAACACACCCTGAGGAAACAAGGTTGGCAGTGGTATTAATGATAGCGGTGGGGTATTATGCATTACCGAGGGTGGATGGGGGAAGATTTCCAAAAGCATTGATGTGTATTATTTGGGAAATGATAGAAAGGAGCGTGACTTTCGCATGGGCACCCGCATATCTGGCGGAGCTATACAGGGGTTTATGGGCCTGCAGGTGAAATCACAGGATGACACTAGATTGTGCATACTTATTACATTGTTGGGCCTATGAGCACATTGTGTGTGTGCGACCAATAGGCCGACCAATCCAGGAAAGAGAGACAGGAGTGCAGAGGTTGGGATTCAGACGATGGGTCCAGACAGAACAAGAGGCGAGATCCCAGGCCGTGATAGATGACATCGAGTATTATAGGTAGGTATGGGAGATGGTGACGATTGCGGATATCCGTTGGAGGCCTTACGGGAACTATATGGTGACAGAGAACATAGCAGAGGATTTGAGGGGTGTAGAGCGATTAAGGTGGATCGCGGGGCACAGGCCAGGTGAGTACGAGAGGATTCCTCTAGATCGCGTGCGGTGACAATTTGGATTTGTTCAGGATATACCCATGGCTTATAGACCATACATGAGGATCGATGCCGAGGCAGCATTCTCACCTCCCCGGCCGACACCTCCAGAAGGACCAGAAGAGATAGCAGCCGATCGCAGGGTAATGGATGCAGGAGCGACAGAGGCTTATAGATTATGGTGGGTAGCAGAGCTGCGAGGTGTACGTGAGAGGGCGATCATCTTGACATAGCTGTGATTACAGCAGAGAGAGACCACCTGCAGGATTTGGTTCACCAGCTTCAAACACGGGTGAATGAGACAACGGGATTGTTAGAGGTTTGCGATTCATGAGTGGAGAGACTAGAGGAGATTCCTCCACGCGAGAGGGCGTATTCGTATGTTACAGGAGATGTTGGTGGATCAGTGGGAGGAACCAATAGTAGTGGCACCTTTGAGGATGGAGAGGCCAGGTGAGTGGCGTCGCGATCGCGATCACCACCTGATTCGGGAGGAGGCGCAAGGGTCTAAGTGAATTTCATAGGGGTATAAGAATAAATAAGGATGCCGACCTGCGTCGATGATAGAGAAGATGTATTTGTTTAACATCTAAATAAAACTGAATATGTATGTTGATTTGAGTTATGATAATAATAAGAATGGTTGTGTTTTGAATGTTTTTTTTTTTAAAAAAGGATAAAGATGAATGTGATCAAATAGAAATACACAAAAAGATTTATATTTACCACACATGATAGGTTATGGTAGGGGATGGTCGAGCTAACCTTGGGAGACCCCATGTCTCCTAAGTGCTGCCTACATAGCCCATTGCACAAAGCAAGGAGGGGCCTCAGACCGATGTAGTTCTCCCTTAGGACCAGGGAGAGGTGAATTCAGGTAATTTGGTTGTGGTTAGACAATTTGTTGGTTGGTAAAAATATTGATATTGGTAGGGTAATGTTGTTGGTGTTGGTAAGGAATTGGCGATGTTGGTGTAGGTATAGGTGAAGCGAAAGTTAGCTTACCCAAGTAGTAGGGAACCGTGTCCTGATTAAGGTCAACACATAATCCTAAATTTGAGTAAAAGAGGCAAAAGTGTCCCGTAGTTGAGAAGAGCTAAACAAACCACATATTAACGTAGGATGAGCTTGAATCCCTAGGTGCCTTGCATAGGCGAGAAGTCGATAGGTGAAAAGAGTTGTATAATCACAATATATCGGATATACGTCACGTCCCTTGAGTTTTGTTGCTTTGACGAATGGTGAGGTGAGGTGGTTGATATAGTTGGGGTGCAGAGAACTTGTTATAAGGTGATTATTCTGACGAAAGAGAACCAAACCTAAATAGACAAGTCCATGACTCAAAAGTGCTTTGAAACTACTTTTTTTTACTTTTTCGGATATAGAGTGATCGATGCGGGAAGTCTACATGGGATATGTATTTTGTTGTTCTTGAGGTCTTCACGAAGCTGATCAATGTGAGAAGCTTCTGATAAAGGCTGACTTTGTATAAATTTGTCCTTGAGGAGCGATCTATTTATAGTAGAATGCGGTTTTTGTGTATAGTTGTCCTTGGGGGAGCGATCTATTTATAATAGTAGAAGTGGTTTTGCACATACAATTTGTCCTTCGAGGGAGCAGTCTATGTATAACTTAGAGGTCTAGATGTCCGTTTGGCATGAAGCATCTAGTTTTGTAGAAAGTTTGACTCAAGAATATCCCATAAGCGTATAATTGAGAACGTGTTATTTTGATACTTTTAAGTCATGGACTAGACTAAAAAGGGGAAGGCATCTTTAAGAGGAGGTGATGACCAAACCATGTGTGCTTGATTCTATTTTGAGATGCATGAAACAAAGTGTATGAGGTGGTAAACGAGCTCAAGGGATGAGCGCAAGGTAGATAAGAAGTGATATAACACTAAATTCAATAGTAGAATGGTCGAAGATGCAAGGCATTAAGGGTTGAGGCTCGGAGTTTACCATTAAGCGAAGCTAAGCGATAAGTGCACGATCCGTAAGTGTGAGTGATAATGTAAGGCCCAATCCAATTTGGAGCAAATTTTGCCGCGTTTTCTCTTTTTGAGTTTGGTTACATGTTGATTCTCTTTGAGGACAAGATCACCAACCTTAAAGGTACGCTCATGAAGTCACTTATCATAAGCACGCTTGATGCGCTTTTGATAGATTTGAAGGTGGTCAAGAGCTGTAAGACGACGCTCGTCAAGAAGCTCCAATTGGGCTAACCGCTCTTGGCGGAAATCATCATTGGTGAGAATATCCTGAAGAGATATTCTTAGGGAGGGTATTTGTATTTCGAGAGGCAAGACAGCCTCGGTACCATATACCAAAGAAAATGGGGTGGCATTAGTGGAGGTACGAATGCTGGTACGATAAGCCCAAAGGGCAAAGGGGATGTGATCAGGCCAATTTTTTCCAGAATCGTTAACGACTTTCATGAGAATTTTGGTCAGGGTTTTGTTAGAAGATTCGGCCTGACCATTTGCTTGTGGATAGTAAGGTGATGAGAAGCTAAGTTTGATACCAAAGTTGTCACAAAGGTCTTGTAGCAACTTATTTTTGAAAGATTTTCCATTATCTGTTATCAGGCGATGAGGAACACCAAAACGACAGATAATGTGATGGTTGATGAACTCTACAATTTTTTCTTTTTTGGTTGAAATGAGTGGAATGGCCTCCACCCATTTAGTGTAATATTCGGTTCGTTGTGATTATCCAATGGTGACGTTGCGAAGAGGGCGGGTGAATCTCACCAATAAGGTCTAAACCCCATTGTGAGAAAGGCAAAGATCTCGTGCGACACTGTAGCGGATGGCTAGGAGTATGTTGAAGGTTGGCATGTTGTTGACACATAACACAATGCTTAACATATATTCGTAGTGATCGTTATTAAAGTAGGCCAATAATAGCCTAGGCGAAGGATCCGTTTGGCCATGGCGAAAGGCCACTAAAATGTCCACCACAAATACCGTCATGGACTTGTTGGATGGTATAGGTAACCTCGCGCGCGGTTAGACATCGAAGGAGGATGCCATCAAAGCCACGTTTATAGAGAGTCCCCCATGATGACATAACGAGAAACACTTTTAAGAAAAGCACGTTTTCCATTACTAGTAAGGTCAGGTGGGAGAACGAGAGGTTGTAAGGTAGTCGTGAAGTTGGTGATACGGGTATCCTGTGAATTAGTGAGACACATGATTTATCATACAAACATCGGGGAAATTTGAGTAAGATGGGGAAAAGAGTTGTTGGACCAAGACAAATATCGAGTCGAGAGTTGGTGAGGTAGGAATTTGTGAGGCTAAGCAAGCCATAGTATCCAAATTTGTTAGTTGAGCGGGGAATGGTTTGGATAGAATAATGAGTAAATAGGTCAAAAGTGAATCCACGTAATGTTTGTACTTTTGAAGTTCCTCATTTTACATTGGTAGATGCCCATAACTTGATTGACTACCAATTGAGAGTCACCGAAAATGTTAATAGATTTTACACCTAAGTGTAATGCAACTGGAGACCCAAAACAAGGGCCTCGTATTCCATTTGTATTATTAGTGCGGGGAAATCGAGCGGAATGAAAGAGGCATAGGGTTCAGCATCAGAGGAATGAGAACAACGCCGGCCCCTCCTGCCGTGCTTGGCATTTGGATCCATCGAAGAAGGGTCATTGAATATGACTCCTCATTGAGTGAAAGAGTGGCAATGAGTTCGTCAGGGAAAGTAAAATTAGTAAACTGCTCCCCAGGTAAAGGGGCTTCCAGCGAGTTGGTCTGCGATAGTTTGTCCTTTGATTGATTTCTGGTGTACAAATTCAAGGTCGAGGTCGGCGAGGAGCATAAGCCATCGGGCGATGCGTTGGTTTAGATGAGGTTTGGCGTACATATAATGGATGGGGTCGCGTTGGTGATGACAAAAGTTTTGTGATTCAGGAGGTAATGTCGGAGTTTGGTGGCCACGAATGATAGGGCTAGGCACAACTTTTCTACATGTGTATACCTAGTCTCGTAATCCACAAGAGTACGGCTTATGTAATAAACGGCTTGTTCTCGATGCTCGGAGTCACGATGTGCGAGCATGGCTCCTACAACATGGTCGGTGGCAGAAAGGTAAAGGTAGAAAGGGCGATCGTCTTGAGGTGGGATAAGCACGGGTGGCTGCTGAGAGATAGGCTTTAAGAGCCTCAAAGGCACAGTGGCACTCTTCGCTCCATTGAAAGACAATGTCTTTTTAAGGAGATGATGGAAAGGTTGACATCGATCGAGAGTTGTGAGATGAAACTTCGGATAGATTGGAGTTTTCCTGCAAACTACGTAATTGTTTGAGGTTAGTAGGTGGGGGCATTTCTAGGATAGCTTTGACTTTATTTGGATCGACCTCGATGCCATGCAAAGAGACAATAAAACCAAGGTTTTCTCGAAAGGACACAAAGACACATTTCTTTGGTTGAAAGACGAACACAATATTGTAATAGGTGATCGAAAATAATGGTTAAAACATCGAGATGTTCAACTGCGATGTTTAGATTTCCCAAGAAGATCATCGACATAATCCTCGAGGATAGTGTGCATAATGTCATGAAAAATGTAAGTCATAGCCGATTGATAGGTCACACTAGCATTCTTAAGGCCAAAGCGGCATGACACGATAGTAGAAGGTTCCCCAAGGAGTTATGAAGGTGGTTTTATGTTGATCGGCTGGGGCTACCAAAATTTGATTGTATCCGAGAAGCCATCCATGAGAGAAAGCATCTCATGGCCCGCAGTGAGATCAACAAGTTGATCAATACTTGGTAGGGGGAAGTCATCCTTTGGGCAAGTGAGGTTAAGGTCCGGAAATCCGTACATATCTGAAGTCCCCCGTTGCTTTAGTGACAGGTACGATGTTAGAAATCCATTGAGGATAGTCAATAGGTAAGATGAAGGAAACAGAAAGGAGTCGTTGAAGCTCTTCTTTGACCAAGAGGGCAATGCGTGGATGCATTTTCTCGGTTTACATTTAAGCTTGGTTTGGAATCGGGTTTGAGGGTAATGTTATGGACGCATGATGTCGGGATCAATTCTGGCATGTCAGCGTAGGACCAAGCGAAAGCTTGGTTGCGGGCACGTAGGAAGGTAGTGAAGGCCGTTTGTTCTGATGCGTTAAGAGATTGTCTGATCTTCACAATGTGAGGATCATCCTCTATGTGGATGTTGATTTCTATAGTCGACTCATTCAACATGGTTTGAGTTTCAGATGGTAAGGCGCGTTGAATATAAGAGTCGTCGCACCCAGGTAAGTGAGGATGGAGTCGTCATCTTGGCACTCAACAACATTAATTGAAGGTGAGTCCTCTTCGATCATGTCTGGATACAGAAGGGGAAGAGAAGATGGGTCTTCATTATCGCGTTGATAAGTGAGAGGACCCAGGAAGATAGCGTTTATGAAAAAAAAGTTAGGAGGGATGGATTCAGGGTCTATCGATCGACTGTGGGTGACGATGGCAAAATGGGTGATGATGGTTCGGAAGGGGTGACTTCGTCGTCTTCCTGGATACAACGGATATGTGGTGTCTTTGGTGTAGGTGGTTCAGAGAATCCAAGACCACGATGATCTTTGTGTTTGCGTGTAGTTACAGGAATGATCGTATGTCGGCCTTGTTCATAAAGACCGAAACCGAAGCCCTTCCAAGCACAGCGCGTCAAGAAGGTGAGGGTGAAGCATGACGATTAGTTAGATATTGAAAATCAGATTGGAAGGGAACCACACCAAGGGGAGGTTCAGGGGTGACAGAGGATGTATCGACACCCCCATACGTTAGGTTGGTGTGGAAATTAGGTGGTCGTAGGAGATTACTTCCCCCACACGACGGTCGTAGGTAGGATGTGCATGTAACTATCCATACTCCTGTGGGGTATGGAAAGTGCTAACGTTATATAGGTGATACTCCCCCAGCGTAAGGCGTTGAAAAACATCTACTAAGGGATCTGAGGTGGGGATGTTGTCCGCGGGAAAGGAAGTGGTATTTGCGGCGGCGGTTTCATTGGTTGAAGGTGTAGGTGCGATTGAGATGGATGGTTGAGGTGTGGTGAAGTAGATGGTTGGGTTGGATGAATGGGTGTCTTGGTAGTACAAGCACATCATTAGGGTGATATAACATATTGCAGGTTTTGAAGGGGAGCGTCGGCTTTACGGTGTAGGATTTCCCCTCATACTCAAATTTTATGCATCATGTAAGGTGGAGGAACGCATCCCATAGCCGGATCGAGGGCGACCTAACAACATGTTGTATTGGAATTCTCCCTCGAGGACATAGAAGAGTTCGGGTAAAGTCGTGGCCCTACACGAATGTTAAGGATCACGGTGCCTAAGGTAGAAGTAATAGCATCATTGAATGAACGCAACATGGTGGGGTTGGCACACATGCAGCTAGAAGGGATATTCATTTGTTGGAAGGCTTTGGAAGAGATGATGTTTAGGCTAGCGCCTCCGTCAATCATAACACGACGTACCGGATGTCCCGGACGTAAGCTGAGATGAAAAGAGTGGGGTCAGGATCTTCTGCACCAAAGTCAACAATTTCGTCTTGGAAAGCCAGCGAGCGGCGGTTTCTTTGTATACGAGGGGACGGAAGTGGTAGATTGTTTGGTGAGAGAAGCAACGTGGTTGGGTGTTAAGATGGAGGTAACAGGAAAGGTTTCGTTAGGTAAGACCTCTATCCCTTGAAGGATTTCAACGAGAGCTTGGCGATGAGATTCAGAGGTTTGAATGAGATCATACAGTGTCATTTTTATAGGTGATTGGTGAAGTTGTTTGATCATGGTTCGGTGGGAAACTCCATCAGAGACGGGGTAGGCAGGTCCACGAATAACCACTTTAGGTGGTGGTGCGATCGGGATGGTGGACGGAGAAAGAGAGGCCGCAGGTGTGCTTTCTTTAGCTTTCCCATTGTTTTTCTGCCCTCGAGTAGCAACACTAATCATGTTGATCTCGTGAACATGAGAGGAGGAAGACGGTAGGGATAAGTCATTGTCTTCGAGAGGTGGGGTTGTAATAATGATAGATCTTGGTGAGGAGGGGACAGGTGGTATTGGAGAGGGGATTGAAGCTAAAGGTTTCTCCCTTCGTAAGTTGTCTTTCTTAACCTTTCTATCTGAGAGAGGTGATTGATGAAGTATGGCTCTCAAAGCTTTGCATCCCTCTACATCATGTCCTGGTGTGCGGTGGTAAGCGCAGATTTTAGACTCATCATAACCTATAGGTCGAGGTGTAGATGGATCATAGGGTCTAAGTGGGGGTAGGGAAATGGTCGCATTCTCCACCAACATATCAAGGATCTTGGCGTAAGATCCTTTGAGTGGAGTCAAAGTCGAGGAGGAAGATGAGGCTATTGATTGGGTGGGTTTTGGTAATGTTTGGGTATGGTTGGTTAAATACGGGTGGTGGTTTAGACAAGGGGTTTTGATAATTGGATTTAACTAAACGTGGCTTCTTCGGTGTAGAAGTTATGTTTATTTGGTTAGATGATGAGGCCACGAGATAGCGTGATGGCGGGAAACAACCACGGAGAAAGAGGAGTGACAGCAAACAAATCCTTTGATGATGGAGTTTGTTTAGGGTTGATAGGTGGACAGGATACTTGGGGTGACGGTGTTGATACACCCATGGATCTCTGTATGGGTGTAGAAGATGCAGGTCGTTTTAAAGAAAACGTAGGAGGTATGATGTATTGAGGCAAGGTGGAGGGGTGAGGTCCTAATATAGAAGGTAGGTGTGACGGCGAGGGTTTTAGTTGTGACAGAGGCATAGATTGGACTTGGGTTTTAGGGGATTGGGTTTGTCTCTTAGGTGGATGGACGGCTTTATTTTTGGATAAATCTAACCATTTAGGTGGGTGTGTTAGGCTGGGTATTGGTGAAGTCCCAAGCGTAGGGGAAGATTTGGTTAGGTTAATAGAGGTGGATGAGGTATTTAGTAGGGATGAGGGAGGTGAAGATGAGGACATAGGCATTTTGAGCTTTTGTAAACACCTCGGGTATATGGTAGAGGTGTCTGGATCGGTCATCTGCATTTGAGTAGAGCATGGTGTACTCAAACGCTCCCATAGGACTCATCTATCTTCTGAGGGATGACAATCTTCACGTGTGAATAGGAACTTTGATATGGAAGAGAGGTGGGTTGTGATTCCGGTCCCTTTGTGGGTGTGATACAGGGGGTAAATGAGTCAGTTGTATCAATGGGTGTTAAGAGGTCAACGGTCACTGAAAAGATTTAGGCGATGAAGAACTAATAGGTAGGAGGGCATGTTTGAGGGGATCCGTCATGATTAAAGAATTTGGTGATGTCGATTCGAGAGGTTTCTCTTCTAAAGATGATAGAAACAGTGGCGAGCCTTCCTCTTGTACAGCAAGAGTGGTAGAAGGAGATGTTTGGGAAATAGATAAGTTAGATAACATCCGCTCACAGTCTTGCAGGGATGTGGTGTAAGAAGGCTCATCTATGAGAAGAGAACTCTGGGCGGTTAATTCCTTTATGGGTAAAGGAATGGCAAGGATTTCATCTTGTCTTGATGGTGGTGAAGGGGGTTCGGGTCCCTGCGTTAGTGAAGAGGCTTGATTCAGAATTTCCTCGATAGAAGCTTTTGGTTGGGAGTCGAAAACTGCATGGATTTCATGAACACTCTCCTCGGCTAAGATATCTTGGTTTATGTTACTGTTAGATGAGTGGTTTGGGAATGGTTTGTTGAAGATTTTCAAATTTCGGTTAGCAGGGGCATTAGGATTATCGAGGTTATATCCCTGCATCAACCATTTCTGCACTATATTTTTCAACATCTTACAGTTTTCGTGACTGTGTCCCTTCACGCGGTGGAAGTTACAGAAGTCATTTTCTTTGTACCAAGAAGGTATAGCGCGGGTGGAATCAAACCCGGAGTGAGGTTTAACAGGAGGTAAGGTGATAGCTCCTGCTTTGAGCAATTTTTCCAAGATGACACCATAAGTTTCTCCCAAGGGAGTGTAATTGATGGGTTCGGCTTTATACTTATAGGTGGTTTTTGGCGGGGTATTAGATGGTGCTTGGGATTTGACCATCACCGCGTGTACAGCTCCTTTTGATTTCGAAGCAGTCGATGCGTGAGAATTGGTGGTGTTGGGTTTGTTGGTGGAGTCTTGGGTTCGGAAATTAGGGTTTTTGTTGTGCAACCGCAATTTCTCTTCCTCTAAGGCTCGAATTTCTAGTTTCCGAGCCATAGTAAAGGCCTCATCAAAGGTGCGGAAAGTTTGAATTTGGAGGGTAGGAGAAATGTGCTTAGCGCAGGCCCGCGTAAAAGTTGATGAGTTCGGCTGAGGCAAGGCATAAGTAAGTTGGTTGATGAGGCCCCCGCCATCGTCAGCGAAATCTGCGATAGATTCGTCTTGAATTGTCGGATGGCATAGAGGTCGGTGATAGATACTTTCTTAGCAATATTAATGGAGAAATGATCCAAGAAAGATTGGGCTAATTGGTTAAAAGAGAAGATTGAGTCTTTGGGTTAAAAACTTTGTACCACTCAAGGTGGGTCTGATAAGGACATGGGAAAGGTGCGGAGTAGTAAGGCATCGTCATGAGCAATCGGATAGCGAGGCATGTCTAAATGATCGCAAGTGTTGTTGAGGATCCTCCTTACTATTAAAGCGAGTAAATTTTGGTAATTCCCATTGAGGAGGATATGAATGAAAGGGGACGAGAAGGATGAATAGGCTCCGACAAACTTGCTCGTATGTCGAGGAGTGCTACGGCTTCTGAAAGCAGAAGCCTCAGATTTTGCATCTTGTCCATCATTTGTTTGATGAAATCGGTGGTTGGATGAGATGATGATGGTGCGGTTGTTGTAAAGGAGGAGGATTGGGCCAAGAGCCACCACTAGACAATGGTGGGGTTAAATGTTGATAAGGTATTGAGGATGAATATGTTGAGGTGGACCGAATAGGGATGTCCTATATAAGATGTTGAAGTCCAGGATACGTGTGTGGAAATGAAAAGGTGGGCGGAGCTTGAGAAGGAAAGCTTGTGTGGATAGGTGGTAGAGAGCAAGTTATGAAAGGAGCAGTCTGCGAGAGAGACGAGGTAGGAGCAGTCGGTGGTAATGATATGTGGGGCCCAGTTAACCAAAGGAAAGCCAATCATGCCGTATGAACCCCTGAAGCTGGCCTTTGAGTTGGGAGCGGGGCTAAGGATGAAGAAGGCAAGGTGGAGTTATTAGGTGGGGAAGGAGCTAAGTGAGCAGCTATACTAATAGGCATACCAACAAGGAGTTGACCGTCGGGTGTACGGTCAGGGGCATGAGACAAATAGTATTGTACAGCTGCTAGGATTAGCATCCAAAAATTTCACAAATTCCTTATCTCCTACAGGGATTTTGGGAACCTCACTGGTGTCCGTAGGATTCCCCATAGGATGTGAAGGGGGTGATTCAGGAAAAGGCACGGAAGCAGGCATGTGAAACCATGGCTGCGGCTTGTTTCAGTGATAACAACCATGGACAAGAGTACACAATAGGGTTTCAATCTATCAGGATCAGAAACAACCACAAAATGTTGGAATTGGTAGGTTGTTGGTTTGTCGGGAACTGTGAAAGACGATGGCGATATCGGTCGATAAGCGATGTCGGTCAGAATATAGCGGCGTCGGTAAGTTAACCGATGTCGGTAGAATAGGACCGGTGTAAGAAGCTGTAAGAAGTTGCTGATTTGGGGTTAACAATGCTTAGTATGCCTACCAAACTATTCTGAAGTGATCACTGAAACAGTGTATGACAGAGAAACAGAACTAAAAACAAGCAAGATGCACAAGCAAATCAAGAGACTAACCCTAGGATTAGTTTTAATTATTGTGGGCTTATGCCTTAGATGCAAGATGATGTCAATCCTAAACAAAAGACCTAAGGGAGATGTCAAGTTTGTTTTGGCTTATAAGGTTACCTCAATCGGGCGGAGGAATACCGCGGAAAAGGGGGGATGTTTGAGCTGTTGTGTTGATTATGATGTGATTTGGTATGTGTTGTGCAGTGAAAGTAAGATTAATTTCTTGTCAATACCGTGGATATCACCCCCACGTGTACGACCTGTTACTTAATCTACGTTCACTAGAATTGAAAACAACAAGCAAGAATATGATGCACGTGTTTTAAAACCCAAATCGAAAATGATATTCGATGAAGCAAAGGAGATGACTTTCACTAATGCAAAGATGTGAAAGCAAGACAAATTCTTTTACCAAAATGACAAAATATTTTGTGAATATTTAGTAGAAACAAACAGCAAGTATGCTCCCTATATGAAAGCAAGCAAGAAAGAAAGAAACCCGAAATGGGTCCCACCGGGCGTGCCAAAATGTTTCGCACAGAATGTTTCCATTCCTAGAATAGAGTTGCTTCTATCCTTTCATTCTCTTGAGAAACAGATAAGGGTTAGGGCTAGGAGGAATACATTGAATGTTTGAGGGTGTGCGCGTACCGTAGTAGAAGAGATCGAGATCGATTGCGAAGAACTCCTTTTTGTCTAGGAAGGACTACTGTGAAGTAAGAATACAAGACCACCAGATTGTAGTTAGACAATAAATGAGGGAACTGCCTTGGGCCCAGGAAATATTAGACTTCCTTTTGAAGGTGGTCAGTTCCCCTCTTAATACGAATTAACACAAATTCTAACAAAGAAGTTATTGCAAAATTACAATTTAATTACCTCGTTAAAAGCAATAGAGGAAAGGCTGGTTTTGGTTTGAGTCACGACACGTGGCCGATGCGTCAGTCCTTTATTGACAACCGACTACGGTTAGACACCGGTACCGGTTGCTGATAACCGATATCGGTAGGGGCAGTGATTTAGGGGCTTTTAATGAAGGTTGGCTATGAGGTGGCTATGGTGTTTATAAGGCTGGTAAATGATTAGGGATAAGCCATGGGGTGATGGAGAAGACTCAGAGAGTATGGAGGCTATTCTTGGGGCAATGTAAGGGTAGAGGAATGATAGTTAGATGTAGGGTGTTACCGGGTAGTAGATCTAGGAGTAGACTTATAATTTGTGATTTGAAGTTCAAGAAATGTTATTAAAAGAAGCGTCGTACAAGACACTACTTACTAGTTTTGATGAAGATATGAGTCAAGAATTTGTGATGGTGAAGGCAGGGCTCAGGTGGGATGATCGACAATCAAAGATGAGCTATCTTCTCTCCCAATGCTTGGATGAGTGTCGTTGTGCTCTAGTTACTCAGTTGCGGTCTTGGGCTTGATGTCCTTCTCTGCAAACTCTTCTCTTTTCTTCACTTGTCTCTGCTCTACCAAGTGAATTTCCTGATCTTTCAATGAATTCCGATCCTTTGTTTTTGGTTGGGGAGGTCATTTACGGGAACCGATGGTGGTTACGTGTAGCAGACGGCGGGAGAGTAGGAACCGATGTCGGTTAAGTCAAAGTGGGCTATTTTTAGTAAAATAGCCAACTTTCCCTCCTTTTCTCCCGAGGAGATTAGTTGTGGGCTTGGTCAAGTCATTATTAGGTTGGTTTTGGTGCGGGTGAGGGTAATTAGTCATGGGTGTGGATTTAGACCAAGTTATAGGTCTTAATTAGGTTAGTTTAGGGTTAGGGCTAGGTCATGATGAGGTGTTGAAATGAGGTGGCGGGTTTGAAAATGTGGATTTATTAATTATAAGGTAATTAATAAATAATTGATCATTAGCTGGCCAAAGCTTCCCAAAATATGACAACTTGAGAAGTTGCATGACCACTACACTTTCCAACAATTTTTTACACCATTTTCCAAAACCCTAACTCCATCTTCCATCCTCTGATTAGTCCTGCAAATGGCCTCAGTGGTGATATCGTTTATATTCTTATCAAAATGATGATTGAAATTAGAGATCTTGTACTGGTACTCTTCTTCATCCATAGTCATGTTTCAATCACACCTTGAGGATAAAACATCTTGGCTAACCATAATTCTACTACTCTTCTTTGACAACTAGGGCTCTTCGCGGTGCCATATTTCCTCTTTCACTTATAGGAACATTATGTAACCTCTAAATTATTACCTTTTTATCTCACATACCTTGAATGTGAATCAAACCCTTCGATCCATAAAACCCTAGCTATAAAACTACCTTCTTCAAACCCTAAGTGTATGAACTTCACCTTAGGGCACACACACCAATGCCTAAACCTCTATTCCGCACTTGTGTCCCAACAACAACGTGCTTTGATCTTGTCTCGGTTTGTCAATCCGTAGCTTACTCTTCATCCTTAGCTCTACTTCACACTTCGCACTTGATTACTCAACAATGCAAAGTAAGAATGACATTGCAAACTCCAAAATTATAGAAAATTTAAAAAATTCTTCACATTAATTGCTGTAAACTACCACCACATGCGACATTAATTCTACATCGTGCTTCTCCATGCATCGCACCTTGTCTACTTGTGCCTAAAATTTCTACGCCACAATCATAACCTTTATATGCACGTACTACTTCCCGTCATAGATCTCCTCTACCCATGCTTCCCTGCACCAAATTACTTATCCAATGTGACCCTTCTCAAGTAGTCTCCAATGCTACAACCTACCTTGCATTATATTGAGCATCCATCCTCCACACGTGGTCTTAAATGTTGAGGAATGCCTCGAATTTTATTTTTCTAAAGTGTCCCTTCTCTAATTACCGTGAGTTTGTTTTTATCATGCACCACAATCCAAAATAAGGCACCAGTCAATCCTTCTTCATCCACCCCACACTAAGGGTATGTTCGGTCCTTTCAGAGTAAACCCTTTGTTATCCAAAATTCACCCCCCCAGGGTAATTTTGATAACATGCATTAGATTATTCGATCCCTGTGCAAATAGATTGATTCAAGGCCCAAAATCATGTTTCTGGGGCCCCCTCTGCTTCTTTCTAACTCTCTTGTCCAAGAAGAAAATCCAACAGGTTAGAAAAGGTGAAAAAATTACAGAAAACCAAGCTTGGAGCCAAAATAAAGAGAAAATTGGCTAAGTCCTAGTCCAGGCGATTCTTGGGACAGTTGGGACGTCGGGACGCGTGGGACACGAAAAGCCGAATCAGCACGAAAAATGAAGAAAATTGCCTAAGTCTCGCTTCGTTCAGTGTGGGACATCCGGGCCAAAAGTACGCGGAAGACGCGGATCGGCCGGTTTGGCGCAAGTCGTTCCATTTCGGGAAGATCGGAGAAATTTGTCCCGTGATAGTTTGGGACAATTGGGACAAAAGTGTGCGGAGGACACGAACCGCCGATTCGGCCAAAACAAGAAACTTTCGTCCCAGGACATTTGGGCCAAAAGTATGCAGGACACAAAAAGCCGAAAGAGCCGAGAACAAATGGAAATGTGCCACGTGTCTTCACCTCAAAGAGGGATAGGGAAGCCCGAATCGGGCGGATCGAGAGAAATTTGTCCCAGACGGTTTGGGACATCCGGGCCAAAAATACGCGAGGGACGCGAAAAGCCGGGAGGCCGCAGGCAGAGATCGGAAAGGACACGTGTCCTAAGGCGGGGGAGTTCGGAGCCAGGGAAAGACTTAGAGAATTTGGCAAAGTCTTGGGCCAAAAGATTAAAAGACAAGGATGACCCCGCGCCCCATCCTCCAACCAGATCATGCCACGTGTCCCAAGTGGCGGGGGCACGGGGAAAAAATGGAAAATTTCCCAAAGTGATAAAAACGTCAAAATTTCAAAGGGAAACCCACGGAAGGTGGAGGAGAGAGAATTGCTCATCCAATCAGCGCCCGACACATGTCATCCAAGTGGCAGAGCACGGAAAAAAATTCAAAATCCGTTTTGGCCTATTTTTGCCCTAAATCTTCAGATCGCCATATCTTTCGATCCAGAGGTTAGATTTGCATGTTCTTTAAATCAATGGAAAGTTGATGAAATTCTCTACATGATTCCGGGGTCAATATTGCATTTTGGTTCAGTTTGGGAGAGAAAATCAAGAAACGTCTCTGGCGCGTAGTAATGGCTAGAACTAACGTTTCAACAACCAGTTTTAATGCAAATGGGTCACATTCTTCTTCAGCACGGCCAAAAGTGATGTTTCAACAACCAATTTAATGCACATGTGTCACATTCTTCTTCAGCATGGCCAGAAGTGATGTTTCAACCACCGATTTTAATGAAGAATGCGTTTTGGTCAATGGTTGGGCAAGTTTCAGCACGCGTTTTCCTACATTTTCTCTCTCCAGGCTTGACCCATGCAAAAAAAGCCGATTTGGCTCATTTTGAAAAGGATTACGAGGTTGAACATTTTTTCAAGTGGTTCATCTTTTCGGCTCTGCCCTCCCTTCTTTTCTTCTCTAGGGTTGAAAATGGAGTTCGAACCTCCTCCCTTGCTCTGTAATGGCGTTTTTGCCTTTTACTATTGAAATGATGTTCTGTGCAAACTTCTGAAGCAACAAAAATGTGTTTTGTGATGCATCTGTCCATCCTTGCTCATTTTTGCTTGTTCTCTTCTTGCCTCTCTTCATTGCAGGTATTTGTGCAAGTTTGAATGTTCATTGCAGGTCTGGAGCTGTGTTCATGGAGTTTTGGGACATTTTCTGTGTGAAATCTATCCTTGGGCCTGTGATGCGTCTATCCATCCTTCCCATTGCTCACCTCTCCTTGTTCCATGGCAGTTTTGATAGATGTTCAACATTCTCCTTCTCTGGTGTATCACTGTTTTAGTGTAGGCTTTTGTTGTTTTTCCCTTTTCTCTCTCTCTCTCTCTGTCTCCTTGGCATGGTTAGATTAGGTTTAGATTAGCTCACCTGCACTGGAATAGCTTGTGGCAGGTAGTTTAGGAGTAGGAACCAGCCTTCTCTGGAGATTCCTTTCTCATTTTGTGAGTCCCACACTCAAGAAAGGATTCAATGTTGTGTAATCACACTTTGGATGCTAGAGTGATCAACCTAGAAATCTAATCAACGTCTGGGAGTCTTTGTGATTCGCACTAACAACCACTTAGATAGTAATCATCTTTGGGTGTGTAAGTGTGCTTATTACACAAAACACTAAACTAAATTGACAAAGCATAGAAACGCTAAAAGGAAACACATATAAAATAAATGCATTAAGGAAAAAATATTCTAATGGAAATACCGCCTTATTACAAACACCGAGAAGACTTATTTATAATACGGATTCAACCTACTCTTGTTGAAGTAACCATGCAACCGTGTTCCATCCAATGCCTCTAAGCTTGGAAAGTGCTCGAATCAAGTATATAAGTTATAAGATACGGTCCCAACCAATGCACCTTAAACTTCCTAGGGTGGCGCAAAAAATTTGAATCATACAAAAGCACCATGTATCCAACCTCAAGCTTCTTTTCCTTGATGTGCCTATCATGCCATGCCTTCTTCTTGTATTTTTATTACTTTTGAATCCATCTTACTATGGCATGACACTCATCTAATTGTATCAGCTTGTCAATTCATTCTTTCAATGTTTTCTCATCATCCAGACCTCTTGCACGTGCAATACACACGAGAAGGTAGCACACATTCTATTGGTAGAACTACCTCTGTACTAAAAACCAACTGAGAGGGTGTTACTTTATTCAACCTCTTGTAGGTTTTCATGTATGCTCAAAGTATATAGAGAATTTATCATCCCAATCTCTCCTTCCAACATCACATTTTTTTGTCAATGTATGGCTCAATATCTCATTGAAGGACTCAACAGTTCCATTTTCTAGAGGATGATAAGGTGTTGTGCTATGGTGTGCAACCATAAACTCATCCAATAATATCCTGATAGTCTCATTAAGGAAATGAGTACCCCTATCACTTGCTAAACTTAAAGGGCATCCATACCTGTTGATAACATTTTCCCACAGAAAACTTGCTACAAAAGAGTTGTTGTGTAATCCTTTGTAGGTACCACTTCTTCCCACCTTGTAAGATAGTCTCGTATAAGTTAGAATGTATTATAATCATGTCCTACATGCGATCGGGTAGATAGGGCCCATAAAGTCAATTTCCCACTTCTCAAAAGGTTATGCACTAGTAATAGACCTCAAAGGCATTTCATCTCTATGCCTAGGCTTCCTAAGGTGCTAAAAATGGTCACATGCCTTATAATACTATTTACAATCCTTGTATAATGTTTCCCACCATAGACCAACTAATATAATCTTGTGTGCAATGGTTTCTCTCGTATAACATCCACCGGCAATACCGCCATGAGCCTCTTCCATAATTGCTTTGCGCTCATGCTCAAGTACACACCGGTGTAAATATTCATCCCGACCTAATTTGTATAAGTCTCCACTGATCAACATGTAAGGGTGACGCAAATGGAAAGTTGTTTCTTCTCCAAAGCCTTCATTCCCTCGGTGCAAACTGTGTGTAAAAAGACAACAATGTCCTCTAAGCCCGAGGGTGCGTAGTTTAACATGAACAACTTTACATCCGGCATTATAATCTCAATGCTCTATGCGTCCTCTCCTGATTAAATCCTTGATTAATGGTCTGGACCAGAATTTCTCGTACCTAACTCGACCACCACTGTGAAATTGGACTCTTGAAATAACAGAATCCAACAACATATGTGCCCTTGTAAAATGAGCTTATTTACCAAATACTTTAATGTCATATGGTTTGTATAAAAGATGAATGGGGTAGAAAGAAATATTGTCAAAACTTATGGAGTGCATGGATCATAGACAATGCCTTGCGCTATGTAGTTGTGTAATTCTATTTTGCTGGAGTTAATTTTCTCCTCGTAAAGTAAATAGGATGATCAAAAATCCCTTCTCCTAGGTGGGCTAGTACAACACCAATGGCCTTGCGAGATGTGTCTACATGAACGTGAAAAGGTTTGGACCATGAAGTAAAGCGTAGAAAATAGGTGTTGTAGTAAGCCTTACTTCGAGTCTCAAATGTGCATTGCGCTTCACCATAATAGAACTTGCATTTTCCTTTTAATAATTCCTCCAGGGGGCACAAAGATCTTAGCATTACCTTTGATAAAATTCTTGTAATATCCTATGTGCCCAAGAATCTATGCACCTCACTTTGGCTAGTAGGTTCTTCTAAGCCCAAAATCACAACCTTAGCAGGATCCACTAGCAAGCACTCCTTATAGATGATGCGTCCCAACAAAATTCCAAAGGGTGTGGTAAATACGCACTTCTTAATATTCAAAAAGATGCTCAACCACCGAAATCTCTCAAACATTAGACTCAAATTATCACAGGATCCTTCACAAGCCCATAGACATCATCTCAATCTGTTAGGAAATAATGGATAAAATATGCAAAATAATCCCTCATAGAATCACAACAGTAGAAACTAATATGTAGAAACTATTACAGATCTCAAATAAAAGTGCGAGAATAAAATAACACAACACAAAGAGACAATATTTAACATGGTTCACCCAATTTGGGCTACATCCACAAAGAATCACTTGCTCGATTTTATTACAAGCCACCGCTCTCTCAATACAATACCCATATCCATTTGGATCTATGCTCAAAAAAACTCTACTGATTTCACATAGACCAAATTCAAAACACATTTGCAATGTTTTCATTATATCTACCATATGCACAAAACCATATAAATAGAAAGCGCTTAAGTAGTTTTACAAAATCAGGTATAAAAACCATGGGCCAAAACCGTCCCATAAACCTATGGGTCAAAAAACCCGCCCATATGAGAAAATCATGTTTCCTGATGTATCGGGCACGTTTTAAGGCAAAAAAAAAACCCCGATGAGACAACTGTGGAAAGTGTACAGTACTCTTAGTGTATAGTATTTAACACTTTCTCACATGAAAACAAGCTCCACAACCTAACAATCTTCCACTTGGAGACTAGTTTTCCTCTGAGCAAGCTTCTCAACCCTTCACTAGTTTCCATGAAGACCAACCAAAGCTGAACACAACTTCAATTTTTCCCTTATGACCACCTTGGTCATCATGTCTAGGATTTTGACTAGTATGAATCTTCTCCACTTCAACTTCTCTTCCTTCAAAGCTATCCGATGAAATAGTACCTTAAGCGTATATGTTTCATCCTAGAGTGAAAAGAAGAGTTCTTAGCTAGGTGTATAACACTCTGAATATCACTATACAACTTTCCTTCCTCCTTATGCCCCAACTCCTCAAGCAATTTTTGTAACCAAATCATTTCTTTGCTTGCCTCTTTGGTAGCAACATACTCACCCTCGTGGTTGACAAAGCCACCAACTTCTATAGTCATGAAATCTAACTCATTGTTGTCCCACCTACAATGTAAACATAACCTGTCGTGCTCCTCTTATTGTCTACATCTCCAACCATATCTAAATCTACATAACCACACAAAGTGGTGTCTGATCCATTGTAGCACAAAATTGTCCCCATGGTCCCTCTCAAATACCAAAGGATCCACTTTACTGCTTGTCAATGATCTCTACCTGGATCACTCATAAATCTACTCACCACTCCCACTGCATGGGAAATATTAGGCCTAGTGCACACCATGGCATACATCAAACTTCCAACCACTGATGAGTAAGGTACCTTGGACATCTGGTTTCTCTCTGCTCTGTCTTGGGACATTGCTCCTTTGATAACTTGAAATGGCCGCCAAAGGAGTCTCCTACGGTTTAGCATCCCGCATATTAAACCTCTCTAAGACCTTCTTAATGTAATCTTCTGAGATAAAGTCAGCTTCCATTCCTTCCTATCCCAAGATATTCTCATACCAAGGATTTGTTTGGCTGCCCCCAAATCCTTCATAGTGAAAAGGATTCACTTAGCTGCTTCTTGAGTACTTTTATTTCTTGCATGTTTTTACCTACAACCAACATGTCATCCACATACAGACAAAGGATAATATAATTGCCATCCTCAAATTTCTTTGTATACACGCAATGGTCAGAATGACCTCTAATATAACCTTTGCTCCATCATGAAGCTATCAAATTTCTTATACCATTGACATGGAGCTTGTTTCAAGCCATACAAGCTTTTCTTCAGTTTGCACACCATCTCCTCTTTACCTTTGACCTCATAGCCCTCTGGTTGCTACATATATAGTTCCTCCTCCAAATCACCATGGAGAAATGTAGTTTTACATCAAGTTGCTCTAAGTGCAAGTCTTACTGCTACAACTATTCCAAGATTAGTTCTAATAGAAGTCATTTTACTACGGGAGAAAAACTCTCATCAAAATCTATACATTTTTTCTGTGTAAACCCCTTGACCACCAACCGGGCCTTGTATCTTTTCTTGCCTCCTTCTTCCTCTTTGAATCTAAACACCCACTTGTTCTATAATGCTCTTTTACCTTGGTAGCTTCACCAAATCCCATGTCTGGTTCTCCATGAGAGCCTGATGCTCCTCATCCATGGCTTGCTCCCACTTTCTTCTGGCATCTAATTGCATTAATTCATCAAAGCTCTCTATCTCTCCACTATTAGTGAGTAATAAATAATAAAGAGAAGGAGAAAAATGTTCAGGTTCTCTTCTTATCCTAGAAGACCTCCTCAATATAGGAGTTTGGGGTTCCTATTGAGGAGGTTCTGAACTTGATTCATGTGTCACTTTTCCATCGGAAGATCCTCTACCGCTGCATATTCTTTCTTGGATTCTTCCCTATTTTCCTACAACTACTACTTATACATGACTTTCTCATTAAATACCACATCCCTAGATCGAATGATTTTCTTATCCTTAATACTCCAACATTTATATCCAAAGTCATCACCACCATAACCAATGAAAGTACATTTTTTTGATTTAGCCTCTAGCTTGGTCATCTCATCCTTTCTATATGAATAAACACCTCACATCTAAAGACTCTAAGAAATGAATAATCAAATTTCTTACCATACCAATCCTCCTCAGGTATGCCTCCATCCAAGGCACTTGAGGGTCCTCTATTTATCAAGTACATAGTTGTGCTCACCACTTTTTCCCAAAAAGAAAGAGGTAGTCTTGCATGTAACCTCATGCTCCTAGCATGTTCCATTATTGTCTTGTTCATCCTTTCTGACACCCCATTATGTTGTGGAGTTCCTGGAACTATCTTTTACCTATGGATTCCATTCTTAGAATAGAAATCATCAAATTCATTCTTTGCAATACTTCCCTCCATTATCTAACCTGAGACATTTTAGCTTAAGACTGTTTCATTCTCTACAAGGCTTTCCATTTAACAAAAGTGTCAAATACATCAGATTTGTTTCTAATACAATAAACCCAAACTTTCCTTGTTGCATCATCAATAAAAGTAACATAATAACTTGAACCCCAAGAGATGATACAGTGACGGACCCCACACATCGAGTGCACCACTCGAACTTACTCTCTTTCTTTGTAGGTCCAACCTTGAGAAACCTTACTGCTCTTTGTTTCCCCATATAAGCAGTCCTCATAGAACTCCAAACCTATTTTCGTATATCCAAACAAATCCTTCTTTATGATCTCCATGCCCTTATGGCTCCTATGACCGAGGCTATAGTACCACAATGTTGTACCTACTTACAAGCCACAAGATTACAAACATTAGTGCTATAAGTGGTTAAATACAAGGTTCCAACCTTCTTACCTCTTGCCACTACAAGAGCACCCTTGGTAACCTTCCAAGAGTTAGTCATTGTAAATATCACAATACAACCATCACTTCCCAACCGCCTTGCTGATATGAAATTTCATCTTAATGGAGGCACATGTTTGACATCCTTCAATAGCCAAGTATTCCCATTTTACATCTTAACACGAAAACGGAACCTTTTCCAACTATCTTTCTGCAAGGCTCATCATCACCAAGAAAAACATGCCCAAAATCTCCTTGAACATAATAAAAAAATAATGCCTATGTGGAGTAGCATGGAAAGAAGCCCCGAATCTAAAACCCAAGATTCGATAATCATGCAAAGAAAGAATCAAAGCATCCTGACATACATTACTCGTTGCCACATTTGCCTCCTTGTTTTCTTCCTATTGTTTTTCTTGTCCTGAAGCTCCCAACAGTCCTTCTTTGCATGCCCAGACTTTCCACAATGCCAACATACTATCTTGATTTTAGATTTTGAACTTGCCTCGATCCTTTGATTTTCCATAGCTTCCTCTATTCTTTTGTCTCCCTCTTGTTTCCACTGTCAAAGCATTCCCTAAAGTAGAAGATTCACCAGAGCTTTTTCTTCACATTTCCTCGCTTAGAATCACCCCTACAACATCCTCAAACTTCAACTTTGAGTTAGTTGGAACTGAGTTGCTTACCGCCATTACCAGGCTATTCCAACTCTTAGGTAAAGAGAACAGAACTAATAAATCCCTAACTTCTTCATCAAATTCTATTGTAATTGAAGCTAGCATATTTACAACCATATTAAAATCATTTAGATGATCTACTACTAAACCATTCTCAGATATCTTCATATTAAACAAATTTTTCATTAAAAATATCTTATTAGAGGTAGAGGGTTTTTCATACAACTTCCCTAATGCATCCATCAGTTCTTTTGTAGTCTTTATTAAATAATACCAAAGATGCAAGACACAATTGGATTGTCCCAAGTGCCTTCCTATCTAGCAAATCCCATTCTGCATCTGTCATGCTCGAGGGTTTTTCACCTTCTCAGACAACAGAATATAAAGATCCTTTTGATAAAGGTAATCTTCCATCTGCATCTTCCAAAGACTGAAATTCTACCCATTGAATTTATCAACCCTAGATCTTCCATCATCTACCATAGCTCCAACTCAAGATAAAAATTTCCCTACGGTTCAACACTTCAACAAACCAAACTAAGCTCTGATACCAATTGTTAGGAAATAAGGGATAAAATATGTGGAATAATCCCTCACAGAATCACAACAGTAGAAACTAATATTCAGAAAATATTACAGATCTCAAATAAAAGTGCAGAATGAAATAACACAACACAAGGAGATAATATTTGACATGGTTCACCCAATTTGGGCTACATCTACAAAGAATCACTTGCTCATATTTTATTACAAGCCACCGGTCTCTCAATACAATACCCATATCCATTTGGAGCTATGCTCAACAAACTCTACAGAATTCATAGCTGAATTCAAAACACATCTGCAATGTTTTCATTATATCTATCATATGTACAAAACCATATAAATAGAGAACTACTTAAGTAGTTTTACAAAACCATGGGTATCAAAACCATGGGTGAAAACCGTCCCATAAAACTATGGGTCAAAAACCCACCCATATGAGAAAATCACGTTTCCTTATGTATCGTGCACGTTTAAGGCCTAAAAAAATCGAGGTGTTGCCTTCGAACCCCTGCTAAGGGGCTACCACCCCGGACCTGCTCGGGGCCCACTGCCCTAAACCTCGGTGAGACAACCGTAGAAAGTGTACAATACTCTTAGTGTATGATATTTAACACTTTCTCACATGAAAACATGCTCCACAACCTAACAATCTCCCACTTGGAGAATAGTTTTTCTCCGAGCTAGCTTCTCAACCCTTCACTAGTTTCTATGAAGACCAACCAAAGCTAAACATAACTTCAGTTTTTCCTTGTGACCACCTTGGTCATCATGTCTATAGGATTCGAGTGGTATGGATCTTCTCCACTTCAACTTCTCTTCCTCCAAAGTTATCCCGATGAAATGGTGCCTTAACTGTATATGCTTCATCCTAGAGTGGAAAGAAGAGTTCTTAGCTGGGTGTATAACACTCTGACTATCACTATACAAATTTCCTTCCTCCTGCTTATGCCCCAAATCCTCGAGCAATTATTATAACCAAATTATTTCTTTGCTTGCCTCTGTGGCAGCAATATACTCACCTACGTGGTTTACAAAGCCACTAGCTTCTGTAGTTGTGAAATCCAACTCAATGTTGTCCCACCTACAATGTAAACATAACCTGTCGTGCTCCTCATACTATCTAAATCTCCAGCCATATTTGAATCTACATAACCACACAAAGTGGTGTTTGATCCATTGTAGCACAAAAAAGTCCTCATTACTTCGCCAAAGTGATCTCTACCTAGATCACTCATAAATCTACTCACCACTCCCACTGCATGGGCAATATCAGGCCTAGTGCACACCATGGCATACATCAAAATGCCAACCACTGATGAGTAAGGTACCTTGGACATCTGGTTTCTCTCCTACTCTGCCTTGGGACACTGCTCCTTTGATAACTTGAAATGGCTTGCTAAAGGAGTCCTTACCGGTTTAGCATCATGCATATTAAACCTTTCCAAGACCTTCTCAATGTACTTTCCTGAGATAAAGTTAGCTTCCATTCCTTGCTATCCCAAGATATTCTCATACCAAGGATTTATTTGGTTGCCCCCAAATCCTTCATAGGAAAGGATTCACTTAGCTGCTTCTTGAGTACTTTTATTTCTTGCATGTTTTTACTGCAACCAACATGTCATCATCCACATATGCATACACGGGATAATATAAATACCATCCTCAAATTTCTTTGTATACACACAATGGTCAGAATGACATCTAATATAACCTTGCTCCATCATGAAGCTATCAAATTTCTTATATCATTGACGTGGAGCTTGTTTCAAGCCATACAAGCTCTTCTTCAGTTTGCACACCATCTCCTCTTTACCTTTGACCTCATATCCCTCTGGTTTGCTACATATATAGTTCCTCCTCCTGGCCGAAAATTGTGGAAAGTGTACAATACTCTTAGTGTATATGTAGGTATCAAATTTGGGTCTTACGACACCCTGTACCCCATATCTCGTCCCGCAACCTAACCCTACCTCACCACCTAAACCTTACACACTGAATTATTTATTAATTACCTTATAATTAATAAATCCACATCTCTAACCTTGCCACCTCACCTCGCCACCTCACTATGACCTAGCCCTAACCCTAAACTAACCTAATTAAGACCTATGACTTGGTCCAAACCCACACCCAAGACTCATCACCCCTCACCCGCATCAAAATGAACCTAATAATGACTTGACCAAGCCCACAACTGACCCCTCGGGAGAAAAGGAGGGAAAGTTGGCTATTTTACTAAAAATAGCCAACTTTGACCTAACTGACATCGGTCCCTACGCGGCCGGCGTCGGTTAGGTAACCGCCATCGGTTCCCTGTAAATGACCTCCCCCAACCAAAATGAAGGGATCCGAATCCATTTGCAAGGGAGAGACAAGTGAGAAGGAGAGAAGAGTTTGCAAAGAGGAGCATTGAGCCCAAAACTGGAACTGAGCAACTAGAGCATTGTCACACTCATCCAAACCTTGGGAGAGTCGGAGGATAGCTTCATCAGATCACTTCCGATTGCTAGATCATCCCAACTGGGCCTTGCCTTCGCCACTGCATTCTTTGGACCTGCATCCACATCAGAAACTAGTAGTCCTTCCCAAACAAAAAGGAGCTCTTCACAATTGGTCTAATCTCTCGACAAGACGCGCACACCTTCCCAACACTCAATGGTATTCCTCCTAACCCTAACCCCTATCTGTTTCTCAAGAGAATGAAAGGAAAGAAGTAACTCTATTGCAAAGAGGAGCATCGAGCCCAAAACTAGAATTGAGCAACTAGAGCATTATCACACTCATCCAAACCTTGGGAGAGTCGAAGGATAGCTTCATCAAATCACTTCTGATTGCTAGATCATCCCAACTGGGCCTTGCCTTTGCCACTGCATTCTTTGGACCTACATCCACATCAGAAACTAGTAAGTAGTCTCTTTTATCACCTTGTATGCTTCTAGACACTACTTTGTGAACTTTTAATTCATAGGGATTATAAGCTCACTCCTGGATCTACTACCGGTAACAACCTGCACCTAACCTTCGGTCATCCATCTCTATATTACCCAAAGACAACTCTCTCACTCTCTGAGTCTTCTCTATCACCCTACTACTCCCCTCAACCATCTACCAACCTTCCAAACCTCATAACCACCTTACACCAACCTCCATTTAAAAATCCCTAAATCACTGCCCCTACCGATATCGGTTATTCCCTATCGGTACCGGTTTCATAACCGCGATCGGTTATCCAGTGACCGGCATCGGTCACTGTGACTTATACCAAAACCAACCTTTCACCTATTCACCTCAAAGCAATCTCATGTCCAGCTTGGTCTATCCCTGTAACTTGATCTGAACATATCAATAACCAGTGACCAGACAAACAACATGACATTCTATTATTGGTAGTTTAGTCTCTATTGCTTTTAGTAACGAGATGCCTAAATCATGAGTTCATAATAGCTTCTTTATTATCATTTGCATCAATTTGTATTAAAAGGGAACTGACCACCTTCGAAAGGAAGTCTAATATTTCCTAGGCCCAAGGCAGTTCCCTCACTTATTGTCTAACTAAAATCTGGTGGTCTTGCATTCTTATTTACAGGTAGTCCTTCCTAGACAAAAAGGAGCTCTTCACAATCGGTCTGATCTCTCTCTCTCGTATGTATGGACACCTTCCCAACACTCAACAGGTATTCCTCCTAACCCTAACCCCTATCTGTTTCTCAAGAGAATGAAAGGATAGAAGTAACTCTATTCTGGAACTAAATTCTGTGTGAAACATTTTGGCACGCCCGGTGGGACCCTTCTCGGGTTTCTTTCTTTCTTGCTTGTTTTCATGTAGGGAGCACACTTGTTGTTTCTCTCTTCTAAATATTCGTAAAATATTTTGTCCTTTTGGTAAAAGAACTTGTCTTACTTTCGCATCTTTGCATTAGTGAAAGTTATCTTCTTGACCTCTTCTCTTTCTTTGCTTCATCGAATATCATTTTCGATTTGGGTTTAAAACACGTGCATCACATTCTTGCTTGTTGTTTTTCATTCTAGTGAACGTAGATTAAGTAACAGGTCATACACGTGGGGGTAATATCCACGGTATTGACGAGAAATTAATCTTACTCTCACTGCACAACACATACCAAATCACATCATAATCTACACAACATCTCAAACATCCCCCCTTTCCGTGGTATTCCTCCGCCCGATTGAGGTAGCCTTACAAGCCAAAACAAACTTGACATCTCCCTTAGGTCTTTTGTTTAGGATTGACATCATCTTGTGTCTAAGGCATAAGCCCAAAAGTGATTAAAACTAATCCTAGGGTTAGTCTCTTGATTTTCTTGTGCATCTTGCTTGTTTTCTATTTTTCTTTCAGTTCTGTTTCTCTGTTATACCCTGTCTCAGTGATCACTTCAGACAGTTTGGTGGGTATACTAAGCCTTGTTATCCCCAAACCAGTAGCCTCTTACATTCTCTCTTTTCCTTCATGCCGGCATCGGTCCTCTTCTACCGACATCGGTTATAGACCGATCTGTCCGACCGACATCGGTTCTGGGATCGATATCGATTCTTGTGTTTCTGAGTTCGACAAACCACAATGAACCTACCAATTCCAACATTTTGTTGTTTTTGTTCCTAATTGACTAATTCCCTATTGTATCCTCTTGTCCATGGTTGTTATCACCCGGAAACAAGCTGCAACCATGGTTTCACATGCTTGTTCCGTGTCTTTTCTGAGTCACCCCCTTCGCATCCTATGGGGAATCCTACGGACACCAATGCTTTTCCCAAGATCTCTGTCGGAGATCCAGATTTTGCTAAATTTTTGGATGCTAATCTTGGCGCTGTATAGTATTATTTGTCTCATACCCCTGACCGTACACCCGACGGTCAGCTCCTCTTGGGTATGCCTATTAGTATAGCCACTCACTTAGCTCCTTCCCCACCTAATAATTCCACCTCACTGTCTTCATCCTTAGCCCCGTCTCCCAGCTCAGTGGCTTTGGTGGTTCATACTGCACCAATTGGCCTTCCTTTGGTTAATCTGGGGCCCCACATATCACTACCATCCACTACCCCTACCTCATCCCTCTCGCAGATTGCCTCTTTCATAACTTGTTCTCTACCACCTATCCACACGAGCTTTCCCTCTCAGGCTCTGCCCACCTTTTCATTTCCACAAACACATCCGGTGGCCTCAACATCTTATATAGGACACCCTTATTCGGCTGCCCCAACACATTCATCATCGATACCTTATCAACATTTAGCCCCACCATTGTCTAGTAGCGGCTCTTGGCCCAATCCTCCTCCGTTTACGACGACAACACCATCATCTAACCCAACCAATGATTTAATCAAACAAATGATGGACAAGATGCAAAATCTTGAGGCTTCTATTTCAGGAAGCCATAACACCCTGACATACGAGCAAGTTTGTCGGGAGCCTATTCATCCTTCTGTCCCCCTTCATACATATCCTCCTCAATGGGAATTACGAAATTTACTCGCTTTAATAGTAAGGAGGACCCTCAACAACACTTGCGATCGTTTAGACATGCCTGCTATCTGATTGCTCATGACGATGCCTTACTACTCCATACCTTCCCCATGTCCTTATCAGGACCTGCCTTGGAGTGGTATAGTGCTTTAGCCCAACACTCAATCTTCTCCTTTAACTAGTTAGCCCAATCTTTCTTGGATCATTTCTCCATCAATATTGCCAAGAAAGTATCCATTACCGATCTCTATGCCATCCGACAATTTGAAGATGAATCTATCGCAGATTTCATTGGACGATGGCGGGGCCTCATCAACCAACTTACTTATGCTTTACCTCAGGCTGAGCTCATCAAACTCTTTACGCGGGCCTGCGCTAAACACATTTCTCCCACCCTCCAAATTCAAACTTTCCGCACCTTTGATGAGGCCTTTACTATGGCTCAGAAACTCAAGATTCGAGCCTTAGAGGAGGAGAAATTGAAGTTGCACAACAAAAACTCAAATTTCTGAACCCAAGACTCCACTAACAAACCCAACACCACCAAATCTCACGCATCGGCTGCTTCGAAATCAAAAGGAGCTGTACACGTGGTAACAGTCAAATCTCAAGCACCATCTTATACCCAGCTGAAATCCACCTATAAGTATAAAGCCAAGCCCATCAAGTACACTCCCTTGGGAGAAACTTATGATGTGATCTTGGAAAAATTGCTTAAAGTAGGAGCTATCACCTTGCCTCCTGTTAAACCTCACTCGGGTTTGATTCCGCCCATGCTATACCTTCTTGGTATAAAGAAAATGACTTATGTAACTTCCATCGCGTGAAGGGACACAGCCACGAAAACTACAAGATGTTGAAAAACATAGTGCAGGAAATGGTTGATGTAAGGGGATATAACCCTCGATAATCCTAATGCCCCTGCTAATCGAAATTTAAAAATCTTCAACAAACCATTTCCAAACCATTCATCTAATAGTAACACAAACCAAGAAACCTTAGCCGAGGAGAAGAGTGTGCATGAGATCCATGTGGTTTTCAACTCCCAACCAAGGGCTTCCATCGAAGAAATTCTGAATCAAGCCTCTTCACCGATGCAGAGTCCTCGCCCCCTTCTCCTTCATCAGGACAAGAGGACAGCCCCGCTATTCCTTTACCCATAAAGGAACCAACCACCCAGAGTTCTCTTCTCACAGAAGAGCCTTCTTACACCACATCCCTGCAAGACTGTGAGCGGATGTTATCCAACTTATCTATTTCCCAAACATCTCCTTCCACCGCTCTTGCTGCAAAAGAAGAAGGATCACCACTTTTTCTATCATCCTTAGAAGAGAAACCCCTCGAGCCTACATCACCAAATTCCTTAATCATGATAGATCCTCTAGAACATGCCCTCCTCCCTATCAGTTCTTCATCGCCTAAATCTTTCCAGTGACCGGTTGACCCCTTAACACCCATTGATACTGACACCTCATTCGCCCCTGTATCACACCCCAGTGGACTGGAATCACAACCCACTTCTCTTCCATATCAAAATGCCCATCCATACGTGAAGATTGTCATCCCCCAGAAGATAGATGACTCTTATGGGAATGTTTGAGAACACCATGCTCTACTCAAATGCAAATGACTAATCCAGACACCTCTACCATATACCCGAAGTTTTTACAAAAGCTCAAAATGCCTATGTCCTCACCTCCACCCCCCTCATCTCCACCGAATACCTCATCCACCTCTATCAACCTAACCAAACCTTCCCCTACACTTGGGACTTCACCAATACCCAGCCTGACGCACCCACCTAAACGGTTAGACTTATCCAAAAATAAAGCCGTCAATCCACCTAGGAGACAGACCCAATCTCCTCGAGTCCAATCTATGCCTCCACCACAACTAAAACCCTCACCCCCGATCACACCAGTATAGTAGGCATGGCTTCAACCCTCGCCATCACACCTACCTTCTATATTGGGGCCTCACCCCTCCACCTTGCCTCAATACACCATGCCTCCCACACGACCAGCACCTTCTGCACCCATACAGAAATCCACAGGCATCTCAACACCGTCGCCCCAAGTATCTTTCCTACCTACCAACCCTAAGAAAACTCGATCATCGAAGGACTTGTTTGCTACCGCTCCTCTTTCCCCGTGGTTGTTTCCTGCCACCACGTCATCTGTGGCCTCATCATCTAACCAGCTAAACATGACTTCTGTGTAGAAGAAGCCACGCCTAGTTAAACCCAATCATCAAAATCCCTTGCCTAAACCACCACCCGTATGAACCACTCGTACCCAACCATTACCAAAACAATTAATAATCTCACCCACTCAATCAATAGCCTCATCTTCATTTGACCCACTCAAAGGATCTTACGCCAAGATCCTTGATATGCTGGTAGGGGATGCGACCATTTCCCTACCCCCACTCAGACCCTATGATCCATCTAAACCTCGACCTATAGGTTATGATGAATCTAAAATCTGTGCCTACCACCGCACACTAGGACACAATGTAGAAGGATGCAAAGCTTTGAAAGCCATCCTTCGCCAGTTGCCTATCTCGGATAGAAAATCTCAGAAGGACAACTTACCAAAATCTCCTATACCACCTATCCCCGCCTCGCCAAAATCTATCATCATTGCAACCCCACCTCTCGAGAACAATGACTTATCCCTGTCATCTTCCTCGTCTCGCATTCATGAGATCAACATGATTAGCATTGCTACTCGAGGTCAGAAAAATAATGGAAAAGCTAAAGAAAGCACACTGCGGCCTCTCTTTCTTCTTCCGCCATCCCGATCGCACCACCACCTAAAGTGGTTATTCATGGACCTACCTATCCAGTCTCTGATGGAGTTTCCCATCGCACTATGATCAAACAACTTCACCAATCTCCTGTAAAAATGACACTCTATGATCTCATTCAAACATCTGAATTGCATCGACAAGCTCTAATTGAGATCCTTCAAGGGATAGAGGTCCTACCTAATGAAACCCCCCGTCGCCTCCATCTTCACACCCAACCATGTCGCTTCTCTCACCAAACAACCTACCTCCACAACCACCTCTGTCCCTGTACAACAAGCCACTGCTGTCAGTTTTTCGAAGAAGAAATTGTTGTCTTTGGTGCAGAAGATCCTGACCCCGCTCTTTTCATCTCGGCTTACGTCGGGACATCCGGGTACGTCGTGTTATGATCGATGGGGGTGCTAGCCTAAACATCGTCTCTTCCAAAGCCTTCCAACAGATGAATATCCCTCCTAGTTGCATGTGTGCCAACCCCACCATGTTGCGTTCATTCAACGATGCTATTACTTCTACCCTAGGCACCGTGATCCTTAACATTCATGTAGGGCCACATACCTTACCCAAACTCTTCTATGTCCTTGAGGGAGAATTCCAATACAACATGTTGTTAGGCCGCCCTTGGATCCGGGCTATGGGATGTGTTCCCTCCACCTTACATAGATGCATCAAATTCGAGTATGAAGGGAAGTCATACACGTCATCACGGTGACGCTTCCCCCTTCAAAAACCTACAATATGTTATACCGCCCTAATGATGTGCTTGTACCCATCAAGACACCCATTGATCCAACCCAACCATCTACTTCAACCACGCCTCAACCATCCACCTTAGCCACACCCACACCTTCGACCAATGAAACCACCGATGCAAATACTTCTTCCTTTCCCACGGACAACATCCCAACCTCGGATCCCTTGGTAGGTGTTTTTCAATGCCTTACGCTGGGGGAGTACCACCTATACAATGTTAGCACCTTCCATACCCCACAAGAGTATGGGATTTACAGTGCATCCTACCTATGACCGTCGTGTGGGGGAGGTGATCTCCTACGGACCACCTAATTGCCACACCAACCTAACGTATGGGGGTGTCGACACATCCTCTGTCACCCCCGAACCTCCCCTTGGTGTGATTCCCTTCCAATCATATTTTCAATATCTAACCAACCGTCGTTTCACCCTCACCTTCCTGACACATCTGTGCTTGGAAGGGTTTTGGTTTCGGTCTTTATGAGCAAGGATGACATACGGTTATTCCCATGACTACACACAAACACAAAGATCGTAGTGGTCTTGGATTTTCTGAACCACCTACACTGAAGAAACCTCGTGTCAATTGTATCCAGGATGATGATGAAGTCACCCCTTCCAAACCATCATCGCCCATTTTACCATCTTCACCCATGGAGTCGATAGACCCGGAATCTATCCCTCCTAACTTTTTTTTTTCGTGAATGCTATCTTCCTAGGTCCTCTCACTTATCAACGCGATGGTGAAGACCCATCTTCTCTCCCCCTTTTGTATCCAGACATGATCGAAGAAGACTTGCCTTCGATTAATGTTGTGGAGTGCCAGGATGATGACTCCATCCTCACCTACCTTGGTGCGGATGACTCTTATATTCAACGCCTTACCATCTGAAACCCAAACCATGTTGAATGAGTCGACTATAGAAATCAACATCCACATAGAAGATGATCCTCACATTCTAAAGATCGGACAATCTCTCGATGCATCAGAACAAGCCGCCTTCACTACCTTTCTCCATGCCCATAATCAAGCTTTCGCTTGGTCCTACGCCGACATGCCAAGAATCGATCCTAACATTGCTTGTCCATAACATCACTCTGAAACTAGACTCCAAACCAGTTAAACAGAAACTGAGAAAAATGCATCCACGCATTGCCCTCTTGGTTAAAGAAGAGCTTCAATGACTCCTTTCTGTTTCTTTCATCTTACCTATTGACTATCCACAATGGATTTCTAATGTTGTACCTATCACTAAAGTGGAGGGGGGACTTCGGATATGTATGGATTTCTGGGATCTTAACCTCACTTGCCCAAAGGATGACTTCCCCCTACCTAGTATTGATCAACTTGTCGATCTCATTGTGGGCCATGAGATGCTTTCTCTCATGGATGGTTTCTCGGGATACAATCAAATTTTAGTAGCCCCGGCCGATCAACATAAAACCACCTTCATTACCCCCTAGGGAACCTTTTGCTATCGTGTCATGCCATTTGGCCTTAAGAATGCTAGTGTGACCTATCAATGGGCTATGACTTACATTTTTCATGACATTATGCACACTATCCTTGAGGATTATGTCGATGATCTTCTTGGAAAATCCAAACATCGCAGTGAACATCTCGATGTTTTAACCATTATTTTCGATCACTGTTACAATACTATGTGTTCATCTTCAACCAAAGAAATGTGTCTTTGGCATCCTTTTGGGAAAACTCCTTGGCTTTATCATCTCTTTGCGTGGCATTGAGGTCGACCCAGCTAAAGTCAAGGCTATCTTAGAAATGCCCCCACCCACTAACCTAAAGCAATTGCGTAGTTTGTAGGGAAAACTCCAATCTATCGGCGTTTCATCTCACAACTCTCGGATCGATGTCAACCTTTCCATCATCTCCTTAAAAAGGACATTGTCTTTCAATGGAGCGAGGAGTGCCATTGAGCCTTTGAGGCTCTTAAAACTTATCTCTTGCAGCCACCCATGCTTATCCCACCTTAGGATGATCACCCTTTCTACCTTTACCTTTCTACCACCGACCATGTTGTAGGAGCCATGCTCGCACATCATGACTCGAGCATCGAGAACAAGTAGTTTATTACATAATTTATACTCTTGTGGATTATGAAACTAGGTATACACACGTCGAAAAGTTGTGCCTAGCCCTATCATTCGTGGCCACCAAACTCGACATTACCTCCTGAATCACAAAACTTTTGTCATCACCAACATTGACCCCATACATTATATGTACGCCAAACCTCATCTAAACCAACGCATCACCCGATGGCTTATGCTCCTCACCGACCTCGACCTTGAGTTCGTACACTAGAAATCAGTCAAAGGACAAACTATCGCAGACCAACTCGCAGGAAGCCCCTTTACCTGGGGAACAATTTACCAATTTTACTTTCCCTGATGAACTCATCGCAACTCTTTCGCTCAGTGATGCGTCTTATCCGATGACTCTCTTCTTTGATGGATCTAAATGCCAGCGCGGTGGAGGGGTGGGCGTTGTTCTCATTCCTCTTGAAGGTGAACCTATGCCTCTTTCATTCAGGCTCGATTTCCCCTACACTAACAATACAATGGAATACGAGGCCCTTGTTTTGGGTCTCCATGTTGCGTTACACTTAGGTGTGAAGTCTATTAACATTTTTGGTGACTCTCAATTGGTAGTAAATCAAGTTACTAGCATCTACCAATGTAAAAATGAGGAACTTCAAAAGTACAAACATTACGTAGATTCACTTTTGACCTTATTTACCCATTATACTATCCAAACCGTTCCACGCTCAACTAATAAATTTATGGATACTATGGCTTGCTTGGCCTCACAAATTCCTGCATCACCAACTGACTCTGACATATTTGTCTTGGTCCAACAACTCTTTGCCCCATCTTACTTAGTCCGGATGTTTGTATGGTAAATAATGCATCTGCTGACTCGTAGGATACCTGGTATCACCAATTTCGTGACTACCTTACAACCTCTGTTCTCCCACCTGACCTTAGTAGTAATGGAAAACGTGCTTTTCTTAAAGGTGTTTCTCGTTATGTCGTCATGGGGGGACTCCTCTATAAACGTGGCTTCGATGGTATCCTCCTTCGATGTCTAACCAGCGCTGAAGTCACTCATACCATCCAACAAGTCCATGATGGAATTTGTGGTGGGCACTTTAGTGGCTTTGCCATGGCCAAGCGGATCCTTCGCCTAGGATATTATTGGCCTACTCTTAATAAATACTCTATTGTGAATATGTTAAGTGTTGTGTTATGTGTCAACAACATGCCAACCTTCAACATACTCCCAGCCATCCGCTACAGGTCGCACGAGATCTTTGGCCTTTCTCACAATGGGGTTTGGACCTTATTGGTGAGATTCATCCACCTTCTTCGCAATGTCACCATTGGATCATCACGGCAACGAATATTACACTAAATGGGTGGAGGCCGTTCCACTCGTTTCAACCAAAAAGGAGAAAATTGTTGAATTCATCAATCATCACATTATTTGCCGTTTCGGTGTTCCTCATCGCTTGATAACCGATAATGGCAAATATTTCAAAAATAAGTTGTTACGAGCCCTTTGTGACAACTTTGGTATCAAACTTAGCTTCTCATCACCCTACTATCCACAAGAAAATGGTCAAGCTGAATCTTCTAACAAAACCTTAACCAAAATTCTCATGAAATTCGTTAACGATTCTGGTCAAAATTGGCATGATCACATCCCCTTTGCCCTTTGGGCTTATCGTACCAGCATTCGTACTTCCACTAATGCCACACCATTCTCTCTGGTGTATGGTACCAAGGTTGTCTTGCCTCTCGAAATACAAATCCCTTCCCTCAGAATATCTCTCAGGATATTCTCACCAATGATGACTTCCACCAAGAGCGGTTAGCCCAATTGGAGCTTCTTGATGAGCGTCATCTTACCGCTCTTGACCACCTTCAAATTTATCAAAAGTGCATCAAGCGTGCTTATGATAAGTGAATTCATGAGTGTACCTTTAAAATTGGTGATCTTGTCCTCAAAGAGAATCAACATGTAACCAAACTAGAAAAGAGCAAACGTGGAAAATTTGCTCCTAATTGGATTGGGCCTTACATTATCACTCACACTTACGGATCAGGTACTTATCATTTAGCTTCGCTTAATGGTAAACCTGAGCCTGAACCCCTTAATGCCTTGCATCTCGACCATTCTACTATTGAATTTAGTGTTACATCACTCCTTATCCACCTTGCGCTCGTCCCTTGAGCTCATTTACCACCTCATACACCTTTTTTTTATGCATCTCAAAGTAAAATCAAACCCACGTGGTTTGATCATCACCTCCTCTTAAAGAGGCCTTCTCCTTTTTAGTCTGGTCCATGACTTAAAAGTATCAAAATAACAAGTTCTCAATTATACAATTCTGGGATATTCTTGAGTCAAACTTCCTGTAAAACTAGATGCTTCATGCCAAATAGACATCTAGACCTCTAATCTATAAACTAGACTTGCTCCCTCGAAGGACAAGCTATGTGCAAAGCCATGTACTATAAAGATCTAGCTCCCTCGAAGGACAACTATGTGCAATGTCTGCTACTATAACTAGACTGCTCCCTCGAAGGACAACTATGTGCAACGCCGTGTCTGCTACTATAAGTAGACTGCTCCCTCGAAGGACAGCTATACAAAGTCAGCCTCTATCAGAAGCTTCTCGCATTGATCAACTTCGTGAAGACCTCAAGAACAACAAAATGCATATCCCATATAGACTTCCCGCATCGATCAGTCTATATCCAGAAAAATCAAAGTAGTATTCAAAAGTACTTTTGAGTCATGGACTTGTCTATTTTGGTTTGGTTCTCTTCCATCAGAATAATCACCTTATAACAAGTTCTCTACGCCTAGCTATACCATCCACCTCTCCTCACCATTCTTCACAATAACAAAACTCAAGGGATGTGTGTATATCTGATATATTGTGATTATACAACTCTTTTCACCTATCGACATTCTCGCCTATGTAAGGTACCTAGGGATTCAAGCTCATCCTACGATGATACGTGGTTTGTTTAGCTCTTTCCAACTATGGGACACTTTTTCCTCTTTTACCCGAATCTAGGATTGTGTGTTGACCTTAATTAGGACATGGTTTCCTATGCTTGGGTAGGTTAACCCTCACTTCACCTATACCCACACCAACACCAACAACATTACTCTACCAACATCAAAATTTTACCAACCAACAAATTACCTGTACCACATTGCCTGAATTCACCTTTCCCTGGTCCTAAGGGAGAACTACATCGGTCTGAGGCCCCTCCTTGCTTTGTGCAATGGGCTATGTAGGCAACACTTAGGAGACATGGGGTCTCCCAAGGTTAGCTCGACCATCCCCTACCATAACCTATCATGTGTGGTGTTTTCTTTAAAAATATAAATATTTTCACGTATTTTTATTGATAACACTCACCTTGATCCTTTATCAATCCAAACATTCAAAACACAAATATTCTTATAATTATCACAAACTCAATTCAACATACATATTCCATTTTATTTAGATGTTAAACAAATACATCTTCTCTATCATGGAATCCTTATTTATTCTTCTACCCCTATGTATGAAACTCACTTAGACCCCGCGCCTCGTCCGAACCAGGTAGTGATGGTGATCGTCGACACCGCTCACCTGGCCTCTCCATACTCAAAGGTACCACTGCTATTGGTTCCTCCCATTGATCCACCAATCTCTCCTGTAACATATGAATCTGCCCTCTCACGTGGAGGACTCTTGCCTCTAGTCTCTCCACTCGAGACTGTGAAGCCTCTAACAATCCCGTGGTCTCATTCACCTGTGTGTTAAGTTGGTGAACTAAACCCTGCAGGTGGTCTCTCTCTGTGGTAATCACAGCTATGTCGGGACGATCGGCCCTCTCGTGTGTACTTCGCAGCTCTGCTGCCCACCATAATCTATAAGACTCTGTCACTCCTGCATCCATTACCTGTGATCATTGCTATCTCTTCTGGTCCTTCTGGAAGAGTTGGCCGTGGAGGTGAGAATGGTGCCTCGGTGTCGATCCTTCTGTATGGTCTATGATCCATGGGTATATCCTGAACAAATCCAAATTGTCGTCGCACATGATCTAGAGGAATCCTCTCGTACTCTCTGGCTGTGTCCTGCGATCCACCTCACTCGCTCTACACCCCTCAAATCCTCGGCTATGTTCACCGTCACCATGTAGTTCCCATAAGGTCTCCAATGGATATCCGCAATCGTCATCGTCTCCAATTTCTACCTATAATACTCGGTGTTATCTATCACGGTCTCGGCTCTTGCCTCTTGCTCTGTCTGGACCCATCGCCTGAATCCCAACCTCTGCACTCCTATCTCTCCTTCCTGGATTGGTCGGCCTATTGGTCACACACACACTAATGTGCTCATAAGCCCAACAATGTAATAAGTATGCACAATCTAGTGTAGTCCTGTGATTTCACTGCATGCCCATAAACCCCTGTATAGCTCCGCCAGATATGTGGGTGCCCATGCGAAAGTAACGCTACCTTCTATCATCTCACGAATAATACACATCAATGATTTTGGAAATCTTTCTGCTCTAGGTAATGCATAATACCCCACCGCTATCATTAATACCATGGCCAACCTTGTTGCCTCAGGGTGTGCCACAAACATTATACCATAAGTAAATGTCACGCCTCGCTGTGTCAAATCTCGTGTTTGGACAAATATCTGCCATTATGCTGCCGCGCCGCGTTGGGCCTATGATACTTTGGTCTTCCTGTAATTGGAAGTCTCAAAATTCGAAACACATCTTCTAACGTCACTGTCATTTCCCCTGTTGGTAGATGGAAGGTATTCTTTTCTGGATTCCATCTCTCAATCAGCGCCTACAACATAGCATGATTGCATGCGATTCATGAATAATAGCGGATTCCGCTTAACCCCACATGGTTTATTAATGCCCACTCCGTTGGTGTTACATCCGCTCGGACCCGTGACAACAACGTTGGTACCCTATCATTCATCATCAACCTTGCCTCTACTGCACACATCAAACCAATGAACAACAAGCAACAAATGAATCCCCAAGTGTTTTTTATCAGAATCTGCAACTTTATTGCGATTAGGTTACCTAAACCGATCTAGGTTAGGCCTAAACCGATATCGGTCACTGTTCATAATATCCATCCTGCTCAAAAACACCACCTATGATACCTTATTCATCTGGTTTACCCCTCTCTGTACCTACAAACATATCTAAAACACCTGATTACCTACCCTATAACACTCATCCCATCCCAAACCCTTTCCTATCACCTTTTTACCCACTTATCTTACCACATCCTATTTATAAGCATGCAAAATCTTATTCCAACCAAAACTTATACCTCTTGGGATGCAGCAGCTTGAGGTGGAACCTGTCTTCTCTCTCCTCTCTACCCACTGGATGCTTCTCCTTGTTCAGCCATGTTCACCAGACTCTTCACTATAACTTGCCTTTACACCTTCTTAATCCAAGCCCACGATCACTTTACCTGTCTCTTTCCTCCTTATCACTCAATTCTCCCATGCAACTACCCTGTATGGATGACAACAGCCTCGCATCCTCGTATTTAACATGTTGCATGACTCTAAAAATAAGAATTTAAATTGCCTCCCAAGCTTTTCTATTTTTAGAAAAGCTCGTTTTAACATAACCGATGTCGGTTACCTAACCGGTATCGGTCACATAGTGACCGACATCGGTTATCTAACCGATATCGGTCAAACTGTCTCCTTTTGCTTATACCTAGGCCTTTTCTTTGTTTTTTACAAAATTTTGGCGGCGCCCGCCTCTTTTCCCTGCATAACGACATCATTATCAATATCCATCATCATAATACCATCAACATTTCAACACATATGCATATAATCCAAACATCATCAACGTCATCTATATACCTCAACTTCCAAAATCATCAACAAAACAAATGAAACATTATAATATATGTATCAAATCAAACATTATACACACCATGTGGATCAAACTCATCATCTATATATATCCTCAAATCAATGTCAAAATATACAAATTGACCCTGCATGGGGCCTCTATAATCCAAAAAATACAAAGTCGGCATGCAGGCCGTTATCTCTGTCAAAATCTTGACTCGGCTCATAAGCCGGTCTCTCATGTCAAAAATATACTCAGCTCACAGGCCGGTATCAACTATACAAAATGTACTCGGCTCGTGCCGGTATATACAACAAAAATGAATACATAAATCCTATGTGGGCACGCAGGCCTCTATATGCACACTCGGTTCGCAGACCGGTGTCTCTATCAAAAAATCAACTATCCAAAAACATCTCTGCTCTGGGGACATGACTCAGCTCTCTCCCCCTCCCTCGGCTCGTCCCTCAGCTGGCCCCGGTCTCGGATCTCACCTCCTACCTGTCACTGACCCACCAGCTATGGTTGCGGCCCCCTATGACCTGTGACTTCGGGAAGTCTCAGCTCTGTATGAGAGCGCATATGGCTGATAATCGGCACCGGTACCATCTAGTACGTCCTGATAATAACGGGCCTCGCTCTTCCACCTCCATGTATCGGGCCTGTCCACCATGGCTGGTGGGGCTGGTCCCTCGGCTCCTAATAGAAGTGGGCCTTGTCCTGCCTATACACCCTGACCCTGAGCCTGTACCTGTGGTGGCGGTGGAGCTGCCATCGGAGCTAAAACAGAGGACTGTGCTGTGCACGAGCAGGATCTGTGCCTCGTGCTGTGCTGTACATGTGCTGTGCAGGCAAGCGAGCCCTACCCCTGTAACACTCGATCTCGTGCTGTGCAGCAGTAAGTTGCCTCGTAATAACTACACCTGACCCAAGAGACGGTCTCTCTCCATTTATAATACCACCAAATCTAAATTTGTGTTGGGATGTGCTCTCATGGCTGCCCTCTGCCCTGCCCACCAAACCAAAAATGAACCTGTAACCGGCGTCATCCACTGTGTCATCTGCCGGTCTCTCTGCTACCCAGACTGGGTCAAATGGCTGTGGTATAGGTAGTGGTGCCTCTACATCCTCCCTCGATACTGTGGGAAGGGAGGTGGCTCATCCTGCTGTAATCCCAATATGTCATCATACCCTCTCTAGAGGGATCCTCTCGTACTCCCGGGTCTCCGTCCAGATATCCAGAAGATATACTGGATCCAACGCAGCTGTGCTCGGGCTCCTCCATGGGGCTGATGGCCTCTGTATGGCCTCCATATAATATCTAAGGCAGTCAGGCCCTCTAGCATATGTCTGTAATAAGTGACATCTCGCCTGCGATAACTACTCGTGGCTGACCCACGACCCCCAACCACCTCTGAAACCCATATCTATAAACTACCTATGGCCCTGGCTACTGGGGCAACCCTACTAGTTGTAAACACACGATATGCTCATAGGCCCAGCAGTGTAACAAGAATGTCGAACATATACCGAATCACCTCATACGGCGATAGCCCCAGAGCTCTCTGTATAGTTGCACCAGATACACTGGTGCCCATGCGTAGTAGGTGTGCTCCTCCACCATCTCATGTAACACTCCCATCAGAGCCTGTGGGAAGCGTCCTCCCTCTGAGTTAGGGAGGGAGCAGGTGATACCGATCATCATCAGCATGACAAGCCATGTCTCCTGTCGATGAGCACGATACATATCGCCGTAGTCAGATGCTCATACTATGATACGTAATCAATGGGGTTACATCCCGAATACCTGTAGGATGCTATCCATCACTATCTCAGCATCCACCTGGAACACCTCCTCACCGATGATCGGTAGTCTCAGGATGTGATACACATCCTCTAAGGTGACTGTCATCTCTCCAGTAGGGAGATGAAAGGCATTGGTTTCGGATCCCATCTCTCGATGAGGGAAACCATCAGGCTATGGTCCCTATCCACAGCCCTATACCTCTGGACTCCGCTGAGTCCAACCTCCCACATAACTGCCCACTGCGCTGCGGTCACATGTGGCCGCATCCGCTCCCAGTAGAGGTGGCATCCGATCTCACATCGTCAGCTGCTGGCGTGCCTATAAAAACAACCCACTCCATCAGGCCTACCCTTCACAAAACAACTACCTTAACCCTCTATACTCACTCACCCACCCAATCACAACCCGACTCTATAAACACATCTACACCCACCTATCTTACCCTATACATCTATAAATTCCTCTCACTCTTATGGTCCTTCTTTAAATATCCTACCCACTCCAATCAAACCTACAACACCTCATCTCCCTCAAACATCAATAACCCCACCCAACAAATATCTAAAATATCCCCTTTACCTATCCCACACCCTACCAACCGCCCCAATCATACTCCACCCGCTCTACTCTCGCCCTCTAACCATACCCCAACCACTTTAACCCCTCCTAATTCATACACAACCCATAACCTATCCTACCCGAACCGGCCCCAACCACCCGATTACCCCCCACCCCAATAACCTTTCCTAGCAACTCTACCTTCTCCCCCTTCACCCCAAAAATCTATCCTACCCACCTACAACAACACCCAACACAACAAATTTCACAACCCTACCTCCTACCCATGGTGACCGGTACCGGTCACCCTCGACCGCCATCGGTCCCCCACCAACAGTCTATGTCCAAATTTTATGCACCAACGTCGGTCGACACATGACCGACGCCGGTCTCTATACCTGCTAATCTACACAATTTACACTGTGACCAATGTCGGTCGCCTAGTGACCGACATCGGTCATTGTGGGATTTCGGGGCCGGACCAAAAACGGCCCCCAAATCCCCTTTTTTTCCTATTTCTACCCATCTACCCAGCACAATTGCCTAAAAACTTACCCACCCTGATGTTTTGGCCTACCTAACATATCTACCCAATCCATTTTACGATTTACCTTCATTTATTCATTATTTTCTCAAATTTTGGATTCCTACCCCAAAACCCACATCCTAGCTAAATTCATCAACTTCACACAAATAGGGGTTCAGAGCCTACCGGTATGACTACACGTCGTCGTGGTGGGATAGGTGGTGGTGGTCCAGCTCCTCCAACACCTCCAGCACCTCCTACTCCTCAGGCTGTGCCATAGCTCCAAATCTCCTCAGCAGGGTCCTCAACCAATCAAACTCTCCTCCCGATCTCTGGGGCCTACCAATAACTCACTCCCCCACTCAACTAGTGCCAACTCAGCCCAAACACACGACCCAATCACTTCAAAACTCAAACAAGAAAAATTTGGCACTCAATTTCACAAAGTGAAAATGACATGCCATATTTTTTCTTTTTATAGGTTTTCACCCTCTAACCGATATTGGTTAGAGCGCACCCTAGGAGACCGATATCGGTCATCTGACCGATATCGGTAACCCATAACCGATATCGGTTACCGGCTTAGTTTAACCTAACTGCTGCCCTTATCCACCAATCTCCATTTTTCACCACATCGCCTACCCTCGGCTTTGCTAAATAGCCTTATTTTGAATTCATCGGCCCGACCTAAGGCCACAACCAACCACTCAGCTTGACTTAAGGCCGCAACCAACCAACCAGCCTGACCCACGGCCGCAACCAACCAATCGGCCCAACCCAAGGCCGTAACCAATCAATCGGCCCGACCCAAGGCCGCAACTAACCAACCGGCCCGACCCACGGCCGCAACCAACCAATCGGCCCAACCAAGGTCAGAATCAATCATCGCCCGACCCACGGCCGCAACAAACCAATCAGCCCGACCCAAGGCCGCAACCAACCAATCGGCCCGACCCAAGGCCATAACCAATCAATCGGCCCGACCCACGGCCGCACCCAACCAATCGGCTTGACCCAAGGCCGCACCAATTAAGTACCTCGACCGAGGCCCACAAATTACGATTCTATCCACCCATCATGTAGTTGTTTGATCAATCAAGCTCACCTGTTCGTGTTTTAGCATGACTAGGATACTTAAATTGATCAGCCGACTAGCTTTTCCTAGACCGAGACCGTGACGTTTATCTCAACCAAACCAACCATTTGGTACTGCCGAACATGCCTAAACGTTCCGGTACCTTACCCGTTATATCCCCTAGAGTTACTTCCTATGCCTTGGATACCAGGATTATATCAAGCTTGTTTGGATAAACTATTGACCTTTGCCTATGAATTGTTTGTTTGCTCTTCAAATCGTGTACCTTGGTCGCACTACCGCATTTCAACATGCGTCGGCTTCCTTGAACTTACCCCACCATCTTACCAAGATCTCATCATCATTTACCCTTTATCAACCCTATCCCTAATTTCATGTCACCTCAATCTGTGATAGATTTGAGGGGATTACCTATACCCTTAATCTGGGCAACCACTTTTTATTATTGTCGGTCTGTGCTTTTTACAAGACAAGCTACACGACAACAAGAGGGCAAATGTAGATACCAAATTTGAGTCTTACGACACCCCTGTACCCCGTATCTAGTCCCGCAACCTAACCCTACCTCACCACCTAAACCTTACACACTGAATTATTTATTAATTACCTTATAATTAATAAATCCACATCTCTAACCCTGCCACCTCACCTCGCCACCTCACTATGACCTAGCCCTAACCCTAAACTAACCTAATTAAGACTTATGACTTGGTCCAGGACCCACACTAAGACTCATCACCCCTCACCCGCATCAAAACAAACCTAATAATGACTTGACCAAGCCCACAACTGACCCCTCGGGAGAAAAGGAGGGAAAGTTGGCTATTTTACTAAAAATAGCCAACTTTGACCTAACCGACATCGGTCCCTACGCGGTCGGCGTCGGTTAGGTAACCGCCATCGGTTCCCTGTAAATGACCTCCCCCAACCAAAATGAAGGGATCTCGAATCCATTTGCAAGGGAGAGACAAGTGAGAAGGAGAGAAGAGTTTGCAAAGAGGAGCATCGAGCCCAAAATTGGAACTGAGCAACTAGAGCATTATCACACTCATCCAAACCTTGGGAGATTTAGAGGATAGCTTCATCAGATCACTTCCGATTGCTAGATCATCCCAACTGGGCCTTGCCTTCGCCACTGCATTCTTTGGACCTGCATCCACATCAGAAACTAGTAAGTAGTCTCTTTTATCACCTTGTATGCTTCTAGACACTACTTTGTGAACTTTTAATTCATAGGGATTATAAGCTCACTCCTGGATCTACTACCCGGCAACAACCTGCACCTAACCTGCGGTCATCCATCTCTATATTACCCCAAAGATATCTCTCTCACTCTTTGAGTCTTCTCTATCACCCTACTACTCCCCTCAACCATCTACCAACCTTCCAAACCTCATAACCACCTTACACCAACCTCCATTTAAAAATCCCTAAATCACTGCCCCTACCGATATTGGTTATTCCCTATCGGTACCGGTTTCATAACTGCGATTGGTTATCCAGTGACCGGCATCGGTCACTGTGACTTATACCAAAACCAACCTTTCACCTATTCACCTCAAAGCAATCTCATGTCCAGCCTGGTCTATCCCTGTAACTTGATCTGAACATATCAATAACTAGTGACCAGACAAACAACATGACATTCTATTATTGGTAGTTTAGTCTCTATTGCTTTTAGTAACGAGATGCCTAAATTGTGAGTTCGCAATAGCTTCTTTATTATCATTTGCATCAATTTGTATTAAAAGGAACTGACCACCTTTGAAAGGAAGTCTAATATTTCCTGGGCCCAAGGCAGTTCCCTCACTTATTGTCTAACTAAAATCTGGTGGTCTTGCATTCTTATTTACAGGTAGTCCTTCCTAGACAAAAAGGAGCTCTTCACAATCGGTCTGATCTCTCGACGGTACGCGCACACCTTCCCAACACTCAACAGGTATTCCTCCTAACCCTAACACCTATTTATTTCTCAAGATAATGAAAGGATAGAAATAACTCTATTCTGGAATTAAATTCTGTGTGAAATAGTATAGTCTTCAACACTTTCTCACATGAAAACAAGGTCCACAACCTAACACAATCATCCGGATATACGTGCAAGAACTTGTGAATAAAATTCTGAAACTCTTGTACCACTATGCACAAAAATACTATAGGGACATTCTTTAATCCAAAGGGAATAACCGTGTATGAAAAACTTCCCCATTCAGTGGTGAAATTTTTCTTCTCTTGGTCCTCTTTTTCTATCCTTACTTGATGATACCCAGAAAATCCATTAGTGAAGGAGTATATTTTGCACCCTACAATGCCCTCCAATATTTCCTTAGTAAACGGTGTGGGAAAGGGATCAATTACACATGTAACATTTAATTCCCTATAATCCACACAAATCTAGATTCTCCCATCTTTCTTGATGTTGATCACCATAGGGCTCACCCATTCCAAATCCTTGATGGGCACAATGATCCTAGAAATTAACATTTTGTCAATTTCTTCTTTCACCTTGACATGCAAGTTTATATTCATCCTATAAGGCCTCTTCCAAACTGGGTGCGTACCTTCCTTTAGCTTGATTTTCATTTCACCCAAAGATTCATGTACTCCTTTCAATTCATGATAGCCTCTAGGGAACAGATCCTGGAAGTTGTGCAACAACTCAATTATCTTAGCAACTTCAGAGTCAGACCAATAATCTCCAATGATGGCCTCCTTTGGTTCAACATCTATTCCAATGTTTACTTTCTTAGTCTTCATAGGTTCATGGTAGGTGCACACCTTCTCATCCACACTATCTAAGACTTCGTGTGTACATTATATATGCTCAACATCTAAGTTTTCCACTTCCTCATCATCAACTATATTATACATCCTACCCTTTTCTCTTTCTAGGAAGGTGCATCCAAGTTGTTCAACATCTGTTTCTTCCTCTTCAAAATGCACCTCCAAGTCTGACTCTCCTAACAACTCCTAAAGGAGCTCCTTAACCTTTGCACTATCTCCCATAGTTAAGCACTTCATAACCTGTAATGCCTCATTCACTAGAGGTTTAGTGGAAAAATAGTCAAAGGTCTGAATCATACCTACAAGTAAGTTCTTGCCAATTTCTAGTCTCTTTATTCAACTCTGCATAGATATACCATGTGTGCATGTAGCCTCGCAAGGTGAAATAAAGCTTGTGCACCCATAACGAAGGTGGTAAATCTTCCTTCCCCTCTATCTAGAGTCTCTCACACTATGAACATGGTGTTGAACATGATCATTACCATGAAATGCATAGATCTGAGTAGGCACATTGCTCCTTAAAAATATAGCAGATAAAGAAATCCTCACTTCTCTCCACTCCAAAAGATTATCCCTGTGAACCATCCACCAACATGCGTTGCCATCCCACGTAGAGTATAAAATAGCATATTCCTTCTTTCCACTTGACATTCCCACTAAAATTCCATAACAAGTAGGAATAATTCTAGATTCTCTTCACCAGTGTACCTTGGTACCTGGCTATTTCCCAACAACCCGATACTACGTGGCTTCTCGACACATGCAGTTACACTTCATACTTTATGCCTAACCATTTCATAAGTTCCATGTGCCCAATTGTCACATGCAACACTTATAGTATCACTCATGGACTATGCATCATCCCATTAGATAATTCCTTCCTTTGATGGCTAGAGAACTTCCGAGTTTGAATGGTGCACACATAAATTTTGTTCAAATATTCTTCACTTAAGGGCTCTACATAAGGTGAAAATTTCCCATCTGTCAAGGGGATAATGACATGCTCTTCCTTGTTCTCAAAACTTATATACCCTTTGTTGAAATGCAGATCAATATTGTTTGCATAACACCAAGGGCACCTAAGTAAAGCTGGAATTTTTTTGGCTGCTACAAACACTAAGACCTCAAAATCCCTAGTAAACTTGGCTCCCTATATAGTAATTGATGCATCCTTTAAAAATCCAATAGGCATGGCTTTAGTCCTGTTTGCCATAAACATAACATTTGAAGATGGATGTAATGGTGTTCTTCCCATCTGAACCCACATGTCCAAAGTGAGTATGTTTACTTCTATGCATGTATCAATTATAATATTACTCAAAATCCAACCATCCGTAACAACATTCAGAGTGATCTCCTTGTTATAATCCAAGCTATGAGGGGGAAGATTAGCATGTAAAATCTACCTTTCGTTCTCAATCCCAATGCATGGAGTGTTTCCTTTAACTAATTCCCTAACAAAGGAATAAAATTCTCTTAGTGCAACATCTTTCAAACCTCCTTTAAATCATCAACATCTATCCGATGGATCTCACTGCTTTCTTTTGTTCCGATTTCGTGACTACTCTTTCGCACATCGTATCTCACCCTGTAAATTCTGAATTACCTCCATGGTTTCTTGATAAACCTCCTTCTGATGCATAGGGTATGGATACTTTGCATATAGAACCTCCTCTTTAGTAATAATAGGTTTCGATTTTGGAGCTTCTCCGACGCGCACAACCTCGGTGCGTGTAATAATATACACATGTACCAACTTAGGATCCGACGCTAACTTCAACATCCATTGATCTTCCATGGCGCACTACAATCTAACCATTCCCGTGCCATTGTTATCCTATTTGTGTTTCTTACTCAAATGTTCGTATAAGTCCGAGCTTTCTTCATAGTTGTCATTCTTTCTACAAAAATAAAAAATAATGTTCGAGGAAACTCGTGCATGTAATGATTAGAAGATCTCCATGTATAACAAGTTCCATGAGGGAAATCACTTCTTCCACCACCCCAACCTTAGCCTCTAAATCCTCCTTGTGTAACCGTGACCCCTACCACGACCTCCATTAGAGCACCCTTCATAATGCTCACTTTTCTCCTTAGAATTATTTGCAACACCAATATGTCATATGCCAATATCGATGACATCATGAATTTGATCAATCAACCTGTAATCTTTAGTATCATGAGTGGAAGACCTAGAAATATTACAATAATAGGACACTTTTTTTGTCATCGCACACTGTAACAATGGGCATTGACTTGAACTATGGTCTAAGTGATAGATCTTGTAATCTAGCAACAAGGAGTGCATTGATTTATGAGGGAAACTATCCTTAATATGCCCCTCTACTTCACAATTATTACACCAAATTAAGCTACGTATCTCATGTTTCAAATTAGGAGATGATTTCTCTAATTGTTTATCCATTGTTATAATCTGAGCTTCCAAAAATGGGCTTACTCTTGTTTCTATACTCTCTACCGCCTCGGCCTTGCAGAGATACTTCAAGTGCCTCACGTGGATCTATATCAGTCTTATGTGAAAGTTCTCATCTAAAAGGCATGATCAATCCTCTAACAAACCATTGAGCATGTTAGCTTGCATGAATGTCATAAGATAACTTAGACAAAAGGATTTCAAACCAAACATCATACTCCCAAACACTCTTAGTAATGCTTTGCTTAATATATTTTAACGCGTTGATGCTCTTCTGATCAAACTTAGGATATAAAATTATTTCAAGAAAGCATCCCGCAATGTGGTATAATCTACACAATTTTGGTCACGGTCAAACTTTCAATACCAACTATGTGCACCCCCTAAAATGTAGTTGTAAATCGATTCACCTTGCACTCTGGAGTAGTGATCCCCTTCACGTGCCATAGTATCTCACACATATGCACGTACTCAGTTATATCTTCAATGCCTCTATATTCTGGAAGACGAAGAGACATCTCCATATAAATATGTTGGGGTTCGTGCAGCATCGTGCCCACTAGATCCAATAATTATATTTTCTCTTGTGTTTCCTCCTCCTCAAGAGCTACTAGATCTGCTTTGGCACTTGAGCCATCGACCCTCCTCCTAAAGTAGGCAACGGACCATATGATGCAATGGCTTGAGTTCCAATGGTCATGCTAAACTGGATTCCCATAGTCTATGAAGTTGTGCTAATTTTAGACATTATACCAATGTTCTATGCACCCAAACTCTATACCGGTGATGTGCTAGAAAAGATACCTCCAACTGGTCCTCCAAATAAAATAGATGACGATTACGCCATAGATGAATAAGATCCCTGATTAACTCCTGAAATTGACTGCAAATTGAATCTATCTAATGTAACTCTACTGCTCACACTAGCTTTCTTATTGTTAGCTACCGTAGAATTTGTAAAACCAAGTGCAAAGGCTAGGTTGCTAGGTAGGTTCATATGGGTGCGCGTGGTCCACAATATTTCGTCCGATGTGCTCTCATCCAAAGTTGAGGAGGGTTCTCTCCCATGATTTCCCAAATGGGGGAGTTCCAAATTCTCTAGCTCCACGTCCTCTATATGATCTCCAAATCCTTCATGAGCCATCTCCTCTGCAACACCATTCTTTCTATGATCTCTCATAGGTTCATTAGATCCCTCTCGCGTGCTTCATTAATCTTAAGCCAAATTTATTCTCTTTGTCTCTCTGCTGCTAGGTCCACCATCTTTAGAAACCTACTCCTATCCCCACGCGTGGTTATATTTATATAGCCATAGGTTTTTCTTCCAAATCTAGGGTCGCAATCAAGATCTTGATTGCTAAAGGAATACCACGCAAGTAAGACCCTATGGGCTCGCGTAAAAATTGGAACTCAATAGTAACATCCACTTTTTATGAATTAGAAACAAGATTATATATATATATATATATATATATATATATTTAACATAATGTTCTCTATTCTAAATCCATATAATGCAGAGCACACATTTCATTATCAATCCATCTCATAATAGAAAACCATATGCAATCTGTAATGACTCGGTGAAATACCGATCTCTCATTTCATGACTCGGAATTAAACCAATATCTCATGTTTAACTTGTTTAAGTGTATACTATGTATACTTTTGTTCTTTTACCCATTAAGGGTCACTCAAGTGTTTTGTCTAAGAATCCTATTTGAATATTTGTTACTGATATTCATCTGAAATCCCACATTCATAGACTAGGTGACATAAGACAACACAACCAACAGTTTGTGATACTTTGGCCAAAGTTTTAAACATGTTTACCATGTTTATATTCCAAGACGACATACTCGTCGAAAGGAATATGTATTTCACCCCACTCAAACTGTTATCTAGATTGGTCTTCCTTGACTTCTATCAACTAAACCTGAGTCAAAGTTTCACACTAAATAGGGGCAGCTCACATACACTAGTGTTGCATTCTACTTGTGATGACTAAGGATAAGTAGACATACTCAATGACTCTCATCAATTAGGTGTGTTTAGTTACCCAAAGTCAACATGAGTTGACCACTATGCTAGTCCATGTGTCTATCTCTATTTAGAGTAGAACTATGAACCTAATTTCTACTTATGTCAATTGAGTTAATTGAACTAAGTGGGGTGTTGAAGCATAGCTGGCTACATCACAATATCCTCGTAATGAATCCCGTCATTATGAGGGTACTTTGTTGTAACCCCTATATTACAATAACCTATTAATTTCTTTCAACGAAACTAACATACTTAAGAAACATTAGATTATTAACCTTCAAATTATTATCTTATTTAAATTAATCGTTAAACAATGCACCTAAGGGTCCACTAAGTATGATTGATCCCAATAAAGGATTCAAAATGTAATTTTACACCAGTTGAAGGTATGCAGATAAAATTTGCGTTCAAGCATATGAACTTTTAATCTTAATCTATTATTTCCTTTTATCAATAAATATTATTTCAATATCAAGTAAGAAAGATCATTAAGTTTCTTTACTATTGTTTAACAATGTAAACAATCTTGATTGAAAGCTTATTAATTAGACTTAGTGATATCATAATATTTAAATCCATCTTACTAATTCTTTTAAGCTTTCCAATTTCCATTTATCATTTTCATAAAGTAGAGCATACAACCAATCATCAATGATGATTATACTTTATCACATAATTATGGAAAACATACTTAGTTCAGATTTAATGATAAAAATGAAGTATCCTTTTCTTCCTAATTAAGGACTATTGTCCTATTCATGAAATCTAAAAACATAAAGAGTAGATTCATAATAAGAATGCCACATTCAACTATATAGAACTATCCTTATTATCCTTTCTGAATAAGGGTCAATAAATCATAATCATCATAGTTATATCATTACCCCAAAATGAATTGAGTCGGAAATATATATTGTTCCTTATCCAAGCATTATTAATATTTAAGAATCCATTAAGAATATTAATAATCCATTAAGCCATGCATGTTAATATTTAAGAATATTAATAAAATCTCATCATGCATGTTAATATTTAAGAATATTAATCAAATCTAAGTCATATATGACCCTAGAATAAATTAGAAATCAACAACTTTCACACAACAATTCATTTATCAAAAAGAGAGTTCACTACACTCCAAACTTAATAAGTATTCCATAAGTTTATAAGAAAACTTCTTTCATCATTACAAAACTAATTTAATACATCCTCATAGTTTCTCCAACAAGTTCATTTCAAGAGAATTTCAATACATAAAGCATCTGAATGAAGAAAATGACTTCGTTAATAAAACAAATGTAACTTTTTATAAGTCTTTCTCCTTTCACTTTTCATGAAGTCCATCTGCAAAATTGTTAGCATGAGTCAGTTCACAAGAACTGAGCATGATAAACACTATAATGTTAAAACAATATGATTTTATCTAACTATTTCGTAAAAGGAACCTTGCTTTATTTATGAAAATGTTCCAAGTACTCAAAATAAGATCAATAAAATAAACCGCCCAAAAAGCCACTATGTTAGAAATAGAGAAGACATCACTAAATCTATTTAAGAATCAATTGTCCATAAAAGAAGTTAAATAATCCAACAAAATTTAATTCCATCTATGTCACAAGTAATGATAATCATTTCAACATGATAACATTTCAAACTGTAACCAACTATAAGAAGAGAATTAATTAAAGTTCATGATATGTCCTCATTATTTTCAATTTAATTCACCAAGCCAAAGTTCCACTAAATCACAGCCAGTTCCTTATCAATCAATCTAAAAGGTATTTAGGAACAATTACGAATTAATTGACATGAACAAGATGCTACCACCATAGTTCATCTAACCAAATCCCTGTTACCATCCATAAAAGGATGCCAAAAAACAAAGATAACTCAACAGGAACTGGGTGTACTCACTGTACATTCCTACAGGAGGTTACTCTAGCCAAGAAAAAAATTAATCAACATAAGATAAGAATTTAGAAAGGTCTGGCTTAACAAAATGAACTGGTTTCCAAAACCCATTTGATCGAATTATATCAATTGCACCAAGAAAACAAAAAGAGATTGAAACACAAACATATAATTCAAATGATCAAGCTATAATCGAATGCACAAACAACCCTTTCCAAAACTTCAGGATAATGAAAACTGGACAGTTCCACAAAAAAAAACACAATGCATGGTCTTTAGTTGAAAAGATCAGTTTTCAAGTTTAAAGAATAAAAATTCCCTTTAACAATGATCACAATAACTCATAGGTTCCATTCACACTCTAAAAAAATTCTTAATAAGAGTAATAATTATCACATAAAATTTTCAAACCAACCAAAGATACAAGCTCAGTCTCAATGAGACATTCACAGGATTAAACATTCAATTAAAACATGCAACAATCACCATGTAAAATGTATCTTATAAACACTGATGACCCAAATCACAAGAATCTTTAAGGTTGAACATGAGTAGATATAAACCCAATATATCCCACTCATGATGCTTCGAAGAGTAACCATTCTTTGAGATAAGTTTTACAAAATAAATGAAAGAAAACCATTTTGAAGTATAATACGATGACCTGGAGTGACCAATACTCAATGGAGTCCAAATCTCAAGCCGACCCAAAAAGGGTAATCATGCAAAGTAAACACAACCAACAAGAGAGAGAGAGAGAGAGAGAGAGAGAGAGAGAGAGAGAGAGAGATTTACCAGTCCATATTTCTAAAATAGATCCACCCATGAAGGGTAATAAACAACAAAACATAACTTAAAATGACAGAGAGACAAAAACTCCATCAGACACCTTCATATTATGCACTTATAGTGCTCGAAATACCTCAATCGAGAGTACCTAGTATGGGTCAAGACTAGACTTACATAAAAAAACAAAAATATCAAAATATCAGTTACAAATATAATCCAAAACAAGTGACCATCAAACGAATATAGAAATCCCATACAGGATTTATAAAAAGTTGACCCAAATAATGTTTGTCCGTACCCATTTTAATGACAACCCGAGTCATTACCACAATCCTAAAAAGACTTTCTCCAGAACCATAAGCATTCATTTCACGCTAACAAATTACAAATACAGGAGATTTATGTATCAAAGATAATATAACACAGTCTTCCCCTGTCAATCATTCATAGTTTAATATATATTGTAAACACAATTGTTTTTCCAACAATAGACAAACCTTAATCATGAATAACAACCTCATACCACTATATCACTTATATCCACAAGAAACCATATCCATAAGAAACTTCATAAAAGTAAGAAGAAGTAAACAACACACAAGAAACTATTCTCAGAGACATTTTCATGAAGAGCAGAGTTCTTTTTATGAAAATGTTTAAATAAAAGCAAGAGATCTTAAAGAGATAGAGCCTATCATGCCTGGTAGTGCTCTTGTCTTCTCTTCTTTGCTTCAAACCTTCAAGCAAAGCTTCCACTGAAATATTTCCAATGAAAATGCCAAACAAAGCCTTTGTAACTTCCCCCATTTTCTTCTTATAGTTTCCATAACAAATTTTTGCCATTATTTCCGCCATGCAATGGTGAATTTTAACATGCAACAAAATCAAACTGAAAGTTTGAAAAATGGAAATACTACATGCAAAGCCAAAGAGCTTGAAAAATATGAATGCACAATAAAACCAAACCATTCCTTTTTCCTCCAACCCATTATACTATTCCCCAGGTGGTTTTTGCTTAGGTTGAGGCTCATTAATTCCAACAGATTGCAGTGTCCCCCCGAAACTCCCGCCAATGCCAACTCACTGTTAGTTAGAACTAACAATTAAAAACTTCATTCAAATGAAATTAGCAGAGTTGATAACTCAACACTTTCCACTACCTTCATGCCTTGGCCAAAATTGGTGGCAACAAAATATTAAATGCAACATTTAAACCTTCAAAATGCCTTTGGAATGGTGTCACTACCATCCAACAACTTGCCATCCAAGCCAACCTAATTTCCCCTTAGGTTAGGTTTCTATAGTATTAGTTTATAAACCAAAGCTTAGGACCTTAGGAGTAATTCAATTTAGCTTAGGATTAATTAGTGTCAATGAATTAGGATTACCCCTTCTAAGAATTAATCATCACCATAAATATAATCACCTTAACTTAGGTTTAGGATAGGATAAAAATCAAAGGAACTTAGATTAATTAGGTCCTAATAAATTAATCAAAGTACATTACCTTTTGTGATGTATCAAAATGACATTATTAGATCACTTAAAAGGGTGCATGCAAAATATGCTACAGATGCCCCTGTGATCCCAAAGCAAGCCTAAGTTCAGCAATCAAACATTCTGATCGACTTGATCAAATGATCAAAACATCGTAAAATCAAAAACATGCCTTAGATCTGCAATTGATCCAAGGTATGGCTATTCCTATATTTTGAAATCAAATAGACTGAAGCACGAGTTCAATATTAAAAATAGGCAATAAACGAATTATATTGAATTTATTTCCTTCATCCATATGCAAAATACATTAAAAATTTTAGCATAAAGAATATATGAAGTACTTCATTATAAATTTAGTATTGTCATGGCATGATTGCATCAAAATTTAGAAGATAAACATATCATCTACATCAAACATGATTACTTAGTTCAAAAGAGTACACTGTCTTCAAACAAGAATCACCTATCAATGTTTGCAACTTCAATTATAGAAGTGATCAAGGATAAAAACCATGGCAGAGGCATTACATCAAGAACTTCTAGGTAAGAGTAAGTGAAAACTGCATACTCCAAAATATAGCTGTTCAAAACACCATGGAACCAAACATCCATAAAGCACGTCCAAATCATATCTGCATCATACAAGGCCTGGAATTCTTCCTGTTTCCAAACAAGCGTGTGAAACCTCTAATTCCTCTTAGACGCGTAAGCAACCCTTTGCCACTCATGTACAACTCTACAGGAAAGATGGCAAATAAAGTCTCATATAAAGAATCATACAAAATCTGCTCAACCCACATGAGTGCATTAAACTCAGGTCCAGTGCTAAATATGTGAGCATACTCTTCTTCTAGATCATCTAACCACTCTTTAATACTGGCCAAGGTCAACCAATACATCTTCATCATGCAACATCCTGAAAAACAACTAAGAAATAGGTCCCGTAATGGAATCAATGATGTAGCCTAGAATATACCCACAAAAACCCAAGGCACGCTGACACATCACTCATCTTGAACTGAGTGCTCACCCGAAGAGTGAAAATGTACCAGGTCACTCCTAGTGAAGCTTGTCTAAGATGTTAGCATGAATGAATGTATATTTCAGATCCATAACATAAAATTGATTAAACCACAGTGCATAACCTAAATCTAGATCTTAACCATAAGAAAGATTAACTAAACAATGACTATAATGAGATTTACCATGTAAGATCTATGCTCAGTTACATCCAATACTAATATCCAGCCAATGAGATCCATTATATTAAATACTGTAAAACATAGAAGCTTCATACATCATAATAATGTCACCATGAGTCATGTGTGCATACAAATCAACAACATAACTCTATAAAAACATTGGATCCCTAAACCGTGAAAATCAATACATATTTATAGGGATGGGAGTTTCCTTCATTTCCCATGAACCTTTAAAAATAGGCTACATGCTAATAATAACCATGCAACCTTACATGAGAATACAAAAGCATGTAAGCACTAATAATAGATTTTCTACAGTTAACTCCTAGTTCAAATCCTATTATTAGTAAAACCCTACATAGTGCTAGACCTTCTGTTAGCCCAAAATAACCTTAGCATCATCTAAAAGTATTTATATCATTGTTCCATGTCCAAAAATAGCCTTATGTTGAAAATGGCTAAGTCCGATCCTGGGCACGCCTTGCCTCACTACATTCCGCGTGCACTTTTGTGTCCTATGTTTACGTGCCCAAACCTTATACACTTGAAAAACTTAGGCTATACTTCTCAACCCAACATCACCTTCTTGATTCATTTTATCTCTTTCTTCACCTTGGTCTTCTTCTTCTTCATCATTCACTTGCCTTTGCTCATCCATGTCATGATTTTATTCATCTTTCTCATTCACATATTGGTCCATACCTACACACACAAAAATAAAATCCACCTTAGTTTGTAAAAAGCGAGGAATAATAGTCCTTTCCTTTCCTTTTCTTCTTGTCAACATGTTATCTTCACTCCCTTGCTACCTTTTTCCACTAAGATCTTTTTACTTTGTTGCAACTCATCATGCTTTTGACTTATTTATTCCTTTTGAACCTCTACCACACTTTCATCTTCATTGCAGTCTTCATTTTCCCTCGCTTATCTAACACTTGCCTTACTTTTCAACCCATATTCTCCACTCAACTGGCTCCACACTCTTGTGAAATCTCTCCATTATCCCTTCATCACACTCACTATTGTACTTTCACTCTTAAGTAATCCATAGTGAGCTTGCACTTTCCCACAAACTTTCTCTTTTGCTCTTCTTCACTATTCACAAGACTATCAAACTTATTATTTTCATCCTTTTGAGTATTTATAGTCAAAAAAATGTCATTTTTCATTTGAAATGGACAACCTAACTCATTCATGGACTGATATGTTGTTGTTATTCCTTCATCTTCCTCATCTACCCTCTCAATGCTTCCATACACAATTTATTTGACTATCTCTTTCTATGTTTTGCTTGCATGCTTGCTCATTTTATTTAGCTTCCTTTATTCTTCTCTCGATGATCTCCTTTAATCAAGCTACCTCGATTGTAGGCCATTTGACCCTTATTCTTATCAAAACCCAACTTCTCTGTCTTCTCTCATCAATTCTTCTAGTTTCTTGACATCCTCTCTCAATGATTTCAATTCTCTCTCCATCCATGCCTCTTGTTTAAGTTTTTCCTCTCTCTTCTTTTGGACCTCTCTCTCTTTCTCTCTCTCTCCTTCTTGCTTATCAACTCCATGAACTCCACCACCAGTTCTTCTTTGTACATTCTTGTCTTTGTCTCTTCACCTATCACTTCACAATCATAATAGCTTCACGGTTCCTTGTTAGCAATCAACAATCAAATTTCATTCAATACACAATACCACACTTTGATATCAAAATGATGTAGAGAAAAATCATTTTATACATATATTCATCTATCAAGATGCTTACAAACATATAGTTTCACTTTAACTCTGCATGAGAGGATCTTAACAAGCCTAGATGGCTTAAAAACTTGGAAAATTGATAAATAACATTAATAATGGTTTCATTACCATCATCTCATGTATCATCATCCTTAACACTATCATTTCAACTCCCTAAATCATCGCTCTTCATTAAGAATTCATAAACACTCATCATCCTTCCTATGTCTCTTGATCTCTTATATTATTCCTTGCTCATTACATATACCTTTTCCTTTCAAAGCCTCTTATCTCGGTGCCCCTAATTTCACAACGCAGTAACACATTTATACTCACTACAAAATAATTTAAACAACCAAAATCACATGATCCCCTTTGGCTTGTCAAAACTATCCTTAAGTCTTCTTCACTAGTAATTCACCTAAGATAGCACTGTTAGGATTTTTGGTCTCCTTAGGGTCTTATAGCTCCTCCGACATGGTTCAACACTTCCAACAACACTATGTCCATCTTGAAGCCACCAAAAATGTCACAAACAATAATGTACACACAATCACCTCATAGACTACCGACAATAATTGGTGTATGCAAGGTTAAAGAATTCTATGAAAATCCATGATAATAGGAAAACCTCATTAGGATTATTCCAACACCCCTGAAATACTTGCAAAATCCTAGGCTTTAACTCACAAAACCCTTCTAGAATCACTCATTTTCTCTTGATAACTTATAAAGACTAACTAGCCCTATCTACGCCCACTTTCAGCCTTATCTCCACTTGTAGGGGGTTTTAAAGGGTAACCAAAGCACATCCAAACACCCATTAGTCTATTTATCCAGCATTAGGAGTTTCACTTCTTAGCTCAACATATAAATCTTGGTCTCTTTGTAAAATTACCTCTACATCTAGGTCTTCTATTGGAACACATTGTTCTAGAATGGATTGTCACGAAAAGCTTGAGTTTTGGAACTTAGTTTTGTAAAATTACTCTAAAATATTCTTCTAGGATTGGTTATTATAGTATCTTAAGAGTTTCAAAGTCAAAGTAATTGATTAAGGTCTTCAAAATGCAAGCCCTAGCCTAGCTTGACTATATGTAACAATACATACCCGAGAGAATACAAATGGTTACAAATTTCTTGTCCTTTGGATTTGTGACCTCAAATTTCTCTAGCATGATGGTTTCACCTCCAAATCCCTTTCTATTTTAACATATATCCTTCAAATGAGGTGTGAGATAGATAAGAGGTAACGGTTCACTATATAAATTATGCATCTACATTTGGAAGCATGGTATCTGAAACCATCAAGTTCACTGCGGTAAAAATTTCAAATTTTATTTCCATCAAATACTTCATTGACACATGAATATCCATGTTTAAAATCTATCTTCTATTCATGCACATCCTTTTTCACTTCTACAATAGTTCTAACCTTGCTTGAATTCTAGTACACAAGTATAGCCTCTTGTTCTTAGCTCTTTCTAACTCGCATGACATAAACATGAAGAGGTTACCTCCTTGAGCACATAAGTACCATCAAACCACCAGAAACCAATGCATATACACCTCTTTTGACTTGAAGCATCTAAATTTACGTTGGTATGGATTTTCATAGTAGTATTATAATAGTCAAACATTCATTCATAAACCAAAAAAAGGATTTGTCAATCAAGCCATGCATAACTCATATAGAATGTAAGTAAGATCATTAAAGGATCAACAATGTTGGTTTATCAAAATCAATCACACTATGCAAAACTCATAAATATTTCTCAAGATATAAAATGCACACACAAATATGTGTGTGTGTGTATTATATATCTTTTTTTCACTGTAAATCTTCAAACAAACACATAGTTCCTCTTTTATTCTCCATTACTTCATTTTTCCCATCATCTTCTATACGAGGAATGAGATTCCAAAAACTCGACTACCAATCCTATATTCGAAATCTACCTTACATAAACCTACTACTCTGGATGCTTCCTAAATGTCACATTGTGATCTTTGGACTTCCCTTTTGCTTCTAGAGGCATACTTGCCATTTTACACTAAATTAAGCATGTTTAATGACTCACTACCACATTATGACTTATTACACGTCTTACATCTCATCATGACACCTATCAAACATTACAAACCCTTAATCAATCTTTAGAACAATTTTAGACCTCAATATCCCTCTTCAAAGTCATGAAAAGTCATTTTATAACAATTTTGAATGCATTTGGAGGTAACTAACAAAATTCAAATTTGAACTAATGGACCACCTAGATCTCATGCTTGTACCACACTTCCATACATCAAAATTATAATTTGATGATTGGAGGTTCTTAAAGATTCTGGCATCGATTAGGTGAGTTAGGTGAGTCAAGTGAGCTATTCAAGAGCTCATCCTTTCCTATAAGGGGCACATGAAGATTAAGGTATGCTAACATCAAAGGTACTATTGAGATAAGAATGTCGATAAGTGATCTTCACTTGAGGCTCCATTGAAATCCAAGATTATCAGGGGAAACCATCATCATCTCGCCAAGTGAGTTGGGTGACTGAGTTAGTTGGGGTGAGCTAGTTGAGTTGGTTGAGATGAGCCAAATGAGATTAATGAGATGATTAATCTAGTCAAGCCAAGTGAGCTAGGAAAGATCCCATCTTCTTCTTATTTCGAGAGCTCACAACTTGTAGGGTAGTAAAGATAGAGTTTGTAATGTTGCAGTGCAATGTGTAGGGCATGAATGTAAGCATCAAGAGGTTTGTGCATCATGAATGACAAGAATGCATCATCATGAGTAATACCCTTGTTCATATCAAACCCATATCAGAAGATGTCGTAGCAGTTTCTATAAACACTCTCGGTTTGAAGTATCCATGCATCTCAAAGGAGGAGGAAAGTGAGATCATCATGCCTCAGATCAAAAAGTTCTACATTGGAAGGATATTCTTTAATAGATCAGTCAATCCCCTTCCCTTCTCCTCTTCTCTCCCTTTCTTCTAATTCTTCGTTGTATGCAATCATGGTATTTTGTCCTATTTACTTAAGTGACAATATTTGAAAATTGTAAAAGTACTCTCTCAAAATTATAAGAGAGGTACTTAATTTGTCTCTTCTAAGGGAAAATGAAAGGTCATAAAGGGAATATGGACATGAAGATTCATATGGGGTAGATGAGGAGGCAATTCATAAGGTTATAAATTGGAATGGCTTCTCCATTCCAAGGGATCCTAGATTTTGAGAATTTCTACTTTGTAGCAATTGTGGATTGTGGTTTGGATGTTGAACTTTATATCACCAACACAAGAAGTAAAAGCTACATTTTTCCATTTTCTTTCCTCGTGTTTTTGTATTCTCTCTCTCTCTCTCTCTCTCTTACAAATTTGAGAGTATGGTGATCAAGAAGGGACTTGGTGTCCTTGATAGATGAACCTAAAGAATTGCGTGTCTTTGAATTTTTCAGTCTCGCTAGATGCTTCATTGTTACTTTTATCTAATTGAATGTTGAACTAATCTGGTTATTGGGTGTGAAATATGCAATTTCCTACTCATAACAATAACCTTCCCTTTCCTAATTTATATGATTTACTCCTCATTGCTGCAAATTCCTCCTTTGTACATTGTACAAACACTTTACCATAGGTTTAATGAAGTGTGCATGTGTGATCCCTGACCTATTTGGCCACGCCAAAGAATTTAGATAGAATTAATATAGTTACATTCAATAATGAAAGCCTAATAAAACACAAGAAGGAGGGGCATATCCTCATGATCGTTGTTAGAAACACATAATTTTCCATACAACAAATTATTTCACCAACAATATGCATCCACAAGAACATAACCAAATATGTAAAAATGAAAACATAAGAGCATAAGAACACTAGATGTAAGTGGAAAAACCCAAGGGGAAGAAAACCCACTAAAATAATATTTATTAGAGAAATGAATCAAATTTAGTTGAGCACAAACTCAATAAGGAGCACAAACCCTAATTTTAGTGAGGCACCAATCCCACAAAGAGCACCAACCCCTAGATTTAGTTGACCACCAACCCCTAGATTTAGTAGAGAAATTACCCTACCAGAAGCACCAACCCCTAAGATGAATCAACACCAAAAAAGTCCACTTGATATATTTTTCACCTCTGAAATTTTACACCAATAACTGATGATGACACTATGAAGCTCACTTTCCTTCCTCCTCCAAATTTTCTCTCTAGGTCAACTCGCTCATGGGATTATTCACCAAGATGATTAGGCCTAATGGACTATCTCTTAAAAACCTTCACACACTATAGAACATATCCACACACTCTATGCCCTCTCTTTGTGGTAAAAAATACCTCTTTCACTTCTATAAACACCCTCTCGGCTTGCACTTTCCTTACTTTCTCAACTAGCTCAAATGAACCATATAACTTGTTTTTATACCTAACTTATGATTATAACTCATCTAGGTTGGCCATAATAGGACAAATTAAATTTAAAAAATATAATAATATCCTATAAAAATCATACAAAGGACCTTATAGGTCGGCAATACCATCTAGAACCATCATCTCTCCTTTAGGACTCAAGAAGCCCTAATGCACTCAAATAGCCTACTTGACAAAATATAATGTTCTTGAGAAAAAGAAACCTTCAAAAACTTAGAAACTACTTATACATATTTTATTATTCCACTAAAAACCTTAATCAAGTTTTAATCACCATGCACCATCATCTCATGTAATGACACCATCAAAAGGAGCAACCTTCTTCACTAGGTCTAAGACCTACAAAAATAGTCTTCAAAGATTGAAGCCAAAACCTCATAAAATATCATCAAATATGATAGTGTGATATACCAATGGAAATATTATGACCTTAGGTTCATCATCAAATGAAAACCATGTCACAAATCATATTGAGACATCTCCAAAATGCCTATGCAACTAGGTCACCTGAAACTGCCCAAAACTAGTCTAGCAAAACAAACCATAAAAGAAATCCTAAGGGCTCAAACATGGTTTTAAATCACCATGGACATGTATTATATCTCCTAAAATTCTTAAACACCAATTTAGTCAATAGTTATATTGCAAAAATTTGGAGAAAACATAAATTCTTCATAAAATTACATTTTTGAGTGGGGTCCACATACATCCATGATACCTAAATTACACTTGGATAAATATGGGTGAGTCATCTATAAAATAAAATCATAAAAATTTCACAAAAAATCCATTCTAGGCCATAATTAATAAGATATTATCCATCACTATATACCTAGGGTTTTAGGAGGGTTTAAAACCAAATTACCTTCTTAACGATTGTTCATAAAAGTCTAGACCTCATTCTTCAAAATAATGCCACAAAAATCAATCTATAACCATTCCCCACTTGTCTTGATGATATCCAAATCCCATTCAAAGGTTTCACGTGCCAATGAGCATCAAAAAGTCCAAATCGACCTTGTTTTCTCACTTCCAAAAAGTCGGTAGGAGAAAAAATGTAATAAATTGCAAAATATTTAACACTAGGACCTGAAATTTGGACCACACCTCTAAATAAACATGATAACACATATCATATTCTCATATTTTCTCAAAATCAATAATAGTTTATGGATCCACTTAATTAGGGCATGCTTTCTCAAGAACTAGGTCTAGGAGTAGACCTAAAACCCATGTCTAAACCCTAAACTAGTACTCTAAGACACTTGTGAGTGTATATACACATCATAATCATTATATTAATTCTCTAAAAATGCATAACCAGCTGCTACATACCTCACTTCATCATGACATACCTCATTCTACTGACTAGGCCTCCTAATTAGGCCACTTGAACATGCTTGTTTCATAAAAATGACCTCCTCATCACTTTTCCACTCTTCAAAACCTGAAAGAACCTTCTCCACACTTTATGACATCACTATAACATAAACCTACAATTGAAACACCTCTGAAAATCACTACAAGCCATCATACCTACTCAAGAACCCATGAAACAACATAAGAATCAAACAACTCAGCTTGACCAATCAAGACACTACCAATCAACCTTCATATTTCATACCTCTTTTGACATCAATTACACTCAGAAAAAAATTAAAAACCTCATACATACTCTTTTGACATAAATGACAAAACAACTCCAATAATATCCCCCTTTTCCATTGATGGAAAACATATTGATGGCAAAACACACAAGGCACAAACTCCCCCTAAGGTTCACACATGCCATCAGGTCATTCTCCCCCTTTGACATTAATGATAAATAAATATACCTGCAATGTCATGGTTTCCTTCATCCGACATCACATTAGTATAATATTTTGGTTGGAAACATCAATCAAACTATTCAAAATTCATTCTTCATCTCTATTTTGACTCTTAGCATCAATAGAGCAACATGGATCCCCCTTAGAAAATGCATACCTTCAAATCATATTCATACCTTGAACAAGCACTCGATACAATAATCTAAATAAAATCTAGATACCTAACGTCGATGAGAACATGATCATACCTATACCTTTTGAATGACTCCCCCTAAGTCCATTACACCACTTACATGACTTGATGTAGTAAGAATCATAGCCTTCAAGCTCCCCTGAATCATATGATTCTTTAAAACAACTTACCTTGTCTTAACCAATCCATAACCCTCCAATATGTGCTAGAGAAAACTTTAACTCAAGCTCATCATATACCCGATACTAAAGGATCATCTTTGACAACTACAAACTACCACTAAATAACAATAAAAACTTACCTTATATGCATAAGCAGTTCACTTAAACTTATATGCCATCTTGGCACTTCAACCTACTCATGGAGCTCAATTACCAAACTTCTCAGCTCCTCCTTGCTCCATATCTTTCTTAATTATTGCTCTAACTTTAACCTAGTTCCTTCAAAATAGAGTCACCATACACTCCAAATGGACTGTCTCAACTTGTAATCCATCATGTCTTGTTTAGACCCATAATCACTTTGCAACAAAACTTCATACATTGAAATGGTCTTATCAAGTCATCATATAAAAGATTGAAACACACACCTTCACTTGTTCTTCATGGTTGTCTTAAAATCTTAATGCATCTTCTTACAACGTGATTGTACACCGAACCTCATATAAGCTTAAATTTACTAACTTCTTAGTTGTTCCTTTATTTTTTATCATCTTGTAAATCCTTTAATCCACCTTGACATAAACTTATGCATATTCATATTTTCAATTAGGACAAAAATTAAGCAAGCTTGTCAACTAGGTCTCTATGTCCTCATCTTACCGAGTACATCTAAACATGACTTTTCTCTCCTCACATTTGATCACTAAACATGGACCACTTGGTGAATTTATCAATAAATGCATATAGGATAAAAATAACACACACCTTGGACCAAATTACATAATAAATAATCACTTATTTATGCTAAAACCTTCAAATAGGTAACCTCTAATTGTCCTCTTAGACCTTGATCATGACCTTAGAAGCATACACTACTCTTCCCAAATTATATACCTTCTTACCCGGCTTTAGGTGACATGAACCTATAATAGGTCTTAAAAATAGTCATAAGCTCATTCATACCTCTATCTACCTGTTAGAATCTATTTACAAGCCTTCATATCTTTTTGGGAACTCATAAACACTTTACTCTTTAGCAAATTCATGATTGTACCTTCTTATTGCATCATCTTACTTTGAATCACCTAACTAAATAATCGAAAGGTTCCCCTATCTCCTTAATTGATAGATCGAGTCTTCAACAAGATTAGATGATTGTGAATCATACATACACACCTTTGATGAAACTTCATACTCAAACATAAGAGCATTCTCGCTTTAGGTTATACTTTTGCTTCACTTAAACATACCTAAATAAGGTCACCCAACACTTTCCTTAGTTAAAACATGTATCTCTACACATAATTCAACCCATTTTACCGCATATAAGGTCTTCATTCTTCTATTTGAAGCTCAAACCTTCATGAAATTTTTGGATAATACAAACTTTAAGATATGGTCTTAAGCTCAAACCCAAATTTCTTTTTTTCATGATAAAAATTGTCTATGCCTAGAATTTTTGTCTTTTGTGATGAAACCCTACTGGTTCAACATTATAACCTTCAAGGAAATATTGAGATCCATTTAAGTTTCTATATCATTCTTATATGGTTTCATCAGGTCTTTAATCACACCTCACTGTCTAGACATGCATGCATCGAGTCTCAAGCTCAAGCATGCATCAAACTAAATCTTCACCGGCTAAGCCTTCTCACACATGTTTTCTTGTACTTTTAGCTAAAATATGACTTTCTTAGTCCCCATAAGACCTACACTCCATTAATGACTACTAGGCACATGAATCACACCCAATTCCTACCTAAGATGTTCAAAATATTCCTTTGGTAGTGGTTGGTTAGGATATCAACAATTTGATCCTTAGTTGATACATATTCAAGCTTGACACTTTGTTCATTCACCTTCTCTCTTAGAAAATGATACCTAATAGGAATGTGTTTTATCCTTGAATGCATGACAAGGTTCTTTGACATAATTATTGCACTTGTGTTATCACAAAAATACGAATGGGATTCTCATACATTACTTTACAATATAAAAGTGATATGCGAGCATGAGAATCTACAAGTAGCCCTTCTTTGTACCCAACCTTCCAAGGTCATGCCGAGACAGCCGGTGGAGATGGAATATATGTGGATACAGACAAACTAGTTGGGAAAAATTATATCCTAAACACGTAATAAAGGGATCTGCGAATCTAAGGCAAAGAAAACTCTCCTAACTTGAATTGGTGTAATGGATCGTTCAGATATAATAGCTGCTCGGAGGCTCCAATCAATGTCGAGATCTACCTGAGATCCTATCTATTGGCTATTGGATATGTGGAAAATGACCTATAGGTGCTTCATGTATATTTCCAGACAAGGTCATGGAAAATGGTAGTGAGAGGTGTAGTGGATTTGTAGAAAACTATGGGTGGTTTTCTGGTCTAGCCCAGAAAATGTTGGCTTGATTGGATTCTATGTTTAATACAAAAAATTGTGCTATGATATCTAGCGGGAGTGGTGAGGATCTAAATACTAGCGTGCGTAAACTGGTGTCAATACTTAACTAACTAGCAGGCCCGTTGGGTTGTGGGACCTGGGGATCACAACCATGAGTTCATGGTTGTTGTGGACCTGTTATGGTCATGTGAAGAATCAATCTCTTCTTCTGAATATCCAATGGTCATAAGCCTTTTCAGCTTCTATGTTTAATACCAGGAGTTGTGCAATCTTCTCAGAATACCTTATGGGTGTTTTGGAAACTTGTATATGTAAGCCTGTGTCTATGTTGATGAGAAGGTCTCCTGTATTTGGCTACGAAATTAATGGATCTCAACCAAATATTTTTTCTCTTTCGAGTTCTTGTATGGTCATGTAGATATCCTATCGTAAGCGAGTCTATAGTTGGGTTAACTTGACTAGAATATGTATGCTTTGTCGTCTTCAATATTCAATTGTTCACTAATTGCTTGTGGATTTATTTTCATTTGGAAGACTGAATCCTAAGCCCTTGATCTATATCTGTTAATGTTGTAAAGAGATTTGGCCGAGGTACTAATGGCTCAAATACGTAATCCCAGGATCTCTCGGTCTCGTAATTTTCATGTAAGAGATGATTCAACCTTAACTTGAAATGAGTAAACTAGCTATGAAAGATATATTTACCATATGCTTATATTCCTTTTATTTTTGTATTTTTAATGATGCGTATTTGAACGAAATTAAAAGAGCAATTATTCTAATATATTCAAATAAATGAGCAGTTAATCTAATAATGAAATTAAAACAAACAAGTTAGCCGATATAGCTATTTGCCTATGCACTTGTGAATTTATCTTAAATATTTAAATAACTAACTAATCTAATCAAAATACCTTCAATATTACCTCGAAGTGAGGAATAAATCACTTACCGTAGAAGCTATCATTCCCCACGCCTTCCAGTAATCTTTTGAAAGAAATATTTAATTGAAATAAAATGATTTGCTACTCTATTTGATATATTGTAACTACAACTTTGATAGCTCAAACCTGGATTTTACAGAATAGTGGTAAATCTAGTTGTGTCATGACTTGTCCCCTCAATGTGATCTCTTTGTTCCTTTGTGTTCTCATGAATCCAGAAAAGTGTGAATGTGATAGCGTCAACAGAAGAAGATACTCGAATAATGGTAGCTTTGGATATAAACCAAATACAATGCAAGTAAGAGAGGGATAGTGCAAGTGAACAGAGCTTGACTATGTGATTCCTAGTAGGATTTATTATGGGGATACAACAAAAATATACCGAGAATTCTGGGATCTATTTCTTGTGACAAAACAAAAAACTCTGCAACTCTAAGATTATCAAATGAACTCTAATCTAGAACTGAAACTATCTTATGCTAAGCTGACTATGTAGGATAGTAATGGAGCAAAATGAAAGTGTGAAGATCAAATGATCTCTAAAGCAGAAAGGAGAGGATGAGAATTCATGTAAAATCTAAACCTATTGAAACTTATGGAAGAACTTCAAAAGAAACCGAAGAATAATTCATGGAGGGAGAGGGGCCATTTGCTTGTAAACAAGTCGGGTATTTATAAAATTTGGATTTACCAAAGGGTAAGTTTGAATTGAAATCTTCTAATATAAACAAAGAGAAATCACTATTTACCGTGCAACAGAACATAAATGCAAGCAAGAGTGGTTGAGAAATGCGGGTGCAAACTAAATTTTTATGCTTGACGAGATCATCGAACATTCTAGAAAATGCACACAAAACCGCTACCCCGCATAGGAGGCGATTCTGAGACCACCACCCTTTCTGGCAAAGTGGTCATGGGACCGCCCCGGAAAAGCAAAGCGATCTGTAACTTAAAGACCAAAATGCAAGGAAAAAGGGGGCATAGGTCGAACAAAACATGCAAAAGGTAGACAAGGATTTTTAGGATGAAAATGTATACTTGGCGAGATTTTCTGGATTCTAAATACCTTGTGAAGAGATCTAAATCATCATTGGGGTTTTTGTAACCTCTCTCTAGTAGTACAATACCTACATTTTTGGGTACATACATATTTCCCCCTCGGAGAAGCATTTTAGCCATGAAGAGGCATAAAACGGTGGGTCCAAGTATGGCGGTCCCGAAATGGGGAGTTAGAAGCTATACCTTACATGCCCATGTGCCAAAATGTCACCATCCAAATTCCGCTATCTGCAAAATGAAAAAGGGACTCAAGTGTAGATAGATAAAATAAATACTAAATTAAAATGAAATGAGGACTTACCATTTGAGCAAGGATAAGAACTTACTTCATTTGGCGCTCCAACTCGAGTAAAAACACTCAAAACAAGATTAGAATATATATATATATATATAAAGAGCTCACTTTCTTATTCATTTGCGCATGTCGATTTGGTGGTTTTTGAGCTCTAAGACCCACGGTAACTATTTTCGATGAGAACACAGTCAAAATGTTCATTGTGAGATCATGACCATGCCTCCGAGAGCAGGACATCGACCCACAAAGTCTCAGGTTAGTTCTTCTCAATTTATTGTTTTTAAACCTAAAATGTAAAAATGTTGAAATCTTTGTCTGGGGGGATCATTTTTGGAAATTTGTAAATGAGTCTCTAGGGGGCGCCCATAGGGTAGGTCTTTATTTTGTCAAAAAGAAGTATTTTTACTTTTTTAAAAGAGTTTTAGGGTTTTGTGGGTGTTCACCGATTCGAGACAGACTGGCGCCCTGCAGAGGGTGGTGGTTATAGGACCACCACCTCGAAGGCGGAGATCGGAACCGCCGCTCTGCACGGGCGGCGGTTTTGAACTGAGATGCAAAAAAAGATGTATTTTTAATTTTTTTACATTTTTGACATTGTTATATGTTTTTGATGATTTTTCCAGTTGGATTATGTTACTAACTTACTCTTTTTCTATTTTTTGGGTGGATGAAGAAGAAGGAGGTGTATATCGATGGAGTAGAGAGAGTGTGTGTGTGATTGGATCCCAACAGTGTTAGAGGCACTCGACCCGGATAGAGTGAGACACTCTGCAGAGGGTCAGGGTATTCGGAGGATCGCACAGTTCATCATGTTGTGCCTGCTAGTCACATATTATGTGACTTATTTTCATTGGGATTTGACTGTAATACCTTCCAATTTCCAAGTGTTAGGGGTGAGTGGACTATCACCCTAGAGGACGTCTATCACATACTGGGGGTTCCGATTCTTGGGAGGCGGTTGTCTCTTAAGACAACAATATCCAGGTCTCAAATAGTTTAGTGGGCTACCTATATGGGAGATGCTATTGTCTCCATGGGCTCGAAGAAGGGGGTGAAGGTCTATTCTATTGTTGCCTCTCCTATCCCTATGATCTACAAGGCTATTATGGGTATCTTGGCCTCGTGGTTGATTAGGGACAAGGGAGGGGATACTCTCTTATATTGTTGGGCTCCCATTATTGCATAGATTGAGGCCCATGGCCGTGTTTACACTTGGGGAGTAGACATTCTTGGGACCACCTACCATGATTTATATAGGGTGGTCAAATTATAGGGCAGTCATTGCGTCACCCTACTCTAGTTATGAGTTGGGTGTATGAGTGCATAATTCCCTATGGGAGAGGTGTATAGGCAGAGGATCCGAGGGCTATCAGGGTAGTGAGGTGGACAGGGATGATTGTACTCAGGACGCCACACTAGCTAGTGGCTTCTCTGACTATTGTAGACATGGAGGCCACTCCTTATTAGGCCATGGCAGGGTTATGGGGAGAGGAGACTTATACACTGATTACCTGCTATTCCACAGGTCAGCTGATAGACAAGATAGGGAGGTTGAAGACTCACCCATTTGATAGAGTACCTGAGTAGTTTGGCCTCCCCTACATTGATATGTTTCCTCCAGTGGCACCAGTGTACATGTATGTTCATGAGGCCAGGGGAGGTCCTAGAGGCCGAGGCTGGACCATGGTTACTCCCAGAGTTCCTATTGCAATTAGGCCGGTGGTTCATGCTCGAGGGGCAGCTGGTGCTCCTCGAACACCCTTATTTATGATCGGAGCTGCACCTACTCATAGTAGAGAGGGAGATGAGCCTATCTATGTGGACTCAAACTCTTAAGAGTTCACCAGAGAGGAGACATAGGAGGAGACGGTAGGAGGTGAGACCAATGGTATGGTCGAGGAGGATGAGAGTGATTTGAGTGGCATGACACCCAGGATATCGTGAGGGCTGAGAGGGTGGAGGAGAGCATAGAGAAGGTGACCTTGATCTCAGAGGAGTTACCTTCTCAAGACATTGGGGTAGATGATGAGTCCGTGGTAGGACATCATTTCTTTCCATATTTGGGGAAGGTTCCGTTGTCCGCAACAACGTCTCAGAAGCAGAGCACAAATCCTAGGGACCCTACCTAGATGCCTGGAGATCCGAGTGAGTTACTAGTCTTTTCTTGATTCCTTTTTAGCTGGAAATGTTTAGTTGATATTTCTTTTTTGTTGTTTTGTTTGTTTTTGACTTTATTTTTGGTGATTTTCTAACTTGTTATTTCTCCTTTTTATTTGCAGCTATTGCTGAGGGATGGCGAGACTTGATTCGTCAAGTGTGCACAGACACCTTGTTGCTTCCCTCGAGAGTACTCAAAGCCGAGCTTTCTTGTAAATGTTGGAGAGCCCTCAGCAGCTAGCCAACATACTGATGTGTTTTCCCCTGTCTGGAAGGTAGAAAAGTTAGTGACCTCCCTTTGTACTGAGCTTGTTAGTTATAGGATCGCGAGCGCTTGATGAGGAGGAGCCGTTCTCACGGTGAGACCAAAACTATTGGTCATGATCGTGATCCCTCGGTTTATTTAGAGTGTCGTTGAAGCAGGAGTCCTAGACGTAGTCATGAACCTTCCGAGGGATCCCACGGGGATTGAGAGACCATGATGTCTTTTTGTAGTGATTTTTGTCAAATATTTATATGAGTGTTTTTGTACTTTTCAGATCATTGAGTGTTTTGACCATGCCTAGCGTATGATGGCATTGTATGTAGAACATGAATTATATATATGTCTTTGTTTGGATCTAGATCTTGTATCTAGAATTTTTGATTCATTTCCTATATGTACACTAGATATTTTAGAATCTCTATTTTTATATGCTTTTTGAATGTGTGAAATGGATGACAAGTGATAACAAATGTTTGAACATAATGTTTCTCTTTTATTTGTTTTTGTAAAGCTAACATGTGATGATGTAAACATATTGTAGTACTAAACTTTTGGTTTCTTTGAGAAATGTTCGTTGCTTCTTCTTGTTTTGGAAAAGTGTGATGAATATATAGTGATAATGAGATGAACTTGCCCCACTCCTAACTCCACGCAACTAGTAAGATGCGAGGTCTCACCACCAAGAGTTGGGAAGGGCACAAATTATATGAGTTTGAATGAATGAAATGGATGAGAGAAAGACAAGGTTTTGTGTAAATCAAATTTATATCTCCGTACTTAATCTTACTCGAAATTACTACATAGTTCAAAATACAACTTATTTTCTAGTTTATCTAGACTTAGATCCATGGATGGCAATTTGGTTAACAAAATCTGGTTTTGAGGATTTGATCTCTTTGGAATTTGGATACTTAATTTCACTTAACACATTTGCTTTGCATTTTTAAAATACCGAGATTCATTGATTTGTGTGAATGGACCCCCTACGCCCTGTCTCATGCTACTGGTAGGAAGCATGGGCTCATCACCGAAGGCAGGACATAGGTGAGTAAGGGCACTTCTTTCCTTTCTCAACCTCACATCACTAGTAAGAGATGCGGGCTCATCACCAAAGGTTGGTTGGGCAAAGAAGTGTGTAAAAATAAAATATTCTATTTTGTTTAATATTTTTGTTTTAATTTGACATTTCTGATTTGTGATTTTGGAGTATCCTTGTTTCAAAGAGATGTAAGAAGGATAGATGTGACACCAAGAAGCTTCTAGAACAAACCATAGGTAAGAAAAACTTAACCCTTGAGAGAAAAGAATGAGTATGACCAAGTATGCGGGCCTTGGTATGGTTTTTGTGAAGACTTTGTCTCATTTCGAATTGATGAAATGATTTGAAACTATTTGATGATTTTTAAAATTTGAAGAGATATGATTTGAATTCTTTTGCCAATATTTTTATAAGCTTATAATGAATTGCTTAAGAATAAGTTCCTTGACCACAAAATTTATGAAACGAGTGAACAAAATGAAACAACTAAGTGATTAAATGCAATGTAGGTAGATATAATATACAAATGGTGACGTTGATGACCTATGTGTAAAACCGTTGAAGATGCAAGGAATTGATAGTTTCATTGAATTCCTCACCTTCTAATGTACACAAGAGATACACACCGTTTCCGTAGTATTTCATGTCTCGGTATGGGCCCAACCACTTGGGCTAGAATTTCCTTCCTTTGCTAGTTTTCTTATCAATCTGGCTATCTAGTCTTAGAACTACATCTCCCTCGTATATTTCTCGTTCGTAGACCTTTTTGTTATATTTCCAACACATCCAGGTCAACATAGGCTTTGTGTCATTGTTTAGCATTTAGCTTGGCCTCATCAAGGATTTCTAGTTGAGAGAGGCGTGCCTCTCTATAGGCTTCTTCTCCCAAAATCCCTTGTAATGAGATGCGGAGACTGGGTATTTTGACGTCAGCGAAGAACTACTTACGCCCCAAATACTAAGGAAAAATGGGTTGCTCTGTTGGAGTTCTTATTGAGGTTCAATGGGCCTACAAGGCCAGTATAACTTTAAATTCCAATCCCATTTGTTCTCCTTAACTGTTTTGAGGAGAATAGATTTTAATGTTTTGTTTGTGGCTTTAGCTTGTCCATTGGCTTGAGGGTAATAAAGAGAGGCCGTATGATGGTTTATTTTGAATTTACTACATAACTCATAGACCTCGTCATTTTAAAGGATGTGCCATTATCTCGAGATAATGACTTACGGGACACCGTATCTATAAATGAACTTAGTGATTACGTAACACGGTACGATGGTAAGAGACATGGCTTCTACCCATTTGGTAAAATATTTTGTGGCCATGATTATAAAGTTATGGCCATCTGTTGACAAGGGAGAGAATTTCCCTATCAAATCTAGGCCCCACATGGAAAAGGGCCATGGGGTTGTGATTGGTTGTAGAGCTTATGCTGGCATGTGAATCTCATGAGAGAATTCTTGGAATTTATGACACTTGCACACAAATTCTACTGCATCATGTTCCAGAGTGGGCTAGAAATAGCCCATCTGATGTATTTTACGAGCAGTGGCATGACCACCAAAGTGGCCTCCATATATCCGATTTGTGGGATTCATAAAAATATTTTTGGATTCTTCGGTTTGAACGCATCTTAAAAGCATTCCATAGAAAGCTTTATGATAGAGAAATTGTTTTAAAATAACATATTTAGCAATGATAATGCATAACCACCTTCTTTGTTACGATGTGGCACCTTCTCGGGTACATATGGTCCATGATAAAATTGACTATGTCGATTGTACGAGGACATATAGACATTGGGGTCTAGTTTTGACAAAGTATATGCATTCATAGGAAATTCTAGATCTACCGGATCACCTCCATCTAACGTATTGTCAGCTAACTAGTCTGCAATGATTTTTCCCTTAATGGATTTCTAGTTTAAAAATGCTAATTCAAATTCACCCATTAAGGATATGAATCATCCAGCCTTTTTAGATAAATACCCTTACGTGATGAATGTTCGTAAGTGATATGTCTTTACAATGACCCTTGTTTCTTGATTTAACACGTAATGCCTTAAAATTTTCGTTACGAAGACTATGGAAAGGCATTCTCTTTCTACCTATGTATAACGTGTTTCATAATCAAGAAACGTCCACTAATGAAATAGACCACATGTTCTCGTTTATCATTATCTTCCTAAGCCAACATGTAGGCTAGCGAGACATCAGTAGCCCATGAATACAGGATCAAAGGATGATCTGGTCTAGGAGGCATTAGCATGGGAGGAGACAACAAGAAGCGTTTAACTGCTTCAAAGGCCTCGTTGCATTCTTCTATCCAATCAATGCTATAATATTTCTTTAATAAATTATTGATTGGATGAACAACAAAACTTAAGTCCAGAATGAACCTTCAAATTACACCAAGTTTCCCAAGAAATGATCTGATACCAGACTCGTCTGATGGTGGAATCATTTCAAGAACAACCTAAATTTTGGCTGGATCAACATCAATCCCTTGTGAGGATATAATGTAACCCAGAAGTTTGCCTCCTATCACACCAAATACGCATTTCTCTGGATTCAATGTGATGCCATATTTGATCAATCATGAGAGAATGATGCGGAGTACTTATGGGTGATTGCAACGCTTCTTGGCCTTGGCCAACAAGTCATCTACGTAGGAATCCACAATCTTATGAATAAGGTCGTGAAATATGTATGTCATTGCCCATTGGTATGTAGCGCCAGCGTTCTTAAGACCAAATGACATGACATCGTAATAATAAGTTCCCCAATGAGTTATAAATGTGGTATTTTCTTGATCTTCCTTAGATATTTTGATTTTATTATATCCCAAGAATCCATCCATGAGAGACAAAAGCTCAAATCTAGTTGTTGCGTCAACAATAACGTCGATGGATGGTAATGGAAAGTCATCTTTGGGACAAGCTTTGTTAATGTCCCAAAAGCCTATGAAAATGTGTATATTCCCATTCTTTTTTAGAACATGGACGATATTAGATACCCATTGTGAATAGTGATTGGTTTGATGAATCCCACGGAGAAGTTTCATTACTTCTTCTTTCACCATGAGAGCCACTTTTAATTTCATTGGTCTCAAATTTTGTTTAATTGGCTTTGCATCTAGTTTGGTGACAAGATTATGTACTGTGATATGTGGTGTAATTCCTATCATTTCTTTATAATTAAATGTGAAAGCCTTTTGATGTTCCTTGAGGATCTGAGTATGTATTTCTATCTCTTCTGGAGTTAACAAGGATCTCAACTTCCAAATCTTTGGTTCTTCGTCTATTCCAATATTTATGTCGATCATTCCTTTGATTAAGGAATCATTTCCTTCTTCAAATTAAGGCAGGGCCAAAGGTAGTTCCAAACTTTCTCCATTCTCTACCTTGTAGATATCAATATCCTTTTGTGGGGAGATTCTATCATGGGATTCCCAAAATAGGAAGAGGAATGTGGGATTAGGGAAAAATATACTATGTGATGAGCGAGATGTAGCTCTGCATAGGCGTTTAGATATCCAAGAGTGACTCTATCATTGTCAAAGTGATCTAGGATAGAAAACTCATTCTCAGCTTCTATACGTGTCAGGAGTGGGTTTGTTGGTATTTTACACACCAATGGTTCAGTATGAAGTGATACCATGAAACTTATATTTTCTAACTCACTGCTTGGAGTAAAACGGGAAGCTAAGGTCGCTATTGAATCAGCAAGAAGGTTTTGTTCTCTTGGGATTGCTTTGATTAATATGATGTTGAATCCTTTGGTTAGATCTAATACCACCATTTTATAGTGTTGTAAGTGTTCGGCTCTAGTCTCATATATCTTAGAGACTTAGTTTGCAACTAAGTGTGAGTCTCATACCACTCTAATGTTATCAACACCCATCCTTTTGGCTATGATGAGGCCAAGGAGGAGGGCTTCATACTCAACCTCGTTGTTTGTACATTCAAAGTTTAACTTAAAGGAAAAAGGTAGGATCTTTCCCTTGGGAGAAGTAAAGATCACACCTGCCCCACCTCCAACATGACATCTAGCTCCATCAAAGTGGAGAGTCCAATATTTTCTTGGAAAAATGGATGTTGGGACATTCCTTGTGTTTGTTTCTTCTACCTCGATTACTTCTACCATAAAAACTTTGTATGATGGAAGGGAACCAATTCCTAGGGTGTATCCCATACCCATGGAATCAAATGGTAGGAGAATGGGTAGATCTTTCTCTAGCAACTCGACAATTTTTGTAGTATTCCCTAATGATATCTTGTTTCTATGGCGTTAGTCTCATTTTTGAGTCTTTGGAATACCTTTAACTAGATTCGTAATTTCTAATTTTTGTAGGTATCAATTTTTCTTCTAGTTTTTAATTGATTGGTTTGTTGAGTTAATTTTTGGGAGTTCAAACTCAGAGTGAACACTGGTCTCTTCTTCAAATCGCTAGGTGTATATCGAATGGTTTTGGGTCACCTTGTGCCACAAATATTTTCCCTAGGTGCAAAAATCTTATTTCCTGGAATAACGTGGAAGGGATTGCCTTCATGTGGTGTATCCATGGTTGACCGAGGATCATATTATAGTTGGTTTCCTGATCTATAATATAAAATTTAGTGAGGATTGTCTTGGGTCCTAAGGTGACTAGTAAAACTATGGTCCTAATTGAAGTGGCCTTGAGGATATCATAACCTCTTAGCGTATTCCGTGTTGTGGAACAATTTGTTTCTCCATATCCTAGCTTTTGAAGAAAAGTGAAGGGGACTATGTTAATTGTTGCCCCATCATCAATCATTGCACGCTTAATATAATTATTGTAAACCCATACCGTAAATGTAAGACGGGTCGCCTCTATGTGTAATTTTAGCGTTTGTTGGCATTTCGCTTATATCACATATAAACTTAGTATCCCTATCCTGCTACCTTGGAGGATAGACATCAAAGTCTACATGGTTTACTTGCGTTTCCAACAGAGGAGTGATGTTAATTAGATGACCAAGACCTAATGCTTCTAAGAGAACAACCCTATGGGTAGGAGAGTTCTTTAACAAATCCAAGAAGGAAATGTGAGAGAAGGTCTTTGTTAGGTCATTAATTCGATCATAAGCACCTAATGGATAGTTTAGAACTAGTTGAGAAGAATAATCTCGTGTTCTTGTTAAAGTTTCTACGTTTATCTCGTGATCTAACTCTACTAGACCAACTATCTTGGTTTGTGTTCAAGTTCCTAATGGGGTGCGGCGGTGGATTTAATGAAGTTGAGGCTTCATGATCGTTATTTCATATCATAACACCCTTGTTCATTCCACTTGGATCTAACCTATTATTGTTAGAGTGATTTGGGAGCAGATCGTTAAAAATATTGAGGGTGCATTTTGAGGGGAAACTTCCCCTGTGTAAGTGTTTGGCATGTGTATTTGCGAGTTTGCTAAAAACATATCAATAAAGAGTTGTATTTGGTCTTCGGAAAACATTGCATAAATTTATTGTAGTCAGGAAAGTCCTAATATGATGGCCCCGAATCTTGTTGTTTCACCTGATTCTAGATCATTTCTTTGAAGTATTGACAAAACAAATAGGGTAACAGGCGTAGGAGGAATACCTGATTAAATGACGGTTGATGGGTTGTTGCACACGTATGAGTTTTGAATCCATAGCTGATTTTGAGAGCTTCCTTTTGGCTAGGAGGAAGTACTTGTAATACAAAACAAGACCACCAGAAAAGGTTAAACAATATATGCAGTGAACTGCCTAGCGTATGCTAGATCCGGGAAGTGTGATACTTCCTAGATGGTTGTCAGTCCACTATTTTAAACAATTTAATGCGATAATAAGGTAAATCCCATTATAATTTGAAATGATTTAGGTATCTCACCTAAAACACAATAAGAAATAGATCTAATCTAACAGGCTAGGTTAGAATAGGATCTGAAAGTCAAAATCGCGGTTACGGGTCTCTGTAGGTCTGACAAAGGTCTTAGGTATATTCACAGATGGATGAGGGTGAGATGAAATTAGGTGGATAGGTATTTGTTCTGGGTTGTATGGGTAAATATAGAGACCGATGTCGGTTAAGGGTTCTTTGACAAATGTTAGGTGTAACTAGTGCCGCCATTCTTGTGTAAAACTGGGAATGCCACAGAACAAGCTTTGGGTCTCCTTTGTGATTACACAAAGGATTTTGGTTAGTCGGGATGAGGTATTGGGTGACTTGGGTAGGATTTGGTGAGATTTTAATGGGTATATGGAGGTGGAAGTGTTGGAGAAGGTCAATAGGTGGGTAGGTAAACAATAGATGATAAAATAATGATGAAATGAAATAAACCAGAGAAGTATGATGTTATACTTACTGGGATTCTAGTCCTGGATGTCTGTGAGTGAGGGATGGAGGTGTTGATGAGAGGTTTGAAGGCTGTAAGTGATCACCAACTGAAAGAAAGCTTCTACATGGGCTGCATGTACATTCCTCTTTGCTTGGTTAGATCAGATCATGGTTGGGATGGTTGTGCAAGAGAAAGTGCTTGATCTCCTTCCTTGCATGCATGTTCTCTTTGGAATTCACTCTCTGAAGATGTGTTATCTCTCTGAGATGTGTTAATGCTTTCCAACCTTATTTTTTCAACCTCTAACCTTGAGAATAAGGTTGTTTTAGGGTTAAAAGGGTAAGCGCGGTGGTTTACAGCTTAATCGGTGACGGTTAGGGATAACGACGTTAGTCAAGGCAGGTTACCTAGGTTTACTAAATTAGGTAGTTCCTCTTGATTTTATCGGATCTCATGTCGTTAACCTATGGATTAGACTAGGAGCTTCTTGTAAGCATGCGGGAATGTAGGCATTGATTTTTAGGGTTTGGGTAAGTCTTAGTTAGTTATGGCAACTTACTAAGAATAGGTCTTAGGTTGAGTTGGCTTGGTGAGGTGTCTAAGTGAATCAGAGTATGTGTGGGTATTATTTAAATTAAGATATTTAAATAATAAATATAGTGAGGATAATGAATTAATTTAATAAAATTAATATTAGTGAGGTGAAAGGGGCCATGGCTAGGTGAATGTGATGAAGGGTGTTTATTCATTGAGGGATTTAAGGGGAGTGTGACCTAATTTTAGTGTCTACATTTTTCCCATTTTTGTTGCTTAGCTTGTATTGGTAAGCGATGCTAACAAAAATAAGATGTGGTTGCCCATGTGTGAGTGAAGGTGATCCCCCTCAAACTAGGAATTGAAGAGGCCAAAGGTAGAATTGGTAAGTGGTTTGATGAAAAGGTAAATGTGATGAAAGGGGAAGGTAGTTAATGGGGAAAAAGGGTTAAAGGTCTACATGGGTAATCTAGGTAATGGGTCTAGGTCAAAGGTCGCAACAGTCAAATACACGCACACATATAAACTGCAGCACACTACCAGGTTGAAGAGTAGAAAAAATCTACATTGTCTAAGGTCTATAGGTTTATCCAAACAAGGTTAAAGTGATTCTGGTATCCAAGGTATAGGATATGGTCAGGAAACACAACATATGTTAGGCACAGGAACATTTAGGTATGTTCCGGTACACCAGAGGTAGGGTTTGGATAAACAGTCATGACAATAGGCTAGGTAAGGTCATCAGGTGAATCAACACAGGTTACAGTGCCACAAGGTATAGTGAACACATGAGGTCAAAGGTCACTAGCGATGGTCCAAGTCCAAATATCTAGGTCACGACACGGGTAAGGCCAAGGTAGGGGTTAAGGTGGGGTGGGGTAAATGATGAGGGTTAGAAAGGTGAGGTAAATGGGTAGGGTAAAGGTGGGGTGGGGTAAATGGTCGGGGGTGAAGGGTGGGTGAGGTAAAAAGGACGCAGGGTAGGGTATAAAGGTAAAATTTAGAAATGATGTGCGAGTGATGGTGGACCGATACGATCCACGGATAACGGCATCGATAGAAGTAAATCAACGACGGTTAGGTCGGGCACGCGACCGATTCGGTCGAGGATAAATGACGTCGGTTAGGTCGGGTTGGTTATAAAAACAAAAAAATCCACATTTTTGTTATTCATTTGTTATGCGCAAAGTGAGATAATGACAAAAAGAGAGAAAAGTCTTAGAGACGAAACATAAGAGTGAGCTAGCGGTGTGATTTGACGAGGGATTGGTTGGTGAGTAGCGGGTCCATGGGATTAGGGAAAATATTTGATTGGTTGGAGGTTATAAGTAGCTATTCGGTGATGACAGAGGCCAGAGAGGGATCGGGCGGGCCATCGGTATAGTGACTGACGTGCCACCAAGATGGCGCAAATAACTCGACAAGGTAAGCGCCCTACTCTTTGTTGATTTGATAGATTAGAGGATTATTGTAGTGTTGGTTTAGGTTTTGTTTGGTTTTTCAGTTTTGTGGGTGGGTAAAAATGGAATTTGGGAATGGGGGAATATTGGGTAAAAGGAGGAATGGGGAGGGTAGTAAATAGTATAGGTGGGATGGGTAGAGGTCCAGGAGTAGTTTAGGTCATTGTAGGTGGGGTAAAAGGGGCAGGGGGAGGTTTTTAGAAAAGGGGGTTTTGGGAAGTCACAGGTTTTTCCACGACAAACGACGGCCCGGCATCGTCAAGTGTGGCCAAGCATTAGTTAGGTGGAACCAGTGATCAGTCACCAAATAGGTGACCGATGCGACCAAGCGTAGCAGTAGTCGGTAAGGGTGAACCGGTATTGGTCAATAAATAGGTGGATCAAATGGTGTCGATTAAAGGGTGACAGTGGTCGATAGGATGAACTAGTACCAGTCGGATTAGTGGGCACAAGGGTCCAAAAGTGATGTGGGCTAGGTGGTTGAGATGGGTAGGGTGAAAATAGGGTGTAGGAAAATGATAATTGGTGAATAGGGATTGATATAGGTAAATTAATGTTGTGTTTGTATTGGATGCATGGGAAAGCACAATTACATATGCGGGATGGAGTTCCGCCACTAATAGTGATGCATGCATGGCATAGTGACCCGTTGGAGCTATAGTATGTGGAGGCAGTGGGTTTGAGTGGGGTTCTGTCAACATTAAAATTTTCCTCCGTAATTTCTATTTTATTAATGTATGTATTAGAAATAGGATGTTGTTACGTATAATTAGTAGTGGCGTCCAATAGAAGATAATGGCGCCGTCAGTACGGTGCCGCCAATAAAGTAGAGTACGGTAACAGTCAAAGTACAAAAGGAATGTTGTGGTAAAAAGTAAATATTTGTCGTAAGTGGTCCAGTAATGTTAAAATGTCAAAGTTGGGGTAAGTAGAGAAGTAGGGTCTACATGATTAGGAATTAGAAATATTATATTTGTAATAAAGACAAAGAGTGATGTCATAAATATTTTGTGTATTTTATTTGTGGAAAAGTCTAAAAAGGTGGAACCCATGTGAGATGATAAGGTTTATCTTATCTTAGAAGATAAGCCTACATGTAAAGGCAAGAGTTTAGGCATGGAATATGATTGGCCGGAAGAGATTTCCTATCCTATCTTAGAGATAGGGTGGATAAGCCTGAATTCTAATAAATAAAGAGGCCACCCCCCTCATTTAGCATAGAAGGAAGTAGTGAGAAATATTGTATGAGTAAGTGTGTAAAGGAAGCCATCATTTTGAAGGTGTGTTAAAGAAGCCATTAAGAGGTGTAATTGTGAAGTTTCTCCCATAGTTATTGTTGGAAGGTAAGTGAAGTCAGTAACACTTGAAGTACCTCATGGGTGAGATTGTAACAATTTCATGTTGATATTATAATTTACACTGATATTTTAGATTTATCATCATTCCTTCTTATCATAGTCTATGGTATTCTTGTGTTATGTTTGTTGTTGTGTTTCAGATTACATCCACCAAACTAAAAGCTATGCATTAGTAAATAATCATAGTACGAGAAGTTCCTGGTGAAGAATTATCATAGTGCCGGATTGGTGATGACATTTTGGTTTCGTTTCTAGGATCATTCCTCATTGGTGGATTTTCTGGAGAGATATTCCCACTTAGTCGAAAACATTTGGAGGGTAACCTTGTTTTTACTGTGTATAGTGGGTACCATGGTAAAGTCACTTTTTATCGTGAATAGTATTTACATGATAACTTCACTTTTTACCATGAATAGTGTTTACCATAGTAAATTCATTTTTTACCGTAGTAAGTCAATTTTTACCATAGTTTACCGTGGTCATTTCTATTTTATTGTAGAAAGGTGTAAAGTCACTTTCTATTATAGTGATTCCAATTATTTGTGCACATAAGTCTTATTGATTGTACTTGTGGGTTGGTATTTCACTGTGGTTATTTTTGAAAATGGGGAAGATTCCTATTTTTTCAGCCCAATCTAATGAAGATGCTTCCTCTTTCATTCAAGATTTTAAATGATCTTGTATTTGTAATGGCCTTATAAGAAGGGAACAATGGACTGAATTTTTCCTACTTTTTTGGATGGTTCAACCCTTAGGTGGTTTGAAACACTAGGTGATAATGTGAAAAAATCATGGGATTTATTAACTGAAAGTTTTCTTGAAGAATTTGGTGAACAATAGAAATATGTAGATCTCATGATCGATATCACAAAGCTATCCCAAGGAGAGAAGGAGAAGATAAGAGATTATCATGCTCATGTTCTATAGCTAAGGAGGAAGCTCGATGCCCAGATCTAGAAGGAGGGATTAGCGGATGGGTTGATGAATGGCATGGATAATCTCCTTGTAAGCACTTCATTCTTGGGATGAAACCAGAGATCGACAATGAATGAAGTATGACCACCCAAACTACCATTGAACAAGAAAAGCATATTGCAAGAAGGAAAGAAGAAAGCATGGAAGAGGAGCCCAAAGAAATTGTTGCTAAAGTAGAGCTTACACTAGCACCTTTGGTCCATAATCCACAACCACTCTTGGTGAGCACAAATATTTCTCCTAGTACATCTACTGAGTATGAAGATCTGCTCAGGAAGATGGGCTAGTTAACTATTAATCTTCTTCAAGGAAAGGAATTTAGTTCTCAGGGAGGAGATAGAGGTCCAAAAAGAAATATTTCTGAATTTGTATGTTATAGTTGTTATAAAAAGAGTCATTATAAGTATAATTATCCAAATAGAGCTTCTACATCTAGTACAAGAGATAATGATAAAGGAAAAGCACCTGTGAATTATTTTGATGTAGTAGATAAGAGCATAAATAATGAAGTAGATGTGTTTGTAACAAAAAGAAAGAAAGAAAAAGATAACCAAGATGGAAATGATCCTAAGAAGATGAAAGGAGAAACTAGTAAGAAACATAGGAGAAGAAAGTTGGGTGTGCAGGATTTTTTGATTTCACAGGGACAAGGACCATACTCCATCTTAGAAGATCTGTCCAAAAGGCCTACAAATATTACATATGGTCAACTCTTCGCTATGTCTTCTGAGAAGAGGTTGGAGCTGTGAAGTGGAATCAATGCTCAATGAAGGAAGGAGGTTGAGGTCCCTATTTTGGAGGAAGAGGAGATACCTATGCTCCGTAAGCTGAGGTATTATGTAATGGTATTTCAATTCATGATGTCTTAGTTGATGGAGGTGCTACTGATTAATGTAATGACCGAGTCTGTAATGAATATGTTAGGTTTAAAAGTGATCGCCCCTCAACACTTATGTTAAGGTCATTAAATAAGGGAAAAACTAAACGAGAAGGTGTATTTTTAAATGTGGCAATATATTATGGGTGTTGTATGTGTGGTAGACTTTCGGGTGATGAAAAATGGTACTATTTGTACCCAATGTTGTTGGGAAGACCATGGCTAAGGAGATTTCATATAAAAACTACTGGGATGAAGGCTTCATGACACTTATATGTGGTAGAGAGAGGGTGAAGATAAACGTGATCCCTCGGCATCATAAGGTAGAACCTGTGGATTCAAGTGATGAAACTGATGATTGGACATCCTCTGATTACTCTAGTACCAGTGAAGTGGACACCGAAGATGAAGAAAGTGAGGTTGATGTTTCGGTCATGGATATCCTTCCAGTCACACCAACTCATGACCCCATAAAATTATCTGAAGAAGAAATTGATAATTGTCTCCAACAAATAAAGATTGGTGATGCTATGATGGATAATGAGAAGGAATCCTACCTCCAGCTCTTTCGAAGGTACATACACATATTCACTTTTGATTATAAGGAACTCCTTCAAGTAAGTTGGGTAAAACATTCTATTGAGCTGGTAGATGGTGCTAAGCCCATAAAGCAAATGCTATATAGAATGAATCCTAATTTTCCAAGACTATAAAAGAAGAAATAGATAAGTTGCTTGATGCAGGATTCATATTTTTGTGGAGAATTTAGAATGGGTTTCTCCCATTGTGATCTCAATAAAAAATAATGGGAAGCTACACATTTTTGTTGATTATAGGAAGCTCAATAAGGCAACAAAGAAGGATCATTACCCTCTTCCATTCTCAGATCAGATCTTGGATGAAGTAGCTAGCTAGGAGTGCTATAGTTTTGTTGATGGATATAGCGGATACAACCAAGTTCGTATAGCAGAGAAATATCAGTGAAGACCATGTTCACCACTCCTTGGGAATGTTTACTTATGAAGTTATGTCTTTTGGGTTGTGTAATGCTCGGTAACATTCCAGCGCTTGATGAATAGGGTGTTTGAACCCTACTTTAGGAACTTTAGTAGAGTATTTCTAGATGATTTTTACATCTATGGGAGCAAGATGGACCACCTGCACCGGATAGAGATAGCATTTAAAAGGTTAGATGAAGCACAAACCTCACTAAACCCTACAAAGTGTGTCTTTGGATGTTCTAAAGGTGTTTTGTTAGAGCATGTTGTATCAAAGATGGTATTAGTGCGATCCGATAAAGTTTCAAAAATCAAAAAGTTACCATTTCCTATGAATAGAAGTAAATTGAGATCATTTTTAGGCCATGTGGGTTACTATAGAAGGTTCATCAAGAATTTCTCAAAGATTACACAACCACTAACCCAATTCTTGAAGAAGGATGTTACTTATGAACCAGGAAATAAGGCGCATGAAGCTTTTGAACATCTGAAGGAAGCTTTGGTGTCTTCACTTATTTTAAAGAATCCAGATTGGAGCAAGCCATTCATTGTGTATATTGATGCCTCAGATGCAGCACTAGGAAGTACTTTGAGCCAAAAGGATGAAAATGGGAATGATCATCCAGTTTACTTTGGGAGCAGACAAATGAGCAGTGTTGAGGTAAATTATACTGTAACTGAAAAAGAGGCTCTAGCTATCATTTTTGCTATAAAGAAGTTTAGAAATTATTTGCTAGGGCAAAAATTTATAGTTGTAACAAATCATCAGGCTCTAAAATATATTGTAAATAAGCCTAACCCATCAGGGAGGATAGTAAGATGGAAAATTTTGCTACAAGAATTTGAATTTGATATTATAGATAGGCTAGAAAAGAAGCATGTCAATGCAGATGCACTCTCTCAAGCCTATTATGGTTTAGGTTCATCTTGTGATGATGATGATTTCGCAGATGTAGCATTGTTATCCCTTGACACAATCCCTAGTGTATACATAGGTATTTGGAATTATCGAATGAATTCAAGTTTTCGATGGTTCCAATGCAAAGACTAAGAGGAAGATTACTCAAGCCGAGTCCTCCATATTCTATTCGCATGGATTATTATTTTGAATAGGACACGATCGACAATACAATGAGAGTAGTTGGACATGATCAAGGGAAGGAGATGATAGAAGAATTTCACAATGGTACATATGGAGGACACTTCTTCTGGACAACTTACAACAAGAAGGATCTTGGATGCGAGTTATAATCAGCCCACTCTTTTTAGAGATTGTTATAATTATTGTAAGACATGTGATATTTGTCAAACACATGGTAACCGTAAGACTTCATTAGCTCCATTATGCCCTATTCTTCCACTTGGTCCCTTTGAAAAGTGGGAAATAGATATTGTAGGTCCACTTCCAACTACCCCACGCCAAAATAAGTATATTGTAGTTACCACAGATTATTTAACCAAGTGGGTTGAAGCTAGGCCATTGAAAACAACTTCCATGGATGAAGTGGCAAGGTTCATATATGAACGCATTGTCACTAGATTTGGTTGCCCATTAGAAATTATAATAGATCAAGGAAGCCACTTCATTAATGAGGTGGTAGAATCCCTAGTCAACAAGTTTTCTATTAAGCACATGAAGGCAACAACATACAAGCCAAGCACAAATGGAAAGGTGGAACAATTTTTTTGTGTTGTGTCAAATTCTAGCAAAAGATGCAGCCTTACAGGTACATAAGTGGGATAAAAGGATTCATGCAACATTGTGGGCATATAGGGCAACATCAAAGTCAACAATAGGATACTCCCCATTTCAGTTGGCTTATGGCATTGATCCAGTTCTTCCTATTGAGTTTGATATTCCCCTTTGTGAGAGTTATGAAAAAGGAAAGAATGGATGAAAGTGATTCAAGATAAAAGAAAGGTTGGTGTATCTTCATTTGCTAGAATAAATGAGGTAAATAGCGAAGGATACAAGCTATAAGAAGAAAATGAAGCAGAAGAAATATTTTGATCAAAAGATCTGTTGGTCTCCATTTTATGTGAATGACTTGGTTCTAGTCTATGATTCCAGAGATACAAAAAAAAACAGAGAAAATTTCTTCCCAAATGGATGGGGCCTTACAAAATAGCAGATTGAGCATGAAAATGGTACATATCGACTAGAGAAATTGGATGGTACTCCCATTATGAAATGGGTCAACCATGACAAGTTGAAGATTTTCTAGGCACCAGCTTCAGAATGTCCATAAGAGTCTACTCAAGGATGGAGTAGAAGCTAGGAAGGGGAAAATGTCGACATTAAAATTTTCCTCCATAATTTCTATTTTATTAATGTATGTATTAGGAATAGGATGTTGTTAAGTATAATTAGTAGTGGCATCCAATAGAAGATAACGGCACCATCAGTATGGTGCCACCAATAAAGTAGAGTACGGTAATAGTCAAAGTACAAAAGGAATGTTGTGGTAAAAAGTAAATATTTGTCGTAAGTGGTCCGGTAATGTTAAAATGTCAAAGTTGGGGTAAGTAGAGAAGTAGGGTCTACATGATTAGGAATTAGAAATATTATATTTGTAATAAAGACAAAGAGTGATGTCATAAATATTTTGTGTATTTTATTTGTGGAAAAGTCTAAAAAGGTGGAACCCATGTGAGAAAATAAGGTTTATCTTATCTTAGAAGATAAGCCTACATGTAAAGGCAAGAGTTTAGGCATGGAATATGATTGGCCGGAAGAGATTTCCTATCCTATCTTAGAGATAGGTTGGATAAGCCTGAATTCTAATAAATAAAGAGGCCACCCCCATTTAGCATAGAAGGAAGTAGTGAGAAATATTGTATGAGTAAGTGTGTAAAGGAAGCCATCATTTTGAAGGTGTGTTAAAGAAGCCATTAAGAGGTGTAATTGTGAAGTTTCTCCCATAGTTATTGTTGAAAGGCAAGTGAAGTCAGTAACACTTGAAGTACCTCATAGGTGAGATTGTAACAATTTCATGTTGATATTATAATTTACACTAATATTTTAGATTTATCATCATTCATTTTTATCATAGTATATGGTATTCTTGTGTTATGTTTGTTGTTGTGTTTCTAGATTACATCCACCAAAATAAAAGTTGTGCATTAGTAAATAATCATAGCACAAGGAGTTCCCGGTGAAGAATTATCATAGTGCCGGATTGGTGATGACAGTTCACCACTACAGACATGTTGTTCGGCATCCCAGCTTGATGGTCGCACTCATCAATAGATGGGAATCCGTGATCAACACGTTCCACCTGCCAATGGGTGAGATGACTATCACCCTCGAGGATATGTTCTAGATTCTGTGGTTACCCATATTGGGTGCCCAGGTGTATTCTATGTCCTCCGAGGCATCAGAGGAGTTGATTGTGACTATTTTTGGTGAGGGGGTGGCTGATATGAGATTCCATAGCACTAGTTTGAGCTATGGAGAGATGTACCTAGCTGTCCTCTGGAGGAGACGAGGCTAGTGGTCCTGTTGATGGAGGTAGTGTGTTGCTATGCACTGCTAGATGCAGAGGGTGGATGCTTTCCCAATCTCGGATGGGGTACTCCACGACATGATGGTGCATGAGACCCACTTTGCACAGGCACTAACATTCTTTGTGTAGCTATAACAAGAGATGTGGGCATATGGGTGGCTGCACTGAGTTTAGCCGCACTATACATTTATATTACACTTGTTGGGCATACAAGCACATAGTTTGTGTGCATCCTATAGGGATGCCCCGAGTAGATGCATTCCCAAAGCATGATTTGTGTGAGTGGGATACAGGAGATGGGTGCCGGTGATAGGAGAGCGGAGATCGGATAGGCCGACACATGATGTGGACCATTTTTGGCGATTCTTTGGAGGGATTATGCTGGAGTGGACATTATATGGAGTCCATATGTGGGATTCCCCTCATATAGGCATATACATGAGGAGCTAGCTGAGCTCTAGCTAAAGAGGTGGATACAGGGTCACTGTGCCGAGGAGGATGAGATGATCCCAAAGTAGACAAATTCTGCATTTACGTTCGGGATCTTAAGGACATTTCTTAACCCTTCTCATAGTATCGAAGAGATGACATGGAGAGGCCCTTACCTCTACCATAGCCTGCAGTGCTCACAGGGGAGGAGGAGTAGCCGGTGGATAGATGATGCCAAATGTATAGGCAGTGCAGGTAGTTATGGGCAGCTCGGTTATGATCCATACCACCTGACCAAGGCGGCAAAAATGGACCTAGCTACCATTACAATGTAGAGAGACACCCTACAGGGGAGGGTAGCTATGTTGATTACCCAGTTGGGTATATTGTAGACACATCTGGAGGGTTCGAAGGAAGAGGTAGCAGAGCTACACGTACGCAGTGGCTAGTCTTCAAGCCTAGGTGGTGGTGGAGGAGATGGAGACAGAGAGGAGGGGGATGGTTAGGTGACAGCCTTATAGGCTCATGTGGTAGGTTTATAGGGCTAGTTAGCCACATCCAGTACATATTGGAGTCTTACATGCCTAGATACAGGCATGGGGTAGGGGCACAACCACAAGCACCGGGAGCGGGGCCTAGTTCACAGGAAAGTGCAAGGTAGGGTGCTGCAGGGCCGGTACATGGGTCAAGACCTATCGGACCACCACAGATCGTGCCTATATCTAGGTTATGGGATGCCCTAGGTGAGGTGAGATAATATCAAGACTAGCTTATGGTGGCTGGGATAGATTTCATATCCTATGCCGAGTATAGGGCACAACAGGCATCCAGTGAGAGGATGAGATCCCACACTCATAGTGTGGAGAGCACAAGAGGTCAGTGAGCTCGAGGCCCAATCAGGGAGAGGCCACCAATGCATGGAGACTAGCTCTAGGTGAGGTGCCGCAGGGACATAGGAGGCCAAGGGTACAGGTGACACTAGAGATGGAGGACATCCGGTGAGATGCCTGATATGTGGTCACCTAGTTTTTGATGTATGATAGCTATTTTTTTAGATATATATATACTTGGCTTGTGTATCGAAGATAGTTGTATTCTTGATCACTTACGCTGCGTGCGAAAGACAAAGTGAGGATGTACAAGTGATTTGTATATTTCGAGTATATACTGGCCTGTGTGCCAAAGAGATTTTGTATTATTTCAATATTTTTGTATATATGAGACCGGCTGCGTGCCAATGACATTTTGTATTGTATATCAGACTGCGTGCCAACATTTTTGAGATGATGGACATGATGAGATAGCCATGTATATTTGAGATACACATTTATTTATTTATATGATGAGATACATGGTATTTTTGATTTGTTGATGTGTTTATGAGATTTTGATTTATGGCTTGTGTTAGATGAGATATGGATTTGTTGTTTTGATATGGATGGAAATTAGGTGAGTTAGGCATGGTGGAGTTAGGTCGGTTTAGGCATGGATCGAGTCATGTTGATTTAGGCATGGTTGAGTCAGGTCAATTTAGGCATGGTTGAGTTAGGTCGGTTTAGGCATGGTTGAGTCAGGTTATAGGCATGGATTGAGTCAGGTTTGTTAGGCATGGTTGTGTTGAAAGTAGGTGAAGTTGTGATTCATTATTTTTTTCAATGAATGATACTATGGGTCATATGTGAGATGTGGTATAATCTATGCATAGTGATGATAGAGAAATGGTAGGCGTAATAAATGTATGTTGTGATAATGTTTAAAATATGAAACAACTTGTTATGTATGTGGTTTAATTTCCAATGTTGGGTATAAAAGGGAAACGAAGTTAGGTGTGATGTAATGTGAGGCACATGGAAGATGAATTATTGAGGGTAGAGGATGGCTGAGCTAACCTCTAAGGGCCCCATGCCCTCGAGTGTTGCCTACATAGTCCCAAGCAAAAAGGGACCTCATGCCGATGTAGTTCTCCCATGAGCTAGGGAAGAATATGAGGAGGTATGAAAATGAGTTGGCAGGTTTTTGGGCATGTTGTGGGTTTAGGTTTGTCGGTGTGGGTAGATGATAAGTAAATTGATGTAGGTGATGGCGATTATGGCGAAAGAAGAAGATTGCCCCAAAAGTAAGTGTCGAGGACCAAGTCTGTATAAGGCAATCAAAACATAAAAAAAGATGGTTCAAAAGATAAGAGGGGACAATAAAGCCACCGATTGGGTAGGATCATGCTTTGATTAGGTCATACCTGGTAGAGGTGATGAACGTAAGACCCTAAAGATATTGCATGATGGACTATCCTATGGTGAAAAGTAGTCACGTGATCACCAAATGTCTAATTTCCAAGAAGTCCCTTGAGGTAGTAGGAAATGAGAGTGGTCATGGTCCGAAGGGTGAAAAGTGGGTAATTTACATATGGTATAGGTAGCATGCATTTCTAAAGCAAGAGAACCTAGGTCACAATGGGAAAGTCCATGACAAAAAGGTTGAGTGTTTTGACTTATAGTTGAGATAGACTGATCGATGTGGGAAGTCTATATGGGATGAATAAAATTTAACTCCTTAAGGTCTTCGTGAAGCTGATCGATGCGGGAAGCTTCGGATACTATCATTTTTTTAGAGCTTTACATAGTTGTCCTTCGGGGGAGCAGTCTATTTATAGTAGCAATTGTCGAGAGAACGATGTCCTTTTGAGAGAGTCATCATCTTTTTATTAGAAGTTTGACTCAAGGAGTTTGGTCCCATGTGAGGTATTTGTAGTCATGGACAAGACCAAAGTGAAGGATATGACTCTTGTTCAGAAGGCAAGGAGAAATGACTATGGGATATCATCTAAAGGTAGATGAAAAGTATCCATGAGAATCATGCTATGTGTAGTGCCATGGTACACATATTCAAGAGAAGATAACTAGTGACGGGTACTCACATGATTCTTGTTTAATCATTGGTGAGGTGTATGGAGTGAATAACACTCAAGGGATGAGCATGGAAAGAGAAAAGGTGAGAGAGGATGACAAGTCAACAATAGAATGGTTGAATATGTAAGTGTTAAGGGGCTCGAGTTCAGGTTTACTATCGAGTGAAGATAAACGATAAGCTCTTGATCCATAGGTATGAGTTATGATGTATGGTCCAAGCCAATTAAAAGAAAATTTACCCCATTTGCTTTTTTTCGATTCGGTTACATGTTGATTTTCTTTCAGGACAAGGTCACCGACTTGGAAGGTTTGTTCATGAACATGTTTGTCATAGGCACATTTGATACGTTTTGGTAAAATTGAAGGTGATCCAGACCGTTAAGATGATGTTCGTCTAATAACTCTAGCTGTGCTAAATGGTCCTAATGAAAGTCATCGTAATCAAGCATGTCATGGAGAGAAATACAAAGTGAGGGGATATGGACTTTGAGAGGAAGAACTTCCCTGCATGCGTGAGACCGAGAGAAAAGGGTGTGGCCACAGTGGAAGTGCGAATACTAGTGCGGTATGCCCACAAGGCAAAAGGAATGTGCATATGCCAATCCTTCCCAGTATCGTCAACCACTTTCATAAGAATTTTGTTTGAGGTTTTGTTAGTGGATTTGGCTTGGTTGTTGGTTTGTGGGTAATAAGGTGATGAGAAACTAAGTTGAATGCCAAAGGCATCGCAAAGTTTCTACAATGTTTATTTTGAATTGTTTTCCATTATCAGTGATGAGGCGATGAGGAACACCAAAGTGACAAATAATGTGGTGGTTGATGAACTCACATATTTTCTCTACTTTTGTGGAAATGAGTGGTATGGCTTCCACCCATTTTGTATAATATTCAGTAGTAGTGATGATCCATTGATGACGTTGGGATGAATGAGGATTGATCTCTCCGACAAGATCCAAACCCCATTGAGAGAAGGGCCAAAGGTCACGAGTGACTTGTAAGGCATGACTGGGTGTATGATGAAGATTGGAATGTTGTTGGAATTTTACACAATGTTTGACGTAGTCGCAACAATCATGGTTAAGGGTTGGCTAGTAATAGCCTAGGCGAAGAATACGCTTAGCAATAGCAAGGCCACTGAAGTGACCTCCACATATGCCATCATGAACCTCCTTAATGGTATAAGGAATTTCAGAACTTGTGAGGCATCGTAAGAGAATACCATCAAAGCCACGCTTATAGAGGAGTCCCCCAAGATGACGTAATGAGAAACCTTTTTAAGGAAGGCGTGTTGTCCATTACGGGTAAGATTAGGAGGTAAGATGGAGAGAGAAAGGTAGTCAGAGTATTGTTTATACCAAAGGTCACTCGGGTCAGGGGTATCGGTTCGATCGAGTAAACATCATGAGGTAAATAAGAAGGTGATTGGATTCATTGTACGGTGACAAAGATTGTAGAATCGGTAGGTGAAGTAGGTATTTGGGAAGCTAAGCAGGCCATGGTATCTGTAAATTTGTTGGTTGAATGTGGGATGGTTTGAAGGGTGTAACGATCAAAGGTGGTCAAAATTATATCTACATGATGTTTATACTTTTGAAGTATCTCGTTATAACATTGGTACATACCATTGACTTGGTTTATGACCAATTGAGAATCACTAAAGATGTTGATTGATTTAACATCTAGGGCATAGGCGGCTTGGAGACCTAGTACGAGTGCTTCGTATTGAAATATTGTTGGTACATTCAAAATCTAATTTGAAATACAAAGGCATGGGTTCACCCTCAATAGTTATGAGGATAATACCAGCCTGCCCCCCCACACCGACACTTGGAACCGTCAAAAAGAGTGTCATTTTGTAAGGAGGTTCGCAGGGAAAGGGTAGTAATTGACTCATCTAGAAAGTCAAAATTAGAGAGTTGATCCCCGAGAAATAAGTGCTTCGGCCAATTCCGGTGATAGCTTGGCCCTTGATGGACTTTTGATGAATGAATTTGAGGTCAAGATCAGCTAAAATATTAAGCCATCGTGCGGCATGCTGATTTTGATAAGGTTTGGCATACATGAAGTGTAAGGGGTTGGTGTTGGTCACAACATAGGTTTTGTGGTTGAGTAGGTAATGATGGAGTTTGGTGGCAACAAAAACTAAGGCTAAGCAAAGTTTTTTGGGATGGGTGTATTGGGTTTCATAGTCCAAAAGAGTATGGCTTATGTAATAAACCGCCTGCTCCCTGTGTTGTTCATCACGATGAGCAAGCATGGCTCCCAAGGAATGATTGGTAATTGATATGTATAGGTAAAAAGGTTGATCGTATTTAGGTGGAATGAGTATAGGTGGTTGGAGAAGGTATTGTTTTAAGGCCTCAAAAGCTTTGTGATAGTCATCATCCCATTTAAAGGAGACATCCTTCTTGAGCAGATGATGAAATGGTTGACATCGATCAAATAATTGTGAAATGAAATGGTGAATGGACTGCAACTTACCTTACAGGCTACGGAGTTGTCAAAGGTTAGTAGGCGAGAGGAATTTCGATAATGGCCTTGACTTTAGCAGGGTCAACTTCTATACCATGAAGGGAAACAATAAATCTAGGAGCTTTCCTAAGAGAACTGCGAAGACGCACTTCTTAGGCTAAAAGCGAACCACAATATTTAATGAGGCAGTCAAATATGGTTTTGAGGATGGTTAGGTGCTTGGAGTGGCATTTAGATTTAGCCAAGAGATCATCCACGTAATCTTCCAATATGTGATGCATGATGTCATGGAAAATGTAAGCCATAGCCCGCTGATATGTGGCACCAGCATTTTTAAGGCCAAAAGGTATGACTTGATAGCAGAAGGTCCCCCAAGGGGTGATGAATGATGTTTTGTGTTGATCCTCTAGGGCAAACAAGATTTGGTTATAACCTGAGAAGCCATCCATGAGTGATAGCATCTCATGGCTAGCTATAAGGTCAACAGTTGGTCAATACCGAGGTAAGGGAAAGTCATCTTTCGGGTAGGCTAGGTTGAGGTCATAGAAGGCTGTACAAATGTGGATTCCCTGGTTGCTTTAGTGGCATGGGACAATGTTAGAAATCTAACGAGGATAATCAATGTGTGAGATGAAGGAAGCAGAAAAGAAGGCATTGAAGTTCTTCTTTGACGAGAAGAGCAATGCGAGGGTGTATTTTCCTCAGCTTCTTTTTAATGGGTTTGGCATCGGGAATGGTTATGATATTGTGCAAAAATATGGTGGGGTACATACTGGGCATGTCTGCGTAAGACCAAGCGAAAGCATGGTTATGATCTCTGAGAAAAGAAGTGATGGCTTCATATTCAACAGCATCTAAAGATTGACCGATCTTTAGGATGTGCGGGTCATCCTGAGTATGAATGTTTATCTTGATAATCGATTCATTTAACATGGTTTACGTCTCATAAGGTAACGACTGATGAATATATGAGTCTTATGCACTAAGGTAGGTGAGTATGGATTCATCATCCTGACATTAAATGACGTTAATTGAAGGTGTATCATCGTCGATCATTTCAGGATACAGGAAGGGAAGAGTGGAAGGGGCCTCACCCTCACATTGATAAGTAAAAGGCCCCAAGGAAATGGTGTTTATGAAAAAAAAAAATTAGGAGGGATAGATTCGGGATCCATTGAATCCATTGGTGAAGGTGGTGATGAAGGTGGAGTGGGTGAAGAAGGTAGAGAAGGGTTAGTGTCCTTAATGAGTTCAATGCGAGACCTATTTGGTAGGTAGTTCAGAAATATGATACCACTAAGGTCATTATGTTTGTGGGTGGTACATGGAATAATGGTATGGAGGCCTTGCTCATAAAATCCAAAACCAAAACCCTTCCATGCACATTGGTGCGAGGAAGGTGTCGGTGAAACGATGATTAGTAAGTGATTGGAAGTCGGCAGAAAATGGGCGAGGTTTGTGGCGGTGGTTTAGGTGTGTAAGTGATAATATCAACTCCCCCATAGGTGAGATTAGTACGAAGGTAAGGAGGACCATAAAGGAGACATTATCCTATATGGTGATCATAGTGTGGGTGCTTAGTGAAGGCTTCCATCCTCTTGTGGAGTAAGGAATGTGTTGACACTATATAGGCGGTACTCCCTAGAGTGAGGTGTTGAAAAATGCCTTCAAAGGGATTAGTGGTCGGTATGTAGGTAGTTGGAATGGATGACGTGTTCGAGGTAAATGTGGAGCTGGAGTTAATGGATTTGGAAGTTGACGGGTCGATCATGGAGGTTATGGAAACGGTAGGAATGGCGGAGGTATGTGCGGTAAAAGCGGCTGCCTTGGTAAGTGGAAGTGTAGGTGAAGAAGTAATGGTTGTGGAGGTAATCAGCTTAATAGGTATGAGCACATCATTGGGTTCGTAAAGCATGTTGCATGTTTTGAAAGGTGAGGGGTTAGATGGAATGGTATAAGTGTGTCTTTCGAGTTCAAACATTACACAACTGTGTAAAGTGGAAGGAATGCAACCCATGACATGAAATTAGGGTCTGCCAAGTAATAGGTTATTTTAGAATTCCCCTTCCAAAATGTAAAATAATTCTAGAACAAAGCAGCAGGGGGCCCACGTGAATGTGAAGGATGACAGTGCCTAATGTAGAGGTGATAGTGTCATTGAATGAACGCAACATGACTAGATGTTTATGCATGCAATTTTTAGGTATGCACATTTGAGTGAATGCATGGGATGAAATGATGTTAATGCTAGCACCCCCATCAATCATCACACGGTGTACCCGTATGTCATCGATGTGGACAGAGATGAAGAGGGCTGGGTCCGGGTCATCATTTTGGTGTGGCACGATCTCTTCCTCTGAGAAGCTAAGGGAGGCCACTTGGTGAATAGGGTGGGGTGAAGATGAAGGTGGTAATTTGGTGAGAGAGGCTACATGATGGGGTGTGATAATGGAGGCTACAGTGTAGGGTCATTGGGTAAAACCTTAATAGATTGAAGAACCTCCATGAGAGCTTGATGATGGGATTTCGAGGTTTGAATGAGGTCATATAAGGACATTTTGAGGGGAGACTGGTGTAATTATTTGAGCATGGTGTGATAAGTGATGCCATTAGAGATGGGGTACGTGGGGCTATAGATAGTGATTTTATGTATGGGTGTAAATGGTATGTTGGGTATAGGATTGGTTGGTGGGTCAATTGCCTTTTCTTCCCCTTATCCTTCTGAGAACATGTAGTGACGTGTATCATGTTGATCTGAGGGTAGTTGGCAAATGGAGAAGGTGTAGGGTGAGTGGTATAACGACACAACGTGAAAAAACCTATCGGCGGAGAAAAACCCTGTGAGGTGAGTTGGGTGCAATGACATTTGGGTTGTGGCATGGCAAGTTCTCTAATGTGAACCATATTAATTTCAAATCTTGGGGGTGGCTCTAGGAGCTGTGAGGGTGGAGTTTGTGGTTGTTGAGTGGGTAGTGTGGGAATGGGTGTTGGTGAAGCAAGATCCTCATTGAGAAGGTCATTGTCGTCAAAGTTGGCTTCTAGAGGACACAACTGGATAAGGACAGTTTTCAAGGCCTTGCAGTTTTCCACATCGTTCCCTAGCACACGATGGTAAGCACAAATTTTAGTATCGTCAAACCCTTTGCCTTGGATTTGAGGGGGTCGTAAGGTCTGAGTGGTGGTAATGTGATGACAGAAGTCTCTAGGAGGTTGGTTAAAATTTTGGCATAGGACCCTGCTAGTGGATCGCAATGGGAAGTGATCATAGGTTTAGATGTAGGTGTGGTTGATTGTCAAGGAAAGGTTTTGGAAGAGGAGGAGAGGATCGAGCTATGGGTTGAGGTGTTGGTGTGGTTTTAGGTGTTGTTCGTGTTTGTTTAGGTAGGGGTATAGTAGATGGATGGGTAGGAGGGTGTGTGGTTGTTTTGACTACCTTGTTGTGGGGTAGTGGAGTTTTACTTTTGGGTTACACCTTCTTGGGTAAAGGTGATGTGGGTGTATGAGGTCTAGAAGGAAAAGTAGATGGGGGAAGAGGGAAAGTTACCCATGGGGATAATGGGGGTGCTGTGAAGGTAGATGATGCGGGTCATGCTTGGGGTGTGAGAGACAACGATTGAAGTGTAGTGGGTAGTGAAGCAATAACTGAGGGTATTGGAGGTATGGGTGGTAAAGATGTTGTAAAGGTGGTGTAAGTCATGTTGGGTGTCTGGGGAGATTAGAGGTTTGTGAGGAAGGAATGGGTTGTTGTGTTTTTGGTTTATTGGTGGGTGGAGGTTTCTTGACCATGTGGGGAAGTTGAGATCCTAAGACAAACAAGATAGGTGTAGGTGTGATTGGCGCAGCCGGGGTATGAGGTCGATGGGTTTGGTTCTTCTATTTGGGTGTAGGAGTAGGTATGGTGTTGACTTTGGAGGATGTAGCTAAATCTAGTTTGATAGGTGGATGAGTAAGGCTGGTGGTCGGGGTGACCCCTAAAGTGGTAATAGGTTTAGTCGAGGCAAATGTTGTAGGTATGGGTTTGGGTTTAGGTGTAGGTTGAGTTATGGGTAAGGATGCGGTTTGAGATATGATAGGTGTCTTGGAAAGAGTTTTGGTAGAGGTGGTTGTATTTGGTTTGATTGGTCGAAATATTTTTGGGTAGATAGTGGAGGTATCAGCAAGTGACCTCTACATCTACGTTGAGAAAGGAAGCAAAAGGCATCCCCATAGTAAGGCTCTATCCACATAATCTAAGTGATCAGCCAAACACGAGAATGACATGTTTATAGGTGGAGTTGATGAGGACCTATTGGAAATTCCCGTAAAATGTGTCTTAGAGATGGGAAATTGGCTAGCTTCAGCTTCCATGGGTAAGAGAGCTGAAAGTAGGTCTACAAGATTTTGGGTAGCGGATGAAGAATGCTCACCAAGAGGCAACGGTATCTCAACTAGGTCTATGATAGGTGGAGGAGATGTTGGGTGCTCCTCTATGGGTGGAGGAGGTAATGGGTGCTCCTCTGTGGGTGGAGGAGGTAATGGGTGCTCCTCTATGGGTGGAGGAGGTACTGTGGGTAAAGGTTCTCTAAGTGGAGAAGCTAGGGGTGAGATGGTCTCAATGTTAGCGGAAGACTCCTTTGTAGGTGATGAAGGAGATGAAAGATGTTCCCTGTAGATAAAGGAACATGGGAGGTTGGTTCTGATGTGGAAGGAGGATTTCAAGATAGGATTTCCTCTATGGAAGGAATGTGAGGTAATTGGGAGGTGATGGGTACATCATTAAAGATAGCATGGACCTCGCGGGTATGGGTATTGAGAGTTGAGGTCTCACCGGTTTGATCAGACGATTGGGCATGGTTGGGAAATGGTTTCTTGAAGATGTGTATTTTTTGGTTGGCCGGTGCATCAATATTATCCATGGTTAACTCACCTTTCTCGAGAATTTCTTGGACAATATTCTTGAAAGTGATGCGTTGCCATCACTATGACCCTTTACTTTATGATAGTTATAGAAGTCATGTTCTTTATACAATGTGGGCATGGGGCGAGCAGGTCAAAACTAGTGTGTGGTTTTATGGGTGGAAGGGTAATGGCCCCGAATTTGATGATATTTTCTAAGAAAAAGAGTAAGGTTCCCCAATTGGGGTATATTTCCATCGCTCTCGTCTAAATTAAAAATTCTAGATGGGTGAGAGATTATATGGGGGTAGCTTTGATTTGACGGATGTCCTGGGCCGGCCTTGAGTACCACTCGTTAGTGGTGCCCTTAGCTTTTGAATGATTGGTTTGTGGTTTGGAAGAAGAAGAGGTATCATTTGACTTGAATGCCAAATTCTTATTACGTAATTGGATTTTTATTTTCTTCGATGGCCTGAATCTCTAACTTTCGTGCCATAGTGAGCACTTCATCAAATGTTTGGAAGGTTTTGACCTGCAAGGTCGGTGAGATATGTCTAGCACAAGCCCGCGTGAAGAGCTCAATAAGTGCTATTTGTGGTAGTTGGAAGGTGAGTTGATTGATCAAGCTACTCCAACAAGTGACAAAATCCATAATAGATTTTTCCTCATACCGACACGTGGAGTATAGATCGGTCATTGCGTCACCCTACTCTAGTTATGAGTTGGGTGTATGGGTGCATCATTCCCTATGGGAGAGGTGTATAGGCAGAGGATCCGGGGCTATCAGGGTAGCGAGGTGGACAAGGATGACTATACTCAGGATGCCACACTAGCCAGTGGCTTCTTTGACTATTACAGACATGGAGGCCACTCCTTATTAAGCCATGGCAGGGTTATGGGGAGAGGAGACACATACACTGATTTCCTGCTATTCCACAGGTCAGCTCATAGACAGGTCAAGAAGGTTGGAGACTCACCCGTTTGATAGAGTACCTCAGTAGTTTGGCCTCCCCTACATTGATATGTTTCCTCTAGCGGCGCCGGCGTAAATGTCTCGTACATGAGGCCAGGGGAGGTCTTAGAGGCCGAGGTTGGACCATGATCACTCTTAGAGTTCCTATTATAGTTAGGCGGGTGGTTCATGCTCAAGGGGAAGCTAGTGCTCCTCAAGCACCCTTACTTATGATCAGAGCTGCTCCTACTCATGGTAGAGAGGGAGATGAGCCTATTGATGTGGACTCATAATCTGAGGAGTTCACTGGAGAGGAGATAGAGGAGGAGACAGTAGGAGGTGAGACCGGTGGGACGGCCAAGGAGGATGAGAGAGATTTCGAGTGGCATGACACTCAGGATATCCTGAGGGCCAAGAGGGTGGAGGAGAGCACAGAGAAGGTGACCTTGATCTCAAAGGAGTTACCTTCTCAAGACACTGGGGGAGATGATGAGTTCGTGGCAAGACATCATTTCTTTCTAGATTTGGGGGAGGTTCCGCGATCTGCAGCGAGCGTTTGTAGTAGGCGTAGATCCTAGGGACCCTACTACCTGGATGCCTAGTCTGACCGAGTTACTAGTCTTTTCTTGATTCTTTTTAGCTATAAATTTTTAGTTGATATTTCTTTTTGTTGTTTCATTTGTTTTTGACTTTATTTTTGGTGATTTTCTAACTTGTTATTTATCTTTTTATTTGCAGCTACTGCTAAGGGATGGCGCGACTTGATTTGTCGAGTGTGCGTGGACACCCTATTTCTCCCCGAGAGTACTCGAGGCCAAGATTACGCAAACGTTGGAGAGCCCTCGGCCCATTGGTGGTCGACATCCGATGTGTTTTCCCTATCCGGAAGGCGGAAAAGTTAGTGACCTCCTTCGCATCGAGTGGCGATTTGGATATAGGATTGATGAGCACTTGATGAAAAGGAACCGTTCTCACAATGAGACCACAGCATGAGTCGTGATCGTGATCCTCGGTTTATTCAAAGTGTCATTGTAGCAGGAGTCCTAGACACAGTCATGAACCTTCTGAGGGATCCCATAGGGATTGAGAGACCATGGTGTCTTTTTGTAGTGATTTTTGTCAGATATTTATACAAGTTTTTTGTAATTTTTGGGATCATTGAGCGTTTTGACCATGCCTAGTGCATGATGGCATTGTATGCGAGAACATGATTTATATATATATATATATATATATATATATATATATATGTCTCTTTTTGGATCTATATCTTATATCTAGAATTTTGTGATTCATTTCCTATATGTACACTAGATGTTTTAGAATCTCTTTTTTTATATGCTTTTCGAGAATGTGTGAAATGGATGACAAGTGATAACAAATGTTTGAACATAAAGTTTCTCTTTTATTTGTTTTTGTAATGCGACACTGATGATGCAAACATATTGTAGTACTAAGCTTTTGGTTTCTTTGAGAAATATTCATTGCTTCTTCTTGTTTTGGCAAAGCGTGATGAATATATAGTGATAATGAGATGAACTTGCCCCACTCCTAACTCCACGCAACTAGTAAGATGCGAGGTCTCAACACCAACAGTTGGGAAGGGTGCAAATTATATGAGTTTGAATGAATCAAAATGATGAGAGAAAGACAAGGTTTTGACAGTAAATCAAATTTAGACCTCCATACTTACTCTTACTCGAAATTGCTACATAGTTCGTAATGCAACTTATTTTCTAGTTTATCTAGACTTAGATCCATGGATGGCAATTTGGTTGACAAAATATGGTTTTGAGGATATGATCTCTTTGGAATGTGGATACGTAATTTCACTTAACACATTTTCTTTGCATTTTAAAAATACGAGATTCATTGATTTACGTGAATGGACCCCTTACGCCCTATCTCATACTACTTGGTAGGAAGCATGGGGTCATCGCCGAAGGAAAGACATAAACGAGTAAGGGAACTTCTTTCCTTTCTTAGCCTCACATCACTAGTAAGAGATGCGGGTTCATCACCAAAGGTTGGTTGGGAAAAGAAGTGTGTAAAAATAAAATATTCTATTTTGTTTAGTATTTTTGTTTTAATTTGACATTTCTGATTTGTGATTTTGGAGTATCCTTGTTTCAAAGAGATGTAAGAAGGATAGATGTGACACCAAGAATCTTCTAGAACAGACCATAGGTAAGAAAAAATTAACCCAATAGAAAAGAATGAGTATGACCAAGTATGCAGGCCTTGGTATGGTTTTTGTCAAGACTTTGTCTGTCGAATTGATGAAATGATTTCAAAACTATTTGATGATATTATGAAAATTGAAGAGATATGATTTGAATGCTTTTGCCAATATTTTCAGAAGCTTATAATGAATTGCTTAAGAATAAGTTCCTTGACCACAAAATTTATGAAACGAGTGAACAAAATGAAACAACTAAGTGATTAAATGTAATGTAGGTAGATATAATATACAAATGGTGACGTTGATGACCTATGCATAAAACCGTTTAAGATGCAAGGAATTGACAGTTTCATTGAATTCCTCACCTTCTAATGTACACAAGAGATACACACCATTTTCATAGTCTTTCATGACTCGGTATGGGCCCAACCACTTGGGCCGGAATTTCCTTCCTTCGCAGCTTTTTTATCAATCGGCTATCTAGTATTAGAACTAGATCTCCCTCATATATTTATCATTCCTAGAGCTTTTTGTTATATTCTTTGGCACATCCGGTCAACATAGGCTCTGTGTCATTGTTTAGCATTTAGCATGGCCTCATCAAGGTATTCTAGTTGAGCGAGGCGTGCCTCTCTATAGGCTTCTTATCCCAAAATCCCTTGTAATAAGATGCGGAGTAGGTATTTTGACCTCAAGTGGGAGAAGCGCTTCTCCCCAAATACTAATGAGAAAGGGGTTGCCCCTGTTGGTGTTCTTATTGAGGTTGGATGGGCCCACAAGGTCGGGTATAACTTTAAATGCCAATTTCGTTTGTTCTCCTTAGTTGTTTTGAGGAGAATAGATTTTAATGTTTTTTTTGTGGCTTCAGCTTGTCCATTGGCTTGAGGGTAATAAAGAGAGGCCGTATGATGGTTTATCTTGAATTTATTGCATAACTCATAGAACTCATCGTTTTTAAAGGATGTGCCATTATATGAGATAATGTCTTTTGGAACACTGTACCTACAAATGATCGATTCAAAATGAACTTAGCGATTACGTAACCCGGTACAATGGTAAGAGGCATGGATTTTACCCATTTGGTAAAATATTCGTGTGGGTCGTGATTATAAAGTTATGGCCATCTGTTGATGAGGGAGAGAATTTCCCTATCAAATCTAGGCCCCACGTGGAAAAGGGCCATGGGGTTGCGATTGGTTACAGAGCTTGTGTTGGCATGTGAATGACCACCAAAGTGGCCTCCGTATATCCTACTATGGGATTCATAAAGAATATTTTTGGATTCTTCAACAGTACACATCTTAAAAGCATTCCATAGAAGGCTTTACGATAGAGCACTTATTTTTAAATAACATATTTAGTAGTGATAATGCGTAACCGCCTTCTTTGTTGCGATGTGGCACCTTTTGGGTACGTATGGTCCATGATAAAATTGACGATGTCAGTGTACCAAGGACATATAGAGATGGGGGGTCTAGTTTTGACAAAGTATATGCATTCATCGGGAAATTCTAGATCTACTAGATCACCTCCATCTAACGGATTATCAGCTAACTAGTCTGCAATGATTTTTCCTTAACGGATTTCTGGTTTACAAATGTTAATTCAAATTCACCCATTAAGGTTATGAATCATCCAGCCTTTTTAGATAAAGACCCTTGCGTGAGGAATGTTCATAAGTGATCTGTCTTTACAATGACCCTTGTTTCTTGATTTAACATGTAATGCCTTAAACGTTTCGTTGTGAAGACTATGGAAAAACATTCTCTTTCTACCTTTGTATAATGTGTTTCATAATCAAGCAATGTCTAACTAATGAAATAGACCTCACGTTCTCGTTTATCACTATCTTTCTGAGCAAACATGTAGGCTAGCGAGACATCGTAGCCCATGAATACAGGATCAAAGGATGATCTAGATTAAGGGGCATTAGTGCGGGAGGATACAACAAGAAGAGTTTAACTACTTCAAAGGCCTCATTGCATTCTTCTATCCAATCAATGCTATAATCTTTCTTTAATAAATTGTTGATTGGATGAATAGAAAAACTTAAGTCTGGGATGAACCTTGAGTGCACCGAGTTTCCCAAGAAATTATCTTATACCAGACTAATATGATGGTGGAATCATTTCAAGAACAACCCAAATTTTGGCTGGATCAACATCAATCCCTCATGAGGATATAATGTAACCTAAAATTTCACCTCCTATCACACCAAATACACATTTATATAGATTTAATGTGATGTCATATTCGATTAGTCATGAGAGAATGATACGGAGTACTTTTGGGTGATCACAACACTTCTCGGCCTTGGCCAACACGTCATCTACGTAGGACTCCACAATCTTATGAATAAGGTCATGAAATATGTATGTCATTACTCGTTGGTATGTAGTGCCAGCATTCTTAAGACCGAATGGCATGACAACGTAACAATAAGTTCCCCAAGGAGTTATAAACATGGTCTTGGCTTGATCTTCCTTAAGTATTTTGATTTCATTATATCTCGAGAATCCATCCATGAGAGACAAAAGCTCAAATCTAGCTATTGCATCAACAATAACGTCGATGGATGGTAATGGGAAGTCATCTTTGGGACAAGCTTTGTTAATGTCCCAAAAGTCTATGCAAATGCGTATCTTCCCATTCTTTTTGAGAACAGGGACGATATTAGATACCCATTGTGAATAGTTGACTGGTTTGATGAATCCCACCTGGAGAAGTTTCATTACTTCTTCTTTTACCATGAGAGCCACTTTTGGTTTCATTGGTCTCGAATTTTGTTTAATTGGCTTTGCATTTGGTTTGGTGACAAGATTATGTATCGCGATATATGGTGTAATTCCCGTCATTTCTTTGTAATCAAATGCGAAATCCTTTTGATGTTCCTTTAGGATATGAGTATGTATTTCTATCTCTTCGAGGAGTTAACGAGGATCTCAACATCAAAATCTTTGGTTCTTCCTCCATTCCAATATTTATGCCAATCGTTCCTTCGATTAAGGAATCGTTGCCTTCTTCAAGTCGGGGCGGGGCCGAAGGTAGTTCCAAAATTTCTCCATTCTCTACCTTGTAGATATTGAGATCCTTTTGCGGGGATATTCTATCATGGGATTCCCAAAATAGGAAGAGGAATGTGGGATTAGGGAAAAATCTACTATGTGATGAGTGAGATGTAGCTCTGCATAGGCGTTTAGATATCCAAGATTGACTCTATCTTTGTCAAAGTGATCTAGGATAGAAAAGTCATTCTCAACTTCTATACGTGTTAGGAGTGGGTTTGTTGTTATTTTACGCACCAATGGTTCGAAGACAGTGATGCCATGAAACATATATTTTCTAACTCACTTTGCTTGGAGTAAAATGAGAAGCTAAGATTGCTATTGAATCAGCAAGAAGGTTTTGTTCTCGTGGGATTTCTTATATTGATATGATGTCGAATCCTTTGGTTAGATCTAATACCACTTTGTTTTATAGAGTTGTAAGTGTTCAGCTCTAGTCTCATATACCTCAGAGACTTGGTTTGCAACTAACTACGAGTCTCCTAGCACTCTAATGTTATCAACACCCATCCTTTTGGCTATGATGAGGCCAAGGAGGAGGGCTTCATACTCAACCCCGTTGTTTGTACATTCAAAGTTTAACTTAAAGGAAAAAGGTAGGATCTTTCCCTCGGGAGAAGTAAAGATCACACTGTCCTAACTCCAAAATGACATCTAGCTCCATCAAAGTGGAGAGTCCAATATTTGCTTGGAAAAATGGATGTTGGGACATTCCTTGTGTTTGTTTCTTCTGCCTCGGTTACTTCTACCATATAAACTTTGTTTGATGGAAGGGAACCAATTCCTAGGGTGTATCCCATTCCCATGGAATCAAATCATAGGAGAATGGGTAGATATTTCTCTAGTAACTTGACAATTTTTATGGTAGTCCCTAATGATACTGTTTTTATGGCATTAGTCTCATTTTTGAGTGCTAGAATGCCTTTGACTAGATTCGTAATTTCTAATTTTGTTTTAGGTATCAATTTTTCTTATGGTTTTGAATTGATTGGTGTTGAGTTAATTTGTTGGGAGTTCAAACTCAAAGTGAACGCTTGGTCTCTTCTTTAAATATTCTAGGTGTATATCAAATGGTTTTGGGTCACCTTGTGCCACAAATATTTTCCATAGGTGCAAAAATCTTATTTCCGGAATAACATGGAAGGGATTGCCTTCATGCGGTGTATCCATGGTCGATCGAGGATTATATTAAAGTTGGTTTCTGATCTATAATATAAAATTCGGTGAGGATTTTCTTGGGTCCTAAGGTGATTTGGTAAAACTATGGTCCCAATTGAAGTGGCCTTGAGGATATCATAACCTCTTAGCGTATTCCATGTTGTGGAACAATTTATTTCTGCATATCCTAGCTTTTGAAGAAAAGTGAAGGGGTCTATGTTACTCGCTACCCCATCCTCAATCATTGTGACGCTTAATATAATTATTGTAAACCCATACCTATAAATGTAAGGTGGATCACCTCTACGTGCCCCTATCGGCTGCCCGGAGGGTAGACATCAAATTCTACATGGTTTACTTGTGTTTCCAACATGAGAGGAGTGATGTTAATTAGATGACCAAGACCTAATGCTTCTTAGAGAGCAGCCCTACATGGGCAGCGGGAGAGTTCTTCAACAAATCCAAGAATGAAATGTGAGAGAAGGTCTTTGTTAGGTCATTAATTAGATCATAAGTGCCTATGGGTTTTACAAATGTTTGTTGAATGTTGTGCTGGTTCTAATGGATAGTTTAAAACTAGTTGAGAAGAATAATCTCATGTTCTTGTTATCATTTCTACGTGTAGCTTGGTATCTAACTCTACTAGACCAACTATCTTGGTTTGTGGTCAAGTTCCTAATTAGGGTGTGACTGGTGGATTTAATGAAGTTGAGGTTTCATGATCGTTATTTCCTATCATAACACCCTTGTTTGTTCCTCTTGGATCTAACCTCTTATTGTTATAGTGATTTGGGAGTGGATCGTTGAAAATCTTGAGGGGTGCATTTTGAGGGAAACTTCCCCTGTGTAAGTGTTTGGCATGGGTACTACAGAGTTTGCTAAAAACATATCAATAAAGAGTTGTATTTGGTCTTCTGAAAAACGTTGCATGAATTTATCATAGTCACGGAAAGTCATAGTATCATGGCCCTAAATCTTGTTGTTTCACCTGATTCTAGATCGTTTCTTTGAAGTATTGACGAAACAAATAGGGCAACAGACATAGGAGGAATACCTATTTAAATGATGGTTGATGGGTTGTTGCACGTTTATGACTTATGAATCCACAACTGAATGTGAGCGCTTCCTTTTGGCTAGGAGGAACTACTGTAATACAAAACAAGACCACCGAGAAAAGGTTAAACAATATATGCGGTGAACTTCCTAGCGTCGTGACGCTAGATCTAGGAAGTGTGATACTTCCTATATGGATATCACCCTTTATTTTAAACAATTTAATGTTGTAAACAAAGTAAATCCTATTATAATTTGAAATGATTTAGGTATCTCACCTAAAACACAATAAGAAATAGATCTACTCTAACAAGGCTAGGTTAGAATAGGATCGAAAGTCAATAAGCTGGATCGGGTCTCTGCAGTCTAACAAAGGTCTCAGGTATATTCGTAGATGGATGAGGGTGAGATGAAATTAGGTGGGTAGGTCTCTGTTCTAGGTTGTATGGGCAAATACAGAGACTGATGTCGGTTAAGGGTGACCGATGGCGGTTAGGTGTAACCGGTGTTGGTTACTGTGGAAATCTGGGAATGCCACAGAACAAGCTTTGGGTCTCCTTTGTGATTACACAAAGGATTTTGGTTGGTCGGGATGAGGTATTGGGTGACTTGGGTAGGATT